>CM061537.1:61971363-62046942 GCA_030545055.2 Neoaliturus tenellus | reverse complement strand
AATTTTACTTGTTTTAAAAAAGTTTAAATTTTATTGAAAAAATACTATAGAAAACTTAAATTGACTTATGAAAATACAACTATTAATTTTATTGAAAAAATACTCTAGAAAATTTAAATTAACTTGTGAAAAGTTGACTATTGATTTTATTGAAAAAATACTCTAGAAAACTTAAATTAACTTGTGAAAAGTTGACTATTGATTGAAAAAATACAATTTAAACTATAAATTACCTAGAAAAAAGTGGAAAAACTTCTCATATTTTTAAGAGTTTTATTTCTAAGTAAAAATTATTTCTAATAAATGGAACGAACAAATAAAAATATTAATTGTCCTTACTGTAATAAAAATATATTATATAAAAATTATGATAGACATTATAATTCAACTAAACATTTATTAAATAAACAAAAATATGATAATAAAATATTTGAATTAAAACATTGGTGTAAAAATAATAATATATATAATTATAAAAATAAAACTTTAGATGAATTAACAAATATTAAAGAAACATTTGATCTTACAAATTATTCATTATTTAATATAGAAAAATTAAATGAAATTGCAAAAAAATTATCTGTCAGAAATTATGAAAATTTATCTAGAGATGAACTAATTAAAAGATTAAACAAAATTAAAGAAAATCCAAATAATTTAGAATATAGATCATTAAAATATATTCAAAATTTAGCAATTAAAAATAGTATTAAAATTGTTAATAAAACTAGAAGAGAATTAATTGGATTATTAAATGATTATTTTAAAAATAGACCAATTCCAAAAGAAAATATAATAAATATTCAAGAAGCTTCATCATTAAAAGGATATTTTCAAGATTATATTTTAACAAATTCAAATGATGATTTAGATATTAATGATTATTTAGAAACTCAAAGAAATGAAATAAAAAAATTGATAGAAAAACAAAAATTTAAAAATATTAAAGGACAAATGGCTTTAGAATGTGAATATGAAAGAAAATTAATAAATGGTGAAATTCAAAATAGTAATATGTATTTTTGCATAAAAAGTTCAGATATTTTAAATATAGATGATTTTATTGATGATCAATTTAAGAAATTAATAGTTAGAGAACAACTAAATCAACCATCAAAAGGCTCTGGTTGGTCATTAAAAAGAATTGAATTAAATCTAAAATTATCTAAAAATAATTCATTAAATGCTGGATCATATATAGAATTACCAAATGAAATTAAGAATAAAAAATGTTGTGTAAATTTTAAAAATAAAGATGAATATTGTTTTATTTATGCAATTAGATGTGCTATTGATAAACCAAATGAACATGCTGAAAGAGTTAAACAATATCAAAAATATATAAATGATGATATTTTTAAAGGTTTTGATTATCCAATAACATTAAAAGATATTAAATTATTTGAAAAAAGATCGTTTGACTCTAAATATAACTATCCATCAATGTCAATAAATATTTATAGAATTGAAGAAGATAAAAAAATAGTGCCATTACAAATATCTGAATATTATAATGTAAAATTAGAAATTGATTTATTATATTATAAAATTGGTAATAATTGTCATTATATATTAATAACAGATTTAAATAAATTGGTATATTCTCAATTATCAAAACATAAAACAAAAAAATATATTTGTAGAAGATGTTTGACTCATTTCTACAAAAATAAAGACTTGAATAATCATTTAGAAATATGTAAATCATTAGAACCTTTGTAGACCTATAATGCCATTTCCTGGTCAAAAAGTAAGTTTTAAAAACTATTACAAAAAGTTTGAACATCCATATGTAATTTATATGGATTTTGAAAGTATATTAGAAAAGATTGATAATTGTAAAAATAATCCAAATTGCTCATATACAAATAAAATTCAAAAACATATACCATATGGATTTACAATCTATTTAGTATCTAGAGTAACTAATAAAATGTATAAACCTATTTGTTATAGAGCAAAAAATGAAGAAGAATTAATAAATGTACCAAATAAATTATTTGAATATTTAGATGAAATTTCAAAATATATAGCCAAACAATATAATTCAAAAAATAAAAAGCCTATGAATTTAACTAATGAAGAAGAAATTAATTATAAAAAAACTAATATTTGTCATATTTGTGAAAATAGTGGTTTTGATGATGATAAAAGAATAAAAGTAAGAGATCATTGCCATTTAACAGGAAAATTTAGGGGTGCTGCACATTTAAATTGTAATTTAAATCTAAAATTCCCTCAAAGTATTCCTATATTCTGTCATAATAGTTCAAATTATGATACACATTTGTTTATAAAAGAATTAGCTAAAAAATATGGTAAAATTGATTTGTTAGCTAATACAGATGAAAAATATATAAACTATTCAGTAAATTCTGGTTATGGTTATGAATTTGAAGGTGATAAACCTAGAAATTTATAAAATTCTCATTTGTAGATACATTTAGATTTATGGCTACATCAATTGAAAAATTAGCTAAAAATCTTAAAGAATTTAAGCATATAAATAAATTTATAAAAGAAAATGATAAAATTGAATATGATAATGAAACTTTAAAAATATTAACTTCTAAAGGTGTATTTCCATATGAATTTATTGATAATGTCGAAAAATTAAACTATGATAAAATATTAGAAAAAGATCAATTTTATAGTTGTTTAACTAATGAAAATATAAGTGATGATGATTATAAACATTATATAAAAGTTTGGAATAAATTAAAAATAAAAACATTAGGTAATTATTCAGATTTGTATAATATTCAGGATGTATTATTATTAGCTGATATATTTGAAAATTTTAGATCTGTTTGTTTGAAAAATTATCAATTAGATCCAGCACATTATCTAACATCACCATCATTAGCTTGGGATTCTATGTTAAAATTAACAAAAATTAAACTAGAATTAATAAGTGATTATAATATGTATTTAATGATTGAAAAAGGTATTAGAGGTGGTATTTCACAATGTATAACTAGATATTGTAAAGCAAACAATAAATATACAAAAAATTATGATAAAACAAAACCTGAAAATTATATGTTATATATAGATGCAAATAATCTATATGGATGGGCTTTAAGTCAAAAATTACCTTATAAAGATATAACATGGATGAATCCTAATACATATACATTAAATGAATGGGAAGAAACAATATTAGAATTAGATGAAAATGCTGAATATGGATATATATTAGATGTTGATTTAGAATATCCTATTGAATTACATGATGATCATAAAGATTTATCATTAGCACCTGAACATTATAATAATAAACTTTGCACAACATTATTTGATAAAAAAGATTATGTTATTCATTCAAGAAACTTAAAATATTATCTACAAAAAGGATTAAAATTAAAGAAAGTTAATAGAGTTATAGCATTTGATCAAGATGATTATATGAAAAAATATATTGAATTAAATACCAAATTTAGATCCAAATCAACATCAGATTTTGAAAAAGACTTTTTTAAATTGATGAATAATAGTGTTTTTGGAAAAACTATGGAAAATGTTAGAAATAGATGTGATATTAAATTAGGTGACGAAAAGTTTTCATTAAAACAAGCAAAAAAACCTAATTTTAAAACATTTAGTATATTTGATAAAGACTGTATTGCTTCACATATGATAAAAGAAAAGGTTAAGTTTGATAAACCAATCTATATAGGATTTTCAGTACTTGATTTATCAAAATTACATATGTATCAATTTTATTATGAAAAATTAAAGAAGTTTGATCCAAATATAAGGTTATTATATATGGACACAGACAGTTATTTTATAGAGTTTAAAAAGGATCCATATAAAATTATTAAAGAAAATATTAATGAATTTGATACAAGTGATTATAAGAAAGAACATGAATGCTATAGTGAAAAGAATAAAAAAATAATTGGTAAATTTAAAGATGAGTTAAATGGTGAAATATTAGAAGAATATTGTGGTTTAAGATCAAAATTATATAGTTATAAATTTAATAATAAAAATCCTGTAAAATGTAAAGGAATTAAGAAAAGTGTTGTTGATAAAACATTACATATGGATGATTTTAAGAAATGTTTATTTGATGATCAAGAACAATATAGAGAAATGACTTGTATTAGAAGTTTTAAACATGAACTATATACAATTACAATAAATAAATTAGCTTTAAGTAATAGAGATGACAAAAGATTTATTTGTGAAAATAAAATTGATACATTACCTTGGGGGTATAAAAAAAATTATAAATAAATGGAAATTTTAATTGTTCCAAAAGAATTAATAAATAATGATTTTGATATAAAATTATATTTATTTAAAACTAAAATATCAAATAAATTTTTAATATATCTTTTTAAATATAAAAATTATTTTGTATATCATTATAAGTTTAATTTTATAATAGAACCATTTATAAATATAATAAAAAATTATGTTAAAGAAAGTTTTAAAGAAAATGATCAAAATTATATTAATAATTTATAACCATATGATATTGAATTTATACTATAATTTATGTATATTTTTAAATATTTTCTTTAATAAATTTAAATATATTTAATAATTTATTATTAAATTTTTATGTTTAATTATTTGTTTTGATTCTTTCATTTAAAATATTTATTAATCTATTTTTAAATTTTTTGATTCTTTTTTAATTTTAAAATTAATAAATATAAACAAAATTTTTTTAATAAAAATAGTATGTTTTTCATTATATGATAGGGGGGACAGATCGCCTCCCCTAAAAATATCTATAAATTTTACTTTATTATCATTATAAGTAAGACCCGTCTTTAAGACGGGTCTCAAATTTGTATATAATTTATTATCTTTATAAATATCTTTTGAATGTTTAAGGAGGGTAACGTTTGTTACCCTTAAGTTTTTATTGTATAATAAGGTTACCTCCTTTAAAATTTTTTAAAATAAATATTATAATTTATGTGGGACCCATTTTGGGTCCTACCTAATTTTAATAAGTTTTGTACGTTTTTCATTATATGATAGGGGGGACAAATTGTCCCCTCTAAAAAATCTATGAATTTTAATTTATCACCATCTATATTTATCCTTATTGTTTATCTACCTTTTTTGATTTTAAAATTAATGAATATAAACCAGATTCATTAATAAATATTGTTTTATTATCTATTTTATTGACGCCCTGTTTTAGGGCATCTGAAAACATGTTTGTACATCAATTTCTAGGGTGTCTTAATTTGTGACACCTATAATTTTTATGTAAATTAATTTACCATCATTATGTAAGTGTAACTGTTGGTTACACTTGATATTTTTTAAGTTTTATATATTTTTCTTTTACATTATCAATTAAAACTTTTCTAGAATTTTTATATTTTAAAATATTACAAATATCTTTTACTTTAAACCAAGGATTATTTTGTTTACTAAATACAATTAATTAATTATTAAATATAAAATTATTGTAATTAAATCAATTGTTTTATTATTTATGTAGACAAATTTTATATTACAAATTTTGTTTTAATCTTAAATATACAATACTTTTAATATTTTCATTATTTATTAGATTTCCATCACTATCTTGAATAGATATTACAATATTTTGAATTTTATTTATATTTTTTAAAGGAATATAATCAATTTCATTTGGTTTTTCACTAATTTTTGATCCATATTCAACATTTGGATAAAATGAATATATAATTTCTGATTCTTTATGTAAATGTGAATGATCTTTATGATTTTCAAAACTAGGATCAACTAAATTACAATGTATTTCAATAACATCAAAAGGTCTAATTTTTGGTAGTTTTATTCCTTTTGTTAATACATTTGGTTCAATTATTTTATTATTTAACCCTAATAAATCAATTATAATTGTTGTAACTATAATTTTAACAGGAGATTTTATTATAATATATGGTCCATCATTTTTCAGTATAAAATCATTTTCATCAAATTTATTAATTTTCTTTTTAAATTCTATTAAACTATTAATAAAAATATTTTTTATTTCTTCAATTGTATAATTTCCTTTATTTATATCAAAATATTGATCTATAATTTTATCATCTTCATCTTTAATAGGATATCCATAACAGTTTTTATAATCATTTGGTATATTTGATGTAAAATTATCTGAATAAAATCCACTTAAACCAATACTATATTTTCCATCTAAATGTATTGGATGTTCTAATCTTAATTCTAGTTTGGATGAATGACCAATTATTTTAAATAATTTCATCTTATTTAAATGGAGAAATTTTTAGAAAAAAAAGATAATATAAAATTAGAATCATATGATAAAAATAATAAAAATGATCAACCTATTAGATTATTAATTATAGGAACAAGTGGATCTGGTAAAACTACATTATTATTAAATTTTATTTACAAAAGATTAATTCCATATTCAAATTTATATATTTTTAGTAAATCATTAGAACAACCATCTTATAAATTATTACAAAAAAGATTTAAAAATATACAATCAAATATTAATAAACAAATTTCTCATTTTTCATGTGATGATGTGATTCCACTAAATGAATGTAAACCAAATTCATTAGTAGTTTTTGATGATTGTATTTTAGAAAAACAAGATAAAATTAAAGAATATTTTATAATGGGTAGACATAAAAATATATCATGTATTTATTTATCACAATGTTATTCAAAAGTTGATATGCAATTAATTAGAAATAATTTAAATATGTTATGCATTTTTAAACAAAATGAATATTATATGAAAAAAATATATAATAATTTTGTTGGATCAGATATGAAATTTGATAAATTTAAAACTATTTGTAATGATTGTTGGAAAGAAGACTATGGATTTTTAACTATTAATTTATTGAAAAAATCAAATGATGGAAAATATATGAAAAATTTTTCTGATATTAAATAATGATAATGGCTTGTTGTATATTTGAGTCAATAATTGATAGAATATTTATTTTATTAGTATTATTTATTTCATGAGTATTTATATATTTAATGAAAATTACAGAAATAAAGTAAAATAAATTGTGTTTAACATGATTTGTATTTGTGTTAACATGATTTATGTTTTGTGTTAATATGATTTGTGTTTGTGTTAACATGATTTGTTTTTGTGTTAACATGATTTGTGTTTATGTTAACATGATTTGTGTTGAACCTAAATTTTTCTTTGTAATAAATGGATAAGATATCTGTTAATGAAGCTAAAAAATTAGATGATATTGAGAAAAAATTAATAAAAGAATTTAAAAATCAAATTAAAATTGAAGATAATTATGAAAAAATTAAACAAAAAGCATATGAACCTATAACATCAGCGATTGGTAAAGTTGAAAATAAAATTGGTGAAGTCTTAAATGAAAATAAAAACCTAATGGAATTGGTACCTGTTGTTAATAATTTTGCTAATATATCAATACCAGAAACTGAAGAATTAAATTTACCTTCAAGTACTCCATTTAGACCAATCAGACAGCCAATAATTCAAGAAGAATCGACATTTATTGACCCAAACTTAATTTCACCTCAAACATTAGATAAAATTATTGGTCCATTAGCACAAAAATATTTACCAAGAACAAAAGATGATAAATTTGGTTTATATTGGAATAAACATAAAAAATCATTTATGATTGGTGATAAAATAACTGTAATTGATAATGATGATTTAATAATTGATGATAAAAAATATAATGGAACACATGGATTATGGAGATTGTTAACTTATGAAAAGAAACCAGATAATAATTTATATACACAAGATGATTTAAATAATTATTCAAAGATTTTATGGGAAACTAATTCAATTTATAAAAATAATGATCCAAATAGTAAAAAACCAAAATCTAGTAAAGGTGATAAATATATTAATTTAATTAAACATATTTGGGAATTAAAAGGGGAAATTGAAGGTTCAGGAATCAGACAATATACAGAAAATAAAATTGAATATAGATTTATAGATGATTTAAATAAATTAGATAATATTATTAATTATATATATGCACAAGAAAAAGCTGGTAATAATAATTTTTTAAATGAAAAGAAAGCAATTAAAGACTTTATATCAAATAAATTAGATGAATTAATTGAAAAACCTGAAGGAATTAAGTATTTAAAAAGAATTTTGGCAAATATTTCATCACCATTATTAAAAGATGGATCAGGTATTTTAAATGATGTTATAAATAATTTACCTTTTGAATTACATGTACCTGGTTATCAATATCTAGGGCCTGGAACTAAATTAAATAAAAGAGTAAAAAGAGGTGATCCTGGAATAAATGATTTAGATAAAGCTGCTAAAGAACATGATTTATTTTATAGAGATCATAAAGATACAAAATCTAGAAATGAAATAGCTGATAAAATTTTACAAGATAAAGCATGGGATATAGTAACATCAAATGATTATGGAATTGGTGAAAGATTAGTTGCATTACCAACATCAGGTGCTATGTGGATGAAAAGAAAATTTGGTATGGGTTTAGAAGTAGGATTAAAATTTTAATAAAATTTTTCATTAATTAAGTTAATCTATATTATAAAAAAACTATAAATTTTTTTCTTAATAAATGGAAAAAACAAATATAAACTTGACAGATAATCAAAAATCAAAAATAAAATTAGCATTTAAAAATAAAAGATCAGTTATAATTCAATTTAATATTGATCAATTTAATGAAAATGGAAAAGATATTATATTATTATCTAAAAGACAAATTAATAAACTAAATAAACATAAAAAATTAAATAAAGGATTAAGATTTGAATTTTCATATAATCAATTAAAAGAAATAAAAATGGTGGATTACTAAAAGAAATTTTAGATTTTGCTGATAATATACCTATAGTTAAAAATTATACACCAAATGTTAGAAAGGGAGCAAAAGTAGTAAAAGAATCTATAATTCCTAAATTTAGAAATTTTGTTGATTGGTTAGATCATGAATTAAAAAATGTAGAAGGATCTGGTTTAGATAAAAAAACATTAAAATATATGAAACAAAATTATAAAAAAATTTTGAACCACTAACATTAGGTGAATTAGAAAAATTGTGTAAAAATATAAAATATTTTAGAGGTGTATTTATGAGAGATATATTACCTAATAAAGTTAATAAATTTGAATGTGGAATTATAAATTTAGATTCATTTGATGGAAATGGAACTCATTGGGTTTGTTATTATAAAAAAGATAAAATTAAATATTATTTTGATTCATATGGAAATATAGTTAATAAACCACCAATAGAATTAGTTAAATATTTAGGAAAAGATAATATATTTTATAATGATAATCAAATTCAAAATTATAATGATCCACCAATTTGTGGTCATTTATGTATTTTTATATCAAATGAATTAAATAAAAATAAAAAATTTGATAACATAATAAATAAATTAATCCTTAATAAATATGGATTCACAAAATATATTTGATCTGTTTGGAAGACAGAAAAAACATCCAATTAATATTAAAGAAGATTATATAAATTCCAAATTAAATACATTTTTTAATAATTTTAGTAAAAGTTTTAAAAGTCATGTAAAAAAGACTGAAAATTTAGTAAATGCTATTGGTTTATCAAAAAATTATATAAATATTAATGGTAAAAGAATTGTTAATGTAAAACCAAGTATAAATAAATATGATGTTATAGTTAAGTCAGAATTAGATGAAGTTTTAGATTCAATTATTGAAATTGGTAGTGATTATTCAGAAACTAAAAAAGATTTAAATAAAATTTTAGAATTTTTAATTAATATTGGAAAACATGTTGAAAATTTAGAAGAAAAATTAGAAAAAGAACAAAAATTTCTATTTGATGGAGTCAATAAATCAATAAAAGAATTAAATGCAGAAATAATACTAATTAAAGGAGATATAGATAAATTACAATAATTTATTTTATATAAATGGAGTTGATTTATTGTCTTAAATGTAAACAAAAAACTAATTCTAAAGATATTCAGATAATAAAATTAAAAAATATAAATATAATTAAATCAAAATGTTGTATTTGTAATTCAAAGAAAAGTTGTTTTACAAAATTTTCTCCCTAATAAATGACTCTATACAGTTCATTTGATTTATTCATTATCAGAAACCAAAATCAATTAAACAAAGATGATTGGGATGATATTTCTGAAAAATATGAATTGAGTATTAATATGATGAGATTGTTTCAAAATAAATTAAATTGGCAAAAAATTGCTCAACATCAAAATTTAACTATAGATTTTATTACTGAATTCATAAATTATCAACTAAAAGATTATATTGATTTGATTTGTAAATATCAAGATTTAACTGAATATTTCATTCATGATTATGCTTTTACATTAAATTGGGAATTAATTTTAGAACATCAAAAAATATCAGCAAAATTTATACTTGATCATGCTACAGAAATTGAGTATTTTAAAAGTAAAAATGAAATTGATACATAAATAAAATTTGACATTATAAAATCATAAAAATTAAATTATGAAAATTTTACTTGTTTTAAAAAAGCTTTTGATTTAAAAAATTATCCTTAATAAATGGCTGATTACAAAAAATATATAAATGATATTGAAAGAGCTGAATACAAAAATTTCTATCCATTATCTAAATTACATTTAAATGAACCTAATAAAAAAACTGAATTTAATATAGATTTTGGAGATGGATTTTGTACTTCTAAATTTCAATTTTATATATCTGGTAAATTGACTAAATCGGATGGAACTGCATATGATAATGGTGCTAATATAAAATTAATTGATAATTTTGTTCCATTTTTATTTTCAAAAATTGAAGTTAGAAAACATAATAAATTGATTGATGAAATTGAATATCCTGGTCTATTAAGTACAATTAAAGGTACTATAACTTATTCAAAATCAGAAATAAATCAAATTAATAATGGTTTTGAATCAAATTTTAGTAAAGCATTTGAAGCAATTGGTAATTTATCTCATTTTGGATTAGGATTTTTTGAAAATGTAAATATTCCAATATACAAAGGAGGTTTTAATATAACATTTATTAGATCACAAGATAATGATGCAATTTTTAGATGGAAAACTAAAAAGGCTGATGGAACTTATGATAATGCAACATTACCAGCTGAAGGTAAAATAACAGTTGATGAATTTTTTATTAGAGTTCCTATAATTGAATACAAAACAACAAGTAAAATTCAATTAATTAATGAACTAAGCAAATTTGAAAAAGTAAATTTTCATTTTAATCATTGGCAATGCATTGAACAAAAAAATATTACAGGAAAGAATTTAAGTTTGGATATAACAAATATCTATAGAAATATTTATAATCCAAAATTTATTATAATTGGATTTCAAAAATCAAGAACAAATGATCAGTTATATGATACTTCTAAATTTGATAGTATGTATATAAAAAATATAAGAGTAAAACTAAATGGTCATTATTACCCTGATGAATTGGAAAACTTTGACATATTCAATGAAAAATTTAGAATTATGTATGAAATGTATCAAGATTATAAAAAAGTTTATTATAATAGTAGTAAAATGTATTATAATCCAACAGAATTTCTAGAAAATAGACCAATTTATGTAATTGATACTACAAAAAATCCAACAAATATTTCAAGTTCAAAAAATGATATTATTATTAATGCAGATTTTGATTATGATATAGTAGCTACTAGTAAAACAAATTGTTATATTATTATTGTATCTGAAAAATTACTTGAATATAATATAATCAAAAATGATATAATTGAAATAAATTAATCTATATTCTTAAAAATCAGATATTAAAATTTACTTGTTTTAAAAAAGCTTTAAATTTACAAAAATAAAACAAAATGAATGGATATGATGGTGTATTTTGTGTAGTGTTGTAAGTGTGCGTGTTTTCAGAATAGGCGCCTTAGTTACTCGTCACTACCACCTAGCTTTTATGATATTTTGTATTTTTGAATTTGAACCCATCACTGCCACATTCCAGGTTTTTATGTCCCCAGGGGCATCATTTCAGGTTCTATTGAATTATTTGATTTTTATATTTTTTTGTGCTAGGTGGAGGAGAGTGTATTATTTGAATTTTTTAGTGTGCGGTGTTGTAAGTGTAATGTTGTATTAATGGGATGGACGATAGGCGATTGATTGAAATGATTAATGGAAATAGATTGGTGGTTAATGGAAATGGATTGGTGATTATGAAGGATGAAATGGATGAGGCAAAGGGTGCACCCACCATAGTATCTTGTCACACGGCTTGTTTCACAGTCATTATCCTATGGCCACTCGGATAAAGACCTTCCACCAACCACTGGACTTCAACTATGTCCTCAATAAATTATGCCCGAAGTTTCGAGATTTGAACTCGGAACCTCAGGCATATGAGACTTGAACGTTAGCAATGAGCTAACCAGACTTCCGTTGAGTGATAAGACTGCATGGGTTTATCAGTTGAAGCGCTAGTAGTTCATGACTATTCCACTAGATAGTGCAACAATTGCCTATACTAAATAAATATCATTTTTAATCCTATTAATACATTATAGCCCATCATAAATCAACCAATTAAACATTTGTTTCAAATACTTTTACAAATAAATCAATTAACATATTAATGAATTTAAGAAACAACAAAAAAACTTATATCTCATTTAAAACCTAAGTTGTGAGGTATTATATCAAAGAGAAAAAAATATTAAATTCAATACAATTTTCAGATTAAAGATAACTTAATTATTAATAAAGTTATAATAGTTTAAAGTATTGGAGTTTGTGACAGGAAGTATTATTTTAACGGTCAGATAAGAGAGATAAGAATGATAAGAGAATGTTCTCAACCAATATATTCTACAAGACTCATTATTTAACAACTGAAATCGTAGTTTATGAACTAAATAGGTTTATTTTATTAAATTTGCACAATAATTACTATAATTAGTATATATTTTGACCTGGGGACATGATAATTTCAGATTTCAAAAAAAATATATAAAATTTGAAATTTTTTTTAATAGAACTTAAAATATTCATTCATTAAAACAGTTAAAGAATAGAATAAGAAAGATTTACATTTAATTATTACAAACATTAAAACATTTGATGATAAAGAAACTATTCTAGTTTAATTTGAAGTCCACTTAAACCAATACTATATTTTCCATCTAAATGTATTGGATGTTCTAATCTTAATTCTAGTTTGGATGAATGACCAATTATTTTAAATAATTTCATCTTATTTAAATGGAGAAATTTTTAGAAAAAAAAGATAATATAAAATTAGAATCATATGATAAAAATAATAAAAATGATCAACCTATTAGATTATTAATTATAGGAACAAGTGGATCTGGTAAAACTACATTATTATTAAATTTTATTTACAAAAGATTAATTCCATATTCAAATTTATATATTTTTAGTAAATCATTAGAACAACCATCTTATAAATTATTACAAAAAAGATTTAAAAATATACAATCAAATATTAATAAACAAATTTCTCATTTTTCATGTGATGATGTGATTCCACTAAATGAATGTAAACCAAATTCATTAGTAGTTTTTGATGATTGTATTTTAGAAAAACAAGATAAAATTAAAGAATATTTTATAATGGGTAGACATAAAAATATATCATGTATTTATTTATCACAATGTTATTCAAAAGTTGATATGCAATTAATTAGAAATAATTTAAATATGTTATGCATTTTTAAACAAAATGAATATTATATGAAAAAAATATATAATAATTTTGTTGGATCAGATATGAAATTTGATAAATTTAAAACTATTTGTAATGATTGTTGGAAAGAAGACTATGGATTTTTAACTATTAATTTATTGAAAAAATCAAATGATGGAAAATATATGAAAAATTTTTCTGATATTAAATAATGATAATGGCTTGTTGTATATTTGAGTCAATAATTGATAGAATATTTATTTTATTAGTATTATTTATTTCATGAGTATTTATATATTTAATGAAAATTACAGAAATAAAGTAAAATAAATTGTGTTTAACATGATTTGTATTTGTGTTAACATGATTTATGTTTTGTGTTAATATGATTTGTGTTTGTGTTAACATGATTTGTTTTTGTGTTAACATGATTTGTGTTTATGTTAACATGATTTGTGTTGAACCTAAATTTTTCTTTGTAATAAATGGATAAGATATCTGTTAATGAAGCTAAAAAATTAGATGATATTGAGAAAAAATTAATAAAAGAATTTAAAAATCAAATTAAAATTGAAGATAATTATGAAAAAATTAAACAAAAAGCATATGAACCTATAACATCAGCGATTGGTAAAGTTGAAAATAAAATTGGTGAAGTCTTAAATGAAAATAAAAACCTAATGGAATTGGTACCTGTTGTTAATAATTTTGCTAATATATCAATACCAGAAACTGAAGAATTAAATTTACCTTCAAGTACTCCATTTAGACCAATCAGACAGCCAATAATTCAAGAAGAATCGACATTTATTGACCCAAACTTAATTTCACCTCAAACATTAGATAAAATTATTGGTCCATTAGCACAAAAATATTTACCAAGAACAAAAGATGATAAATTTGGTTTATATTGGAATAAACATAAAAAATCATTTATGATTGGTGATAAAATAACTGTAATTGATAATGATGATTTAATAATTGATGATAAAAAATATAATGGAACACATGGATTATGGAGATTGTTAACTTATGAAAAGAAACCAGATAATAATTTATATACACAAGATGATTTAAATAATTATTCAAAGATTTTATGGGAAACTAATTCAATTTATAAAAATAATGATCCAAATAGTAAAAAACCAAAATCTAGTAAAGGTGATAAATATATTAATTTAATTAAACATATTTGGGAATTAAAAGGGGAAATTGAAGGTTCAGGAATCAGACAATATACAGAAAATAAAATTGAATATAGATTTATAGATGATTTAAATAAATTAGATAATATTATTAATTATATATATGCACAAGAAAAAGCTGGTAATAATAATTTTTTAAATGAAAAGAAAGCAATTAAAGACTTTATATCAAATAAATTAGATGAATTAATTGAAAAACCTGAAGGAATTAAGTATTTAAAAAGAATTTTGGCAAATATTTCATCACCATTATTAAAAGATGGATCAGGTATTTTAAATGATGTTATAAATAATTTACCTTTTGAATTACATGTACCTGGTTATCAATATCTAGGGCCTGGAACTAAATTAAATAAAAGAGTAAAAAGAGGTGATCCTGGAATAAATGATTTAGATAAAGCTGCTAAAGAACATGATTTATTTTATAGAGATCATAAAGATACAAAATCTAGAAATGAAATAGCTGATAAAATTTTACAAGATAAAGCATGGGATATAGTAACATCAAATGATTATGGAATTGGTGAAAGATTAGTTGCATTACCAACATCAGGTGCTATGTGGATGAAAAGAAAATTTGGTATGGGTTTAGAAGTAGGATTAAAATTTTAATAAAATTTTTCATTAATTAAGTTAATCTATATTATAAAAAAACTATAAATTTTTTTCTTAATAAATGGAAAAAACAAATATAAACTTGACAGATAATCAAAAATCAAAAATAAAATTAGCATTTAAAAATAAAAGATCAGTTATAATTCAATTTAATATTGATCAATTTAATGAAAATGGAAAAGATATTATATTATTATCTAAAAGACAAATTAATAAACTAAATAAACATAAAAAATTAAATAAAGGATTAAGATTTGAATTTTCATATAATCAATTAAAAGAAATAAAAATGGTGGATTACTAAAAGAAATTTTAGATTTTGCTGATAATATACCTATAGTTAAAAATTATACACCAAATGTTAGAAAGGGAGCAAAAGTAGTAAAAGAATCTATAATTCCTAAATTTAGAAATTTTGTTGATTGGTTAGATCATGAATTAAAAAATGTAGAAGGATCTGGTTTAGATAAAAAAACATTAAAATATATGAAACAAAATTATAAAAAAATTTTGAACCACTAACATTAGGTGAATTAGAAAAATTGTGTAAAAATATAAAATATTTTAGAGGTGTATTTATGAGAGATATATTACCTAATAAAGTTAATAAATTTGAATGTGGAATTATAAATTTAGATTCATTTGATGGAAATGGAACTCATTGGGTTTGTTATTATAAAAAAGATAAAATTAAATATTATTTTGATTCATATGGAAATATAGTTAATAAACCACCAATAGAATTAGTTAAATATTTAGGAAAAGATAATATATTTTATAATGATAATCAAATTCAAAATTATAATGATCCACCAATTTGTGGTCATTTATGTATTTTTATATCAAATGAATTAAATAAAAATAAAAAATTTGATAACATAATAAATAAATTAATCCTTAATAAATATGGATTCACAAAATATATTTGATCTGTTTGGAAGACAGAAAAAACATCCAATTAATATTAAAGAAGATTATATAAATTCCAAATTAAATACATTTTTTAATAATTTTAGTAAAAGTTTTAAAAGTCATGTAAAAAAGACTGAAAATTTAGTAAATGCTATTGGTTTATCAAAAAATTATATAAATATTAATGGTAAAAGAATTGTTAATGTAAAACCAAGTATAAATAAATATGATGTTATAGTTAAGTCAGAATTAGATGAAGTTTTAGATTCAATTATTGAAATTGGTAGTGATTATTCAGAAACTAAAAAAGATTTAAATAAAATTTTAGAATTTTTAATTAATATTGGAAAACATGTTGAAAATTTAGAAGAAAAATTAGAAAAAGAACAAAAATTTCTATTTGATGGAGTCAATAAATCAATAAAAGAATTAAATGCAGAAATAATACTAATTAAAGGAGATATAGATAAATTACAATAATTTATTTTATATAAATGGAGTTGATTTATTGTCTTAAATGTAAACAAAAAACTAATTCTAAAGATATTCAGATAATAAAATTAAAAAATATAAATATAATTAAATCAAAATGTTGTATTTGTAATTCAAAGAAAAGTTGTTTTACAAAATTTTCTCCCTAATAAATGACTCTATACAGTTCATTTGATTTATTCATTATCAGAAACCAAAATCAATTAAACAAAGATGATTGGGATGATATTTCTGAAAAATATGAATTGAGTATTAATATGATGAGATTGTTTCAAAATAAATTAAATTGGCAAAAAATTGCTCAACATCAAAATTTAACTATAGATTTTATTACTGAATTCATAAATTATCAACTAAAAGATTATATTGATTTGATTTGTAAATATCAAGATTTAACTGAATATTTCATTCATGATTATGCTTTTACATTAAATTGGGAATTAATTTTAGAACATCAAAAAATATCAGCAAAATTTATACTTGATCATGCTACAGAAATTGAGTATTTTAAAAGTAAAAATGAAATTGATACATAAATAAAATTTGACATTATAAAATCATAAAAATTAAATTATGAAAATTTTACTTGTTTTAAAAAAGCTTTTGATTTAAAAAATTATCCTTAATAAATGGCTGATTACAAAAAATATATAAATGATATTGAAAGAGCTGAATACAAAAATTTCTATCCATTATCTAAATTACATTTAAATGAACCTAATAAAAAAACTGAATTTAATATAGATTTTGGAGATGGATTTTGTACTTCTAAATTTCAATTTTATATATCTGGTAAATTGACTAAATCGGATGGAACTGCATATGATAATGGTGCTAATATAAAATTAATTGATAATTTTGTTCCATTTTTATTTTCAAAAATTGAAGTTAGAAAACATAATAAATTGATTGATGAAATTGAATATCCTGGTCTATTAAGTACAATTAAAGGTACTATAACTTATTCAAAATCAGAAATAAATCAAATTAATAATGGTTTTGAATCAAATTTTAGTAAAGCATTTGAAGCAATTGGTAATTTATCTCATTTTGGATTAGGATTTTTTGAAAATGTAAATATTCCAATATACAAAGGAGGTTTTAATATAACATTTATTAGATCACAAGATAATGATGCAATTTTTAGATGGAAAACTAAAAAGGCTGATGGAACTTATGATAATGCAACATTACCAGCTGAAGGTAAAATAACAGTTGATGAATTTTTTATTAGAGTTCCTATAATTGAATACAAAACAACAAGTAAAATTCAATTAATTAATGAACTAAGCAAATTTGAAAAAGTAAATTTTCATTTTAATCATTGGCAATGCATTGAACAAAAAAATATTACAGGAAAGAATTTAAGTTTGGATATAACAAATATCTATAGAAATATTTATAATCCAAAATTTATTATAATTGGATTTCAAAAATCAAGAACAAATGATCAGTTATATGATACTTCTAAATTTGATAGTATGTATATAAAAAATATAAGAGTAAAACTAAATGGTCATTATTACCCTGATGAATTGGAAAACTTTGACATATTCAATGAAAAATTTAGAATTATGTATGAAATGTATCAAGATTATAAAAAAGTTTATTATAATAGTAGTAAAATGTATTATAATCCAACAGAATTTCTAGAAAATAGACCAATTTATGTAATTGATACTACAAAAAATCCAACAAATATTTCAAGTTCAAAAAATGATATTATTATTAATGCAGATTTTGATTATGATATAGTAGCTACTAGTAAAACAAATTGTTATATTATTATTGTATCTGAAAAATTACTTGAATATAATATAATCAAAAATGATATAATTGAAATAAATTAATCTATATTCTTAAAAATCAGATATTAAAATTTACTTGTTTTAAAAAAGCTTTAAATTTACAAAAATAAAACAAAATGAATGGATATGATGGTGTATTTTGTGTAGTGTTGTAAGTGTGCGTGTTTTCAGAATAGGCGCCTTAGTTACTCGTCACTACCACCTAGCTTTTATGATATTTTGTATTTTTGAATTTGAACCCATCACTGCCACATTCCAGGTTTTTATGTCCCCAGGGGCATCATTTCAGGTTCTATTGAATTATTTGATTTTTATATTTTTTTGTGCTAGGTGGAGGAGAGTGTATTATTTGAATTTTTTAGTGTGCGGTGTTGTAAGTGTAATGTTGTATTAATGGGATGGACGATAGGCGATTGATTGAAATGATTAATGGAAATAGATTGGTGGTTAATGGAAATGGATTGGTGATTATGAAGGATGAAATGGATGAGGCAAAGGGTGCACCCACCATAGTATCTTGTCACACGGCTTGTTTCACAGTCATTATCCTATGGCCACTCGGATAAAGACCTTCCACCAACCACTGGACTTCAACTATGTCATCAATAAATTATGCCCGAAGTTTCGAGATTTGAACTCGGAACCTCAGGCATATGAGACTTGAACGTTAGCAATGAGCTAACCAGACTTCCGTTGAGTGATAAGACTGCATGGGTTTATCAGTTGAAGCGCTAGTAGTTCATGACTATTCCACTAGATAGTGCAACAATTGCCTATACTAAATAAATATCATTTTTAATCCTATTAATACATTATAGCCCATCATAAATCAACCAATTAAACATTTGTTTCAAATACTTTTACAAATAAATCAATTAACATATTAATGAATTTAAGAAACAACAAAAAAACTTATATCTCATTTAAAACCTAAGTTGTGAGGTATTATATCAAAGAGAAAAAAATATTAAATTCAATACAATTTTCAGATTAAAGATAACTTAATTATTAATAAAGTTATAATAGTTTAAAGTATTGGAGTTTGTGACAGGAAGTATTATTTTAACGGTCAGATAAGAGAGATAAGAATGATAAGAGAATGTTCTCAACCAATATATTCTACAAGACTCATTATTTAACAACTGAAATCGTAGTTTATGAACTAAATAGGTTTATTTTATTAAATTTGCACAATAATTACTATAATTAGTATATATTTTGACCTGGGACCATGATAATTTCAGATTTCAAAAAAAATATATAAAATTTGAAATTTTTTTTAATAGAACTTAAAATATTCATTCATTAAAACAGTTAAAGAATAGAATAAGAAAGATTTACATTTAATTATTACAAACATTAAAACATTTGATGATAAAGAAACTATTCTAGTTTAATTTGAATAATTATTCAGTATTCGACAAAATTTTACTTGTTTTAGAAAAATTTTTATTCTGAAGACAATTTTATGTAAATTTAGGCATATTTGTAAAAAATTTCATGAAATTTGCATATTTTTCATAAAAATTAGAATAATGTTAGACTACAAATTGGCCAAAAAATGGCAAAAATATTGCATAATTGTATTAAAAAACTGTGAAATTTGTTTGATTTTTGATTGTCTCCAAAAGTGTCCTAGGAACCCCATAGTACTATCTACTTATATATATATATATATATATATATATATATATATATATATATATATATATATAGAATTATTTAAATTATTTGGATTTAAGTTAACATTTTGCTACCTATATCCAGACTGCTATATCCATTGGTCTTCATTAAAATACTAATTATTTTAAATGTGGTTTCTTGGTAAAAACGTAAGTGTAAAATTAATTAGCTATAGATACATTCTCCATAACAAAGGTGAAAGTTTGAAAAGACTTAATCTTTTTTCAATAATTTTAGATGTTAGTTCGCGACAAAAACTAGTTCAGTAATAATAAAAAATTTTATTACAAATGTATACAAAAGTAATTTTAGAGTTTATATGCTTCCAAAATGAGTGCTTTCGAAAATTTGTAGAATCCACAATTGTTTGAAAGGGCCAATAATTGTGAAAATGTTAATTTTTTATAACGAAATTAATTTAATAAATTCTTCCTACTTTAACAAATGTAAGTGACGACAACGGATATTTTTTTATTACATCCTTAAATGGCTTAAACTTTATGAAATTTTCAAATAATTATACTTTGTACATATACTGAGTTAAAATTAATTATGAACTCATATTTTACATTGTTTTTAAATCTTTATCTTGAAAATATTTTAAAGGTCCATTATAAAAGTCTACATTGAAACATTCCCTTCGCAAACTAAAATAAAATTTTACTTCTAATACTTTAATAAGGTTCATGTTTCAAAGCTTTTTTGTAAAAATGACACAGATGAAAGATAAATTTCTAGTTTAACGTATTAGGTGTCTATAAGGTTTTAGATGTCTTAAGAATCACCAAAAAAATTCCAATGATTGACATCGAAAGTAATTATTTTCATCCAGGACGATCGACTTAAGCAAACATACCCAAGAGAAATATTAAACAGCGTGACAGGCGGTGTTTTAGATGTTCCGCAAAACTAACATGCCAACCTACCTGCCTCGTTCAGAATGTCCTTTCACAAACACAATTTATCAATTTGTTGCTGTCAATGATTTCCTCAAAAGTATAAATTATTTTATACTTCTAAAACTACTACTTGGTAGCTCAGGGTTTTAATATATTGTATTGGATTTCCTCCAATAATTAATTTTCTCTGAATAGCCTCCCGACATGGAAATCCTGTGTGGGAACTAATTGCCCCTATAACTTTATATTATATTAGAAAATACTGTATTGAAAAATAATCGATATTAAAAATTTTTTGTAAAAATTTGGAATATTTATAACACGATCGGTTTTGTTGAGGAACCCTTAAATATTGCATAACAAAACAGTATATTATTGAAATTAAACATATAGCAAATTAAAAAATAATAATAATAATAAACACAAGATTAAATTTACCTTATTTTACTGAAATGTATGTGGCTAAATTAACAGTTGAAATTGTCTTGGAAAGGGGTTCAAGAGGTGAATGGTTCAATTCCCAGGTATCACAAAAATTTGATTAGTTTAGACCGCTTTCTGCACTTCTCATGGGTTTACCTGTACGTAGTACAATCTCTTTAATATAGATACTACCTCCGGAGTGGAAAAACAGTGTTTTACAGTACTCAGCCTAGCAATAATTGATTGTTAATTTTATCATTTATCAGTAGGTGTAGTCTTCAGCTACAGCTACAGCTAGTTACAAGATTAATATTTTCCCCGCATTTGAATATTTCATCTCTCAGGTCTTAAAAAGGACAATTAATTGCGTGTCTGCCAGTCCTGGTCTCGTGTCTTATTAGGACTTTATTAAATTTCTCTTGTCTTTCCGAACATCAGCCTTATTAAAACTAATCCCTGCCCATCACTTTCACTCAAACTCCATTTTTTAAGCCTAAATAGGAAAGTATTTTTTTAACAAATACTACCACATTTGTAACAACACCTCATATAATGATTATAATTACATATTGTAATATGTAGGTTTAAAAAATGCACAGAATTGTAAATTAAATTTAGATTAAAATTTTTTGTATTTATAAAATGATATAGTATATTTTAGAGACTAAAAACGTCATAATTTTATAAATACAACATATACATGTACGTACGTGTGTAGTTTTAATTTTTGTTTAAAACTATTATTTGAATTTATTGACATACAATGGTTAGCTCCAGGAAGTGGTTTTATGAGTCAAAATATATATATTTTTTTCAAGAACAGTTATTTCTAAAAGCTTTGTTTACCAGATATCCACATTTTGTATTCCAATTAAGACATTTTTATCTTCAGACTTTTTCAACCAATCAACACATGTACTCTAGTAAAAATGTTCAAAATAAAAATTCAAATTCAAATTCAAATAAAAATTTTCATTAAAAATGTTTCCATTTTCCGCCATTTCTGTTCAAAAAAAATTTACGGAGGGCATACCTAAAAAAAACATTTTAGAAAGACAATTTGAATTTTGCCATTTGTAGAAGTATTTTGTCTCAGATAAAAGGTGGAGGAAGCATTCACATAAATCCTACTTAAGGATCGGTAGCGCTGGGGGTCTGATGATAAGACACAGGTTAATCCCTTCACTGACAGATTTTTTGGGGGGGTCAACCAGTTTGGATATCCATTACTGAAGCTGACCTTATTTTAGATATGTATTGCAACATCTAAAGTTGGATAGGAACCTTTATGTTAAAAAGGGTAGGTTAAAAAATATTACAAGTTAATTACTTATTAAATATCCCTTTCACAGTAGAGCTGTGTATTTAGTAAAAAGAATCTAACTATTAACCATTTAGAAAATTTTAATTTGCCACATCGGAAGTGTTGAAAAATATTACTATTGTGGTTTATGCCAAATCAGGTAACACTATATTAGAGATAAAAAAACTTAATTTGAGATGCATTAATCATGAAAATTGCCCGGATTGAAAAACAGAAGTTGTAGTTCACAAAGGGAGAGGTATCCATAACATGTGATGTATTTTGTAGTTTTATTTACTCCACAATATCGACACAAGACTATAATAAGTTAAATATCTTATCATACCTCACTAAAAAGCCCTTGACCTATATTTTACACTTGTATTGAAACTAAACGAAACAAATATTAACTACATTAATCAAATCCATTACAGTACTTATAAAAATATAAGCATATTTTATAACTATTTCCGAACATCTGCGCTAGTGGCATTTTTAACGTTTTGAGTGGAAATGGTCCTTAACCCTACTTGTTCATAAAGTCCTATTTTTTACAAATTACATTTTTTACAAAGATTTATTAATTTTTATCTCATATTTTATCTAACCTTTTCTGTTCAGATGAATCTTAATGATTTTTAATCAAATATTTTGAATATTAACATACGTACCCATAGTCATTACTTTTGTATGACTGGGTTGTTGATTTTTAATTGTTGTGATAATTAACCCAACAGAACTACCGAGTTGACCAATGAGAGGAGGGCCATGTTAACAGCGGTTGTGCTGAGAGGCTTACGTTCCCACTTCTTGAGATGCGTTTAAATTATTCATTATAATTCCGCCTGAAAACTGAATGTGTCGTATTTAAGTAAAAATATATGATTTTGACTAATAAAAAATACAAGAACTTTTCCGCTTACGTAAATTTTCACAGGTTGTGAATTAAATTTGCTATCTATAGTAAGCATCATGTATGCCTATTTTGTACAAAAAAAAAAAAAAAAAAAAAAAAAAAAAAAAAAAAACTCCTACAGTTTTTATTTTAAGCTTTCAAGCATTTATTTCAGTCTTATTAAGTTCGTTTTCCCTCGGTTTGATTATCATTGGTGACGAGAATTATTTATTTATAAGTGTAGGCCTAACAGCTATAAAAAGTAAACAGTACGCCAGCAAGAGCATCTACGTCGTTTTATACTCATACGAAACTAAAATATCACCACTGTTCGAAACTCGATTAAAATTTCAGTTGATGAGAACCAATTCGTTAAAAATAAACTTAACTGACACATATATCTGTTCCTCGTGATTTGTCAGCATTTTTTATTACAAAAGCTGTCCAAAGTTTCAATAAACTTGCCTTCTTCCATAATAATAACATTGAAACTTTAAAAGCTTGTAGTGAGTAGCCCTGAGCCCTCTGAATTAAAGTGCTATTCTGTTCATATAAAGGGCCATTATGATTCAAAGTTATCACTCCATTAGTTATATCTATGACTAAATGATAATTACAAATGTGGGCTTTTTTGGGCAACGCCTAAGGGGGCATGGGGGGCTGAGCCCCCATTTGATGTTTGTGATTAATTTTAATCTGCTTAAAGCTACAAATAATATGTGAATATGTGTATCAACAACTTTTATTATTTATAATCCTTGAATGATTTTAGTCAACTGCTTCTAAAACGTATAAAACTAAACATTGTACCCTTAATCAAATTTAACCATGAAATTTACTTGTCAATGTAATTTGGTTTGAAAGTTAAGTGGTTAAGTTAGAGTTCAGTAATGAAGTGAAATTTTACGGAAATATATTCGTCCGTAGTCAAAGCAAATTATCAACAATCTCCCTCCCAATTTGAATGTCGCGTGTCTATAAGTGAACAAAACAATCAGCTCTACCTCTATAGTCAGCACGATAGTGTCATTCTGCGGAAACGAAACTATTCACTTCTAACTATATAACAAATATATTTGATTTATTTAATATTTCAGTACAAATTTGACTGTATTGAGCGTAAAATAGATGCACTAAATCGAACCAAAAATAGGCTACTATGCATATAAATGGATTTTATTGTTAAATGTTTGTAACCAAAATTATTTAATGGTTTTATTTATTTGTTTGTAATCATATATTTTTAGTTTTGGACTTGAAATTTAAAAAGTCTCTTTTTTACATCGGATGTTCCAAACCACTTTAAAACCTTTAAAATAACTCAACAATTTTTTACAAATTCTACCATTATATTCTATTTGCATATATTATATTCATTGACACTAATTTAAATGTACATGGTGTACCGTAAGTGACCTGTCCCATCTGAAAGTTGTTATTTTAAAATACTTTGTGTAAAAATAAGTCATTTACTTTTTTAATTAATGTGCAGGTGGTCTTCGACGCCCAATATATTGTATTCTTTACGACAGAACTCAATCATAGTATCTCTTATTAACGTTTCTAAACAGTACTTAAGTCTTTGTTTTTTGAAAACAAACATGATTCTTATTCATTATAAATGGTTTATTGGATTATAATTTAGTAAAAAATATTTATTTAAAAATGTATCTTTCAAAATCAAACAAAATTAAATTTTAAACAGCTCTATTTTTTAACTTTATTTTATTTTACACCGCAATTTACAACCTTATCCCATTTAGTTACAATTTCTTGACTACACGTCTTTAAGAAATAGAAATAAGTACAAACATTTTTTAGAGAAGATTTTCTATTCCTCAAGTACATTTCTTTCATAATTGTAACGGTAATCGAACATTCAAAAATGTATTAGCATTCCTCAGAATCGGACCAAAAACTGTGGATTCTAAGACAAGCTCTGGAACCACTCAGCTACCCAGCCATTTTTTTTAATTATTGTAAAAATAATATTATTATAAAAATTAGGATTTTTTTATAACTGTACTCACAAATATACAGTAATGATTCATATACAATATTATTTCTTACATTAAATTTTCAGGACAATATACTGTTTTATTAATGAAAGATAACCAAAACCACAGTCTATTTAAATATGCACATTGCGGGATGGTGTAATCTGATGGTCAATAAATAATTAGAGCTTGTTTGCTGTTTACTCTTTAGTCTGTTAATGTATGTTTTTACTTGTATTCGCTTTTTAATACTTTTTTTCATTTATATTTTTCCGTTTTTGCCATAGAGAGACAATTTTTATAATTTTAAAATTTTTTGTAGGATAAGTTTATGATTTTCTACAGGCCTATAATCCTACCTATATACAGTATAAAATCATAAATGCTACTACTCGTATACAAGCACTGGATATACATTTTTGCCTTAGACTTTTATCATTTAAGTACTAAAAGGTTTAAATTTAAATTTAAAAAATCATTTATTATTTTTATAAAAAGTATGAGATAGCAAAATTTGAGAAATGTTTGTTTTAATTAAGGTATTTTATGATGTAATAAATCCTATATTGCAATACAACTAGTGCCTGTGGCTATGTATTTTCCACTATCTCGAAATCTAGCGGGTACATGTAGCGCTGGAGTGCTCAAATTGATCATTCTTCATCAGATCTAGATTACACTGTACACCTAAGACAGGATACAGAAAGAAACTGTTACATATGAGCAAAAAAAAAAAACAATTCGTTTAGTACAAACATATGTTTACGCAAAATGTATATTATAAAAAAAAAAAAAAAAAAAAAAAACTTATGTCGAAATATTTCAACAAAACTACTGGCTGGATGGCACAGCAATCTTTGTATTATAAGAGACTCTTGAGACCTGACCGCAGCTGACAAGATGTCCCATCAATTAATTACTGGTTCCAAAGCAAAGTGGTTGTAGCAAAGTCAAAGGCTAGCGACTTAAGGACTTGTGGCTCAAGTTTCCTGTGCTACATGGCTGCGTAATCAAGCTAAAAACTTTTAAGTAAAATACTTTGAAGCCTTACTCAGATTTTTTACTTGAATAGTAACTAAATGTATGGTATAATATAAAATGTTTAAGAAGATTTGTTTCACTAATATCCGTGTATTGAAGGAAATCATTATTAGGAGCTATCTAACTTTAATACTTTTAATAAACTAAACTTTTGCTAAGCTGTCAAACATTGAATTGCCTCATTGATTTTTTTCGAACTAAATTCGGAAGAGTAATTTTTAATAACACTACATTAAAAGTTGTACACTTACAGTCATAAAATCGTAGTTCATACAAATGCCATGTAAAAATCACAAAAAATATTAACTTGTAGGTTTAAAAATGTTAAAAAATTACCATTAGAAATAGCTGACTTACCTTTACCATTGTTTAAGAGAAAAGTGTATAGTATCCTGGTTAATCCAACCTTTTATTCGCTCCAAGAATTATATTTACCTATGGAACTGGAAAATGTTATGGGTAAATGTCATTTATTTTGCTGTGTACCGTATCTTTAAATTTATTTATTTATTGAAGTATAATAATACATACAGTATCTGTGATATTATGTTACGGTCTTTCAAATGTTGATATATCTATGCAGGCCATTCAATTTTAATTTATTGTAAACATATGTACTCTTCACTTTTTCCATAGCTTGTATGTCAGCTAAATGAGAGTAATAATCTTATTTTATTTATTTATTTATTCTCAGCGGCTCTCACTATCAATAAAATATCTAACAGCGTATCACCAGTTACAATTCGACTAGCGAAAGGGTTCTTTTTATTTTTATTATTATGAAAATTTTGAAAAACTATGTTGTCAAACTATAGGTAAACTGGTTCACAAATATAAAAGAAGATCCATATTATTATCTGCTCTATTTATATGTTCACATTCATTAACAAAA
Source organism: Neoaliturus tenellus (assembly GCA_030545055.2). Taxonomy (NCBI): domain Eukaryota; kingdom Metazoa; phylum Arthropoda; class Insecta; order Hemiptera; family Cicadellidae; genus Neoaliturus; species Neoaliturus tenellus. The sequence continues at coordinate 62,019,105 of CM061537.1, read as the reverse complement.
TCACTAAAATATTACTAGGTGTTTTCAATACGTACAAAAATAGAAAAAAATACCAATAGGAAGCTTAAGAACTTAAGATTCCATGTATGGGGCTGATCATTTGATCAGCCATTGAATGTAACCGACTATCCATATCTTGCTAATGAAATTAGTCGTAAAAATCAAATTGTGATTACTTTAAGTTTTTTTTTAACTTAGCTTAGCTCTGTAATGTTAGGTGTTAAAGCACTTGAATTGCGACATTTGGCTAAAATTACTCAAATTGGTATATTCAGTGAACTAATGAACGTTTTCCAGTGCAAAATGAATATTATGATTACTTAATGGCTTTTTTGTTGTTAGTTACATCAGTTTTTACAAGAATTTAATAAATAATTATTAAAATGGAGGTTAATTTTGTGAACTATCTTGGAATGCAAAGAGATGTCAATTAGGGTAAACAATAAAACTGGAAAATAGTCTCGAACTCAAGCGGAAAATGAACTGCCACTTAACAAACATAATTACTTTTCATCCTTTCAGTTTCTTAAATATTACAAGAACAAACATTGTCTTGATTGCACTCATAACCTTTGCTACAGAGAACATATGAATTATTTTATCTGTCTTTCTTCGCATTTCTAATCAGTAATTAAAAGTAATAAGATAACTAATATTCCTGTATATGCTCGAGGACTTTCTGTAGCATCAAGAATTTCTTTTCTAATATTTAAGGTGACTGTAAATATATTTTACCATGTGAACAATACTTGTTCATATTTTAAAGAAAATCATGTCAATAAGTCCTGTGCACCTTTAAATCAGTGATATTATAAAAATACTATTTATAATATCAATAGGAATTATGAACTGTTACTTTTACTGTTGTAAACCACTACAAGAAAGAATAAATAAATAAATAAAACCACTTATAAAGCATTAAATTTGTTTTCGGTTTTTTATAGTTTTGTCATTATTTTATACTTGTTTATACTTGCCAATATTAAAAATATTGATCCATTTTATATTAAAGTACCAAAATATTTACAAAGACTTTGAAGCTTTATACTATGTATAGTGTAGTTTAATATCTCAAGGTTTTCCTGTGCTAGACTTATGCATGAAATTCAACAAACATAATATCTACAATTAAATTATCTTTACGCTGTCATTTTAAGTTCTATTAAAAGATACTGACTGCTACATAAGATTATAATTATAATTGTGTTTGATTAATCATTTTTACTATGGTATATAAAAGAAGAATTTAATCTTTATTAATAATCTAGTTGAATAATCACTACTTTTTTACGCACACACCTTGATTGTTATTTCAATTATCAGATTGTTCTGTTTGTTCAAGTAATGGTAGGGCATTAGCTAGCAATTTACAAACCAACAAAGTTTGTTTGGTCCTGCAAATTCCTTGCGGGAATCAGAAACGTTTTTGTCATTTAACATCGGACTATGAAACTTATTTAATCACAGAGTTATAATAGCATTCTACACAGTTCCTATTGTAATGGCGGAAAAAGACTACCTTCAATTAATTGTACAATGAGGTCTGTTTGAAATGTTTAGCAAGAATATAGATAACCATCTTCAATTTGTTTAATTTTTAATGGATTTTATTATGACATTCAGATTATTTAATTTATTAAAACTTATTAACTTATAAAACTTATAATTTTAATATCATTACAATTTCGAAGGTTAGTATAGATTAACGGAGGATGAATTAATATAGTAATTGGTCGAATATGCTTAAAACTAAAATTATATACATATACACATGTAAAAATTATATGTAACTATGACTACATCAGAAACTCTCAGCATATTTAAAATTTACACCTACCTCACTCAAATATATAGCATGTGTAAGAATACAGTAGGTGCCCACTTTTTTTATAGAATATTCAGCTTGATAATTGACACAACACCACAAAAAAACAGAAAATGAAAAAATGTTTGAAGTTTTTATTAGATAGTCTTCATAATATCCATTCTCACCGCGTATGTACTATAAAGATAGCTAATTATTTTAAATATAAGTTGTAGCTAAAATCAGTATTACCATATATTAGCTTCGTAAAAATTAGTTACAGTCTAAAACGTTTTCTTCTTTAATGAACCCGGTAAGAATTGATTAATTCATGTATTTCATAAAATATAGTAATAAATCCGTCCACCATACTCCATCAAAGTTAACATAGAGTTGTGAATTATAAAGTGCACACATTCAGCATTGATGCGGTTGCCTTATGAATAAATTAAATATATTTGAACTCAATAGTTGAATATTTTAAATGCCTTCATAGTTATAGTAATAAACCGTTGGTCAAATATATGTTGTATATTTCAGAAGTAATCGTGTCCTCGGACTTAAGTGAAAAAACTCAGTGATATTTCTTTTAAAATGCGAGGTTTGACTGCAACATAGAAAAGTACTTTATTTTGATTATAAAAAAATAAACAAAAAAACAAAATCTAAAAACGTAGAAACTAACTAGGTAAGCTTAAACAAAGTGAATCTCGTAAGTTCACCAAAATGTTTCTTTTTACGTGACCTTTAAAATGATGTGCAACATGGCATATGTTTACATTTAAAAATACTGTGATTCGAACTTGTGACCCCAAGTTTTTGGAATTCCCTGTATTTATACATAGTTAAAAATATGTTTATGATATTTCTTGGGGTCGATTTAGTGGAAAATTATTTTGTTTGAAGAATATAGGATCAAATATATGTTTGTAATCCATTTAGGACACCTTACGAGATTCACCCTTTAGAGGCCTAAATAGGGCCTAAATTTTCATAAGAAACATAACATGTATAAAGTTTTTCACATATGTAGTATATTAAGTATAAACCTGTTATCTCACGAAAATCAATGGTTTTATCTTTACGACTTTGAACATTTTAAGGCTAAATAGATAAAGCACCAATTTTATGATTTACCAAGAAAGTAAATCTATATTTATGATAAAGAGGATTACGTTATAAATATATTTGACATCATCGGAACTGGATATTATTGAATTTATTGTCATTAAACACGATATATGTAGGAAAAATGGCATGGAATAGGGTTTTAAAACATTTGTTTTTGTAGTCCTCGTGAACTTAGCCCCAGGATCAGAATAAAGGTACATGAGGTAGTATCCTATGAGAGGGGTTATGGGAGTATTGTTATCTATTTTTTACGATCCCAATAAAGATGGCATATGATGTCACAATACAAATTACATTGTGACATCATAATAACATTATAATATGTTACAATACAAATGTTGCCAACTGTTGAGTATTGAAGTATCTATGTAGGTACAGTGGAAAAAATTAAGTTATTGTATTGCATTCGTTTGTTGAAATTAATTATATAATTCGTATAAATAAACTACACACATCCCGTACTGAGACATCTAGTTGTTCACAAACTTGAACTCTAGCTACCAGTGAGCTTACTTTTACACTAACTAGTACTGAGTGACTGGTTCTGGTACTGAGGCTCTTTTGACTGATCGCAACAACTTGTCCGGTCGCGTGAGAGAACTGTAGTAGCGTGATAGCCAGCGGCCGAATGTGGAAAAGCTTTGTCTCCCTAAATCTTTCGGGTCCAGAAACTTATTCAATTCTACTTCCTGGAAAATCACTAACAACGTTTTAGCATTGTTCTACTATTATTCTTTTTACTAATATATGTTTTCTATAAGAATCCGTTATTACTAGTAAATCTCATAACATATTTTAGCGAAATATGTTCTACGGAAAGTTAAAATTCCTTTGATGTAAAGGGTATTCTCTTAACTTTAGCCATGCAAAATCCATCGATATTTGTTTTATATTAGTTGAAGGAATTCTAATACTAGTCTTATTTTAGGAGTAATTTTTGATATAAAGACTAACACATCCATACTAAATATTCCAGTTTAAGTGCAATGTTAAAACTATGTTTAAAGCAAAATATTAAAACATTTCGGTAAAGGTTAACATAAAACCTTTTCTGACTGCTTTACGTGTTGAGGCGGATTAATCTAAATATAATTTTGGATAAAAGACCTTTAAAGTAATTTGACATTAAATAGGCAATGTCTTGTTTTCCAATTCGGTAAACGGAACGAAATGTCTAGCAAAAACTTAAGCATCCCATAATTTATGCGAATTTCTAAACATAACAAACTTCAAGAGGATTCTTTTTAATCTCAATGTATTACTCTCATTTAATAACCAAAATTAACTAAATAGTTTTACTGAAACTACTTTTATATGATTCAGACTGTAAGTTGCAATAATTATAATGAAGAGGATTCTAAATCTTCGTTAATTGACTTGTCTAGTTAATGATCCATTCACTAAGGCCGACCGAGTTAACCGTTCCAGTCGCGTGTCTCGGTGGTGGCAAGTTGCGTGATTGACCACGTGTGTTCCCAACTTAGTTCCTTACTGACCACATTGACCAATGTGCACGGCTTTTCAAAGATTGTTCCTGTAGCTGGTGTGATTAAATGCATTGCTCTGTAACCCATCATACGGTACCCGAGTGCCGTAAACTCTATACTACATCCACAATATAACAATAAAAGTAGAAATTTATATTTGGGTATCTATATTGTTTCCGATCGCTAGATGGTCTTAAAAAAACTATAAATCAGACCTCCCACCACCATTTATAGGTCCTTAAAATATAAATAACTACATTTGTGTTTAGTCATTATTTTCTAATTTGCTAATCATTAAAATTTTAATAACAGATTGTGTACAATGTGTTATTATATAATGCACATCAAATTCTATTAGTGGTGCCTCCTCTTCACTCTTTTCACCTAAATAGAATAGATAAAGAGGTTGTGCAGGTGTAAATTTATTATTTACTATTAGAATACTTAAAGAAACTAACATCCTAAACCCACAAAAGTATTGTACCCCCTGTTGGAGTTTATTTTTCTAAATCTTAGTATTTAGTTTTAACTCCAATATCCAAATTTTAGCCTCCTAAATTTTTAACAGTTAACTTTGGTGTATTGATAGTTTGACTAAATAATAACCGTATATACGTCTTGCTATTAGATTCATCCAAAAACTACCCTTAAATGATATTAACCAAGCGTGATTAATATTTTAAAAATATTATTAAAAAAATATAAAAGAAAAATATTTCGGTAATGTTATTATTTAAATATTGACAAATACTTATGACTGGCCTTTTTAAGAAAATAAAAACTAAATTTTATTTAAACCCCAATTATTTACAACACTATAAGTATTCTGTGAACACGATAATAAAGCGGAGTGAGGAATGAGCCATCGACGGCGTTAGTGGTTGGCTGACGACTTGTTATAAAATGGAGAATCTTAAATCACTATCAGGCTGCTCATTACGGCCTTACTAAGAAGATTCATTCTTCCCTCTCTCTCCCTCATAAGGTTCCTCCATGCAGTTACTTTATTCGTGATTAATTTTCATCATTAATTTTATTGTTCACAGACAGTGTTACATTTGTGTCTCTCGTTATTATTAGTAATGATTACAGTTTTTTTTAATGTGTAACTTTTTTCAATTTTACTTGTTTTTTATGGATTTAAAGAGAGTTATTATTATTGTTTTTTTATGGAGAAGGAGACCACTGCCGAACCATTAGGCACGTCTACCAATAACGGCCATTTTGAGAAAGAGCCCCGAAAAAGGGAAATTAAACTGAAGAGAAAGGGTGAGAAACAGGGACAGCAGACGGCCGTTTGACCTCTCAGAAGGCCGAATCGCCTGCTCCTGTGACAAATGATTTTCAAGCTCAAACAGGAGGTCCGCCTTGCCCTCTAAATGATCACCCAACCAACTGTCCATTCATGCTCCTCAGCTAGGAGTTTCCATGCCCACAGCATTAACCCCCACTGTATAGAACATGAATTTATCATGAAAGAAGAGAAAGTAGACAGCCAAAAGACTTACCACGTGTTATGACAACTTCGTTTACTATACACATTACCCATGTCAACCTCGCAACTAATATGAACCCGTTTATCCTGAGGAATTTAATTGGTGTTTGTAATTTTAGTGTTGGTCTATTTTATTGGGGGATGTGTAATTGTTTTGCTTTGAAACAAAATACAAGTTCCATGTCCAAATCGTAATGCTGCATTGAGTTTGGCGTGTACTAAATCAATCATGTAGCAAGAACAAAACATGAAACATAACCACGGATGATTCTGAGACTTGTTGTTTTCCATTTCCTAGAAGAGAATACTCTACTTTGGTATTCACACACGCTATTGGTCCCTCATAAATGAGTTCCTTCAGCAAAATAATTTCCGTTCGAGCGCCTCTTTCAGCCACACAACAACGTAAAACTTTACGATTTTCTTTTTTTCTATCTTAATATATGGTCTAACTTTTAATGGTATTACCTGAATTTCTCACTTATAATGAAAATTATAATATATGGCTGGGTGAAAAATGTAAGGGTACTTTCCTTTGTGCATTTTCAATTACAGTCATTAAAACTGATAATTGAATGCATTTCTGAAACATTTGTTAGTACTGGATGCAAAGTGTACCAAAAGTAAATTATTGCTTCATTTATTTACCAATGTATGCAAATCTGAAAAAATGCATGTGTATTTTAAATTTTAAACATACACAAATAAAATTGTCATGTGTAGTGTAATGTAACGCTTGAGTGTAATGGTCAGCGTACAAGTATGTAGCAAGTACCAAGTAATTATTTAAATAATTTCACAAGGTTTATAAAGTGACATTTAAAACTATGGTAGAATTAGGATAAAAATGTGCATGTGTACGTTTTCAAATAATTCATATTTTTAAACCTGATTACTATATCGATTATCAAAACATATTTCGTATCAAACTTTAATGACTTAATAACAACTATCGGATGAAATAGTTTTAAAACAATAACTTTAGAGTACCAGATTTTATAATATTTTGTTATTGAGTTTAAATTAAACTGTTTCATATCAGTTTTGAAAAATATTTAGGTATAATAAATTACATTGCCTGACGAGATTTTAGCCTAACAAAGAACATATATAATTTAAAACTGTTTAAATATTTTTTTAAATTGTTGCGCGGAGGTTGGATGACCGTGGCCATGAGCCACTTCTCTTCCAGCTTCGACCTGATTGATCCTTGCTGAGGGACGGAGCGGGACTAGTGCCCTAGTAGCCAGAGCTACATGTCAACGTGGAGTGGAGGTGGAGTTCACTCTGCGATGTGTGGCCGCAGTTGCGGGGGTTCTTCCTCGACCAGTTCCCTGATGTGCCCCCACTCAGAGACCTCAGCGGAGTCCTCGAAGTTGGTCGACAGACGATCCACGAAATCTCGTAGAGTCGGAACACGAGCGGCATCCCTGATTACTGCATTCCTGACGAACGACGGAGAGTTGGTGGCTCGACGAAGGCTTCTGCTTTGGACAGCCAGCAACTTCCTCCTAGAAGTTTTGCAGGTCAAGGCGTACCAGGCGGGGGCTGCTTACGTGAGGACTAAATGGATCTAATGTAGTGGTAACTTTTTACGTTAAAAATAGGTACTAAATATGGAAATGACTTTCCTAGTTAAAGGTTTAACTGAAAATCACTGTTCGCATTTAAATACAATCATTTTTCATATAATAATGTTTGTACGAATTGAGCAGGTGCATGTCAATCAAATATGAATCCTCTGGGGGTTTACGAATCAATCATGTACATTACATGTTTAAAACTGGTTAAAGAGATTAAATAATAACGAATGATATTTGCGTAGTCAATGCAGGACAATCCCAACAAATGAGATTGACACAACAGCTGTGACACGTCGCTCATATGTGGATATCGGTAAACAAACGGACTATTACATAATAATCAACTGACCGTAACTTTTACTTGTGACAAGTAATGTTTAAAATCGAGAACTCCACCAGTCCATGGAAATTTAACTATAATTTTCATTTACAATTATGGCTCTTAGAAATGTACATTGTTTATGTAAAATCATATTACTGTATTTCTATAAATGAAGGATATTATCTGCTCTTAGAGGTTTAGTAGGAATGAAGATTATGATATTAGAACTACTGAATCTGCTATTTATACAAATTAGCATCAACTTTAGTAAACAAGTCGTCAACAGCCATTCATAACAGTTGTAGTAATTATACTAATCAAGAAACGTAATATTTTATAAATGGAAAATGATCACCATATTTCTTAAATAAAAATAATGTTATTATTTTGTGTTAGTATGATTATTATAAGTAATCTTGTACATTACTTTTTTTAGTTTTCTTATTAAATATTTTTATGATTTTTAAAGATAAAATTGAATTTTATTACATTTCATAAACTATTAGTACTTTGTATGTTTATTAAGCAACGTACATGTCATTTTTAAGAAACAATTAACTTATTTTCTTAAAATGTTCGAGTTCATTCATTCTAACGGCAAGACTACAAAAAATATAATGAAAAAAGTTAAGACCACTTCAATACTTAAAACGTGATACGTTGGCTAAAGTATATTTATTTGACTACTTAATATAAACTTCAGTCAAATCTTTTACCTTACTGATATGCGATAAACTCTTGAAAATTATTCTATAGTGTTGATGAGATAAAACAAGTATAATTAAAAAAAAAATATGTACAGAAGCAAAAAAAATTACAGTAGGTATCTAATCAGTAAAAATAAAAACCTTTTTAATATACTGCACGCTTTCTCTCTAAATGGCATAGCACATGATCGAGATGTAAAATTTGCTTGTAGACTTCTTCTTCAAATAGTCTTGAAATATAATTGGTTCATGTGAAGTTATTGGAAACGCTTTAATGAAATTGCGTGACCGGCTTTCGACAACTTTAGGAAAGTTAAAGTTTCTTGGTCTAATTAACTTTTGCAGAAATATTTGTCCTTCTTTTCAGATTATTTTTCAATGTTATTAAATATTAAGTAATCAATAACAAGTTCCAATAAGTAATCGATGAGTTTCATAACTTTACTGGATTTAATAAATACAGTTTAATAATGCAAGTTTTTGTTGATGCTTTCTTTTAACAACACCAGTATAGGACTTTATATAGAACATCAGCTGCTTTTTGTGTGGTGACTGTCAATCAAAACTTCTGTTTTGTTAAAACCAGACATGCGTTTTATTATCCCCAAAAATCGTTCCAAACTGTTATGAAACAGTTGAACAATAACAACAGGTGATGAAATAGTTAAATATAAAACCAAAATCTATTTTCATAAATTAATGTTTAATAAGAGGTGCTCAGAATGTAGCAACCTCACAAATAATTGCATCTTGATGGTACTCGAAGAGATAGTTTTGAGTAAATTGCTAGAATCAAAGCTAACATGAAAAAGGAATGCACATTTCACCTGAGACTTGGGGGCTACACTTTTCACTTCATTAAAGAAACAAAATATTACACAACAATGAAGTTACTTATTTAGCTTCGCATTTCTCGCTTACATTCCATTAACAGCCTCGATAATGTCCTGTTGTAGGAAAAGAGAACTTAAAATGTTAATAATGGTTTTCCAAGAGTTGTGAGTATTTTGAATTGCTTTTATTGAATTTAAAACATTATTACAGTAATTTACTAATATAATAAACCAAAATTAATTAGACTGATATACCGCGTAGATAATAGAATCATTTATTACCAGATTTTAATACCTTGTATAAACTGTAATAACAATCTCAAAATACGAGAAATTCCTTACTACGTGCATGTTGCCACGTGAATGGTTTACTTATTTTTTTGTAAGCTGCCAACGTCCAGTTTATGTAAATACTGTAGTCAATACTGACGTATTCGTTTAGCCTGATAAAGAAATATCAAATCAAAATCCATTTTATTTAAGCAAAACAAAACTTTCAAAATTGCCTTTTAATCTAAAGGTGTCGTAAACCATGATGATGGCGTTAAAGAATTTTGTTTCCAAAAAATTATAAATATAATATTACTCTATATTTGGTGATTTGTCAGACCAAGTGCAACTGTCATTTAAATTGAAACACCTAATTCTATATCACTATCGTGATATGATTTTATTATTATTATTATTTATTTATTTTTTTTTTAGCGAATTTCCCATAGGGAATAAGCTATTACCGTAGGTCTCATGGTAAGACCTAAGCCCGGGACCATGTTACTTTTTCGTTTTCAGGTGCCCAGAGACCAAAAATAATAGTCATTAAAATTTATATATATATATATATATATATATATATATATATATACATATATATATATATATATATATATATATATATATATATATGTATATATGTATATATTTAATAAGTACTCTTTTCTTCTAACAAGTTTGAAACAATTTTATTAATTTTCGTCTATCTAAGTAGACTTCATCAGATAATATAAAAATATAAAATAAAATGTATAAATATGTACAATATAAAAAAATTATCAACAAAACTAAACAAAAAATGACAACATTAATAAAAATAAAAATAGAAATAAACAGATGATTTCACACGTTTGAGGAATGGTTAAGTTGGTAGGTCTTCTATTAGTTTATAAATATTTGTCATATAATATTCAGTCATTTCATCTCAGGTTGAGGCCAGAGGAATGTTTCGTTTGTAGAACTAACTGGTGGGCCACTTCAGAGCGCCTGAGGTTGATGGCATTAATGTTTTTGTTACTATTAGCTTCAACTTTATTTATACCTTTTAACCTGTAGCAATCTTCAATTTTTTTCTTGTTATGTGATTTCGCATGTATTGCTACAGGTTTGTCTTGTTCTTCGTGTATGATGCTTGAACGATGACCTGTCATCCGAACACGCAAAAAGTTTGAAGTTTGGCCAATATATTGCTTTTCACAGAATTTGCAGTCAAGTTGGTATATAACGTTTTTGCTGTTGCAGTCCATTTCTCCTCTGATAGGATATGTTTTATTTGTGGAGCTGTATATATATATACATATATACATATATATATATATATATATATATATATATATATATATATATATATGTATATATATATGTATGTGTCCCTAGACACGATAACTCTCGTAAAAATGGTCCGATCGACACCAAATTTGGTAGAAATGTGTAATCCTACGTTTATTCGGATGAGTTCGTAAACCAGACATATCGACCTATCGGAAGGGGTAGTTTTGGGGGGTTTTGTACCCCAAAAATGGGTTTTTGCATTTTTTATATGTAATTTTTAAAAATTTCAAGTTTTTATTTTGACCATTGGATTTAGCTCAAAAAAACACACAATTTAGCATCTTGAAGCTTTGCTCTATCTCCATTGGTTACCGAGATATTACAAAGTCTAAAGACAGTACGTTGTATTTTGAGGCTCCAATGTTAATCTTATGGAGAATAAGGATGTGTTAATATTTCACTTATTAACCAATGTTTTTGGATGAAACTTGGTATTCAGCTTCATTTGGTTGAGATTCATCCATTTATGGTAAAAAATCTTGGTTTTTGTGCTTATCATGGCAGCAAACCTGCATACTCTTTTCCCATGTTAATCATATGGAGAATAGGCAAACTCCTTTAGCAATGGAAAGATATTGATGAAATTTAGTGTATGGCTTGATATGGTCAAAATATTTTTTTTAATGCTAAAAACCTACTTTTAGTGTTCTCCATGGCAGCATACCTGCATACTCTTTCCCTGCATTTATCATAAGGAGATAAACATTTATTTCCCTATTTATGAGCTTGTGATGATTTTTGGTTTACAGGTTTATCTGGTCATAATTAATACTACTAATTTGGAAACTCGCTGAGTACGCAGGTCTGCTGCGACGGGGGTATTTTATAATTATGCTTTTTATTATATTCTATTAGTTTTTCTGGTCCTGATTTATTTCGGTTTTCCTTGATCTATTTTAATGTCATTAAAGTTGTTATTTAAGTCTCACAATTATTATCAATACGTCATTTCCAATAAAAAGCATAAAAAGAATCAATTTATTTTAAGGAACTCGAAAGTCCCAAAAGAATATCTCAGTCTAAAGGGACGTATTCTGAAACGTATGGGACCAACGATTCCTGTTATATTTTTCATAATAAGGTTCCCATCATAAAGGATATTATTTTAACATGAGGTGCAATATTCCCATTTTAAGTGTGAAATAATATAACTCTGTTTATTTATTTAAACTAGAGATCGCCTCCTGGTTGAAATTCAAACAAAATTTAAGTTGATTTAGACTCAAGAACTTTCAAAACATTTTATAACTGAAACATCTGTTCTTCCTGATTTTTAGCAGTTTTTTTACAGGAGCTGTCTAATGATTCAACCAATTATCCTTCCTCCATAAGATTAACATTGGAACTTTGAAAGCCTGTGGGGCGTAGCCCTGGAGTCCGGTGTGAATTAGAATGGGACTCTGCTCATCTACAGCACTATACGTGTCTAACGGTATGCGCGGTTTCTTCTACGATGCACACAAGCTGAGAAAAAAGGAGGAAACGAAACATGCTTGCCTATTAATATATAGATTAAGCAAATTATCACGATATATCCTTATTCATAATCTTTAATAGGGAATATCTAAAGTAGTAATGTAATATCTAATAAGAAATAATATATTATTAGAATCATAAGAACTAATTGACAATTTACTCTTTCCTGTTTATAAAACATATCTCAGAGTTAAAAATAAGAGATTTATTATCAAATAACATTATGCGCAGCACAATAAATAGAAACTACGTCATCGCTGTGTCATACTGCAGATGGTTATAATGTGACAAATGTATGCGTTTGGCGAAGAACCAGCAAAGAATTTCAAATATACATAAGTTCGGAAAGAATACATATGTTTTGTATTAAAAAGGTTTGCTTAGTGTAGAGAATATGATAAATATTACGAATTTAACTTGTAAAATACTAAAATTGTATTTCAAAACCTTCTATTTTTTACACCGTGTAATAGCTAATAATTTCTACCTGTCAAATTTTAAATTACGTAAGCAAGAAATAATTTATTATATAAAGTTTTATTTTAATATTTTATCTTTTTTTAGTAACCGTTTATATTTTACAATCAATGTATTACAATCTAAAGTAAATATTTCAACAGTACTGTAACTGTGGTTTTCAAGCAAAAGGGGCTTGTATTGAAACTCACGAGATCTGAACAACCAGTTAATGAGCCACAAAATCCGTCATTACAAAAGAGATTATGACGTCATAAAGCCTTTAAGATCGTGTCATTAACGTACACATCCCTTATTACTTCTGAGGTACTTGACCATGGACATGCTTGATTTTTAAACATTGTTCTTTAACTGAAAACAGTAATCAACGAGAATATTGTTCCAACATTTTTAACTAAAAAACAGAACTCGTGACGTTTATCTTTTAATAATTATTTCTACTTATTTACTTTTAGTTTCTGTTAAGTCAAACTACTAGTAAAATCTATATTTATAAAAACAGTATGTGGTGTGTTAGTGTGTGTATAAATAATTAACTTTCCAACACATAATCGTACAAATAAAAGACATTTAGTACATTAAACTTCTAATCAAATTATAAACATATCTTTTTGTGAAATTGATATTTTGTAGTTTTATTTTTTGTAAGAAAAAGATTGATAATTTATTATTTTTCTCATTTTTAACATATTTTGTAATTCTGTGAATTTTTCAATCGGTCTTATGGTGCTTTGATATAGTACACAGTGATTCTTTATTGTTTTAAATTTAAATATAAATTAAACCCGTTTGTAACGCCCTTTACCCGGCACAGTTGTCCGTTGGACACAGCAGCAGCAGAAATGTTAATGCCGCGCCCGCTCCACGATACTGTGCTGTGTTCAGCCATAAATATCCACGTCCAATTATCTGGCGGTTGATCTTGTTCTGTCGTCAAAACCTGTTATTTATAGTTCTTATTCTATCATTTATAAAAATTAAATAACACTGTAATATTAACTCGTGGTATTTCTTCTCTTACTTTTATACAACACTATACAAATATAGTATTATTTACTCGTAACTATATTGCTAAACGAAAGAAAATTGGGTTGAAAAAAAGAAAACAGAATATTTTACAAACGACCAAAAGTATTTACTGAAATAAATTTTTGTGTTTGGGTGATTAGTAAACGCACTATGTGGATAAATTTAACTTGTTGCACAACAAATTACAGTAACAAATCACATTTTGCTAGTGACATAAGCTAAACACGTGAAACATGAAACACCATAAAAAAAATAAAAATATGATTGCATATTCCTTTTATTTACAGTTTTCTCTTTTTGGAAAAGGGCCCCATATGTGAATCACCTGAAACCGAAATAGGTTATTACCAAATACCATTTAGTGGAAGTAGTGGAGAAACGCGGGAGCTGGCTCAGTTCAAGGTCACCTGAGCGATGACGTCATCGAGGTCAATGACCCCACCGATGACGTCATCGATGACGTCATCGATGACGTCATCACCAATTACGTCATTCTGTGACGTCACACCCATGACGTTGCAGAAATGACGTGGCGATGACGTCATCACCCCTTACGTCACCATTATAACGTCATCGATGTCACAAAGGTCAAGGTCACGCTGAAACCTAAAATTTTTAGGCACTTTTGCTGTTTCTCGCACTACGCTCCGAGTTTCAGTCAGGTTTCAATGACCTTGACAACTTGGAGCGAAATTAGACGAGAAACAGCAAAAGTGCCGAGGGAACTCAAAGTTTGCAACGTGACTCTGCCTAAACCGTCATGTGACACCGCTCGAGTGACCTTGAACCGATACAACTCCCGCGTTTCACCATTACTGCAACCGCGATGCGCACCCCACGACAGCCACCGAGCGACTGACTGTCCAGCCCCGCGCACTCTAGGTATATGGAAGTGGTGGGGGAACTGTGATGACCTCGGGAAACTTGAAAATGTCAAGCTAGGTAGCACCGTTTTGGTGCTACCTTAAATTTACATGTTAAAGTGTGATGACCTTGAGGTTGACTGTGAACCTGGGACTTAGGATTGTCTTTAACAGCTTGACGTTTTTGCCAGAGTTTAAGTGTGGTGACCTTGAACTGGTTAAATCAAAACTGCACAGCAGACTGCACAACACGGATGTGCACACTACGACAGCCGCCGAGCGACTGACCTCCGGGCCCTGCGTACTCTAGATATATGGGGAAGTGGTGGGGGAAATTTCAAGGTCATTCAACGGAGTTTTAAAAAAGTCAAAGAGTAGAAAGACTACTCTTGTGAGTCTATAGCGATTTCATTGATAGTGAGTGCTTCTGTATGCCAAGTTGATCTGTATTGACACGCTCCTAAATAATTGTTTGCAAAAACCTGCAAAATGATTGTTGCACAATTTGCAGCCAGTTAGCTGTTTTAGTTTGAATTCAATGCAACGTTCAGGGCAACAAGTGTACTTATGCCCTCTCATTTGGTACACATGGAATGTCTTCAACTTCGGTTTCGGCTTCTTCCAAGACTTGCACTTACACATGCACTGACCAAAAGCTTCACATGTTCTACAAGCCAGGCCATCCACCACATCAATGCCATTCGGCCATGAAAAACATTTCTGTTCGCAACAGTAGTTGAGTTGACTCTCCATGTTGCTGCGGTGAAGGTGCGCGATGAAATGATGCTGTAGTCAGTGAGAGTGCACCTTAAATAAACTCAGTGGAGGGGGAAAGGTCAAGGTCATTCAAACGGAGTTTTAAAAAGATGACTAGTCGTCCTCCTCGTCCGTCGTACTTGGAGAGCTGTCAGACGAAGAGCCCCGCGCAGGTGCTCTCCAGATGAAATGTATATCTATTTGAAAGCGCAGGCCTGGATCTTGTACCATCAACTCCTTTAATCTATTACATACCAATTCCACTTTGTACACATTGTTAATAATCAACACCCAAGGCTTCGGCTGAACATAACGTGTAGTTGAGTCAGCCTCGCAGACAGTTACACCTTCCGGTGATATTGGAGTGTATAAATGTGTAAAATCTCGTTGCTGAGCTGGCTTGAAGTGAAGGTTCTGTGCCGACCCTGGTTGCATCAAAATTCAAATCCATTCTACATTCAAGAGGTCCAGGGTTCCCGTTGAATACATTGAGTAATTTTTTATACAAGACTTCCACTTCTGTCGCATCCTGTAAATAAACAGTCCACCGCAAGGGAAATGCTTCGTCCGTAGTGGAGTCAACTTGAGAAAGAGTTCCTTCCGCCATGGCAGCCAAGCAAGGAATGAGGTGAGCTGCAGTCAGTTGTAACATTATTGAAAAGTAGAGGGGGAAATTTCAAGGTCATTTAAATTGGGTTTTAAAAAGGAAGGAGTGGAGGGGGAAAGTTCAAGGTCATCCAAATGGAGTTTTAAAAAAGGAAAACCTAGAAAGTAACATTGAAATCTTCCAACTGATGGTGGCGAGCGTTTTCTTCTGCAACCTTGCCGACGCATGTAACTATGCCGTACAGTATGAACAGTACAACCATGATAAGGCCGAACAACAAAAGATAGCCGTTTACTATCATGATATTTTCTGAGTGGATCTGCTTTCTTCTTATCGCCCTCTCTTGCATCCTCTTCTCTAACTCGTGTACGAAGTCACAGCATGCGTGAGGACATCTTTCATCTGTTGGTAGGTTAGCCATTGTTGATGTTGTAGGTTTGGCCGTTGAAGAAGGAATGAGGTATCTAATTATGTTGTCTCATGTATATCAACAGTGAAGTGGTGGGGGTAGCGAATCAGTGGAGGGGGAAGTTTCAAGGTCATTCAAATTGTGTTTTAAAAAAAACCCTATCTTGTTACTGAGCATATATGTCAGTAACAAGATAGGTGGCTTTGCTCTTTTTACTTCTTTTAATATAATAAAGGAATAAACATATTCTACAATTGTAAGGACAAGGAAGACAACCGCTAGTCAGCTGAAGTAATCCAAGTTGTCTGGTTCGGTCTTCATCGACGCCGGTGAGGAAGCTGTCGTTGAAGAGGAATGTCCAGGCTCTTCTTCGGCTGCCGAAGATTCCGTATATTGCAAGCGTAGACTTGCACGTTTATACGGTAGCCTCTTGCCACCATCAGCTGCAACTCCTTGTACAAGTCGTTCAGCTCCTGTTGCGTTTTGATCGTCACCTCCTCATAGCTGGCACAGCTTACGTTCAGAGACATACTGATGTTGTTTGGTTGGCTGCTGGAGTTGAAATGAAGACGAGGCACAGCACTTGGAGGTATATGAAAAAGTGGTGGGGGTGTTTTGCATTCAAGCAGGTTTGACTTGTAGCGTGGTGGTGGGGTAACTGTGAAATGCAAAGGTCAAAGGTCAAGGTCACCCGCGAAGTTTAAAAAAAAATGCAACATATCAATATGTGACAAACTTCACATATTGATATGTTGCATTTTTCGTCTTTTTGTATTCTTTTTTGTCTTTTATGGTTTATTTATTTATAAAACATTACAATAACATATGTACAACAGTAAAACTTAAATCTAACACTGCTGCTTGTCGGCGATGTGGATGGTCAACTCGGTGGAATTGCTACCCGTGCAACCGTGGGAAACCAGGTAGAGACAGCCGGGTTGGATGGAGCGCAGATCTCGTTCTGGAGGAGATGGACGAACCGTTTCGGCAGGTAGACTTGGAACTTGGGCTCATCCCCCGGAGTGAATGGTGCCTCGCTAAGACTGCAGCAGATGGCCTCTCCAACTGTAGTCTCCATCTTCTTCATGGCGTGGATAATGTAGTGCTTCTCGTCTTTAAGTTCGGAACACTTCTTGACGGGTAGTATGGTAGATTTGGAGTGAGCATTGAACTGCTCAACCAAAGTTTGCAGGAACTGGTGAGATGCCATGGTCAAGTTATAGATCGTCTTCTTCGTCTTCTTGCTGGGAGATGTGTGTCGTCTCGGAATCTCGAGTAATACTCATGCCAGGTCCCGGTCTGCTCCTCACTTATATAACCCCCGTTACCCCCACCACTCCCCATTCCCCACTTTGAAGGTAAGATGCGAGTTTATAGGCGTTTTTTAAAGCGCAATGTCTATCTTTTCATGTTCTGGACTTTTAGTACAAATACAAACATTTTCCATCGTATACTTGTAGTTTTTATCCAAATCCACATCATTAACCGGAACATGAGTAAATCCTTCGATCCATCTTTTCTTTTCCAGCCCCTTTGTGTAAATATTGGTAAACTTGTCTGAAAGTGATGCATAATGTGATACAAGTCCGTGTAACTTGTAAAACCATCATACCAATCGATATGATGGAAGTGTTTTTGAAATCCATCTGTGGTAGTAGCGGCTTTACTGGTTAAAGATGAATAAGACATGGTGGTTTAAATAAAAACGAATAAGGAACACTTGTATTGATGTCGAAAAACACAAGTTCTTTTATGATAAATCTATCATCATTACCCCGAAACGCTTGGAACTCAATTATACCAGGTTTGGACTTTACTTGTTCTTCTTCCTTGTCCATTGCGAAGATCACTCGTCTGCTCATGACGAAGTCCAAAGGTCAACTGATTTCCACACCACGGTAGGTACGACTTTTATACCCGGCCGTACAGTTGTTGGCGCGTTGGTGTATATTTAACGTGGGCACCGTCCCCGGTAGGCCTAACCCCACAAAGTGTTTGACATTGTTTTAAAAATTAACCATTGCTGTGTAGTTAATTGTCATTTAGGTTTCCATCTTTACATTTTCCTTGTTTTCATTTTCATCACTAACACTTGATTCTTCTCCTCCTTCTTCTTCCTCTTTTTCACGTTTTACTGATTTCTTATGTAGTTGAGCGTACTTTTCCAATTGTCTCCACATTTGTACTTCATGAGGAACCTATTGAATATAGAAGTATCTACAGGTCCGTACAATATAGGTGCGTCCGGTTGTTTGTCCAAAGTGTCTTCCAGATAATCTTTAATAATTGAACTTGAAAACACCAGTTGTCTCAAGTACCTCGTTATTGGTTCAGTTGCACAAGTTAGAATAAAAAACTCTTCTCGATTAGTTGAATCTTGTTATCATGTCTTGTTGTGTCTCTAAACCGCAACTGATGATCACCACGATGTTTAACAATATCGATTTCCACATTTGAATCCAAAAGGCCTACTCTTGTCTTTCTTCCAAACATGTTACTACTTAAATAGCATTCTAGCAGATGCAAGTGTTTCATAAACGATTCCCAAGCAGTGTCCGTAAACAAAATCATTTTGGGTCCATGAGTTAAAATTACAGTAGGGGAATAATCTGTAGATTTCATAACACCGATTAAAACACTTTTGTCCAAACTGGAAGAGATTGGGTAAAATATTCGCAAGAATACCTCACTTAATATGTTAGGGAGAAATATTATCTTCAATATCCCTTTTCCTCTTGTGTGCGTTCTTTCTTCTTTTACCTTTTTCCTCAACATCATTACTGGCGTGGAGTGTGTCTCGCAAGCGTTGTGTTCATCTCCCTCCGGTTGACCTTGAAGATCTAAAAAGTCGGATATCTCCTTCTCAATATCGACTACATTTTCTTGTGTACCACTAGGAGAAGCCATATTGAATAAGATGCTACCCATACAAGAACAGGCAACAAACTGATGAGGAGCGACCTGAACGCTCTGCTTTTATACTCGCGGAATGCATTGGAATGTAAGGAAAACGCGTCTTTTACAATACATTTTTAACAATTCCAGTTAAAGGTGTGTATGTTACGATTTTATCATGTAGAATTAAACAGTATGCAGTTGTATTAGCCGATATAGGCGCGTTGAATTCCATTTCTATTTTTATATCTACACTTGATGATTTTACCGATTCATTTTGTTTAGAACAATCGATTACAACTATAGGGTAACCATCTAAGTATTTTTCTGGTGATAGTAAAGGTGCATTCGTTTTACCATAATATGAACTTTGGAATCTTGCATACATATCGTACAATATGCTGTACTTTTTATTAGCGAATGACACATTTAAATTATCGTATGGAAAAAATTGTGAATTTAAATAAACTTTAATATTTTTCAAGTTGCAAGATGATGCAATGATCAAATTGGCCTGCATGTTTGGTGATGGTGTCTCTTCTGCCTGTTTGTAAACCAAATATAATATACCTGGCTCGTTCCACATAATTAGATGTTTTAACTGTCCAAGTGTGTCGATCCGTAGTTGGCAAGCTGGGATGTTCATGAAATTCCCAACTTCTAAAAGGAATTACAATATCACGATCAGCCTTTAACTTTCTTAATAGTAGCATTCTATGCTCGTCAGCTAATTATACATGTGGAACTCTCCATACAATTTTGTCTAATGTTAATTTCCATTCTAAAGTTGCATCTGTTGTACCGTCTGGAGCTTTAATAATATCTTTATCGTTTGAAGATCTCAACAAAACTAATTCTTGTTTAACGTTTAATATTATTTTCCTATAATCTTCAGCAAAACCAAGCAACAAACGTAACGGAATATGAAAATCAAAATTTCCATTTGTATCTGGAGTGATTGTGTCTTTTGCAGGTAAAACCCATCCTGCAGGTTGTATTAAATTGGTTTCATTAGGTGATATAGATGTTAATCCCTTTAAAGTTGTTGCAATACCTACTTTTTTAGTAGAATCAACTGTTACACCTGATATTTCATATCTAATTTCATCAAACAGGAAAGCCATGGGATTATTTATAAATGGAACTGTTGTACCAGTAGTAGTGCCGTCCTTTTTAGTAACTTTTCCTTCAATATACAAGTAACTTTCACATGGTAGTGTGTAAATGTCTTGACTTTGTATGGGAATACGAATTTCATCGTTATTGTTTAATTTTGATGAAGTGTAAGGGTTGTGGGTGTGATATTCTTTTTCCCATAGGGTTTCGTCGAATGTTGGACCCTGCGCTATATCCAGTATATCCATAATCGGTTAATTGTAATCCAATTCTCTCTAAGAAACGAATGTTCTCGCGTGTTAACTCCTCCACAGCTGAAGAGCTACTAATGCGGTTTCCCGTAGGATGTTCGCTTTTAAATATTAAATCCATGATTTTGTATTAAAGTGTCGATTTTAAATGTAATCTAACCGTAATAGGCTCTTCTCGGAAATCTATCAAGTTACCGTCTTGATCCAATACGTTCAACACGATGTCTGAAATGAAAGTGGTGTTCAACGGTAGATATACCAGGTTTTGTGGCTTTTCAACAATTTTAAATCCAGGTGGCACACTGGGGTAAAAAGTATGTATTATATGAGTATTTGCTCCATCTCTGTAAGCTCCTTGTATAATGTTACAAGTTATGTCTATACTATTGACTTTTAATATTGTTACAGTTTGTTTACCAGAAT
Source organism: Neoaliturus tenellus (assembly GCA_030545055.2). Lineage (NCBI taxonomy): Eukaryota > Metazoa > Arthropoda > Insecta > Hemiptera > Cicadellidae > Neoaliturus > Neoaliturus tenellus. Next base: position 61,997,839 of record CM061537.1, on the reverse strand, counting down.
GTGTTTTATTTGGTTCTAAAATTGCTCCATCTTTGGGAAATCCTAATAAATCACCAATTGAGTCTGACTTACTGAAATCTATATAATATTTTGAAGTAAGCTCAGCTTTCATTGTATTGTTATTACCTTTTAGCGTTATATTGTCTTTTCCCATTTTATTTTGCAAAAATTCATTAATATGATCAATTTCATAAGAACCTGTGGGTAGAGTGCAAACTTCCAAGTCTGTAAACTTCCCACTGGCATCTTTTCCTTTATAATAATGCAATAAGTTATTTTTACCTTCCGTAACATTGGGAATAGAGTTGTAAGTTGTAAAATCCAACAGTGCTGCCTCCCAAAATCTTCCTTTTTGCAAGCGTAACGCTGGAAAAAGGATACTTCGTAAAGTGGACGATTTTCCTGTTAATGATACCGTATAGGAAGACATCTCAATAGTGACTGATACTTTTAGCTAGGAATTCCAAACATAAATGGCCGCATATTGAAGTATTATCAGGTTGTTCTCTTTTATAGTTGTAATATATGTTTTTAGCAGATTTAAAGTAATGTTCAAGTTCTTTAGGTGGTGGCAAATTTCCAAAACTATCAAAATAATATACATTACTATTTAGTTTCTTATAACACACCCAATGGGTGCCGGACCCTTCAGTATTATCCAAATTTACGATTCCAGTCTCATTTTTCCATATTTTCTTTGGTAAATTGTCTTTCATAAATACTCCGCGGAAAAATGGTATTTTTAAACAGGAAATATATTTAAATAATTCAACATTAGTCAACGCTTTATGTGGTATAACCAATTGATTTCTTTTGTTTAATATGCACGATACGGTCTTAGGTATAGACCAGCCCCGTTTTTTACCATTGACCATATTATCGGTTTTTTGTTATTTTTCCTCGGAGAACGTCTTTTTAGTCTAATATTACCACCATGTTTCTTCATGGTTGATCCTTTTTTATTCCTACCCCTCCTTTTTCCACCTCCTACCGCTGTTTTAGCCTTCATACCTGCTGTTACCGCTAAAGCTGCTGCTTTTTCTGCAATACTAGCGTCACTAGACTTTACTCGTTGCCAAGCTATATTCGCTAGCTTTTTATCAGCTATTGACCTATTCTTTGAATCGGTAAACGTGGAATATGCGATATCGTGTTCTTTACAAGCCTGATCTAACTTATTTATGCCTGGATCGCCTCTTTCCAGTCGTTTTTTCAATTTAGTTCCTGGTCCGCAATACTGATAACCTACCGGTATGTGAAATTCGTATGGTAAAGCGTCTATTGCTCTATTTACGACAGATCCTACTGGAATACGATTTAAAGCTTTACTTAACAGAGAAACCGCTGTGGACGTGATACCGCCTCCTTTCCGTATAGTGTCTCGATATGGACTGGTGTAATGAAACGCCATGATTGTCTTTTATATTCGAAAAGCGTAACCTATGTGTTACCTCTATGACAGGTTGCACATAAATGATGTAATTTATGGTGTTATTTAATTAAATATCAAAAGTACCCCAATCTGTTGATCTAAACTTTTGTGTATTATGATTAAAAAAGTATTTATAAAGAATTTCTTGTTTAATCCATGCACTTCTCATTTTTTCATCAATAGGTTTATGTTGTCCGGCTGCAATATAATTATGCATATCAAATAATAAATTACCTATTACTTTAACAAGAAAATTAACAGTTACAGCGTTATCAGCATAATCAGGGTCTGCAACATTTGTTAATCGTTTGTTATCACAATTCCACCATTGTTTTCCAGTTGGCTCTAATTGTATTATCTGTTCATAAGTAACAGCATCACCAGGCTTTTCACCAATACCTAAATTTGTCAATGACTTTCCTTTACCATCCCAAACACTATTGTTTTCTTCAAGTAAAGTAAACTTTTTATTTCCCTGTACAAATACATCTCCTTGTCGTGTTACTACTTGGTCTTGTTTCACAAAACCAGATGTTTCTTGTTTTATAGTTTCCTTTATTTGCCCCACCGTTGCACCATCTGATGGTGCAGAACCATCTTTTACATTCGCTAAACAATTACCAAAGCAATCAATAATTCCTACATCACGTGTAATACAATGATCTTTGATGTATTTTAAATTTACAGCATCATTTTCATTCTTTGGATAACCTATATCGTTAATAACAAATTTATAAAAAGAAAACCCATCTTTTGTCTTTTCAGGTATTATAGAATGTAAATAGCGTCTATTTATGCTGTCTTTTTCATCTACAGGGTCTGCTACGTTAGATATACGTCGATTTTCAGCATTATACGTTTTTCCATCGAATTTTAACGTATTTTTCAATTCCGATGATAAATAACCTCTGTTTATTGCATCAGCGTTTTGATTTGGCTTACCGACGTTGGAAATTCTATGATTACCCGCGTTATATGTGTTTTTGTCTAGTTTCAGTGTTGGTAATATCTCTTTTTTTAATACTTTTAAATTTATTGCATCATTTTCATCTGTGGGATCATTAATGTTTTTTAACCGTTTATTACTAATATCATAATCTCCATCAGGTGTTTGTGGTAAGCCAGCACCTCTTTTTAAAGTATTAAAGTAATATAATCCATCCGAGGAATATCGTCCGAACTTGTCAACACTCATGGTGCAACTGAATAACATTCTAGAGTGTAACCCATTTTTATAATATTAGTCTCGATTTCTAACCCGTATCAGTTTTTATACAAATTCTTAGTCTTTATCAGTTACATTTTCATCGCTCCCGGGACATTTAAAATATTTAAAATTTCCACTAACTAATGCTCCGTCTGATTTATTTCGAAACACATGATTTTTATGAATAAATTGTTCACCAGACAATTTTCTAAATCCGCTAAATGAATTTGGATCTGCAATTAATATATTTTGATAATCATTTACATCCATTAATTTAAATCTTTGCTTATTATAAATAAACTCTTTATTTGCACTGTCATATTGTAATATTTGTCCTACAGTTGCAGCATCATTTGGATCTCTTCCATTATGCAAGTCTTTTATTACTTTATTTTTACATGTAAAAAATCTAAAAGAATGATCTGGATCTAGATGTACGGTTTGTGATAAAGCAGCTGCATCTTGAGCAGTATAACCCAATCTCATATTTGATAACCCTTTACCCATGCAATCCCAAGCATTATTTTTGTATGTTAATAAATTAAATTTTTCATTACCTTGAACAAATTCATCCCCTTGCTTTGATACTACTTGATCTTGTTTTACAAAAGAGGTTGTTTCTTGTTTTAAGGTTTCCATCATTTGACCCACTGTTGCACCATCTGATGGTGCCGAACCATCTTTAACATTCGCTAAACAATTACCTAGACAATCAATAACTCCTACATCACGTGTAATACAATGATCTTTTATATATTTTAAATTTACAGCATCATTTTCATTTTTCGGATAACCTATATCGTTAATAACAAATTTATAAAAAGAAAAACCATCTTTTGTCTTTTCAGGTATTAATGAATGTAAATAGCGTCTATTTACGCTGTCTTTTGCATCTTTAGGATCATCTACGTTGGATATACGTTTATTTTCAGCAGTATACGTTTTTCCATTGAATTTTAACGTATTTTTTAATTCTGATGATAAATAACCTTTGTTTATTGCATCAGCGTTTTGATTTGGCTTACCAACATTGACAATTCTATGATTACCTGCGTCATATGTGTTTTTCTGTAGTCTTAATGTTGGTGATATATTTTCTTTTAATACTTTTAAATTTATTGCATCGTTTTCATCTGTGGGATCTTTTATGTTTTTTAACCTTTTATTAGTTATATCATAATCTCCATCAGGTGTTTGTGGTAAACCAGCACCTCTTTTTAAATTATTTGCGTAATATAACCCATCCGAGGAGTAACGTCCGAACTTGTCGACACTCATGATGCAACTGAATAGTAATCTAGGGAGTAACGCATTTTTATGAGATTACCCCACGGTTTCGGAGTTCATCCACTAAAGCCACCCATTCGTTTTCCAATCCAGTATGACCCGCTTCTTTAGCTTCATGTATTAGTTTCATTCTATCCACCAATTTATTGATATTATTGTAATAAATCACATTTGTGTTATATAGTTTCTTCATTAAACCTGTACCCGTAACGGACTTACTTCTTTTTCTTCGTTCCTGAGCACTTACATCCAAAGTGGATGCCATAAATCTTCGTTTTACAGGTTTTCTTTGTGTTAACGGCATTGTTTGTCTTCTAGTTGGTATTAACTTGGATACAAATTCTTTATATTTTAAAGACTTAGATCTAAAAGGAGGCTGGTCAGGTAAATACTTTCTCCTATATGCATTTGTTTGTTCCAAAATATTTTTATATGCTTCCATGTCTTTTTCTTTCACTAACGATACTGAAGGCTTATTTTCAAATAATAATTCAAATAATCCTTTTGTGCCCTTATACCTTTGATCACCAATGACAATATTATCATGTTCGTCAACGTTTAACGGGCTATTACCTATCATTAAACCATCTTTTGTTAATCTCGCTCCATAACTATGGTAATTCTTATTAGGAATTGTTCCGAGTAACATTTTTACCATGTATTTCCTTCCTAAAGGTCCTTTGTTATGAATGTTTTCACCCAACAAGCTTATGTTTGACGGACCTTCCCTTGCTTCTTCTTCTTTTTCCTCTTCACTAGCAGTTGATACATCTTCATGTCCTCTTTTAGCTTTTACTTCATATAATTCTCTTATACCACTATAGTCTGGTGATTCTAGCTCTCTTTCGGGTTCTCCGCCGGTAAAACCACTATATGTAGAGGATTCCGGGTCTTCGTCACTAAAATCTTCTGATTTTACATTTTCTCTTTCAAACTTTGTAATAGGTGCAATTGCATCTCCTTCCAAAACGGGTTTAGCAAATTTTTTGTTTAATTGTTTCAAGGGTTCAGTAATAGGTTTAAAAGTAGATTCAAGAAATTTCTCCCTTTCGCTAATACCTAATTTTAATGCTCTGTTTTTATCTCGAATAGAATCACTAAGTGATTTTATTTCCTTTATTAACTTTTCTTGGTTAACCATGTTTGTAGCAAGACGTGTTGTACAACAATGAATGTTTTACATCATGATCAGTGTATTAGTATAAATTTATCAAATCCTATCCTGTATCGACCATTGTTTAGCGGTTGTTCCTTCATAATTGTTAAAAACCCATATTTTTCAGCCCAAGCCTTTCCACACAACTCTTTAAATCGTTCAAATGGCATATCCGCACTTACATGGTCATAATATATGTGTTTTAGGTTGGTTTCATCCTGTTTAAATACAATTAACATGTTTGCATTGTCTCTAATGAGCTGTTTCGGTATTTTGCTGTAAGTTTGACCAATATAAATGCTATCTATGTTGTTATGTCGACCCATGGCGAAGTAATTTCTTATTGTATTTTGATTTTCACAAGATACGTCGTCAAATATGAATACTGAGAATGGTTTAGCCTCTTGCGGTTGCATGACACTCTCGCTCGCGTTGAATTTAAAATATTTAACTTCAGGCACATTATTGAGTATTTGTTCCAATAACTGATATTTTGGTTGTTGTAGTGACTTTGAAAATACATATAAATTATTAAAACGTAATCCTTTAGGGTTTGTAATCAAATTGAATACTACATTTGTTTTTCCACAATTGGAAGGACCGGTAACCAGACAACGCACCGTGTTTGGTAACAAAACACCGTGTTTCCCAGTATTGAATTGAGAACCATCCACTGTGAGTTCATCTATATTATTAATAGTAAAATTGTCTTTTTGCGGTATTATCTCCATCCTTTGTAATGGTTCAACCCAAAATGATGCTCTATCATTATATTAGATCCTTTTTAGGTATCCAAGAATCTTCCGTTTTATTAAATCCTAACCATCGTACTTTAACCTTATCCTTTTTTCGTTGCAACACCTTTTCAACTAAATATACATCACCTACTGTTGATTTTAACATTTCATGTCCATAAAACCCTCCTTCAAGCAATTGTCCTTTATTATCTTTTAAAATGTAAGTTTCTGGTACTGTAGGTTGCACCTTAAATACGGTAAATACCTCATTTGTCCAGTTCGGAAGATATCTTTTACTGAATACACCTTTGTATTTGCTTATTCGCACTTTATCGCCAACATTAAACCTTTTAGGCTTTAGTTTTTCAACTTTTGGTTTAGTATTCATTTTTATACGTTTTAATACAAGTTTTTCATTTTTATTAGTCACTTGGCTTGGTTTCATACCGATAGTTCTATGAAACTTGTTATTGTAATCGCTTATAAGTTTTGGTAACATATCAATCCATACGTGTGATCCTCTGTTGGAAAACATCTTATACATGGCACCTTTTAAAGTTCTGTTAAATCTTTCAATTATTGATGCTTTTACCTCTGAATTAGTTGAGTAATGGTTAATGTTATGTTTTTTCATTAAATTTGCAAATTCCTTATTAAAATATTCTTTTCCATCATCAGTTTGTAAATGTTTAATAGTATGTTTGTCTCTTTGTATAGCTGTTTCCATTGCTTTTGTAACACTTTTGCCACTTTTATCTTTTAGTGGTAAAGCATCTGCCATTTTTGAAAAACAATTAATAATAGTCAATATGTATTTAAATCCTCTATTTTGTTTACTGTAAGGAATCATTTCGATTAAATCCGCTTGATATAAATCATTTATTCCTTTTATCACTGTATTTCTTCGCGGAAACTTTCTTCTTGCAGGTTTATGAAGCTCGTTGACAATTTCTTGCTTCAAGTTCTTCATATTGCAGGTTTGAATGTTTCATGTATCACATGTATAATCACAATGAATGTTGTCTTAAATATTCACATGATTTATATAGGTCAAGGTCATCCAAACTTGTGTAAAAAAATGGGGAACACGGCGTTGGACTTGCCGTGTTCCCCATTTTTTTACGGAAGGAGAAAGGAATAAGGTCGAAGTTGTATAAGGACGAAGAATAGGTTACTAGTTGATAGGGTTTAGAGAGTAGTGGCCGAAAGGAAGAGTATGGATTTTATCCGGCATAATATGCCTTTTATCATCTTGAGCTGATAGTGCCCTTTTAACTTCAGTGACACTGTAGACCTCATGTTTAAAGCTTCTAATAGTGTTGAACGTTGCAGACATTGTAGAATCTTCAAACAAGCAGGTCTTGTAGTGGTCAAATGTCACATGTTTCTTCAAGTATGATGTTTTGACTCCTTTAGCTTTCTTCACTGTCGGTATGTCATTTTCCATATACATCTTGAAGGAATATAATTTGGACATCAGCGCAACTATTTCCTCCAAAGGCATTCCATTTGCTTCATCTTTAAATTTTCCAATTACTTTTTTATTCTTTTCATTATAATTTGGATGGTTCTTTGGATAGTCAGAGAAGTCAAAGTCGTCTTTGTATGGGAAACTCCTTAGATCTTCATACATGTCCAAAGTCTTTATCCAGTAGATGAACGCGTCGGTATCCATGTATGCAACTCCAATGTTGTCTCTTCCGTAGTGTTTAACCATTTTGTTGTAATGGAAATCATACATCAGAGTTTTACTTATATCCAAAATCGACATTTCAATGTATAACGGACGATCCATCACTATTGTTGTTTTATTCATACTGACAGCAACTAGATTTTCGTTTATAATCATTGATGTTCCGAAATTTGGTTTTTGCACTAATTTTTCCAATTTCCTAGGATCACTTACTAATTTTACAATTTTGTGTTTTCTCTTGTTCTCCAATGTCTTCCCAAAGATGGCGTTGTTCATTAATTTGTAGAAGTCCTTTTCAAATGCTGTTGTCGCTGCAGCTCTTCTTGTAGTGTTGGAATCGATATATGGTTTCAACCAACAAGACTGGGTGAATTCAATTGCTCTGTGAATTTTCACTATACGTAGGCCCAATTCAAGTGCTTGTTGAACTACCCAGTAGTGTGCCACATATCGACTCTTATTCTCCAAGGTCATCATCAGCTTGGGCCATCTTCCTGTCGGTGAAACTTCAGTCTTGGCTAGGAGAGGCAGGTCGTAATGATGGTCGTGAAGGTGTTCTGGATATTCAAAATCACAGTCCAAAATATAGCCTGTTTGGCCATCTTTTGGAATCCGTGATATGTCACCGATGGTGGTCGGGTCAATCCACTTGAAGTCTGCGTAGGGAAGTGGATTTGACATCGCCCAACCATAGAGGTTGTTCGCATCAAAATATCCAAGGTAGAGTGATGGTTGTTGCTCGTCGAAGTTGGGGATATACTTGTTGTTGGCCTTAACATGTCTTGTCACAGCTTGAGTCAAACCACCTCGTACACCTGATTCGATCATGAGGACCATATCGATATCTGTTAGAAGTTCCAATCGACAGTTGGTTGACTTTAGCATAGCTTGCCATGCTAATCCTGGAGATGTGTACGAGTGCAGAGGGTCCAGTCCATAGGCGGAGAAGCAGGTGTTTCGAAATTCTTCCATCACATCGCACAGCAGAGTTACGTCCAATTTTATGTAAAAGTCAGAATATTCCCCTAAGGTTTGAATGTTTAGTTGGTTCCAAACATTACAAGCATGATTGTAGTCTTCAACAGTGATTGCACTTTCATTTAACTTGCTATTGAAGGCTTCAATCGGTGGCAGACTGGTTTCTTCAAATTTTTCTGCAGAAGTTATGTAATCATAGGGGAACACTCCTTTACGCATTACTAAGTCCAATTTATCTTCAGGTACAATTTTGCTGGTTTCTTTTAAGTCTTCTCTTCTTAGGTTTTCAGACAATTTGCTCAAACTAGATGACATAAATCTATAAGAGTCTACGAAGCGAAGTTTAATTTTACCTACTGTTTTTGAGAAACTGATGTACTTCTCCAATGTTTCAGCTAATACTTCAATTTTTCCATCATCCCGTCCTAACTCTGGGATAATGAAGTGGGAGTCATAGCCGCTAAGATTGTGTAACACGACAGGGATAAAGTTTGGTAGTTTGTAATTTATATTGCATGAATTACAAGCAGCTCCTCTGTATAACCCTGTCAGGTGATCGTGATCTCTTACTTTTGGATTTTCTTCACTGAAACTCTTTTTGCATAAATAACATCTTGATGCTGAATTGTATTCTTCTTGTTGATTTTGGTTCAAAGGTTCCATGGGTAAACATTACCGAATAAGCATTGCACCTTTTCAGCAATATCATACAACTGGTCTACAAAATACTTAGCGGCTTTTTCCCCACGGTAGAGTATTGGAGTGGATGTTAACCCATAGTGTTGTAACTGTTCTTCAGGCAAAGTGGATTTCACCAATAAGCAAAAACTGTTAGGTTGATGCAATTGATATTTGGTTCTTCTAGTCACCTCACCATTCGGAAGCTCCTGTGGTACTAACGTGGATTCGAAATCTGCGTAGACGGCTACTGGAATCCGATATTGGTGAACTGTTTTGTTGAATTGGATGAACGCTCGAGATGGCGGTGGCAGACTAATCTTCACTTCATAGTTGTCATTACAAAGTCTTTGGTGCTCCATCAACCACTCCGATCCTCCACGTCTGAATTCCTTGCATGTAAAACAAAAGCATCTCTTGCATATTGTTATCTTACGATTTTGTTTTGACACTTGTCGTACAACCAAAGATTCAAAGTTTTTAATATAAACATAATGTGAAATCTCACCTTTGGTTATCAATAATAAATCAGTATGGTTACTTTGCTCTACTTTTCCTACTCGTAGTGGATACACATTGTTTGAATCATCTAAACCGAACACGTTAACAGAAACACCTGGATTTTGTTTCTCAAATTTAGTAATTTGATCAAGACTCACAGGATACGACATTCCTCGAAAGTTATAGCGGTGTTGAACAGCTTCGTATGCTATGCTAGGTCTAATAGCATTATGTCCCACGTATTTTGCTAACATTGCATACCGGAAACATTCATTGTCCTCATTTTTCACATTGATACATGATTTAGTATCTCGGATAACCTTTGGTAGAGGGATAAAGCTGCTACCTCTTATACCATATCCATGCTTGTGAATCCTCACATCCATACCTTCAATCGATGATAACGTCCAGCCAGATCCTCTTCCTTCATGTTCTTGGAGTTTCATTAACAGTTCATTCAAACATTCTTCTAAAATTTCGCTGATATCAGATGTGGTTGTAAGGGTTCGGTTTTTAGCAATGAATGCTCTCGGTGAGTTTTCACCATCGCTATTAGTAAACATAGCCTCCAACACCAATCCAAATTTAATAAAGTTCAATCTTGTCAATTCTTCCGTCAATGTTTTTACAACTAGTTTTTTAGCTTGAGTTAGAAAATTTTCCAATTCTAATTGCACGTTATTAATTTTGAAATGAGTTACAACTGGTCCTGGCAAGGCTGTGGTGCGCAGTTGTCTTATATCTTCCACTTCTTCTGTATCCTCTTCTTCCATATCCTCTTCTTGGGTACGCAGTTGTTTTACATCTTCCACTTCTTCTGTATCCTCTTCTTCCATATCCACTTCTTGGGTACGCAGTTTTTTAAATCTTCCACTTTTTCTTTCATTTCCTCTTGAATAAATCCTCCAGCTGTAGATGGTCCAGCTCCGGCAAATTGAATAACACTTGGTCTTCTTCTTTGCATTAACTGTAAATAGCTAGCCCAGTCCTCCTTCTGCTTCTGGGGTTTTTCCAAAAACCGATCAATCGCATCCAAGTCTTCTTCACTTACTACAATCTCTTCTTTTCTGTCCTCTTCACGATGCAATTCTCGGTGTAACTGTAGATAGCTATCACAGTCGTCCATCTGCTTCTGGTAGTTTTCCAATAACCGATCAAACGCATCCAAGTCTTCTTCACTTACAACAATCTCTTCTTTTCTGTTCTCTTCATGATGCAATTCTCGGTGTAAAACAAAGATATCTTCATCTTGGAAAAACTCACCACAAATATCGCAAAGAGCCATTTTTTTTTACAGTTTGGCTTTGAGTGTGCACTCGGTGAATGTCCACGCAATAATGAGCAGCGCGCTCAACCGGGTCCCTTTATACCCGAGGTTGAAGGGTGGGGGAAGGTGACGTCATATACATCCAGTTTATCAATCATGTAGTAGATTTGGCTTTTAAACACCCATTTTCAATTTATTCTTCAACAGGTTTGATAAATCAATGATCTTTGGTCTAAATCCACTACTTTGTACAAATTTTTTTGTTTGGGCACTTCTCGTCCGGAGCAAAAAACTCTTTGGTCAAGGTCAAAATTTTTTTCTCAAAAAAAAGTTCGGGGGGGGGTCATTACTGTATTTAGGTCAAGGTCACGAAAAAACTTTAAAAAAATTAAGCCCCACCTGGGGCACTTGGGTTGTCATCGCTGTAGCCTCCGAAGAGACCCAACTATGACAACAAGGCAACATCCAATGTCGTGTACCCTTCGCCACGCAAGACTTGTAAACATTTACTGCATTGTCTTTTCAGTAGCTAACAAAGATTCATTTACATAATTTTGTGTTTCCAGAAGGAAACAAACTGAGGACACCCTAGTGGCTTACGTCCTCGTCCGAGTGCAGAGGCCGCCGCAACCTTTTGCATGCCAGCGTACAAACGGACATGCTCCCAAATGCCATCCGCAACCTTTTGCATGCCTGGCAGGAGCCTACCGATAATTAAAATAGGCTTTACACGGGGGCCTACTCCCGTAACCTATCTTTAATATTTTTAATTTACAATGCATTGAATTTTTACAAGTCTTTGTGGGTCAAGGCCACACGGACATTAAAAAATTTCGGCCCCCGTACATCCATGGCGAACCACGAATGTTCGGGGGCCTTGGGGACTAAAAACACAAATATCTAACAAAGATTCATTTACATAATTTTGAGTTTCCAGAAGGGAAACATACTGAGGACACCCTAATGGCTTACGTCCTCGGTCCGAGTGCAGAGGCCGCCACAACCTTTTGCTTGCCAGCTTACAAACGGACATGCTCCCCAAATGCCATCCGCAACCTTTTGCATGCCTGGCAAGGAGCCTACCAATTATTAAAAGTGGCTTTACACGGGGGCCTACTCCCGTTCCCTGACTTTACAATTTACTTTGAGCATTGAAAAAGCTCAAGGGGGGATTGCTAAAACAAGCGTATACACTTTAGAAACATATAACACACTTACAACACACAATTGAGCTCAACGTAGTCAATGCTGGAACAAGCACATACACATTAAACACATATAACAAACAAGACACAAAGGATAAAAAACACACAGGAGACATAGGGTACAAGTAAAACACTCTCATATAAGACAATTCTCAAAACCCAAACGCAAGCGCAATATCTTACAACTAATACAAGTCTTAAAGTTAGAGTAGACTTCGCTAAACACTGAAGGCGCCATTCAATGTTTAGTGATGCCTATGGCGGTCCGTCCCGATCGTTCACGTTCAACGCGCGGGAGCGGACTGCGAGCCGGCTCTGGCCGGACCCCCTTATATCCCCACCGGGGCTGCCACGCCCAGGATATCAGGGGTGGGGGAGGGGGAGGGGGTGGGGGAGGGGGTGGGGGGGGGCTCGCACTTTTTGTCGGGGGGGGGGGCACTTCTCGTCCGGAGCAAAAAACTTTTTGGTCAAGGTCAAAAATTTTTTCCGATAAAAAAAGGTCTCGGGGGGGGGGCACTTCTCATCCGGAGCAAAAAACTTTTTGGTCAAGGTCAAAAATTTTTCCGAAAAAAAAGTTCTCGGGGGGGGGGCACTTCTCGTCCGGAGCAAAAAACTTTTGGTCAAGGTCAAAAATTTTTCCGAAAAAAAAGTTCTCGGGGGGGGGGCACTTCTCGTCCGGAGCAAAAAACTTTTTGGTCAAGGTCAAAAATTTTTTCGAAAAAAAGTTCTCGGGGGGGGGTTGGCTACACTTTTTGTGGGGGGGGGGTCAAGTGGGTCAAGGTCACCCACTACACTTCTACTCTAAGTGTTGGCTATACCCCCTCCACAACCGAGTCCCTAGGCTGCACAACACCGCTCCGCCAGTATGTCTCCAGCTTCCATGCGGTGCACCTCGCTGTTTTCTAACTCTCTATATGTAAGTATTTTTACAAGTCTTGAATATAGGTCACTACACTTTAACTCTGGGACAATATCGACTTGTAGTATTTCAGTGTTTTGACTCAAGGTCATCACACTTTAACTCTAGCACGCCGGTTATCGTACCAGAGGTGCTCACTAACCTAACTTGTAATGTTTAGGGTGGCGTTTTCACACCACGTAGTATCGCCATGAGTGTTCAGTCCAGATTTTAAGTTAGATTAATTTTACTGTGATCTTTTCCAATTCATTTTGCCAAAGGATGAGATTTCTTTTTATATATCAGTATTTCTTTAGAGTTATTGCACATTTCTTTTAGGTTATTGGAGATTGCAGGGATACAATTAGTTTATTTTACACAACTCTTTATCTTGGAGTTCTTCCACTTTGACTTTACTTCCTCGCCCCTCACAGCCTAAGCTGTACAGTAAGGTTTCTTCTAGTGCCAACTCGGGCTGAGAGTACAGTGTGTTGACTGTAGGACAGCTCATGGTGAAGTGATGCGATACTCCAGTGTACAACCTCACCTTCCCCCACCACTGTGACCTTCCCCCACTCCTGCTATTACCCCCTCCACTTTTGCCCTGGCTCATGCGCTACCAACAGTCTCTCAGTATTGTGCGGACTTTTGTGAGGGGAAGCCATGTCGCGAGACACTTTGGGTAAGAAACTTAGCCGTGTTAAGTCTTTATTGGCTGCTCAGTGTCCACCGCTCAAGGTCAAGCGGGTTTCGACTTTAGCTAAGTGGCGTAAGCTGTTGCGCGGACACCCTAAGTTTTATACCAAACAGACTAATGTAAGTTTTACTGATGAAGATTTGTTTAGAATATTGGAAGAAATGACTTTTCCTTGCAAAGTTCAGTTAGTTACTCCCATTCCTGACGGTTTAGAGTCTTAGTCTCTCGAGCCAATATACCTAGAGTGCGCGGGGCTGGACAGTCAGTCGCTCGGTGGCTGTCGTGGGGTGCGCATCGCGGTTGCAGTAATGGTGAAACGCGGGAGTTGTATCGGTTCAAGGTCACTCGAGCGGTGTCACATGACGGTTTAGGCAGAGTCACGTTGCAAACTTTGAGTTCCCTCGGCACTTTTGCTGTTTCTCGTCTAATTTCGCTCCAAGTTGTCAAGGTCATTGAAACCTGACTGAAACTCGGAGCGTAGTGCGAGAAACAGCAAAAGTGCCTAAAAATTTTAGGTTTCAGCGTGACCTTGACCTTTGTGACATCGATGACGTCATAATGGTGACGTAAGGGGTGATGACGTCATCGCCACGTCATTTCTGCAACGTCATGGGTGTGACGTCACAGAATGACGTAATTGGTGATGACGTCATCGATTGCGTCATCGATGACGTCATCGATGACGTCATCGGTGGGGTCATTGACCTCGATGACGTCATCGCTCAGGTGACCTTGAACTGAGCCAGCTCCCGCGTTTCTCCACTACTTTGAATGTTGCTAATTAATTGATACAACAAAAAATAAAATCATTAATCAATTATTAATTGTAATGTTTAGTATGTACTCGTGTGAAATTTTGGCATTCTCCTAGGAAACTTATTCAATCCTGGTGTAGGCTACATTATGTTGTACCTCGTGCTGGAAATAAAAGTTTTATTTCTAACTTCTACTATCAGCTGGATTCATGATTGTTGTTGTTTATCCTATACTATAATACGAGCAATGTCTGAAGGGATGTGTGTTCCACGATCTAGAAATCTAGCGGATAGATTTTGCTTAAACTTTGCATTTGAGTGTTTTAATCCAAAAATAAGTTTAGAAACAGCCTCGATCCCAGAAAAAATCAAATTTTAAAAATCGTAATTTTTAACATTGGTCTTATGGGTTGCTATTTTGGTAACGAAATTACAATTAAAAGTAAATAAAAATAAAGGAACATTAATTTTAAGCAATTTTGCCAACAGCTGTTATCTGTGAAGAGTCTGGTATAGATTTAATAGCTTGATTACAATTACACTATAACAAAAGTCAATTAAAACCAACGAGCAAGGCTCGATTAACCTGGTACTTATTCTTTATTTTTAAAGACTGTTAAATTCCAATTTAAAATTTTATCAATACATTGTTACAACTTTTACATTTTAATGCATCTAAGCCCTTATTTTTATCTCAGAACTAAATTATTTGCAATGTTAAAAGACAACCGTTTGAAGATCAGTGTGAAAACATACGAGTACATACGTATACCGTACATTACACAAATCCTTTACTCATATAAAGTACGGGATGATTGAAATTTTTAATGAAACCTATAGCGTTGAATTTTCTGTCTTCAATGTCTATCTAATACAAAATTATAAATTTTATATACGCGCAAATAAAGCATAAAGCTCGTGAGTTTTCTACGCTTTTCTATTGTTTTAATTTTTAATTGTTGATACAGCAGTTCTTCACTTGGCCACTATTCTTGCAGATTTGTTTAACCGTCCTCTAATGAAGTAAATTTGGGGTTATTATGAGGTCATATACGTGCCCACATCATGAAAAATCCCGAGTCATTCTAGAGTTGCCACGTGCTTTAACAGGCGTAGGCCTATCTAAAACTACATTTTAACGAAAGTTTGAACTGCTTGATGGGAAAAAATTGGCAATAAAATAATAGTTTAACTTATTAACTAGCACTTTACATATCGTAGAGCAACAATGAACAAAATGCATCGCAAAAAACTGATTCGTTGTTGCACATATGAGCGAGGACACAATTAAGCTCGGTTTCAAGGATCGGGGAACACTAAACTAACACTTTGCTCACTGGTCCCTTAGCAAAGTTATGTAACCCAGTGATAAAATATTCGATCACCTATGGGTAAAAAATCTAACTGCCACTACAAAAACGAACGCCACACGTTTGTAATTCCTTTGTGATTTGAATATATCATAATGCGCAGGATTTGTACGAGTGTCATGGAAATACATGTCACAGTGGTTTAGGTAGAATAAAACCAGTAAATTTTAAACAATATAAAATTTTAATTTGTGATTTTAATCTTGAACAGTTTTGTGGGTGCTGTATTGTTACGGATTGAACGTAAAAGTAGACCTTTTACTTTTGTCAGTTCTTTATCGATTGAAATCCACGCACTACGCAAACAAAATACTTTAACAGGATTTTCTCTGTTCATCCAATTGTAGTATTAGTTCCTGCTTGGTCATGTATCGCCCCTCCTCAAACAGGCATTGTCCAAAACTATTTTAATTGTTACGTATTTGTATTTTTGTATATTTAAAATGCATCAGAAATATCTGGCCATTTAAATTATTACATCTTGGTTCGAAATATAATTTATAGGCCAATAAAAATCGATTTATGCATAATAATTTTTGTATGCATTCTTGAAGCTTACCGCATGCTATGCCACTATAAATCCATACAGTGCAGTACAGATAGCATATAAACACATAAGATAAACCGATTTCCTTTCGCTTTGATTAATCATTTAATAATGTTTCAATTACATTGTTATTTTCCATACAACTGGCTTATATTTTTAAATGAATTACACTTTCACAATTTGTTACAGCTGTCCTGATCGTCATTTTCTATGCATGCCAACGTTTACAACGTATAGTATGGTATTAATATATTTTACCATTGTTTACCATTGAAAACTAAAAGTTTTTCTGCTTTATATGACTTTACTGTGTTTTGATCTATACGATTATACTGTTGCTCAATATCGGTCCAAGTCATACTTAATATAGGCCCTAAATATCAAATCAAAAATATTTGTATACATTTTAGAGCTGACTAACAAATATTATCAAATTAACTTATCACACTTAGTTTCCCATGATTGATTTATTTACGAGCTTTGCTCTGACATAGGCCTATAGTTAAAACTTGAAGAATTTAAAATCCATTTATATCAGATATAAAATTTAAAATCATCCTAACCTAACCCTACAAAAAGTGTACTTAATCATCCCCCTTCTCTAAGAATCGCTTTATAAAGTTAAAATTTTGCAGGACCTATTCAGCCCTAAATAGCCTTAACATGATATGCCTTCAAGGTAAGTTATAGTTACTCTTCACAAATTCCATGGCCGGAAGCTTACACATATGAAATAACAGTCCCCTCTTTGACAGTAAGTTCATACCTTCCCTTTGTTGTAGATGACATTGCAATGTGTCCCAACTTAACTGTTGTCAAAGTAACTTCACGTAACGCTTAAAGCATGTTAATTATAACGTTTTGGTACAGCTACTAAGCCACTGGCTGAAACGCAATTTTGACTTTTTGGAGCGTGTCAGAGAAAGGACTTGTTTACAAGTAAAGTTTTTACTCTTTGAGCTACATTATTAACCGGCCGTTTTTGCTAAAGGGCACTTTGTGTCGGTCAGTTTACAAGGTACAGTAACAAATGTTTAGCCTAACCTTAATCCTCATAGTCTACTTATATTTTAAAATAATATTCCCTCTCAAAAAATATAAAAAAACATTGTAGGTCGATCTTTAAAGTGTTCAATTTTTATTTATTAATTTCGTAATTTTACTCCTATTTATGTATGTTCTATAGGCATAGTGCATTCTAAACTAAGTGAATATCCCTGACATACGTCATGAATTGTTGGATCCTTAACCAAGGCACGGGAAGAGTGCGACTCAGGAACTTGCCTTCAGTTGACGTATGAATTAGTAGCCACCATTT
Organism: Neoaliturus tenellus; assembly: GCA_030545055.2. Lineage (NCBI taxonomy): Eukaryota > Metazoa > Arthropoda > Insecta > Hemiptera > Cicadellidae > Neoaliturus > Neoaliturus tenellus. The sequence goes on along the minus strand of CM061537.1, from coordinate 61,980,113 downwards.
CTGCACAACTTACGTACACGCACATTTCTTCTATATTTTATACACTTAATTGATATTTAGAGATTTGTACATTCGCAATTACGTATTATTCTTTTAAATTTAAATGCCACCTCCTTTAAAAAAATCATAAATTAATTTGTTTGGGTAACTACAACACCACGTCTGAGAGCTTGCGCAAAATTATTTAGGCCCAAAGGCTTTTATAAAAAGGCACTATTACTTGGGTCATGTAGTTGTTTATTTTACTCAACTTGATGGATTTAAAAGCTTAGACTTTGATAAAAGAGTACCGTAACTAAACAATGTATGATTTCGAAGTAATAATGCAAGAGGTAATTTCAAGTGAATCTTCCCTACAAAAAATGTGTTAAGCTTCAGTTTAATTGCCGTGTACTAAAAACTGTCGGCTGCGGGGTCTGCTTTGTTTACTTAGCATAAAGTATAAATACCAAGAAGACTAGAGGCTATAACTTTTAAAAACAACTGTTTACATTTTGTATTTAATTTAACTAACCTTTCTATTAAAAAGGGATTTTTTAAAATATGAAAGCCTACTTAAATCAGCAACTGTTAAAAAATCACTGCCATTCGTTTTACATCAATAAAAATGCGAATTGTCAAAAACAGCTGATCGATTGTTACTAACCGGAAGAGAGGAAGAATAAGATGGGCAGGATTGCGGAGGCTGTGGCGAAGTCCATGGCGCGATAGTCACTGCCACCACTGCCACCGCCGCCGCCACCGCTCACTCCCTCCAATAACACCTCCCATTAACCAATTGTTGGCCACCGTCGCTGTTGCGTCAGGACCCGGCCCGTCTATGGCAGAAATAGCCTGCATTTCGTCCACGAGGCTTTTGTGTCCAAGATTAGGGTCAACTGGGTCCGTTTGGTTTTCAAAAATCGAAATAGGGGTTGTTTTTACCTAAGGGTTGATCTTATCTGAATTAGATTAGACCAGCAGTGGGCATTTGTGGGAATGGTCAGCCTCTTTTGTTGTTGTTAGAATGACTCTATTATGCTTTATAAACCAAGGTTGTTTTTACCATAAATGTAACTGATGGATGTAAGCTATGCGGGTTCAAGATCTTAGAATTAGGATACTTCCTCCTTTCCTGTTTTCCCGTTAAAACTTTCAATAATACAAATTCCCTAAAAACTCTACTGTTGAGATTGTTCCCAATTAACACAAGACATCAATAACGAATCTTGATATTTCCTACTTACGTTTAGTTTAATTTGTATAAAAAGGGATATTTGTAAGATCTTAAATAACAGCCTAAAAATATATATACCTATTTCTTAATTTTATTAAAATTTTTAGCTTCCTTGGACTTTGCTACTAGCAAAGTTCCATTTGGCATCACACCCATCTACAATCACCATTACGGGAATTTATGTTCGGGTCTTAAAACACGCATAGATAGTGTCTCTTAAAAAAGAGAGATATATGAGAAACAGATATACATAATACAAATATATTGATAGGTAAAACAATTGGCCTAATATCGAAAAAAGAAAAAAAGTTCTGTTCATTAAGGACATAAACAATGTTTTTAAGCTGCCTATCTTTGCAGACATAGGTCTATAGGTAATTGATAAAAATATATTGGCTAAGCAGCAAACTCTGTCTTATATGGTAATTTACGGTTGCAATTGAGATAAATCCTAAATGATCCCTATATTTGTAAATGATGAGTTATCTCTTGTTCCAGAGATGGTTATTGTTATGAGGCCCGTATTCGAAAACCGCCAAATAATCCCAATATTTAAGGTTTTGATTGAAAATTTAATGTTTAACTTAATTTTACCGGTGCAGTCATTTGAATATACAGAATTAAAATTACATTACGATGGACTACCTGAACAAAGTTATAACTATTTGTGTACAGATATTATATAGGTCTCCCAATATTATCAATGCTGTTCAAAATTGTGATGAAGACGAGCTAACAAAAATATCAATATATAGGATTATTTAAATCTTAGATATATGCAGTGTTTGATGCGACGGAGGTTTGCAATGTAATTGTATTGTTTGTGGCCAGAGCGGTCAGACAAGGGTATAGAATTACACCCAGTCGTTGGTGTTATGTATGCCGGCATAGGAGGGTCATAGGGAAATAATTATTTTTCTAAAACTTATAATTCAATTCCAAAAACTTTTACTTCTACTTTCAAAACTTTTTCTTTTGATCTCAACATTTGATTTATTTTATAAAAATTTTTGTTCAAAATGTCAAAACTTTGACTTTAAACTCAAACCCTATCAAAATTTGATAAAAAACCATGAGATGAGAATGTTATTGCACTAAATTTATTTCAATATAAATTTTTTATGTAATTAAAAAAATGTTCCTATTGATCATTATATGATGGTTCAACTTTGATTATTTATGCCAATAAATCTAATTAATTTGGTCAATGGATTTTAAGTCCAATTAAGTACTGTTTTTTAATCCAAACAAAAATTTCATCAGCGTTGACGAAAAGGCAATCCAGTTTAAAATAAATAAATAGGATTATGAATCACTCAGCGAAAGGATGGAAAACGACTTTGTCAGAGGGAATATTAACAACAACACTGCTAGGTAATATTATAAATCCAAACAGCTGACTCTAAAACAACTATTCAAAATTTTATTTATGAATCAATCAGCTGATGGCTGCCACTTGACATAAGACCTTGGCTATGATGAGGAAGTGAGGGCTGACCACAGTCACACTGAAACTGCCAGGTGACATAATTACTCTCAACAGCTGACTTAAAACAGCTGATGCAGAAGCAGCTGATCATTCTGGATCAATCAGCTGATGGGTGCCACTTGACAGACGACCTTTACCACAATGAGGATGTGAGGGCTGACCACTGACACAATTACACTGTCAGGTGACAACTAATTACTCTCAACAGCTGACTTAAAACAGCTGATGCAGAAGCAGCTGATCATGATGGATCAATCAGCTGATGGATGCCACTTGACAGACAACCTTGACCATGATGAGGAAGTGAGGGCTGACCTCTGTCACTGAAACTGTCAGGTAACAACTACAGCGGTTTCAACAGCTGACGTGAAACAGCTGATGCAAAAATCATTCTGGATCAATCAGCTGATGGCTGATGCCATTTGACAGACAACCTTGGCCATGATGAGGATGTGAGGGCTGACCACTGACACACTGAAACTATCAGGTGATAATTAATTAACATTCTCAACAGCTGATGTGAAATAACTTTTGATGAAGCTGTTGATCATTCTGGATAAATCAGATGATGGTTTGGTTGCCACTCAACAGACGAACTTGGCCATGCTAATTAAGGTGATAAGAAAATGAGAGCTGGTCACTAATTCACCGAAACTGTCAGGCAACTACAGCGGTTTCAAAAGCTGACGTGAAACACATGATGCTGAAGCAGCTGATAATTTATGATCAACCAGCTCTTGGCTGTCACTTGACATACGATATCGTCCATGAGGGGCCATTGTATGGAAAGGTGTTGCATGCAAATATTTTCTGAATTTCAGCCGGCACTCAGACACTACATCTTATACATTTTATTTTGAGTCAATAAAATTTTGGTATCAAACTTACAATTTTGATTAAATTCATAACAGAATGTTATGGTAGCTTCTATTTCAATGATTTCAGAAATCATGATGACTTTGTACCGGGGCTGTGTCTGGAGTTGGAGTCGCCCGGGGCAAAAAAATTGTGGCGTCTCCTTCCTTCTGCGTCATGGCCAGAGGCTGTAGCTCAGTGATAGGCCTCTCTGGGTTATCACCCAGTGGGTATGGTCCCCAGGCTCGGGGACAGAATGATTGTTCACCTGCTCTGTGATTTGGAACATTTGGAAGTCACGTTAAGCCGTTGTTCTTCCTACATTGAAAACCAAAAAGTGCATGTATTTTGGGCGAGGAGAACTGTAATTGCTGATCTGACTCCCAGAAAAAGCAATATAATATATATTATTGAGCGGAGCGAGCGGAGCTCCTATACACTCTGACTTTTTATTTACACGTACTACTCCTGAACGGCTGATCCTCATGAAATTTTGCCCGGTCATAGTAACCATCTATGGGAAGGTATAAATCTGAAAAGGTCCAAATCGTACATAAGGGTTCTGCCTCACGGTTCTTTAAAGTTACCATGTTATTTCAATAGGAGAAAATATTTTATTTGGTTTGTTTACTGTGTGTTGATTATACAGCTGTTATAAGGATCAAATTTAACTGCAGACTGTTACTATCAGCTGTTTATGAATACAGTAGATTTATGTAAAATTGTTGTTTTGTTTATTTTAGTGGTTTGTTTTGTACGTGAATGAAATCGGGGCCTACGCCCCGATGAAATGCCACGTTTATGGAGAGGAGGTGCAAATCTTGGACGACGCACCATTTAATATCTTGTAAACATATAATACCCCGTCCCAGCAAACCTGCACAGTAAAAGATTATTAGAGTATTGCAGACTTGTGGCGAGTAAGCGCAGCAAACAATCTAAATCTGGCGACGAGTGTGTGCAGCGAATGAGCCGACCGAAAAGGTGAGTGAGCGCAACGAACGAACTAAATCGACGGCGAGTGAGAGCAGCGAAGGGTTTTAGGGTCTTAGGGTTTTTGTACAAATATTAAATCTTTTTTTACAAAATCGCAAATATTTTTAGAACGAAAACAGATAATGAAAAACGGTTTGCGGCACCGTACTAAGCGCAAAAAAATACTTTAATATGATGGGTCACAACCCTACCTTTATATTTAAAAATTTTAATTTCATTCCAAGATGGCGGGATGGGGGGACATTAAAAACTCACCCTGTACAAGTGTGTCTAAATTTTCGCCCTGCTACGGCCACCCAAGCCTATTCTGAATACCTTTAGTATTACTCCTTATGACTTGACCCAATTTCTTTTTTTACAATACTCCAGGGTGCTTTGCTTATATTATGACTTTTTTATCATACATAAATTATACAATCTTTTTGCTAACGAAACAACCTTTCTAAAAATTGTTATAAGTGCTAAAATAATATAAAAATACAGGCCTGGAGTTATATCTGAAAACTTTATACAATTTCCACTTCCTCTCACTTGACACTTGTATTGTTTTTGTTACCCAATGGCAGTTTCTATCTTTTATCACAGCTTAAGTCCTTGTTGGACAGTTACCTAAAAACAATTATAAAATATTTTAAATAACTCATTAAAGCTATAAGTCTTGCCACACATAAGTTGACGAATGGCCAAAAAAAGCTGGGATGAGCTTATCTTCACGGATCGGGGGGCGCTAGTCACCACCGATCGACAAGCATTTATTTATAAACGTAATAAATTGGGTGCTGACCACTGGACCACAGCAGCTTGTCCCACTTACCCCTCCCCCCCCCCTCCCACGGATGTTCTTAAGGATGACCAAGGAGAATGGGGCTTTAAGGAGATTTCAAAAAGGGATTGAATAGCTTTTAGGTACTTTTTCCTTACATTTTCAAAATCAAACAACTTTTTAAAATCCCAATGTGGCAGCAAATCTGAAAACCAGCCTTTTCTCTTAGTGTGTGTGTGTGTGTGTGTGTGTGTGTGTGTGTGTGTGTGTGTGTGTGTGTGTGTGTGTGTGTGTGTGTGTGTGTTTGTTTATTTTAATAAATTTGTTTATTTTAAAAAATAATCATGTATAATGTGAAATACATATGCAATTACGAGAATACTGTATCATCAGGGCCAGTCCAAGGGCCCTGCAATGCATGCAGCCGCATGGGGCAAATAAGAGGGACAAAAACTGGAAAAGGAAATATTTTCATCAATTACACTCTAATTTGTCACCTTTTAATTTCTAATATAAAATATCAGATTAATGTAATCTATGGCTTATTTTTATTTATTTTTTTTTATTTTATTATTATTATTATTATTATTATTATTTTTTTTGTTTTGTTTGTTATTGTGTCTACGCCAGAGGCATTTTGTTATGAGGATCGTACTATGTTCACTTAATGCTTTTAAGGGAAAGCGGTCAAAAATCATAAAAGTCAGTGGACATCTCGGGAATCGAACCCGTGACCTCTTGAACCGAAGTCCAAGACGATAACCGTTAGGCTAGCGAGATGACTAACAACCTCTAGGTTGCGGTTTGGTCTTTTCTTGTAGTTAGGGAATAATCCAGGTGCCCAGCCGCTTTCGGCACATCAGCGCCTCTTATAGCGCAGCGGCACTCCTGATGTTAGAGCCTCTCTAGTGGAACGATGAGCTCCCATCATATAAGTAAGACTACTGAACATGTATATAAGTGTGAGGAACCATGTACTTTTTGAAAATACCAATCGGGTGTTATAATTTTTAATGTTAGTAATGTCCTTACCGCAAAAAGCTGCTGTGATAGCCACAGAGTCATCTCCGTCATTATTATTATCCATTTCAGACATCGATAAAAAAATCTGATTCAAGGGGGCGCTCTTGTGGTTGACTCTCTTTACTGCCGATCTTAGGCGATATTCATTTCCTATTGGGAGCGCCATTTTTACCCCCAATAGGGGCGCTTTTTACTGCCGCCGATCGAGGGCTCTCTGATCAGGGGCGCTTTTTACCGACGATGGGGGACACCGTTTACCGCCGGTTGGGGGCGCAATTAAACTCTAATATGGTCAGGGGCACTATTTACTGTTGATTAGAAGGCAAAGGCAAGTTTACCTGTGGTCGGGGGGCGGTATTTACCTCCAGTTGGGGAGCTCGCTTGACCGCTGAACAGGGCTGCTATTTACCACCGTGTTTACTGTTTGTCAGGCACGTTCTTTACCGTTGATCAGGGGTGTTTTTTTTTTTGTTGGACAGGGGTTATATTTACCTCCAGTCAGGGCGCTATTGACAGCTGAACAGGGGCATTATTTACCATAGTTTGAGGACGCTTTTTACCAGGGTTGGGGGTGTAATTTAACTCCGATTAGGAGCGCTATTTACCCTTGATTAGGGGCACTTTTAACCGTCGGTTAGGGGTGCAATTCAACTCTGATCAGGTGTATTTTGCCTATCGGAGGTGCTGTCTCAGGCTAGTTTAATTATGACGATTGGGGGCGCTTTTTACTGCCGATCACTATATTTTTAGGGCACTCCTTATTAGGAATCAGGGGCACGCTGCGCCGATCTAGGACGCTCTATACCGCCGGCCGGGGGCGGTTTATTGTCCAGAGATGACTAGTTGGCCAGTGAGGGGGTTGCGGGGTGAGGGGGAAGCTGAAGCATGCCATTGGCCAAAACAATTTGCTTTTTGTTTTTGGTTTTTTTTTTATTCAACCATATGTTAAGCTATCAACAAAACCAAAAACATACAGCGTCCCTATGATGTTTTATTTTATTTTGCAGTCAGCTGTCTTTCTCTACATTGAATTAGGCTAGCTCAATCTCGTTGGGCTAGCTTGATTGTCAAAAAAGATAATTGTTTACGTTTTTTAAAAAAATTTTTTCATGTAGAATAGTACATACTAAGTTAGTTTTTATTCCTTAGTTAACCAAATGACCGGTAGGTTTCGGATGTAAATTTCCCCTCGCCCCCCAACCCCCTCAGTGGCCAACAAGGCATCTCCCGACAATACTGCCAATCGGGGGCGCTCTTTACCTCTGATTAGGGACACTTTACTGCAGATCAGGGGCGCTCGTCTCAATAAAAAAAAAAAAAAAAAAAAAAAAAAAAAAAAACTGGGAGGATCTTTTACGGAGTCCCATACCTTGACAATTTCAAGAATCTGTTTATTCAATGGTATAATGACAGTGTACTGTATACATGTAATGTTCATAGACATTAAACCAGAACAAATCTCAATGTTTATAGATGCAGATTTAGACTACACTAAACAAATTTCTCAATTGCTTTCCTGTTTCAGTTATAAGGTTTTTTTTTATTCCATCCCTCTGCAAGTCAGCAATCAACAAACAGACATGAGGAAAGTATGAAATCGTCGATGCAGGCCAATTATTTCCACTCAATAAATTTAGTGTAGTACCTGACAATTGTCAATACATATATTATATATTTGTAAGTTACGTCAGTAGCAAATAAATGACTGATTAACTTACTGATTTCAATCCTTTCTATAATTTACAAAACTTTTTGGGAAGCTAATTAATTAGTATTATTGTGTATTGAAGTGAATTGAACTGAAACTTACCCAGAGGTATGCATGTGGCTTTTAAATTTAATTTTTTGTTTGTTTTGCTTTTTCTGCGCATTGTGTGATAGACTATGGGTTATGATCATAGATATATACTAATACACCTGGATTGGTAACTCCGTGTTGCGAAAACGAGCCGTTACCCCCACCACTAGCCAGTATTCGTGGTCAGTGTTGCCAACCCTGAGCGAGTAATCATTTACTGTAATTTAAATAAATAAATAAATTAATTAAATAAATTACAGTAATACTGTAACTTTTTAGTCTTTCTTACCTATGAAACGATAAATTTCAGCCTTTAGAATGTGCACTAATACATCCTAAAGCTGCAAGTACAGAACCATCTTTCATCATCATGATTATAATTGAACATTTAAAAGAATGTAAACAAACAAGAATGCAGCAGACGCACCAACAACAATCGTGTCAGCTGATATTCGGCGAGGCGCGGCGGTGGCGCAGCGGCGGCAATACTGGCTAGTGGTGGGGGGAGCCGGCTCGTTTTTACCGCTATTCCGCCATTTCAGTTATCGATCCAGGTGTATAAGTATATCTATGGTTATGATGTATTGATTAATATTGCACTGCCTGTCAC
>CM061537.1:61704124-61971340 GCA_030545055.2 Neoaliturus tenellus | reverse complement strand
CCATAAGATTAAGGCTAGGCGCACACGTACGACTTTTCAGTCGGCCGACTGTCGGGCAAGACTGTCTGGCTGCCGGAGAGGACGACACAAAAGTCGTCTAGACTTTTCAGTCGTTGACTGCGATGCGCACACAGACGACAGTTTAGTCCTCTTCCCACGATGGATAAGACACAAACCGCTGTCATAGGTGTGCCAACGCTAAGGTTTAGAAAACGAAAGGGTAAAAAAAAAAAATACTGGGTTCATCCTATTTATAGTGCGAGACATATTAAGGGCTAGTTTTACTTGTTATACAATGATCTACGACAATATCCCAAAAAGTTTTTCAGCTACTCACGAATGAGTGTTTCCAGCTTCGATGAGTTATTGAAATTACTACAGCCCAAAATAACCCATCAAAACACTATGATGAGGATGGCTGTACCTGCTGAAGAGCGACTTTTGGCCAGGCTGAAGTAATACTCTAATTTTTTTATCTTAATCTAATTTTTAATCTTCATTAATAAAATAAAGATTAAAATGATAATTTTTAATCTTAATTTTTGAACACCTAAAAATTATTATGTATCCTTAGGTAAATGTTGTAAATGTGTGTAAATGTGCATACTGTAACCCAAAGTACTTTATGAGATAGTTAGAGGCAGGGCCGGATTTACCGCATGGGCAACATGGGCACATGCCCACGGCGGCAAATTTCAAGGGCGGCAAAATTTTGGAGAAATTAAAATTTGATATTGGTATGCATGGCGCGTTGTCATCGTCATGGTCGCAGGCCACATAGCCGAATCGTGGTAAGGCGGCAAAAGGCAGACTGCAGTGCAGTCTGCGCGGATGCGTGTCAGCGTGGACGAGACTCTCTTTATTTGCTTGTGGCAGACGATGTGGTAGTGGTGTGGCTAGGTGAGGAAGGGGGGAGCCGTATTTCTCGCCGTCATCAGCCCATAGAGATGTGCCGTACTAGCCTATTTAGTGGAACAGTTCCGCATGGAACTGTTCCACGCAGACACTAGTCTCATTTATCTGTTCCGGTGGAACAGTTTTGGAACAACCTGATCCGCAACATACCATGATACCGTTTTGCGAGTCTGGCGACTCCCATGATGCTGTTGCGTATCTATCCTGTTACGGAATAGTTTATAACAGCAATTGCAATACCCTACTAGTACCAAACAACTTCGCTGTTCCTGCTGAAATGTTCTCTCACCTAATAATTTTTTCTATTAATTTCTCACACAACGGGTCGATGAACGTGTAACGTTTTCTAAAATAACATATTAACTCATTTAATTAATGAGATGTTAAAGTTCATTTGGATAATAGCCTATAAATGACAACCACGAAATTCATTCTTTAGTTTCAGTTATAATAAAATATCAACCTTCAAAAATAATTAAAATCGGGTTTGATTACAGTTACTACAGCCCTCAGCATTGCACATTCAGACACTTGGCAAACTTTGAAACTAGCTTGGGAGGTCCTATGTCATATTCACACTCGTATCTGTTCCAAACGAATGTGAGTGTAAGGTAAGGGAATAGTGCAGTGCTTAGACGCGTGTTATGGGCCGTGAACTCCGAGTTGATTGGAACAGTTGGAACAGGCTATTTCACCATACTGTTCCGGTACGAAACTCTTTTAAACGGGTAACTGTTCCAATGAAACTTTTTGTTCTTTTCGGCACATATCTATCAGCCCAGCCCGCCAAGTCGCCATTTCGCTTCCGCTTGGGCGGTCAGTGCACAAACAAACGTCATTCGTCAACCACAGCCTGTACGAGTACGCTTGCCGCTTGCTTGTATTGCAGAAGTGCGTGTGCGACTGTGTGTTGTTGATTTGCTCATAACTCTTTAATGCTGTGTTTCGTGTGAGATTTCATTTCAATTTGATATACGCAATAATTTTCGTTAAGAACTTATATTTTAAAAACACAGGCCTAATGGATGGGCGAAAAAGACTTAGTGGCGCGGAATACCAGAAATTAGCTGAAGTGAGGAAGAAGAAGGAAAATGAAGTGCTTGCCCAAACTTTAAAGTTAGATTCCTTCTTTAAAAAAAAGCAATGTCGCCGCAATGTGGCTCCTTGGAGGGTACTACAAAGGGAGCCGGGGGGTGGAGGGGTGTTAAGGGGCGGCAGATTATTATATGCCCATGGGCGAAGAAAACGTAAATCCGGCCCTGGTTAGAGGTTTCAAAACTCGCATTTATAATTATGGGTTCTCTGAGTGCTCCTTCAGAGACTTCTTGTACAGAGGGGGGGCCTTGCCTCAACCGTCAATTAATTTTTCCATCTTCTCGTCGCGCAAAACACTAGACACACTCATTTTGACAACACCCAAACAACGGCTGTAGAAAAAGACATGCCCGACTATCGTGGCAGACAGTCGGCGGTGTGCGCATCTCAACTTGTTTCCGTGCATTTACCCATTCGCCACGACAGTTGAGTCGTTGAGCAGCCGGCGGGAAAATCGGGCATGACCCATCTCGTCCCGACTGCTCCACGACAGTCGGCCAACTGTTGTAAAGCAGTCGGCTGGTGTGCGCGGTCGTATTTACCAACATGGGACCGATTTTTTTCTCCACGCCGACTTTTTAGTCGGCCGACTGAAAAGTCGTTCGTGTGCGCCTAGCCTAACATTAGAGCCCGAAAATAATATGTACTGTCATTAGATTTTTTAATATCTCAGTAACCAATGAAGATAGAGCAAATCTTCAAAATACTAAATTGTGTGTTTTTTGAGCTAAATCCAGTGGTGAAAATAAAAATTTAAAATTTTTTAAGATTACATATAAAAAATGCAAAAAAACCCACTTTTGGGGTACAAAACCCCCCAAAACTACCCCTTCCGTTATGTCGATATGTATGGTTTACGAACTCACCCGAATAAACGTAGGATTACACATCTCTACCAAATTTGATGTCAATCGGACCGTTTTTACGAGAGTTATCGTGTCTAGGGACACATACATACATATATAAAAAATGCACAATTTTAATGACTATTATTTTTGGTCTCTGGGCACCTCAAAACGAAAAAGTAACGTGGTCCCGGGCTTAGGGCTTACCATAAGACGTACGGTTAATAGCTTATTCCCTATGGGAAATTCACAAAAAAATTAGCACCAGTATGGAATGGTCAATTGGGATGAATTCTATAATATTCAGTCCTATTAAATCTGATATTATAATAACTAACTAGGTATACAATGCAGTTGTCTGCTTGCAATATTGAGCGGAGCGACTATTAAAAAACAAAATCAATAATAGCAAATGTTTTATAGGTAATACAAGTGAGATCGTTCGCTACGCTCACTCGCCATCAGGGTTTAGCTAGTTCGCTGCGCTCACTCGCCATTTTGGTCAGCTCGTTCGCTACGCTCAATCGCCGCTAATTTAGTTCGTTCGCTGCGCTCACTCACCTTTTGGGTCGGCTTATTCGCTGCACACACTCGTCGCCATATTTAGGTTGTTCGCTGCGCTTACTCGCCACAAGTCTGCAATACTCTAATAATTTTTGATTAGACAGGTTTGCTGCGACGGGGTATTATATGTTTACAAGATATTAAATGTTGCGTCGTCCAAGATTTGCACCTTCTCTCCGTAAACGTGGCATTTCATTCACACACAAAGATAAACAAACCACTAAAATAAACAGAACCACAATTTCACGTCATCTACTGTATTCACAAACAGCTGATAGTAACAGTCTGCAGTTAAATTTGGTCCTAATAACATCTGTATAATCAACCCACAGTAAACAAAGCAAATAAAATATTTCTCCTATTAAAATAACATGGTAACTTTAAAGGGCCGTAGGGCAGAACCCTTATGTCCGATTTGGACCATTTCAGATTTATACCTTAAATCCTTAAATGGTTACTATGACCGAGCAAAATTTCGTGAGGATCACTCCAGTCGTTCAGGAGGAGTACTTGTAAATAAAAAGCCAGCGTGTAGTATAGGAGCTTCGCTCGCTCCGCTCAATTATGGATATCACTTCCTAAATCACTGTAGTTTGCATTTATGACAGCTAAAAAGACCTGTCTATTAAATATAAATAGGTAGATATGTGTGAGTAATTGTGTGCTTTTGAAAATGTCTTTACAAGACTGATGTCGTTTTAAATTGAATATTACCCTTAAAGCTTTAGTTGTTTTTAAGCACAATTTTCCCCATATTCATGTTACAATTGCATAAGACAAGTGACAAAGTCCTAATAAGCCGTCATAAATATTGAAATATTTAGCCAAATGTCTGAGATAATTGCTGGATGATGCTTTAAAGTCAGGATACATGGTCAGTGTAATAATACCAATTCAACCCTATATCAAGAGGTAAAAAATTAAAATACCCCCTGTCGCAGCAGACCTGCGTACTCAGCGAATTTCCAAATTAGTAATATTAATTTTGACCAGCTAAACTTGTAAACAAAATTTCATCACGTGCTCATAGTTAGGGAAATAAATGTCTATTCTCCTTAAGATAAATATAGGGAAAGAGTATGCAGGTATGCTGCCATGGGGGACACTAAAAGTAGGTTTTTAGCATAGAAAAAATTTATTTCGACCATATAAAGCCATATAGTAAGTTTCTGTCCATAAATAAAAGAGTTTGCCTATTCTCCATATGATTAACATGGGAAAAGAGTATGCAGGTTTGCTGCCATAATAAGTACAAAAACCAAGATTTTTTATCTTAAATGGATGAATCTTAACCAAATGAAGCTAAATACTAAGTTTCATCCAAAAATATTTGTTAATAAGTGAAATATTAACACATCCTTATTCTCCATAAGATTAACATTGGAGCCCCAAAAGACAATGTACTGTCTTTAGACTTTGCAATATCTCGGTAACCAATGGAGATAGAGCAAAGCTTCAAAATACTAAATTGTTTGTTTTTTTTAGCTAAATCCAATGGTCCAAGTAAAAATTTAAAATTTTTTAAATTTACATATGAAAAATGCAAAAAACCCATTTTTGGGGTACAAAACCCCCAAAACTACCCCTTCCGGTAGGTCGATATGTCTGGTTTTCGAACTCATCCGAATAAACGTAGGACTACACATCTCTACCAAATTTTGTGTCGATCAGACCATTTTTACGAGAGTTATCGTGTCTAGGGACACATACATATATATATACATATATATATATATATATATATATATATATAAATTTTAATGACTATTATTTTTGGTCTCTGGGCACCTCAAAACGAAAAAGTAACATGGTCCCGGGCTTAGGTCTTACCATGAGACGGTAATAGCTTATTCCCTATGGGAAATTCGCTAAAAAGAGTATGCAGGTTTGCTGCCATGATAAGTACAAAAACCAAGATTTTTTACCATAAATGGATGAATCTCAACCAAATGAACCTGAATACCAAGTTTCGTCCAAAAATATTACATTAATAAGTGAAATATTAACACATCCCAATTCTCCATAAGATTAACATTGGAGAACCAAAATACAATGTACTGTCTTTAGATTGTTTAATATCTCGGTAACCAATGGAGATAGAGAAAAGCTTCAGGATACTAAATTATGTGTTTTTTCAGCTAAATCCAATGGTCCAAATACAAATTAAAAAAAAATTATATATGAAAAATGCAAAAAACCCATTTTTTGAGTACAAAGCCCCCCAAAACTACCCCTTCTGGTAGGTCGATATGTCTGGTTTACGAACACATCCGAATAAACGTAGGATTACACATTTCTACACATTTGGTGTCGATCGGACCGTTTTTACGAGGGATCGTTAAAAACGATTATCGTGTCCAGGAACACACACACACACACACACACACACACACACACACACACATATATATATATACATATAAAAATTTTAATGACTAATATTTTTGGTCTCTAGGCACCTAAAAACGAAAAAGTAACATGGTCCCGGGCTTAGGTCTTACCATGAGACCTACGGTAATAGCTTATTCCCTATGGAAAATTCGCTAAAAATAGGGAAATAAATGTCTATTCTTCTTATGATAATATAGGGCAAGAGTATATGCAGGTATGCTGCCATGGGGGACATTAAAACAATGGCGGCCGGTGGTTAGGGACGCTGGGGGGGCTCTTATCATTATTTTATTTATATTTACGCGAATGAAGATAAGTAATGTCTGCTTCAGTAAAAACGGTTATCTCTTATGTCAATAAATAATAGTTACTCCATCAAACAGGTATAATTAGATCACAAAGTTGAATTAAATAATTGTAATATAGCCTAAAAATCTTAATCATAATTGCTGACGAAAAGTCATCTCTGTTGTACATAATCTGTTGTACTGCAAAGTATCAGTTATGTACAACAGAGGTTAAATAAAATTGACCTAAAACAAGCAGTTGTGTTCCGTCAATTTTATTCAGTTGATATGAATCCGTTAATCCTTAGGCCTACTTCTTTTTCGTGACATTTGTTTGAATTGAGGAAACAAATCAGACTGAAATAGTTTTGCCGCGGACAGGTGTGTTCTAAGAATTGAAAGCGGTCCGCAACCCCGGATGTTAAGATGTCACACACTTCCTTTGCGACAATATATTTCCGGTCTTCAAACCATGTTTACGTCTGGGTTCATGTACGCTATTGTTCACACACTGAACTAATCCAGTTCAGGGGAGTTTCTTATTTTTTGTACTTCATATTTAAATTCTTTATCGTACTTGAAAGCCTTAATACAATCAATTGTTTTACTAACTGTAAAGGATACATCACAATGTGGGATTATTTTGCCATTGACTATGAATACATAGTCAATGATTTTGCTTAACGAAATCCAGAAATAAATAAACAAATAAATAAAAATAAAAAATCAGCATCTCTTAAGACATTTTGTAGGCCTATAGTTTTATTTAATCTCGCAAATCTAATGTTGATCTTTCCAAGTACTTCATCAAATTCTATACACGCTTTGATGTCTTTGTCACTCGTTTTATGTATCTTAACTTTTTAGTTCAAATGTTTAATCTCTGAAATACCACCAACAGTTAAGGCACGATCCTGAATCCCTATAATCAAGCAAGTGTTACAGAAAAACGAGTTTTTAATTTTACAGCCACAGAGCCAATTGGCCTAATTGTAAAAATTTCAAAAACACTTTTGATTGAAACTATTTTTCTTTTTGTTCAACTTTGCATTTGATTAATAACTAAATTGGGCCTTAAAAGCCCCAGGAGCTTCAAAGTAATTCTAATATTCAATGTTTTTTGTTTTTTTTTTCATTCTATTACCTACTATACGATTTACCTGGTGTGTTGCTCATCTCCAACTCCAACGTCACCCATTTCACTTTCACCCATTTACATTTCCTCACAAATCTATATAATTCACTATTTCAACACAACGCACACCAACACGTACAACATTACGCACAACAGAACCCAGACGGACGACTGCATCGCGAGAGAACTGACAGTCACATTTTTGGCACTGCTCGGTTGGTAGCAGTGGCTGGAGCAGTGGCGCGCGCAGCCTAGGGCGCCGGGCAGAGCGTTGCATTAACAGCCGTTGGGTGTGCCTGTGTGAGTGAGCTGCGCGTATGCGCATCTCCATTTGATTTTACAAGAGCGCTAGGATGCCGTGGCCCGCGTCCGTCGCTCCGGCCCGAGCCGGCCGCGATAGAATTAGAGACACAATCGTCGTCGTTTTTTTATTTATTTTGGTACGATCTGTTTCTATCTTCAACTTATGACCTATACAATTGTCATTCTGTTAAATATTCTCAAATAATAATTTTGTTAATTTATTTATTTTTATTTTTAATCAATTCTTTAGGAGGGGCGGCGTCCGGGAGTCCTTATGAGTGAGCCGCCACTGCATTAAAAGTAGGTTTTTAGCATAGAAAAAATTTATTTCGACCATATAAAGCCAAATAGTAAGTTTCATCAATATCTGTTCATAAATAAAAGAGTTTGCCTATTCTCCATATGATTAACATGGGAAAAGAGTATGCAGGTTTGCTGCCATGATAAGTACAAAAACCAAGATTTTTTACCATAAATGGATGAATCTCAACCAAATGAAGCTGAATACCAAGTTTCTTCCAAAAATATTGCTTAATAAGTGAAATATTAACACATCCCAATTCTCCATAAGATTAACATTGGAGCCCCAAAATACAATGTACTGTCTTTAGACTCTTCAATATCTCGGTAACCAATGGAGATAGAGCAAAGCTTCAAAATACTAAATTGTTTGTTTTTTTTAGCTAAATCCAATGGTCCAAGTAAAAATTTAAAATTTTTTTAAATTACACATGAAAAATGCAAAAAACCCATTTTTTTGGTACAAAACCCCCCAAAACTACCCCTTCCGGTAGGTCGATATGTCTGGTTTACGAACTCATCCGAATAAACGTAGGATTACACATCTCTACCAAATTTGGTGTCGATCGGACCGTTTTTACGAGAGTTATCGTGCCTAGGGACACATACATATATATATATATATATATATATATATATATATATATATATATATATACATATATATATATACATATATATATACATATATATACATATATATATAAAAATTTTAATGACTATTATTTTTGGTCTCTGGGCAACTAAAAACGAAAAAGTAACATGGTCCCGGGCTTAGGTCTTACCATGCGACCTACGGTAATAGCTTATTCCCTATGGGAAATTCGCCAATAGCTAATTCCCTATGGGAAATTCGCTAAAACACAGTATTTTTGTTCAAAATAATTCCTTTCATCACAAAATTATGCGGATATATTATCTGGAGTGCAACAGAACGTTATAAGACTCCTACAACCATAGGCGTCTCCTTGAGTAAGGGGGAGAACGTGCCCCAATAAATTGTTGAAACGTTGGAAAAACTCTTTGGAAATACAATACTTCAGAAATGAATCTACCTCATAGTACTGAATTGGTTCTGCTTGCCCTCCTAACCATTTTAGTCACTCTAGGACTATTTTGCCAACTAAAACAAAATAATTTCCCAACCCATCAAGAAACAATTCTCTCGTAAATCGCTTTAAGGTAATATTTAATGCAAGGATATAATAACTAAGATAAATGTTGTTTTAGGTGATGAACTTAAATTGTAATAGGAATAGTTTGTAATTTCCAGTATTGCAATGGGAAAATATTTTTTATTTCTATATTAAAATGTTATATTTGTTTTTATTCTTAATTTTATTTTTTATAGCTGTTTATGAATTAATCCAAAATTTAAGTTTTTTGTATCTGCCTACATCAAGTTGTCCTGTTTGAACCCATAAGCAGCTGTCTACAAACCCCTTGGGATCCGCAAAACCCAGGAATTGAGAACAGCTGGTATATTTAATTGCGAGAGCAAAATTTACTTCTCATTGTACAAGTGTGTTTTTACCAATTCATTGTTATTAATCAATATCCTTGGTAACAAACCAAATCAATGTCATTCAAAATTTTCAGTCACACGAATTGGATGTTCAAAATTTTTAGGACCCAAAATTAGTTGTTGAAATGATTATACGATAAACATCTAAAAAAATTTGAAGTAACTAATTAAAATACAATTTGCATGCCGAAATTTTAAATTCATTGGATAGTAAATCTCATCAATGTCGACCCTGGAAGTGCCACCCAACTGCGTCAGCACCAACATCGTCTAGCATCTCAACAGTGACCTGCCTCCCTACTTCGTCAGCCCCAATCATCGTCTAGCATCTCTACTGTGACCTGCCTCCCTACTTAGTCAGCCCCAATCATCGTCTAGCATCTCTACTGTGACCTGCCTCCCTACTTAGTCAGCCCCAATCATCGTCTAGCATCTCTACAGTGACCTGCCTCCCTACTTCGTCAGCCCCAATCATCGTCTAGCATCTCTACTGTGACCTGCCTCCCTACTTAGTCAGCCCCAATCATCGTCTAGCATCTCTACAGTGACCTGCCTCCCTACTTCGTCTTCCTGATTATGGACCGGTGTGCTGCCTTCAGTCTTCAAAATAATAATCCAGCACCCCCGAAAGGGGAAAATAACTCCCCTTGTGAAATATGTAATATTATTTTATGTTTTTTTGGTACTTTTTTTGTGTGTAATTAAACAGAGAATAATGTAACAAACAAGAGTTCTTGAATTTTTTTGTCTCAATTGAAAAAGGGGTTAAATTTATTAAATATACCGGTACAAATATGAAGTTTTCAAACTAGTACACAGTCAATATGTGGATACTTTCTGCTAGTGTTTAATTTATTAAAACAAAAATATATTCAACGAATGAGTAAATGTTTCCACATCACAAATAGTACAATGAAAGGCACCTTACAAGGGTAGATACTTTTTACTTCTTAATTTACAGAGTGGGAAATAGGAATATGAAAAAAATATACGCTGCTTTCGTTTAAAACTACGTTATAAGCCCTCGGATGGTTCGGTCACCGGGTAAAACCCGACCATGGTTTTCCGGAAATGAAACATTCAGCCACGGGTATTTCCCATGGCTGAAAAAGTGAGTACCTGGTTTCCATGTACAATATCTATCACTAAAATATTTCTATTCAATTGCCAATTTCCTAACCGTTCAGTTTCAGATATCTTCTGGAATATCTTATTCTTATTCAGTTTTTAGCGAATTTCCCTATAGTGAATACGCTATTACGGTAGTAGCCATGGTAAGACCTAAGCCCAGGACCACTTTACTTTTTCATTTTGAGGTCCCCAGAAGCCAAAAACACCATTCGTTCATTTTCATATATATATATATATCTATATATCTATCTATCTATATATCTATGTGTCCGTGGCACTGATAACTTTTGAAGTGGACCTCCGATTTTTATGAAATTTGGTATGGAGGTGTAAGACCAGGTCTATTTTCATGAGTTCGCGAACCAGCATTGTCGGGTTATGGGAACGGGGTTTTATGGGGTTTCAAAGGGGTCAAAAATGGGTTTTTTGCATTTTTGGACCATAATTTTTAAAATTCATCAATTTTAACTGAAACCATTTAAAAGAGCTTAAAAAAACAAACAATTTGGTATTTTGAATTTTTATCATAGCATAACTGGTTACGGGGAAAATCCAAAAATGTGTTTTCCATGTTATTCTTATGGGAAATCAAGAAAACCCTATATCTTGCTTATTTATTGACATAACTTAATCAAATTTGGTATGTACATTATCTATATAAGGTTTGACTTATACTTGCTTACAAAACCCATATGGTGGCAAACCTACATTACACCCCCATGGGATTTATGGGGAAAATAAAAAATTGCCAGAGTTTGATACAATTTTGTGTTTACATTCACCAATTATTGATTAACTTGGATTTTCTAACAACACCCAATGGCAGGAAACCTACATACTCGATCCTATGTTGTTTTTATGGGGAAAGTAAATAATCTGAAATTCCATTGTAAATTCGCTGAGTTTATTTATTTATTTTTTTATTTATTTATTACATGTCATTACATCAAATAAACATGATAGGACATCCAGTCAGATGTTACAAGAATTTGACTTAAACTAAACTACAATGAATAATAAAAACAAAACATATGTCAAAGTTTAATCATTTTTTTGTATCTCTTTCTAGATACTGTGTAATAGAATAAAAATTTTTGGTCTTCAGCCAGGCTCTCAGGGTGGTCCTAAATTTAAAAGGAACTTCAATATTTTTGATTTTCAATGGTAAATTATTATAAATTTTAGGGCCTGAATATTGAGGGGATAAATGGAATTTTTCCAATCTGTGTTTTACTGGTTTAATATTATTTTTATATCTAGTAGAGTAATCATGGTTGGGCTGGTCAATGAAAGAGATTAGATTTTCTTTCACCCAATATGAAATTTCTAATATGTAATGGTCATAAAAAGTCATTATTGAAAATTTCTGAAAAATATCCTTGCAGGAAGTCCTAGGAGCAACTCTAGCAATAATTCTTAATGCTTTCTTTTGCATTTTAAATACTTTCTTTGAATGGCAAGAGTTACCCCAGGCTAAAATTCCATATGTCATTATTGATGCAAAGTAAGCGTGATAGGTTATCAACTGTGTTTTCAAATCTGCAGCTTGCCTGATTATGCGAAGAGAAAAGATACAGCTATTTAAACGCTTTATTAAACTGTCAATATGTGGTTCCCAATTTAAATTTTGGTTTATTGTTATACCTAGAAATTTCACATTTTTCTGAGGAAATATTTGAGAATTAGTTGGGCCTATTGTTATTTGATCCATATCATGTTTGTTATTGGAGCTAAATTTTATTAACTGTGTTTTATCCCCATTCATGACCAGCCCATTTGCCTGGAACCAGTCACCCAGAGCTTGTAGCTCATTATTTAATGTGTTATGCAGGGCGTCAATACTGGGCCCTGTACAAAGCAACATAGTATCGTCTGCATATTGAAAAAGTTCCATACTAGAGACTTGTGGCAAGTCATTGACATACAAGATAAACAGACAAGGGCCCAGGATTGACCCCTGCGGCACGCCACATTGTACATTTTTCCAAACAGAGTAAACGGTTTGATTATTTTTGGTTAGTTTTGTTCTCTGAAATCTATTTATAAGGTATGACGAGAACCATTTGTGTTCTTTTCCACTAATGCCAATTTTATCTAATTTTTCAATCAGGATACCATAATCGACGCAATCAAACGCCCTAGACAGATCACAGAGAACACCTACTGCCCTCTGAGATCCATCCAAGGCCCGTGCAACGCTGTCGACCATTGTAGCCATTGAAATTTGACTATTTAACCCTTTTCGAAAACCAAATTGAGATTTATTCAAAATGTTATTATGATCTAGAAAAAATTTAAGTTGAATCTCGATGGCTTTTTCAAATATTTTTGAGAAAGATGTGAGTAACGCGATGGGGCGATAATTTCCCATATTGTTTACATCATTTTTTTTATGAAGTGGTTTAATTTCTGAATATTTTAGCTTTTCTGGAAAAATTCCTTGTTCTAGGGATTGGTTGACTAATTTACATAAAGGTTCTTGGACTAAATCTATTACATGTTTAATTACAAACAAAGGTATTTCATCCCATCCTGAGGCCTTTGTATTTTTTAAAGAAAAAACTATATTTCTAACATCAGTTGTCTTGATCTTTCTAAATTCAAACTTACTAACATTTCTTCTTCCTATAGCCATGAAGTTCATAGCATTATCTTTATTTGGATTAGAGTGCACATTAGTTTTAACATTCAAGAAATAATCATTAAAACTATTGGCTAATATTCTGTGTTGTGTAATGTTACCTTTTTCTGTTGTACTATCAAAGTAATATGGAATTTCATTTACTTGTACATTTTGACCAAGTTCTTTATGCACAACAGCCCAAGCAGCTTTTGTTTTATTTACAGAATTTTGTATATAAGTTTCATTTGACCTTTTTTTGGAGAGTGCCACAACTTTATTAAATATTTTTTTATACTTTTTAAAATATTCTAAAAATTTTACATTTTTATTCCACTTAGCTTCGGCATGTAATTTACGTTTTTTCGCGGCAGAAATTTTAATTCCTAATGTGACCCAGTTTTTGTTTTGGATTTTGTTGGTGGCTTGTTTACTTAATTTGTATGGAAAAGCATTTACGAAATTCAAAATAAAATTACTATGGAAACTTTCAAAGTTAGAGTTTACATCCAGTAATGGATTAAAACTAAATGATGAGTTTTGCAAGTTTTTCCTAAATACATCTAAGTTATCTTTACTGAAATTTCGTTTAAAAATACTTTTTGTTTTATTAACCTTATTATTTTTAATTCCTTCTAAAGACAGCAACAATGCCTCATGATCGGGATTCCCTGCATTTATTACTTCTTTTTTTGTATGACTATTAAATGATTTTATGTTTGTAAAAATGTTGTCTATACATGATTTTGATTTAAAAGTGATTCTTGTTGGAACTTGAAAATGATACATTAATCCATGCTGCTCACAAATATTTTGAAGTTGTTTGGATCTATTATTATTCTTAAGAAAATCCATGTTATGGTCCATTGCGATCACAATATTTTTTACTTTAATCTCCCGAGAAAGTCTGTCTAATAAGCAGTCAAATTTTTCCAAAAATATTTTATCTATATCTAAGTTTGGAATACGGTATATTGAAATAAAGAGTGTTTTCAAGCAGTCAACTTCAATATAGCTACCTTCAAAACAATTTTCCTCATTTAAGAATTTCAAATCATCCCTGATAAAAAACTCTAACTCTTTTGAAATCAAAAGGGCTGATCCTCCTCTAATTTTATCTTTTCTGCAAAAATAATCTCCTACTTTATAACCGTCATGTTTGTTTAGAAGAGTTATATTATCGCCTTGTAACCAATGTTCATTTAAGGATATTATTTTAATATAAGTGTTAGCACTGTCCAGTAATAAAATTAGGTCATCACAGTTATTAATATATCCTTGAATATTCAAATGTAAGATTGAATGTTGCTTATTTATTACATTTTTAATAGTAGTGATTTGTTGAAAGTCATTTTTATGTGAAACAAAACAAGGTCGTGACTGTATTAATGATTCATTAAAGGTGGAAAAAGTGTCATACTTCCTAAAAAAACCTTAGAACTATTTGTACAATCGGTTGAATTAGAAATAACATTATCGGAAACAACATTTGTTTCAGCACAATGTTGAATAAACTCATTATCACTATAAACTTGATCACTATGCTCACCAATCACATCCTCATTGACTTTAATACCCCCCTCACTTCCATCGATGATCACAACTGGTGACTTATGATGTGGCGAGTGCTGGTTTGGCGAGAGCTGGTGTGGTAGCGGCTGTGATTTCTCAGTTGATGGTGAAGAGCAGACGTCAGTCAGTTGTGATGTGGGAGTAGTTGTCGTGAGCTGTTGGGCTGTTGTGGCAATCAGTGGGCTGGAGTTGTTAACTGAGTTGTCACGCTTTAAGAGAGTCTCTTCAAAATATTGGTTGACCATTGTTTGTTGCAAATATTTCAGAAATGTGGAATGAGATAGACCATTGTAAAGTTTGTTATCATAGGTGTCATGGCCTGTTACAATAATTATTGAAGCACCAGTTTTTTGTTTAAATTTCAGCAGATTTTTTACAAAATGTGGGACTCTAACACGATCTCTAACACAGCCCATTGGTGAGCAGATGAGCGCCTTAAGGTTCTGAGTTCTGAAATGATCAGTCATCTGAGAGAAAGCTCTGTCATAATCTTCCATATAGTCAGGGTAGTTTGTAGCTTTTAAGAAATATTTAGGCTTTGTAACCAAACTATATACTGTCGCTCCATGTTTAGATTTTTGTTGCGTTAAGTTGCTTCCACAATAATCCAATAGACTGGGTTTGCCAAACTTGTCTTTGAAAGTGACAGCGACACCCTGACTCATGTGCTTCTTGTTGTTTTCAAAGTCTCTCGAGATGCAGTGAGCAAATCCTATATCTGGGTTAGCGCAGTGCTGATCTATGATGGCTCTCATGTCTGCTTCAATTAACTTGAAAGTGGTTTGCGCTTCTATAATGGATTGTCTTGCCCTCAGCTGTAGGTTTGTTGCAGAATTGGCAATTCTTCGACATAGGACCTGTTTCCCCATTTATTAAGGTGCTGACCATGACGAGTAAAAAAATTTCTTTTAAAGTCACTTATGTTAATAAGAGTCAAATTTTTCTTTTGTGTTAGTTCATTATTGATTTTGTTGATTGCCTTATTGATTGGATTGTTCCATTCCAAATCATGGCGGTGAAGCTGAGTAACAAAAACTATATTAGTGTGTCTATTTTTTTGTTCAAAAGTACACAATGCATCAATGATGTGTTGGCTGGGGTTTGGATTTTCTAACGTCGTTTCACATATGTTGTTAGCACCAGCAATAATAACTACTGAGTCGTCTTTTGTTAAAGTTTTTATCATCTCGCCGGCTTTCTCCAAGACATGTTCTACAGTACCTCCAGAACTAGCACAAACAAAAGTTTCTACATTTTTTGGCAGCAGTGACTGCAATAAATTGCCAAGATTATTGCCGTGACTGTCGGAATAAATATGCACCTTGCTCTTTCTCTGTTTATTGCTAAGTATTGCCTGGTCCTTATTTTCTCGATCAGAGTGTTTACGTTGTCTATTAGATCTTTGCTTATGGATATATGGAGAATTGACTCTGTTGTTAACAATCCTGACGGGTCCGCTGTTCTCTTCTGGTTGATTGTCAGTTAAAGCAGAAAATCGGTTTGTTAAAGACACAGGTTGGTCATTTCTTTGTTGGAAATAGTGAACAAATTTTGGTCTTTGCGTTTTCTTTTTTGTGTTAAAAATGTTGAAACTATCTGAGTTAGAAATTGATGTAAGGTGTGAGTGTTGGTGATCATTGTGAGCTGGAGGAGGAAGAGTCGGAGATAGTGTAGTTGGACTTAAAGCCAGGGTAGGGGCGGGGGCAGGGATGCGGTTCATCATGGCGGCTACTGTGTCAGAGCTGAGGTCCATATAATTGTCGTTATATAGTAGCATGGCCAACTGGGCTCGTTTGGTCATAACTTCACTTTCGTTAATGTCCGGCCAGAATGTGTTTGAGTTTGCGTTAAGTTCGGTGATTCTGCCTTCGGAAATATATCTGAGTAGAATGTCCGTGAAAATCAACACATAAATACCGCAATCCACACCATTGGTTTGTTGGGGCACACACACTCTTTGTATTTCAGCTTGTTCTCTCAGACCTAAATGTTTAGTTACTTTACATACTGTTCGTTGAGCGTGAGTAAAGTTATATGTCCCCATCGAATCAAAATAAAACCACCTATTTTGAGATCTCTCAAACAGTAACAAACTCCAGTGGGATCCCCCAACTTTAAACTCAGGTGGAGCGTCATTAATCGGAAACAATGTGTAGGACTTTGTGTTCATCATCAGCGGATTGAGAAAACAATCTGGGTCATCTGTGGCTTTTACTAATTGTAGAATGTTAGGATCCATTAACAGTATATCCTCAGAGACAACTTTGGATGTAAGCATGTTATAATATAGAAGTATTGTATCATCTGTTAACCACTTAAATTCCATCACAGACAAACAGATAGATAAGCGGTCTGGTATACTTTTCTCTGAATAATTAGAGGTAAGTTTAGTGTTATTGAGCAATGGACCAGGAGTCTGTGTGTAAATGTCCTGTGTTTTATTGGTTTCCTTAGGAGATACACATTTTTCATTCTCATTTTTTGTGGTTTCATCTTGGGCATGTGATCCCATGGATGTGATTTCTTTATCATGCATTTTAGAGACTGATGTATTGCCTTTGTTTGTCTTTGGTGTTAAATTTACATTAGGTGATGCCCTAAGTTTGTTGGATTTTATTTTTGGAGTATGTTTATTATTGCTCCTTGGATAGTCAAACTCTGCAGCCTCTTCAAGTGCTTTCTTTAATTTGGCATTTTTTGACTTAGTGTTTCCATACTTCATAACATTTTCTGAATATTTATAAATGGATGAATTGGTGCAAGTTCCATAGTCATAGGAGCCAAAGAAGAAAACAGTATAAACAACTCGTTTATTTTTTTCCTCTATTTTTTTTATTACTCCTGGCCAAGCTGGATAGTTTCTAAGGGTAACAAAAACTTTTTCACCAAGGGTAAACAAATGTGTTTTGTTTGAATTTTCCATTAATACTTTTTATCACTCAAGTCATATGAAATAAAAGGTAAAATCCAGTTTCATATTTAACCAGGAAAGGTGAGTTTTAAAATCTATAATCTAAAAATTAAGTATGTACATAAAAACAAATATAGCTGCAAATATTATAATTTATGACTGTTCATAGTAGGCCTCAAAATAGTTTTAATGAATCAAAACTATGGGCATGGAAATAGAAATGTCAATGAAATAGCTAGCCAATGTTTGTAAACAAACTAAAGGTCATTTGACAGGTGACAATGAGGTTTGGCTGGAGCAAGGCTGAGCGCTTGTTATCAAGAGTCCAACGGTCAGGACGCCTTATCTCTGACCCTTCTTATCTCACAATTCTAGGAAATAATCCTGAAAATTCCAAGAAATAGTTTTTGTTTTATCGTTTTAAGCACTGAAATGTTTAAAATCTTTAACACTTACTTACATAACTTTACACTTTATAGTTAACTTAACAGTTTAGTATGAAAACCATTCCAAAAAAACATTTAAAACCACTATTTTAATGCAAAAAATCCAGGAGCACACCGGCACTTGTACAGTCAGTCTGGGTCTACCCCCACTGCAGAGTACGCAGGTCTGCTGCGACGGGGGTATTTTATCTTTACTAGTGACATTTTTGCGGCCAACTGATCAATTTTACATGGAAATTGCGATCAGCTTGGGTGGATTTTGTCACAGATTGCGGTTCCATTTCTACCTTAGGTCCTTTATTGACAGCCAATATTAGGCAAAAACTTTCGCTCGGCACTCTTATAAATTTAACGCAGTTGCATCACTAGCAACCGCTTGTCCGTTGTCCGATAGTCATTTGGGCCCTATTCCAAAGTCTGAGCGAGTAAAATATGACTTAAAGTTGTTAACAAGTTCAATTACAAGTAATATTACAAGTTTAAGTTTAAAGTTAACAACCAAACATTCATTGGGTACAATGCTGCTCTTAGTAGTTAAACACACCCTTATTAGTTCAATATTAAGGATATCAATCCATTGACCTTAATTGATTGTGCATTACTCACAGCGACAAAAACAGCACTTGTAGGAATACTTATACTCCCGTCGTAGAAGACCTTCATACTCAGAGAATTTCCAATGGAATTTAACAATTCTTACCTATTTTCCCCATAAACACCATTGGAATGAGTATGTGGGTTTGCTGCCTTGGGGGCGTTGTCAAGCAATTATAGGGTAATCCCTCCCCAGTTAAGGTAGGCCTACACGTAAAATTGTCTCAAGTTCTACTACTTCTTTTAATTCAACCCATAAACACCATGGGTCTTTATATACAATTTTTATGTTTCTTTCAGCTATTTTGTGGTTCAATTGGTGTTCATAATATTTATTGGAATTTTTGCTTAATATATATGTTTTCATCATACTGCACGTAGAACAGCCGTTTTCTGGCCTGTATTTAGTCCACAAAGTTAGCGTTTTTTGTACCCTTTTAAAAGTGCACCGAAAACATCTCTTAATTTTTTCCGTGCGCTAACCTCTAAAGTTGTTTTTTTCTTAAGCAAAAATCATACTAATCCAAAACCAAAACAGCCAGTGTAAACAAAAAATGACTTGCAGACTACAATTTGTATGTAATCGATTTTGAAATTTCTTTAGTTCAACGTAAACAGGGTGTCTCTGAACTCCTTACCGACCTTTTAAGGTATTATTCCTGGACCAAAGACAAGTCAAAATATCATATTTAAATTGTCCGAAAGTCTTTAGTTACTCACACAGCCGCCATTTTGTTTTTTTCACATAATAATTTTTATTTTCGTAACGGATGGTTGTATTCAGTTCATATTTGGTATGAATCTTTATCATACCAATGTACATTTTCAAGAAAAAAAATTTTTTTTTCCACTCTATATTTTCAAAATGGCGGCCATTTTAAACTTTCAAACTGAAATATCTCAAAATTGATAAATTTTATAAAAATTTTACAAGACACAAAAAAGTTGAAAAATTAAATTATCTAACCAATGGTACCAAGTTTGTAAGGATAACACAAACAATAACGGAGTTATTGCGATATTATCCATGAAAAACATAGATTTTTCTGTTAAAATGGCCTTAATTTGCATTGATTTTAATGTAAAATCAATGTTTTTCAAGGATAAAATCGCAATAACTCCGTTATTTGTTGTCATATCCTGTATCCATATCTGTAATATGTTACATTACATTTTTCCAGTCTGGTTTGATAAATAACAGGTTTTCCAGAGCTAATTTAACTCGCGTTTTACATCACCAGACCTTGTAATATCAGCTCTCAAAGATGATTGGATTAGAAATCGGCCTGCTAGCTATGCCACAAATGTCGATCAAAGATTGCATTATAGTTTATCAAGAACTATCAAACCCCGGGAAACTATTCATATCCCAGTGATCAAACTTTCATTTATAAAAAAATTAGACTGAATAAATCGTCTCAAATATCAATTACCGACAGCTGAAAAGTGCTGGCCAATTTTGAGAGCACTATAATACATAGAAATATACCTTACTAGTGTAGTATAGGATACCAAAAGTCACCTGTTGGTTATCGGAGAACCCTTTAAACAGCTGATTTTTTGGGTCAAACAGAGCAGCACAAATGAGCTGGAACCACTCCCTTCTCAGGCCTCCCCAGTCGACACCTTGAAACAAACAGTGTTAATGTATTTCTAACAAAGAACAAATACTAAAGAACCAATCCAAGAAAGTACTCTGTATATGACTGCCCTGATTAAAAGAACAAGAGATGGGTTATGGATTTGGAAGTTCAACAAGATCATTTGTAATTTCCTCACTTAACTTTTTACTTAGTTCAGATCGTGGTAAGAGGGGCTTAAGGGACACAACCTCTACGCAGTCATGCGGCCATTGCGGTAACTACCGGAACACGTTTCGCATTGTTGCACGACCCTTTTGAGGTCTTACGGGTCAAAAATTCATCACGCAGTGCTTCACCTGCTCCCATTTTGCACCTTTTTCTTAAGTCCAATAAAAGTGGGAGGGGTTTTGAATAAAACATAAAGACTTTGGATATCTGTTTTGCTTTTTAATTTTTTTATATTTTAAGTCTACAGCAAGCTATGGTTGTCTAAAGTTGATAATTTTTCCATTAAAAACCCCTCCCACTTTTATCGTACTTAAATTATGATGCAAAATGGGAGCAGGTGAAGCACTGCATGACATTCTAAGAGGGGCCCTTTAGCAACCTCTTAATTAATTTCAAAGCTATACTTCTTTAATACGCTAAGGCTTTCTTTGTTAAGAGA
Source organism: Neoaliturus tenellus (assembly GCA_030545055.2). Taxonomy (NCBI): domain Eukaryota; kingdom Metazoa; phylum Arthropoda; class Insecta; order Hemiptera; family Cicadellidae; genus Neoaliturus; species Neoaliturus tenellus. The sequence goes on along the minus strand of CM061537.1, from coordinate 61,950,456 downwards.
ACTCTTCCTACAATTCTCAACCAATTTTTAAGTTTTTGGTCTCTAGGGCTTGGGGATGGATCACTGGGCTGGGTAAACCAGACATAAGTGTTTAAACTACTACCGTAAGTATAAAATAAATAAGTAAGTAATATTTACAGGTAGATAAAATGACCTTTAAAGGCTGTATGAAACTACAATACAGTATAACCTCGGTCAACCCTCACTTTTTTAACGGTCACTCTCTGTTATAAATGTACATTTTGTTACATAACACAAGATGTGTCATAAATGAAACTGTGACAAAGGTGTATGTCATTTGTTTGAATGCAATCTCAATAACCATGAGTTCATGTAATTATACAGGGTGTTTCAGAACTCCCTACCAATATTTTAGGGCATTGTTTCTGGGTGAGAAACATATCTAAATATCATATTTAAATTGTCCGGAAGTCTTTAGTTACTCACACAGCCGCCATTTTGTTTTTTACACATAATAATTTTTATTTCCATAACGAATAGTTGTATTAAATTCATATTTGGCAAGAATCTTTATTATAACCATGTACATTTCCAGGAAAAGAATTAATTTTTTCCGCTATATATTTTCAAAGTGGCGGCCATTTCAAATTTTCAAACGTAAATATCTCAAAATCGGAATTTTTTATAAAAATTTTACAAGACACAAAAAAGTTGACTAATTAAATTATCTAAACAATGGTACCAAGTTTGTAAGGATCTGACAACACATAACGGAGTTATTGGGATTTTTCTTCATGAAAACATTGATTTTGCATTAAAATTAATGCAAATTAAGGCCATTTAACAGCAAATTCAATGTTTTCATGACGAAAAATCCCAATAACTCCATTATTTGTTGTTGGATCCTTACAAACTTGGTACCATTGGTTAGAAAATTTAAAATGGCCGCCATTTTGAAAATATACAGCGGAAAAAATTATTTTTTTCCTGGAAATTTGCATTGGAATAATAAAGATTCATGCCAAATATGAATTTAATACAACCATCCGTTGCGGAAATAAAAATTATTATGTGTAAAAAACAAAATGGCGGCTGTGTGAGTAACTAAAGACTTCCGGACAATTTAAATATGATATTTAGATATATTTCTAACCCGGAAACAATGCCCTAAAATATTGGTAGGGAGTTCTGAAACACCCTGTATATTATTATTATTACTCACGTGTAGTTTGTACAGTGTCAAATTCCTTACCAAAAATTTTAAACATTAAAACAAGTTTGTAACGACATTTCTGTTATCAATCTATTCACTTAACCATCATAGTTGTGGTCCTGAGGTTGTCAGTTAATAGAAACAAAAACAAAATATTACAATATGCTCTACACAAAAATTAACAGCTTGAATGTACTTCATTCTATATCGATTTGAAATTGTTTAGCAAAATTTTAAATTAAACGCATTAGATCAAAAGAAATGATCTAAATTATTAAAGGAATTCTTGATAAAAGAGCCTTCTTGATGAATTCAATTGAGGAGTTTTAAAGTGATGACATGAATATCATATAGTTTTAAGTCTACGTTTAAGTTTAGTCTACGTTAATGTTGTATTGACTAGTCACTTGTTTGAGAAGGATCTAATCTGTTTCCAGCAAATGTCATGTGACGTAAAAATAATCTAATTGAAATGAAATTTACTCACTTTAAACGACAAGCTAAAAACGTGGCATTAATCACAATTCAATTCAATTTTTATTGGTAAAACAATTATTTAAAATTGTATCAGCCTTCTTGTGAAATTAATACCCTTCCTGTTAAACCAACACTGAGTTGAATTTGAAAGATTACTTGGAGTATACTAAAAGAGTACCAATGGAGACAAAAATATTTTGTTGTCGATTAGGTTTATTGCCTACCTTGTTCCCCTTGGAATGTAATTTCAAAATTTCTACACCAATCACTGACTGAGAAGCCTTTGGTTGCCTTCATGGACTGAAAAATCATTAAAAATATTGGTTAGTTATATTAACTTTATTTTTAAATTACATATAAATCATAGTTGATATTGGTCTAACAATTAATTGCCATAAATAAAACAAGGTATACTTAGACATTTATCAGATTAAATAACTGAAAAATGTTGCAAACTTCAAACCCCACATTAGAATGTCAATAGTACTGAGTTTTAAAAAACAATTCATAAAAATATTAAATGTTACATATACTGGTATCCAATTAAGAGAAATCTTTGCTGATTAACAGTTGTGTGTAGTATCACACTAAAAATGCAACAACTCACCGATTCAAGCAATTTATCTCTGTTGATCCTCATGGCCAATTTCTCGTGGTAATGTTTGTGATGAAATCTACGAACTTCATGGTAGAAGAAAGCCTGTTTATCCTTGAAAGTTTCCGAGCCTCCTGCAATGCAAACATAATCAATAAGTTTGGATGAGTGTCTGGTGTTGAATATGAATTTATTGTGGAGTTTCACTTACTAATAACAATGGAATTATGAAATAAAAAAGATAAAATTCAAACTTCACAATAATATTCAGAGAGGAAAAAACCTAAAAGGAACAAAGAACGAACAAAAACATTTCTTTAACCAATTTGGAATGTAATGCATGATTCAAATAAACAAAACTTCATTGTACAAATATGAATTGTGAATATTTATTGTTTAAAGTTATTGGTAAATTAATTTCAAGGAAGACTAAGCAAAGCTGGGTTAAAAGACATAAAATGTTAAAAGACTATTATTTCAACCTTAAGTGAAATGAAACTATGGGACGGAGTGCCCCCCCCCTCCGCTTTATCAAAGCACCACGTCGCACTATTAGATGGGCCAGCTGATCTCAATGATGTAATTTTAATATAATTCCTCTCATTATTGTCTGGAAATCCCCTACAATATCCAATCGCCTGATGCTGTGATGTCTAGCTCCAAGCACTCCAGCCTGTAGTGTAGTAGGTCTTGGAAGATTCGGGTAAACCTTGGTTGGTAACTTTGGATTTCAAAAGTTTTGGTATTGTTGGCTGCTGCCCAAAGGAGCTGGTGAGGAGGGTATTCAAAGTGGGGAGTATCAGGGTGTATTCCCCCTAAATTTTGGAAAAAGAGAGGAGAAATTTTAGTTTATCCCAGATTTTCAGGGCAGGGAAGTATATACTTCTCTAATGAAGAAGGAACAGTGATTTTTACATTGTCACAGCTGTAGCTATAGACCGTTGCGAACCCAAGACAACCGTAATGATTTTAATACAAAGTTTGATCGCCAGCTATTTTTGACTCGGTCATCCTTTTGAAATCGGCTTTGCGGCATTGATTCCCAGTTTTAGAGACCTTTATTTTAATTTACGTATTGACCTATGCTTAAGTTTAAGATTTTCTTCTGACTCCTCGTGGACCACTCCCCCTATGAGGTAAAAGGACAATAAGTACTTTAGGAAATAGACTTTGTCACTCAAAATCAATTTGCAAAGTTTTAGTTTTATTAATTAAATACTTTTACAGATATTATATCGTTTCCAGACCGGTTTTCCATCCTGTATAATTCAATAAATCTTTTTAGTGGCCTTTCTATTCATTTCCTGTTCTTGCCAGGGGGTAGATGAATAGGGGACAAGAAGGTGGTCTTAGTTGGCGTTCAGCTGCTTGTCTTGTTTATATTTCGGTTTACAGTGGTTTTCAGTTATCCGTGACCGTCCTCCCCATAATCAACCCGATAATCGAGGGTCTACTGTATTCATATTAAGACTCTTCCGGTTGGGGATTTCTTGACAAAATAATTTTTAATTTTAAAGAGTTAATGTACAACATGTAGCTTACCAATGTTTTTCAGCAGGAAGTGAGTGAAAGTGGCAGCGATGACATTGCGATCCTTGGCCATCAACTCTACCTTGGGTTGACACCCGTCATCGATGACGAAAGCCGGAAGGGAGCAGCGGTTGTCACTCAGGAACTGGAACTACGAAATATACAACTCGGTCAGTGCTTTGGGAAGTTAGATGACTTAACCTCTACAAATTACTGACCTAGTCACAGTTTAACCTTAACATATACAATAGTTGTTAACTATTTGTAATGAGTTGTATCCGCAGTTACTAGCACTCTAAAAACCGAATTTTAATAATTTAACCCTTCTGAGGTTCCAGCGCACCTTTTTTTTACCAAAATACATTCACTTGAATCCACTTATCTATGGTATGATCTCAGGTATCAAGTCTTCGTGAAAAATCTGAAGCCTTTTGAATGTAAGATGTTCGAATTTGGATTGATGCCAAGTACGAAAACAGGATCCGAATTAGGTAAATAATCTTTTCATTTGATTCAACAACAATTGTTTTTACAGTAAATTTCCTCTAATCCGGCATCCTACGATCCGGCACAACTTTCACAAAATTTTATTGAAAGGTATAATAATAACAATGAGTGTTCAAGTTTGTTTGGGATCGGAAGTCGCGAGGGGACAACATTGTGCCATACAAAGCACTTTGGAATGGATGGAGGGAGACAAGTCGAGTCATTCATCCGACATCGGGGAACATCGTATAATTCTCATGTTAGTTTCACAATAATGTATGGTATTTTTCATTACCGTACAGTATATTATGCAATTTTTTTTATATTGAGGTGGAAAGCACATTTAATGTCTAGGATCTTTTTTTTAAATTCACATTTTCCTGACATTCATCCTATAATCTAGTAATCCGGCATGAGTGAAGTCCCAGACATGCCGGATTAGAGAGAGTTTACTGTATCATGCAATGCTGTCGGAATCAGAACTAATAAACAAATCCTCGTCTAATTTTTACAATTTCATTGTAAGTCAAACTCGACTCCCTCCTACTCCAACATTGCTCACCTTAGTGGATGGACAGAGTCTGAAGGTGACGAGCCGCTTGGGAATGAACTTGAGCAGGAACTCCTTGATGGTGAGCTGTTTGGGTGACACATACACGAGCACCTTGCGAGGCTTGCTGAGCCGCTCGCCATGCAGTGACAACAACCGCGCTTCATAGCAGATGTTGTGGTTGCGTACGTTCTTATGTACCATGGCCGCATCACTGCCTACAACACGGACGCAGGTGATACAACAGTGCTCTACAGTACACGAGCACCTTGCGAGGCTTGCTGAGCCGCTCGCCATGCAGTGACAACAACCGCGCTTCATAGCAGATGTTGTGGTTGCGTACGTTCTATGTTCCATGGCCGCATCACTGCCTACAATAAGGACACAGGTGATACAACAGTGCTCTACAGTACACGAGCACCTTACGAGGCTTGCTGAGCCGCTCGCCATGCAGTGACAACAACCGCGCCTCATTGCAGATGTTGTGGTTGCGCACGTCCTTGTGTACCAAAGCCACAACAAGACTTTCAGTTATCTGTCAAATATGAAGTCTGGGTAATATGTACTGATAATTAAATATTTAAAAACAAAGAATATAGAATCCTCACAATGTTTATACAATACTCAGGACATATTTTAAAATTTAAAATTTACATTTATAGTTTCAATTTAATTTGATTTTTGAGGCATTTAAGGGTATTTAAAAAAAAACTAACCTTTATTTTGACATAATTACAGTGGCAAATAACCAATAATTACTGATCAAATAGTGCATGCTCTCCAATTTGCGTCCGCAATAAGCTATGAGTGGTTTGGAAGCCCTTACTGGAGAGGACGATGCAGTCGAAGTCACCATTGTGCAGGGTCACCCCGTTGAAGGCCACTTTGGCATGGAAACACCCCTCCATGGAGAAGGTGACAGTGAGACGCACGCGCAGGCTGACACTGTCGTAGTCAAACGATGTTTTCACAACCACTTCAGGCACTTCCGTCTGCCGAACAAGAATAAAAAATCAATAAAATATGTGTATTAGGAATAATACTTTTCCCAACTAAAATTAACAAAATACTTGCGGCGCACTAGCACAATAGGTTGCTATCTTACTACCACGCTTATTGAATAATAATTTGCAAAACTAAAAATTATTATTAGGTTGATAGAGCTACATCATCTGATCTACGATGATGAATGCTAAACTAATTATTGTGACCAATTAGCCAATACTATTTATTGTGGATGCAAAATAAAATAATTAATCAAACTACTTTTAAATAGTGAAACTTTTTTATTTAACATCATGTCAACTACTTTCAAGGTATCTAAGAATTGCCGATACCGAAAATTCAATTTGCAGGACAGTTTCCTATTGTCTATGCTTATTTTGGTGGTTGTTATACAGCTGCTGCGGCGGTTAGGTTAGTGATTTTATTGGTCCATCTGTCTGAAATAATTGTTTTAAATTCAAAACAAGTTACCTTATATTGTAGCTAATTGAAGTACTAAATCAGACAGACCATAAAAGTCCCAATCAGTTTTAGTTTTGATTGAAGTTGTTGAGATTTAACTAAATTTTGAACTATTTTTTCATAGTATTTCCAAAATGTTCTGGACATGCACAAAACTTAGACTAAACACTCCCATTTGATCCTATCAGGAATTTGATTAATATCCCAGACTTTAGCCAAAACGGTTTAAGCTGCAAAGTTATAGTCAATTCCAATCTTTTACCTATAAGATCAATCATAAACGGGAAATGCAATAACTCCTTTTATTGGGAATTAGAAAATTACAGTTTATAGTTTTAAAGGGTTGAACAAGATGAATTTCATTTGTGAGGGATAAATTTATTTTCAAGTATAATTTTATCCAAAATCTAAAGAATAAAACCAATTTTGCTACTTTATAAAACTGGTTTAAATGTTTTATAATAAACTCTTATAACTCTATTAAACAAAAGATATTTCTTTCAAATGAAATGGTAAATTTAATTGAGATTCAAACATAGTTTCTTCTGAGCCAATTACTACATTGGAACATTGTAGACAACTTTTTATCCAATTTGAAATTCAAACGGTTATCAATTTGTACTTTTTTGATATTGTTACTTATATTTTAAAGAACCCCAATCTAATAAAACCAAGTCATGAAATCCACAGTTATCATACAAGAGCAAAAAACCATACTTACATTAAATTTCACAGATTAAGCAAAACTATGAATAGTCATCTGGTCATTGCTCTGAAAATTTACAATTCCTTGGAAGGCTTAATAGATAGGTACTCAGAAAAACAGTTTAAAAATAAACTGTACTCTTGGTTACAGAAAAATCCCTTTTATGATCTTGAAGAATTCTTTAAAATAAAGAACATTGCTTTTTGACGTATGTCATATGTTACTATTAAGCATTAGTATTAAGTATTGACAATTGTTAATGATTGTATAATCCTTACAACAAATAAAGATTTATTTGTTTATTTAAATCAGACAAAAAATAAAGAAATTATTTGACAGATGGCAGGACAGGGGCATGTTCAGCATTGCTCTTAAAGGAAATTCAACATGGTGGGACTCCTACACCCTCTTACTATGTACTTTGTAGGAGAATCATAAAACTCACAACCTTGTATCTTTGAAGAATTTGTAAACAATTACACTTGGTACCTGAGAGATGCTGATGGTGTAGCCGGCAACGGGATCATCATCGTTGAGGAAGTGACACAGGTTGTTGAACTCGTCACGCGGCTCGATGACCAGCGTGTGAGGAACTTCTGCGGTGCAGATCACCGTCGAGCTGTGCCGGATAAAGGCTGTCTTGAGTGGGTCAGGCGGTCCTGAGGGACAGGCGGTGGGGTGAGTGGAACAATATTAAACTTTGGTTACTACAAATCGAAAAATGCCACTGGATAAATAGAAAGACTTTAGACTCCCATTCAAATTTTCAACAAGATAAAACTGATAGGGAAATTTCAGGATAACTTACACTGCGACAAGAAATAGTAGCTTCACATAACTTGCCAACCCTTTTCCCTCTATTTCTCAGGGATAAACAAAGTAGTTCATTTTCTCTAATCTGAGCTGGCGTTATAATGCAATGAAACAAAAAGTGAATGAATATTGAATATTGAAACATTGAAAACGTTAAAAAATAATAGCCCACATTGAATGAACAAAATGAAATGAAGTAGTTGATTGTGAGATACCGGTTTATTTTAGAAGTATAATAATTTTGTAACAGTACATAAAATAAGAGACTAATTAAATTAACTCAATTATGTTCCCCGGTCAAAGGTGAGGATTTTTTTCAAGCATTACACGCTGCGACAGAGACAGGGCATTTATAAAAGTAGTCCCAGTTGTGAATGAGTTCAAACGAGTTTCATTTTTTCCACCAGTGAAAACAATTACAACTCATGTTTGCTTACATTAACAAGATTTTATGGCCATAGAAGTAACACGCTGCAGACTTTGGATCGTAAAGCATTTCGGTTCCTTATTCTGGCTCTACTCAATGACATACTGTGTCATAATTTCAAAGTTGGAGTTGCGGAATTGATCAAAGAAAATCCATTCTACAAAGGAAAACTTTGGCACATTGTTAGCGAATTTCCCATAGGGAATAAGCTATTACCGTAGGTCTCATGGTAAGACCTAAGCCCCGGACCATGTTACTTTTTTGTTTTGAGGTGCCCAGAGACCAAAAATAATAGTCATTAAAATTTATATATATATATATATATATATATATATATATATATATATATATATATATATATATATATATGTGTCCCTAGACACGATAACTCTCGTAAAAATGGTCCAATCGACACCAAATTTGGTAGAGATGTGTAATGCTACGTTTATTCGGATGAGTTCGAAAACCAGACATATCGACCTACTGGAAGGGGTTGTTTTGGGGGGGTTTTGTACCCCAAAATGGGTTTTTTTGCATTTTTCATATGTAAATTTTAAGAATTTTAAATTTTTATTTTAACCATCGGATTTAGCTCAAAAAAACACACAATTTAGTATCTTGAAGCTTTGCTCTATCTCCATTGGTTACCGAGATATTACAAAGTCTAAAGACAGTACATTGTCTTTTGGGGCTCCAATGTTAATCTTATGGAGAATAAGGATGTGTTAATATTTCACTTATTAACCAATATTTTTGGATGAAACTTGGTATTTAGCTTCATTTGGTTGAGATTCATCCACTTAAGGTAAAAAATCTAGGTTTTTGTACTTATCATGGCAGCAAACCTGCATACTCTTTTCCTATGTTAATCATATGGAGAATAGGCAAACTCTTTTATTTATGGACAGATATTGATGAAACTTACTATTTGGCTTTATGTGGTCGAAATAAATTTTTTCTATGCTAAAAACCTAGGCCTACTTTTAGTGTCCCCCATGGCAGCATACCTGCATACTCTTTCCCTATTAGGAGAATAATAGACATTTATTTCCCTATTAATGAGCACGTGATGAAATTTTGTTTACAAGTTTAGCTGGTCAAAATTAATATTACTAATTTGGAAATTCGCTGAGTACGTAGGTCCGCTGCGACGGGGGGTATTTTTTAAGTTTCCCTTACACTATAAGTACCTATGTACATGGTTTTTAGTAATAGTGACACATTTTATCCGGTTCACACCAGTCATTGAGGCAGGAGGAGATATCAAGGTTTCACTCAATACACGATTCTCCGACTCACCGGGCAGGAACGTCTTGGTGAACGGACTGCCTTGCACGTGGACGTTGCCCACCAGGACGGCCACGCGGTACTGCCCCGCCTGGCGCACGGTGAACTTGCACACCGCGCGGTTGTACGCGGTCGGCTCTCGGCCGCCGAGCTCAACGAGCGTTGCGATGCGGCGCAAACCCTCCGTCACCTCCACCACCAGCGCGTCTGTGTCGCAGATCGGGTACGGCTGGCCGTTACGCTGATAGAACTGCAATATCGGTTAGCCCCAATTAGATAATATCTTAATTGCTAGATAGTCATTGTACCCAAGAATGAAACCTGGCTACCTCATCTGCTTGCACTTCCTGAATCCGGTAAATCATCTACATAAAGTATTTTACGTATTGATCTAAGTTTATAGGAGAGGGTACAGAAATAGGGGTAACTACTTGCGGCCTCTCAAAGGACTACAATGTTTAAAACAAAACCCTGGAATTAAAATGTTCAACAGACTTCTGCCAGCCATAAAACTTTCCAGCGCAACATCAATGAAGACAAACATCAACAAATGGCTGCATGACATGACCTTCTACACACTGGATGAATTCTACTACTGAAGAGACCATGAACAGCTCTACAGGGCTCCTTTGCAAAACTCATTAGAAACACAGCCCAGCTTCAGGACTTAATCATAATTATGTATCTAATGAGTAACATTTCTCAATGAAATTGTTAATAAAGAATATTGTCTATTGTCTAAGACTGACCCTGACGATAAAGGTCATGGTGCCGCCGACGACACAGGGGTCCGTCCACTCAAAGTGCGTGGTGCAGTTAGCTGGCTGAAGGTACTTTCCCGTCACATACTGCAGCAGCGAGTGTTTGGCCTCGGGGGCGAGTGATGGCTGTGTCATGGCCGCCAGGGTCACCAGCCCCGCCACACTCACCGACACCACCAGCATGCCTCCTGCAACCGGGGTCAGACAGTTACTTAGCTGAAATACTTGTGCAACTTTGATTTACCTTAATTGGATACATTGTGTCAATAAGTGCTAGAAAAACAACAAAATACATTAACTGAACTTAAATTCATTGTAGATTAACATTGACTCTTTGTCCAGCTCACGTAGGGATTACAAAAGCCTTTTGGTATTCCCCAACATCAGTTTAGAATGCTAAGTCTTGAAGAAAGGAGCAAGAACTTTGAAAACTATACAAAGAACCAGACAGAAGACTAAGGTGGCTGGGACATCTGAAAAGAAGAGACTTAGACCAGATGATAAAAAGTATTAATAGGGCAACAATGGGACAACTGCTAGGAAGACCCAGACTCAGATGGGATGACCAAGTAAATCAAGCCCTCAGGAGGTCAGGGGAAAATTTGGAGGTAGCAGAGAACAAAACACAGTGGTGGCAAATAGTTGGCGAGGCCAAAAGTCACTGTCACTTGGGATTTGTGTGACCATGACCAAAGGAGTAAGTAAGAGTATATTCAAATTCATTTATTGACACAAGTGCAATTTGTTTACATGACAGTGGTTGCTTATCTCTCTAGCTTAAATGCTAATTGTGAGGAAAAAAGTAATTTTCAATTTATATTATATCATGACTCTTATCTATACTTATTTAATACGCTAAGGGTTTTTTTGTCCTGAGAACTCCTCCTACAATTTTCAACCGATTTTCAAGTTTTTGGTGTCGTTGGATAGGGCTTGGCCTGTAGTTGTTTCCGCCAAAAACTGATAAGAATCGGACTGAAAATAAAGCCGCTATCCACAATTGAAATCTCAAAATATCCCATTTAAATAACATTGGGATTAAATAAAGCATTTTAAACATCTGTTAATAATCAGCTGTAAATACGTGTAGTTTTGGTGATTAAAGAGATTCACAATATTGGATTGGTCGGATGTCATTGATGTAGAGTTAAATGTAACATTTGCATTGCATGAAAATAAATTGCTCGATTTCGAGCAACACGTATACTAGTGAGTATATTATTACTCTTGGTATGGCTTATTAAAATATTAAAAATAAGGTACTTACTATAGAAAAAATAAAACTTTTCCACGTGTAAATATTGTAACAAACAATGCATTTATAAACACCAACTTGCACAGTTGGTTAAAACCTCTGAATTTAGATTAAAATTCTCTTTAAAAAAATCTTTAAACATGACATATTTTAGGTATAGAAATTTACTTGTGCATGTTATGCTGATTAGATTTGCTACTCTAATTTTCATGTTTTTTTACTGTAAAAACACAACTTTCACTCATTGGATAAAACGTGGATAGCTTACTAAACCTATTTAATACAGATCATCTAGCATTAAAGCAGATATTATAGCAAAGTTTAAAACTGTCTATTAGAAATTTATGTCTACATTGATCAAGTGCTTTACCATAATGGATTTTTATATTGAGGAGTTTGAAGAATTTTTAAACTAAAAATCTGAAGAAACTAACCGAACGTCCACGCATCCTGGTGTTGACTGCTTTTGACTACAGCACTCCATAGTTCAGCCTTAAGCTTGCCGAGATCTTCCTTATTGACTGGCAACGCCTAGAAAAGGGAGGAGAAAAATTATATTTACTAAAAGTCTAATCACATTGCTGGATAAATCAATAGTTCAAAAGTGAGCTTTACAATCTAAATTTGCCAATGTGATCCATAATAAAATCAAGCCAAGTTTCCGAACTGGAACAGCCCTTGAGTTATTACACCGCAGACCGTACTCTCGATTGATCAAAACTCAGCAAATCTTAGTCAGTTACAAAAAAAGGCTATACGGCTACATGACACGTCTTAAACTTAATATTTATTTGTATCTGTAAAACAATATTGTAGGGCTATGTCTGCGGCTATAAGACGGTTTAAAACTATTTTTGTCACCAGTTTTTATGGCAGAACTGGTCACTTTATGAAATGCAAAATGGAGAATACACATTTTATTAATTCTTTTCATTAAAGACTTTGAATATATAATTTAATTAAATCAATGTTAGATAAAAAAAATCATCTTTATTATTTTACAACCTTGTTATTTCCATGATCTTTTAGTTCAATTCCATGAGGATTTTTAGTTCAATTTTTTATCTCAGTGTAAATATATTAAGCAGTACAGGTGGGTCCAAGTAACTGGAACTTTGTTTCCAGCAAAAGTACCCGTTACTTGAAGACAGAACTACCTGTTACAGTTACTTCAAGCAGATACAGATCCTTCAGGAGGCAGGTACAGAGATACTCGTAACGGCGGAAGGGATCCCAAAACTGACTGTAACGGGTACTTCACCAGTAAAGTCTTAAATTAATAACATCAAACATAACCTAGATATCAAAGCGATATTGCTAGGACTCAAATAGTCAAACATGCGAGTGTTTTAAATCAATTTTTATAATTCTACTAGCTGCTACCTGGCATGCTTTGCAATTCCAACCTAAGGAATATTTAGCCCTGCAGGTGAGCTCATTTGCTGCGCTCACTTGCCGTCAGGTTTAGCTTGTTCCCTATGCTCACTCGCCGCAGTCCATAATATTATCTAGTTTTTATTTCCAATCCCCCTCCAATATTTTAAGTGAGAATTTCTCCCAATACGTGGAATGAGAACAGCTGTTTATACATAGAATTGATTAAAAAAAAAAAAACATTTTATGCGATATGTTATGTTTATAAACAACTCAGACCGAAAACTCCAAAAAAACCTGACATGAGTACGTTTATGACGGTCCTGGGTCTAAGCCCTGAGGGTTATACAAAAACTAATGGCTTCTAAACCTTCTCCATGAAATTTTTCATGTATGTACCTATCGTGCCAAACAGTCTAGTGGTTTCTGAGTCCATTGATCACAAATATATAAATATACAAATATACCAACATCCTCTTTTATAAATGTAGATTTTAATAAAAGTATGAGACATTTTACGAAAATTCTAAGCATTTGTGTAGGTTGAGTTAACTTAGTTACTTTATTCCTAACTTGATTATCGTTTCTATCAACACAAAAATGGATAGTAACTTGGAGTCTTGGAGTATGTTAAAAAATAAATACCCGGGTACTAAAGTATCTGGGTAATGATTTATTTACCCAGCAGTACCCACTAGCTGCTACAGCACAGACATGAGGCAGAGTTATGGGGTATTTGTACCCAGGTACTGAGGGGAGGAGCACCTTAAAGGGTTGTGACAGGTATAGAAAAGTTACTGTTTAACACACTTCTATTAAGTAGCGACAAAGTTAGAGCTAACAAAATAAAGAGAATCACCTGACGAGCAGCGCTCCAAGTGGCGAAATCCTTCCCCAGCAGATATCGGGCTCTTGAGTCCTCTAGCCAGTACACGTCCTCTAATGAGGTCACATCTTCTTGTAGCAACCTGCCGTAAACAAAGAACATGACTTCATGAACAAAACTCTCGAGGGGGAAATTGTAACTTGATACCAGTATTATGATTTAACTATAGATTACTTTTAGTATTGAAATGTTTTTGGTAAGGAGTATGTGATTCAACAAACTAGTTTACAAACAGTAAAACTTACAAAGTGGATCAAAAGTTAGTAGCTTTTAAAGGTTTGATTCTAAACCCAGCAGCCATTTGTCATTGGGCTATTAAATAATGATCTAACACACTATTAAATAATGATCCTTGTTGACGTTAGATAGTAACAAGGGGTTTGGACTGTTCCCCGTCAAAAGGTTAAAAAATGCCTTGTGGCGTAGGAAACCCACACACACAAATATATATCATCCAAATTTACACTGACGGATGCCAGATATCATCAACCTAATTTGATTGAAAAATAAAAGTAGGCTTATAAAAAGTTATTAAAGGGAGTTTTATGAAAAGGTTATAATCTTTCCAATTGATTGGGAATTCAGATAAATCTAACATCTGCAACCATTTCCACAAGTCTGTTCTGACCAATCTTCCTCAGCTGACATGTTCCTCGGAGCCTGATACAAATGCCTAAACCTGAAGACCCTGTCACGGAAGCGATTCCAGTGGGACTACTTTAAGTATCAAGTAAGTAATTAAGTAATTAAGTAAAGTAAGTATCTGATCTTTCAGACCGTACTGTTGGTGGAGCTACCTGTGGTGGTGGTGCTGCAGAGACAGTGACTGCAGCCACTGCCGCAGTATCAGCCTCTGTTGCAGCAGTCTAGCGGCTCTCTGCAGCCTCTCTTCATCGTGAGCTGGCAGTTCGGGCAACTCCTCCAGCGTGGCACATGACACCAGCGACGAGATCCCTTCAACAATCCGACAACAGCCAGATCAGTTTTAGATTTCAAAATATAGCTGGCTAAATGTAATATTGTAAGTCACTTATAACTTGTATTTGTACTTGTCAACTTGTAATTGTAATGTAAGTCACTTCCCAGGTGTGTAAAAATATGTAAAAGCATCAATTGAATAAGAGGGTTGAAATAATCTTCCTTGTAGTAAAAGTAAAGCAGCAAACCTAAGTTTTTTTTATGGATTGAGCCACAGTATCTAGAATGATTGAGCTGTCTACTTTTACTAAAAAAAAGACATAAGGTTATTCACTACTATATTAATGAATCAAAAAATGGTTAAGGATTAAATGTACATTATACAACCTTCATAAATTTGTTTACAAAAAATTATAAAAAAATGAAATAAAATCAAATAAAATACAGTTGTAGGAATATTCTTACTGTATAGGAAAATTTCAAACATCGAGAGACAAAAGATATGATAATTTATTTAAAAAATTCACTTTTATTTTTTAATTATTTAAGAGTAAGAAACGACCATGAGGACCTCCCTATATTTTCCATTACAAATAAATAATTTCCCCATTTAACCTAATTTTGATTTGAAAAGAAATAAGCAGAGATTTTAAAATGATTTTTGCTTTCAAATAGGAAACTGACAAGTCAATATATTTGTTTCAACTATTCATTTCACATAACACTACTACGTATTTATAAATTTAAATGTGTCTTAAAGTATTACAACCACTGTGGTAAAGTGGTCTACCCAATATCTCCCAAATGTTACAAATATCTGATATTAAATTTTTCAAAGCCTATACGACTGTTATGTTTTAAAGTGTAATGTTAATCAATTAGTTTTAGCTAATTATTCAATATCTATACTTATTTAACACGCTTAGGTTTTTTTGTGATTGGAACTAGTCCTACAATTTTCAACCAGTTTCAAGTTTTTGTTGTCATTGGATAGGGCTTAGTCTGTAGTTGTTTCCACAAAAAATTGATGATAATCAGACTTAAAATAAGGACGCTATCCATGATTAAAATTTAAAAATTTCCCATTATAACAATATTTGAATTAGGTTGAGTTATTCAAACATCCATTAATGTACAGCAGTAAATGAGTGTAGTTTTGTTTGATTACTATAACAGTAATCACGATATTGAAATTGTCAAAAGGTATAATTGATTTAGAACTGACTCATACTTAATATTTTTATCAATGGCCTATGGCAGTCCAAATTAAAGTGCAAATTTCAAACAACAAGTACACTAGTACTTATTTAATTTACAAATGCCTATTAAATTGTCATTTCAATAAAATGATTTATGGTATTTTTTAAACCAAGGTTTTTTTCCTAAGCAAATCATAAAATCTACAAAATGGCAATGCAATAAACTGCTTTGTCTAGTAAGTGGTTTCAGGCATTCTTGGAGGACTCACTTTTAATTATCGTTAGCTCGTGTTCTGAAGTTACTGTTGTGTCACGACACCAGAACTAACAAAATGTTAATACACGGAGCAACAACAAAATGAAATGGTTTGTGGTATTTTATGTAAAACTGTACGGTACTTATACAGGAAAATTTCAATAAAATACATCTTAAAATTAATTTAATAATTATTGATCATTATAAAAAATGTCCATAAATTTGTCTAACAATAAACTAAAGTTGTCGACCAAATCGTAGAAAATTAGTTTTATTTCACTGAAAAAAATGTCAGTAAATTAATTTATTTAGTTTGCATAAGTGAATATAACGTAGTAGTATAAAAGTCACTTTACAATTAGAGTACAAAAGAGAATGCAACAAATCGGTAGTCAAGAAATGGTAAAGGAACGGAGATAACTTATGGAACTTGGAGAGACCAAGTTTGTCAACAATTAACCACGCAACGGTCTACAGAGTGACTTGTTGCAATGCGGCGCCAATGTGGCGTGTCGTGCTACCGCGCTACAATGCCGGTGTTTGTTACCACGACGGCACGGTTCAAGGTCAGCAGTGCGGTTGTCGTGGCGACGGTATCACAACATATCGATTGTATCTGCGGTCCACTACAATGCCCGTCACCGCTACGGGGCTCTACGTCTCAATATACCCCCCCCCCCCCCCCCCCACTACCGCGCTACAATGCCGGTGTTTGTTACCACGACGGCACGGTTCAAGGTCAGCAGTGCGGTTGTCGTGGCGACGGTATCACAACATATCGATTGTATCTGCGGTCCACTACAATGCCCGTCACCGCTGCGGGGCTCCACGTCTCAATATACCCCCTCCCCTTCCCCCACTACCGCGCTACAATGCCGGTGTTTGTTACCACGACGGCACGGTTCAAGGTCAGCAGTGCGGTTGTCGTGGCGACGGTATCACAACATATCGATTGTATCTGCGGTCCCCTACAATGCCCGTCACCGCTGCGGGGCTCTACGTCTCAATATACCCCCTCCCCTTCCCCCACTACCGCGCTACAATGCCGGTGTTTGTTACCACGACGGCACGGTTCAAGGTCAGCAGTGCGGTTGTCGTGGCGACGGTATCACAACATATCGATTGTATCTGCGGTCCACTACAATAACCGTCACCGCTGCGGGGCTCTACGTCTCAATATACCCCCTCCCCCTCCCCCACTACCGCGCTACAATGCCGGTGTTTGTTACCACGACGGCACGGTTCAAGGTCAGCAGTGCGGTTGTCGTGGCGACGGTATCACAACATATCGATTGTATCTGTGGTCCACTACAATGCCCGTCACCGCTACGGGGCTCCACGTCTCAATATACCCCCCCCCCCCACACTACCGAGCTACAATGCCGGTGTTTGTTACCACGACGGCACGGTTGAAGGTCAGCAGTGCGGTTGTCGTGGCGACGGTATCACAACATATCGATTGTATCTGCGGTCCACTACAATGCCCGTCACCGCTACGGGGCTCCACGTCTCAATATACCCCCTCCCCCACTACGGAGCTACAATGCCGGTGTTTGTTACCACGACGGCACGGTTCAAGGTCAGCAGTGCGGTTGTCGTGGCGACGGTATCACAACATATCGATTGTATCTGTGGTCCACTACAATGCCCGTCACCGCTACGGGGCTCCACGTCTCAATATACCCCCCCCCCCACACTACCACGCTACAATGTCGGTGTTTGTTACCACGACGGCACGGTTCAAGGTCAGCAGTGCGGTTGTCGTGGCGACGGTATCACAACATATCGATTGTATCTGTGGTCCACTACAATGCCCGTCACCGCTACGGGGCTCCACGTCTCAATATACCCCCCCCCCCACACTACCACGCTACAATGCCGGTGTTTGTTACCACGACGGCACGGTTCAAGGTCAGCAGTGCGGTTGTCGTGGCGACGGTATCACAACATATCGATTGTATCTGCGGTCCACTACAATGCCCGTCACCGCTACGGGGCTCCACGTCTCAATATACCCCCTCCCCTTCCCCCACTACCGCGCTACAATGCCGGTGTTTGTTACCACGACGGCACGGTTCAAGGTCAGCAGTGCGGTTGTCGTGGCGACGGTATCACAACATATCGATTGTATCTGCGGTCCACTACAATGCCCGTCACCGCTACGGGGCTCCACGTCTCAATATACCCCCTCCCCCACTACGGAGCTACAATGCCGGTGTTCGTTACCACGACGGCACGGTTCAAGGTCAACAGTGCGGTTGTCGTGGCGACGGTATCACAACATATCGATTGTATCTGCGGTCCACTACAATGCCCGTCACCGCTACGGGGCTCCACGTCTCAATATACCCCCTCCCCCACTACGGAGCTACAATGCCGGTGTTTGTTACCACGACGGCACGGTTCAAGGTCAGCAGTGCGGTTGTCGTGGCGACGGTATCACAACATATCGATTGTATCTGCGGTCCACTACAATGCCCGTCACCGCTACGGGGCTCCACGTCTCAATATACCCCCTCCCCCACTACCGCGCTACAATGCCGGTGTTTGTTACCACGACGGCACGGTTCAAGGTCAGCAGTGCGGTTGTCGTGGCGACGGTATCACAACATATCGATTGTATCTGCGGTCCACTACAATACCCGTCACCGCTACGGGGCTCCACGTCTCAATATACCCCCTCCCCTTCCCCCACTACCGCGCTACAATGCCGGTGTTTGTTACCACGACGGCACGGTTCAAGGTCAGCAGTGCGGTTGTCGTGGCGACGGTATCACAACATATCGATTGTATCTGCGGTCCACTACAATGCCCGTCACCGCTACGGGGCTCTACGTCTCAATATACCCCCCCCCCCACACTACCGCGCTACAATGCCGGTGTTTGTTACCACGACGGCACGGTTCAAGGTCAGCAGTGCGGTTGTCGTGGCGACGGTATCACAACATATCGATTGTATCTGTGGTCCACTACAATGCCCGTCACCGCTACGGGGCTCCACGTCTCAATATACCCCCCCACACTACCACGCTACAATGTCGGTGTTTGTTACCACAACGGCACGGTTCAAGGTCAGCAGTGCGGTTGTCGTGGCGACGGTATCACAACATATCGATTGTATCTGTGGTCCACTACAATGCCCGTCACCGCTACGGGGCTCCACGTCTCAATATACCCCCTCCCCTTCCCCCACTACCGCGCTACAATGCCGGTGTTTGTTACCACGACGGCACGGTTCAAGGTCAGCAGTGCGGTTGTCGTGGCAACGGTATCACAACATATCGATTGTATCTGCGGTCCACTACAATGCCCGTCACCGCTGCGGGGCTCTACGTCTCAATATACCCCCTCTCCCTCCCCCACTACCGCGCTACAATGCCGGTGTTTGTTACCACGACGGCACGGTTCAAGGTCAGCAGTGCGGTTGTCGTGGCGACGGTATCACAACATATCGATTGTATCTGCGGTCCACTACAATGCCCGTCACCGCTGCGGGGCTCTACGTCTCAATATACCCCCTCTCCCTCCCCCACTACCGCGCTACAATGCCGGTGTTTGTTACCACGACGGCACGGTTCAAGGTCAGCAGTGCGGTTGTCGTGGCGACGGTATCACAACATATCGATTGTATCTGCGGTCCACTACAATGCCCGTCACCGCTGCGGGGCTCTACGTCTCAATATACCCCCTCTCCCTCCCCCACTACCGCGCTACAATGCCGGTGTTTGTTACCACGACGGCACGGTTCAAGGTCAGCAGTGCGGTTGTCGTGGCGACGGTATCACAACATATCGATTGTATCTGCGGTCCACTACAATGCCCGTCACCGCTGCGGGGCTCTACGTCTCCCCCACTACCGCGCTACAATGCCGACACATCTTTCAATCCGACGTTTCATGAGGTGTGACGGTTATTTGCTATTCTCATAGGTTTTCTCGAATGGAAGTAGGGTTGAATTGTATTTTATTTGGGTTTCAATACATTTTGGAGCACAATATGGTTAAAATGTGTAATAATTCAAATTTTGTTTAGTTATCACTTTATACGTTACGAAAAATTGTATAGTAAGCATAAGTTTTATTTTTTATATTTTAAAGTTACGTTACGAAATAAACAACAGTTTTTTATATTTTTTTACATAAAATAATAAAATGATTGCACAAACTGTGGTTGTTACGTAACATTACAAAAAATCACAGCTGCACAATATTCTTAAGAAAATGATAATTATAAAAATCAATGATTTCATTTTATAGAATTCTTTTTGTGATATGCAAGAGGTTTCCATATAAAGCTCATGCTGACAGGCGGAGTTGTTATCATTTTAGTTTTGCGTCTAAGGTCATCTGATTTACAGATTGACTGAATTTTTTTTTCAACAAAAAATTTTAATTTGTAAATCTGATGTCATTATAGTTCCGATAAGATCCCGAAAATGCAATAAGGATATATAAATTCCAATATTATTGGCGAATGAACTTAAATAACGTGGAGTTAGGAGTAATAATATTGAAAAGTTCACGAAATGTTTGCATATTGCAAATTGGCTCTAGAACAACTGTTCTAAATTTTATTGTGGACTTTTAGATAAAATTTTAATTTGATCAAAAGAATAGAACTTTATCTCATTGCAGTGACCACCGTAAAACATTCGGCAATACTTTATATAGTTCAATTAATTTGTAAGTATTATTTGGCAAACACAACCTATATACGTTGGTATATGAAGATGTTGATTTAATTAATTATTTATATGTGCACAAAAATCTATGATTAAAATAATTAAACCGAATTAATTTAATTGTAACTAAGCGTACTGTCGAACGGTTTACCAAAGGAGATAAAGGTCCGCTGATAAGGTGATTTGCAGTATACAGTGGCTATTTCAGTTATACAACCCATAAAAGTCGCCAGAGTCTAAGTAGGCATGCACCATAAACAGGCCTGGTGCTATACAGTGTTATGGATTTCATGCAATAAACTAAAAACTTTACATAAATCATATTCAACCTTGTAATGATTGGGGCCTACACATTTCATCCAAGAAATGACAACCACGAGTCTTCTTAAAAAAATTATTCCAAAATCCCAACTCTACACACATTTTGTCTAAATCGATACAAGTCGGTGCCCAGGGAGCGGAGGGATGTACGGAATTATACTGAGGACATCACATAAACACAGGACAGTAAAGTCGGTCGGGATTTTACGATAGAACAACCCGACCTCCCGACCTCCCCGCCTGTCGGCCTGTAGCGCTGAGATACGGCGACCCGGCGCGTTGGGGCGGAAACTGATAAACCGGAGGGAACCGACTCAGTGGCCCAGTTTGAAACTGTTTTTGAATACACAAAATGTTTATGAGTTGCATAAAGTGTGCTTTCAACTCTTACAATTCACCAAGAATATACGCAATGCGATTGAATAAAAGTGAAATTTAATTGGACCATAATAATTTTACAGCTCTGCTACAACTTCTTCGAAGTTCATTGTTATTGATAAAGAAATCATTGTTGTTGTTTGGGAAATTGTTGTTGGAACTTTCCATCGGTAAGACATACTAACGTTTCGGGATATAAAATCTGAGTTCATACGTTTGAATACAAAAACTCCTATTGAGAAACGCTTCCCATTCCTAGCAAATAAGTTCTTAAAACTGTATCCGCATATCCAGACGCAAAAATGGGAATACTTTCTGGAACGGAACAAGTTATCATCTATATAACGTGAAATGAGTTTTGAGTACATAGGAGATGATAATGCGTAAACTGGGGGGGAGGTGAAAACTGTTTAAACTCGATGAAAACATTGTTTAGCTCGTTCACTACGCTCACTCGTTGCAATTCTATAATATCGTCTAGTTTTATTTAGTTTTATTATTTCATCAAAATAATGACTGAAATTTTAAAGCATCAACACTGCAGAATAATCCAGATGTAGTCTGAGGTTGTTCAAGTAGCCTACCTTTTTCTCAGTTATTGAAAGGATCTTTACTCGAGAGAACTTTGAAGTCATTTTAATTGCGAAAGAAGATCGTTAAGAATAATAATTTCTCAAGAATTACAAATGTCTCTAAACTTATTTCAAATAGCGTTGACACAATTATGAATGAAAATCTTTGGCATATTATTTCCGGAAATGTGAATTCCTAATAGTTTTTTTTATTAATATTAAAACAAAAAACGACGAAACCTTCTTATCTGTAATCTTATATAATAAAAGAGTGCATTTAAGGGTCTAGAGAGAGAACTACTGAACGGATCGAGGCTGTTTTGGTGTCAATGGATTTCTCATGACCACTAGATGATAGGAAAAATATGGTATCCCTCGGAAAATGCCTTATAAAGCCGCAAAATGAAAATTAGACCTTATTTAGACCAATCTAAGACGTGATTTTGTCGATTTGTTTACTGCTCCAGGTGATCCATATCTTACATTGAAATTTGACACCACTGCTGTTTTACAAAGTGTTTTTGAAAACAAAACAGACAACTTTTCATTTCTAAGATAATTGACAGATACAAATGAAATCAAAGACACGCAATGTTGAAGTGGTTTTTAAAGCAGTAAAATAAATATTTAACAGCTGATGTTTTAATAAAAATTTTGTTGCTATACTATAAAGAGAGTGTATTTAATTCAGGTGATTGAATTTAAGTATTTAAACTTACGAGCTATTTATTAATATTTGTTTGCACATATTTTTATCTATCAACTAATAAGCTTTATGTTTTTAAATATATAAACATAATATTTTGAATGTAAAATTCTCCCCACCATATTTTATTCCATTATTCTTTGTTATAACTAAGTTATATAACGTCCTCATATTCTCATTTTTTATCCTTTTAAGGTCGTGTAGGCTTATGATTCTACATGTTTAACAGTTGGTTTATTGTTCCCACTGATATAAACAATGAAGTACAAAAATGTGATAATGTGTAACTTTGAACTGAAAGAAATAAGTCTTGAAATACACAAGAAGAAATACCAAGAATAAGAAAAGGAGATGAAAATAAAGTGGAAACAAAAGACAGTGAATACTGTAAACATTTTGAATAGTGTTTTAGTAAAGGTAAAAAACCTTCTTTACGATTGACTTAGAGTAGAGGATTCAGTAATACTTAGTACACCCAGAAATGTACTTCTATACTGTACTATTACGTGAAAAATTCAAGTCAGAACTTGCAAGCAATTTTCAATTAAATGCATAAACACTGTGTAAGAGCCCACAGAATGGTGCTCAGCGATGCCAAAACCTAATGGAGGCGTTAGGCTCATCGTGGATCTCACAAAATTAAACAAGAACGTAAGGAGGCAAAAATGCCAGAGATTGAGGACACACTTAATAAGACTGTTAAATCGCGAGTGTTAAACAAATAAGATACAAACTCCAATTCTGGCTAATTAAATGGACTCCGAGTCAGCAAAATTATACAAATAAGTTAATTGGCCATTAAACTGGAATGGAATAAAGGGAAATACGGTTAAAAACCTTTAATCATTATCTTATTTTGTAAAGTCTCATAGGCCTACTATATTATAGTAACCATATTATAAAACCATATTATAGTAAGTATTATAAACTATTTAAACTTATAAACTATTAATGATATAGAGATCGCCTCCTGACTGAAATTAGACCAAATTTTGAGTTGATCTGGACCCAAGAAGTTTAAAAACATTTTATAACTGAAACATCTGTTCTTCCTGTTTTAACAGTGTTTTTTACAACAGCTGTCTAATAATTCAATCAATTCTCCTTCCTCCAAAAGATTAACATTGAAACTTTGAAAGCCTGTGGGGCGTATAGGCCTGGAGTCCAACGTGAACTAGGAATACGCTCCGATGTCCGTCCCGTACAAGAATTTTTTACTCACTTTTTGAGTTATTAGGTGACGCTTTGTTTTTGAGGGAGAGGTGAGAAAAATTCATTACGCACACAGGTGGCAAGCCTGTAGTGTGGGGCTCCCCTAAAAACGGGTTTACCCACTAAAAAACCTCGCCTCTACTCTTTAGGATTCTAACCTGGAGTTGTTTATTACATTACGTCAGGCTAGGCCTAAATTTGGCTTATGCCCATGGGGCTCACTCCTTATCCAGCCACTCAATCAAGGGATCTGGGCCACTTCGCCGTCCAGATCGGTTTCTTTTCCAGGAGGATGCCCGGACGAACTGTGATAAACAATCCCAGTTGCCCTCATCCTCCAAGATCTTTTGGCAGACCGAAATCCACCAAAAATGCACCAAAAAATTTGTGTGGCCTTCAGGCGGGGCCCTTCCCAACGGGGGCAGCGGAAGAATGTGTGTTCCGCATCGTCGGGAACGCCCGAGCAATAAATGCAGTCTGGTGAACCGGTCTTGCCCATCCGGTTCAGGTACGACCGAGATAGCCGTGAATTGTCAAGAATTGGCCGCCGTTCCACCCATGGTTGGACGTGCTTGATAAGTCGCGCAGTCCATCGTCCTCGGGTGTCGTGCTCCCAGCTGTGTTCCCACTGCTGGAAGGTTCTGGAGCGCTCTTCTGTTCTTGCCGTGTTCTTTTAATCTAGCCTTGTCTCTGATAAATTGCCTTCCTCTCTCCTGCCAAGAGCTTGACAGGGATAACTCCGGCGACCACCAGGACGGCAGGCTCGGACACTGTCCGGTAGGCAGAACACATCCCGAGCGCCGCTCGACGTTGAACCCGGGCGAGTCGCAACCTGTACTACTCTTTATCGAGAGCGTCTGCCTACACCTCTGCTCCATAAAAAAGCACGGACTGAACCGCGGACATCAACAGACGTCTTCTGTCGAATCGTGGAACCCCGACATTGGCCATCAGCCTACTAAGGTACGTGACTACCTTAGCGGCCTTGTCCGCCGTACGGAATATCTGATCCCTCCAGCTTAACTTGGTGTCCACCATAATCCCGAAGTACTTAGCAGCACGAGTTGATTGGACCACCTTCCTTCCCACTTGGAACGGAACGACGGTGACCATCCTCTTCTTCGTAAGGATCACAATCTCCGTCTTACGGAGAGCAAGCGAGATACCGTGATCGGACATCCATGTGTTGACCACACGCATGACTCGGTTCAACTTTAGTTGGGTCAGCTCAACGTTGCTTGCAACAATGAGAGCTGCGACATCATCGGCGTACCCAACCAAAGTGGTTTCCTCAGGCATCTCCGACCTCAGGAGGCTGTCATAGGCAATGTTCCAGAGATCCTGGCCGAGTATTGAATCTTGCGCGGCACCAGAAGTGACTTCCATCGTCCACGTTCCGTCCCTTGTGTCGTAAAATCAGGCTTCGGGAGCGGAAATAATCCGCAACAAGATGAGTCGCAACAGATATGCAGGAACGCGAAAGGTGTTGCGAAGCGCATCCAGCATATCGACCCACCTCGCCGAGTTAAAGGCATTCTTGACATAAGCGTAACAAGAAGCACTACTCAGCGAGAGAAATGGTTGTGGCTCTCGGCTCTCTTCACAGCTCTCTGGACTTCGGTGATAGCGTCAATCGTTGACCGTCCCTTTCTGAAGCCGTACTGACGGAGGCATAAGTACCAGGCAGCTTCCACGGCAGACGTCAGGCGGGAACGGATCAGCTTCTTGGACAGCTTCCCAGCCGTGTCCAACATGCAAAAAGGCCTGTGGGACGACGGCAGCTCGGGATCACCTTTGCCCTTGCTGATGAGTACAAGTCTGGTGGTTTTCCAGGGAGCCGGAAACACCCCTTCTACCAAACAGGCGTTGTACATATTCTCAACAAGTCAGCATTAATTGAAAATACTTTCTTTAAAGCCTCGCTGCGAATCCGTCCGGGTCAGGAGCCTTGTTGCTCTTTAGGGAGAGAACGGAGGTTTCCATCTCCTCGAATGTGAAGAGTGGAACATCATCTAACCGTCCGAAGTCAACCGGCGTACATCCTAGGCCTAGCCTACAAATAAATACATACAAACTATGATTTTAGCTAAGACCTCAAAATAAGCAAGTAACTTAATAATAATTATGCTTATAAATTAAAGAAAAATAGATTGTAGAGCGAAAAAACAATGCAATTTAAAATCCATGATTGCAAATTAATAAAAATCAAGTAATGTAAGTACTGTAGAATTACGCTTACTTAACACTTAATGCATATTTTGTTACCTGAGACATAGGCTACAATGGCACAACACATTCTAATTAGTTGTTCAATTTAAATCTTTCTCCCAAATAGATATTAGTTGTATCCCATAAATTAGTTAATCGCATAATTCCGTACGACACCAATTCATTCCACATCAACATGCCTATCTTTTGGTTGACTATAATTTATAACTTCAATAAGTAAACATCAGTGTTGATCTATTTAATTTAACAAATATGTCTGTCAAAATATCAATTAAATTTTATTTAAAAACGTAACATAACGGCGAGCAAATATAAACAAGAAAAGGTTATGTTATGTTGTTTTCAGCATACATCGACAACTCAGCTGCGATGGGGGAAAATAAACTGATCATAGCAACTACATTAGTCAAACCATGTAGCCTAAACAACTAAAGTTCTGTCAAAAATTCCGGAAAATAAGCTTTTTTAATACTTGAAAATAATTGCTCGATTATAGTTTATTACCTAGTTTAAAATACTTAAAATCTAACCTGAGAATTTCATTGAAATCAAATTAGGAATAAAAAAGCCTTTTGGCTAGAGAATTTGCCTAAGAGAAATTTAAAGTCGGTCTAAAAGAATTTTATACTCTATGTTCCATAGAGGTAAAAAATTCAATTATAATTGGATCCTGCTCATCTACAGGACTATACCTTTCTAATGGTATGCGCGGATTTATCATATAATGCACATGAACTGAGAAGAAAGGAGGAAAAGAAACATGCTTGCCTATTATAGAAGACTAGGAAATTGCCCACTGGTCGAATTTCAACCAAATATTTAGTTGATCTTGAGCTAATTAGTTTAAAAAAATTATAGATAAAACTAACTTTTCTTCCTGATTTGCTATAATTGTTATTACAACAGCTGTTTCATGATTAATCAGTTATCATTCTCCCATAAGATTAATATTGAAACTTTCGAAGCCTGAAGGGCTTAGCCTCGGGGGCCGATGTGAATTAAAATACCATTCTGCTCATCTAAAGTACACTACCTTTCAAACGGTATGCGCGGGTTTCTTTTACGTTGCTCACAAGCTAAGAAAAAAGGAGGAAAATAAACATGCTTGAGTATTAATATATAGGTAACTGTTCATATTGCTAAAGAAATGGAAATTGGAATACTATGTTGTCTGTGCATTGATAAATTCTATGACCATTTTCAAATGTGAACATCAAATTCATGAATAATCATCATGAAAATTACCCGTCATTTTTGACGGGCCGTTTGCTAGTTATAATATAAATGTTATATATTTGTGTTTTATTTATTTTTGTTTCTGACTGAAAAGTCTATTTTCTCTTAACATCGAAAATAGTGTTTAAACAAAGACTTCGTCGCACAATGCTAAAAATGTAATCGAAACAAAAGCCAAACTTTGTAGGAAATAGATTATGTATATTCATGAGAAGTATTGGTAGTATTATACATTACCGTACAGACACAAAAGAGAATTTAAAGAAAAATATTTATTGATTAGAAAAGGGTAAAGTAACCTTTTAAATCTAAAAATAAATACCAACCTTTTGAGTTTATTAACAATTTTTAATTTTGAGAACGTAATTGTCTCAAAAATACAAATAGAAGATAAAATGGTTTTCTGTGAAAAGGTTAATTCGGATTCGACAAGTTAAGGATGGAGTCAGATATTACACCGAAACATGCCCTGAATACAAACACGGGGGGAAATTTATCTATGCTATGAATAGATGGGGGAAAATAAACTGATCATAGCAACTACATTAGTCAAACCATGTAGCCTAAACAACTAAAGTTCTGTCAAAAATTCCGGAAAATAAGCTTTTTTAATACTTGAAAATAATTGCTCGATTATAGTTTATTACCTAGTTTAAAATACTTAAAATCTAACCTGAGAATTTCATTGAAATCAAATTAGGAATAAAAAAGCCTTTTGGCTAGAGAATTTGCCTAAGAGAAATTTAAAGTCGGTCTAAAAGAATTTTATACTCTATGTTCCATAGAGGTAAAAAATTCAATTATAATTGGATCCTGCTCATCTACAGGACTATACCTTTCTAATGGTATGCGCGGATTTATCATATAATGCACATGAACTGAGAAGAAAGGAGGAAAAGAAACATGCTTGCCTATTATAGAAGACTAGGAAATTGCCCACTGGTCGAATTTCAACCAAATATTTAGTTGATCTTGAGCTAATTAGTTTAAAAAAATTATAGATAAAACTAACTTTTCTTCCTGATTTGCTATAATTGTTATTACAACAGCTGTTTCATGATTAATCAGTTATCATTCTCCCATAAGATTAATATTGAAACTTTCGAAGCCTGAAGGGCTTAGCCTCGGGGGCCGATGTGAATTAAAATACCATTCTGCTCATCTAAAGTACACTACCTTTCAAACGGTATGCGCGGGTTTCTTTTACGTTGCTCACAAGCTAAGAAAAAAGGAGGAAAATAAACATGCTTGAGTATTAATATATAGGTAACTGTTCATATTGCTAAAGAAATGGAAATTGGAATACTATGTTGTCTGTGCATTGATAAATTCTATGACCATTTTCAAATGTGAACATCAAATTCATGAATAATCATCATGAAAATTACCCGTCATTTTTGACGGGCCGTTTGCTAGTTATAATATAAATGTTATATATTTGTGTTTTATTTATTTTTGTTTCTGACTGAAAAGTCTATTTTCTCTTAACATCGAAAATAGTGTTTAAACAAAGACTTCGTCGCACAATGCTAAAAATGTAATCGAAACAAAAGCCAAACTTTGTAGGAAATAGATTATGTATATTCATGAGAAGTATTGGTAGTATTATACATTACCGTACAGACACAAAAGAGAATTTAAAGAAAAATATTTATTGATTAGAAAAGGGTAAAGTAACCTTTTAAATCTAAAAATAAATACCAACCTTTTGAGTTTATTAACAATTTTTAATTTTGAGAACGTAATTGTCTCAAAAATACAAATAGAAGATAAAATGGTTTTCTGTGAAAAGGTTAATTCGGATTCGACAAGTTAAGGATGGAGTCAGATATTACACCGAAACATGCCCTGAATACAAACACCTATCACTATTCTAGCTGCAACTTGCATGATGTTGTAGGTGTACGTGAAGAATCTAATCGTACTATTTGAATGCATCAGGCACAAACAAACAAACATGTGCAATTATCATATTTGCATACATGAAGAATTTAATAAAATGACATAATTCAAAGTTACAGGTTAGTATAATCTATTAAGGAACAATTACAAAAAAAACTGTGCAACTCAACAGCTAGTATATTGTAAAGCCTTCTTCGATGTCAAAACAATTTTTAATGTCTTAATATGCTTTTTTACATAGTACAGTAATTCTTTTTCGAACTCTCTATAACTCTGTTAATGTCAAGCGTTTTCCCAGACTTGCCTGAAACAAACTCATTTCTTTAATTATCTTTTTTCTTATTTCCTAGCGCATTCCTGGCTTTCCATAAAATACAAAAAATGAGTGTACATATTATTCAATTCACGTACGAGTCTCTTTGACGATGGTAGCGCACGGCTAATCCTGACGTCGAGTGAGCGGAGCGAACGAGCTCACCTGAAGAGAAAAAACTTCTTCTAGTTGGCATTGCAAAGCAAGCCGGATAAGCTAGTTATACATTTATTTGGACACCTATACAGTACTACCATCGATACATTAAAATTATCTGATTTGAAATAATTTTACCTCCAGATGAACAAAATACTGATGACAGTATGTTATGAATGGCCACCAGGTAAAGGCTGTTATAACGAAGACGTTGCAAAGGCTGGAGAGCTGTTGGGGATTAAAACAAGGCATGAATGAGGATGCTCTTATTAACAGAGCCTTAATGCCGGGCTCTGAATAAGGCCTTTGTCTTAGCCTCCTTCGTGCATTACTCCTATACAGGTGTTAAAAGCATGACTATTTTGACAGTTCCAAGTAACTTCTTTGTTCAAATTTTATTAAAATATAAATAAAATTGTTCAAAATTGTAATTTTTAATTGTTAGAATTTTAGTTTTTAATTTAAACCATATTGTATTTACGATTATTTTTAATACTTTTACTTTAATCTAAAGCTCATGCAATAGGACTGCCATGACATTTATTCCAAGTGTTAATATTATTTATCTATATTTACATTTTTTTTTATAAAAATGCACTTTTTATCAATAGGCCTAGCTGTTTTGGGATTGATGGCATTAGCTATTTTATGGAGTGTCTAAATAAATATAAATAACGAAATTGTCCATGCAGACACTAAAATTACAATGGTATATTTCATTTTTGGGGGGAGGGAGCATTAAAACACCGTCAACCCAAACAAATCCTAGACCTTCAACTCCTAGGTGAAAGGATTGTTGAAGAAGTAGCTCCTGTTATTTGCGATACACTAGCGAGAACGTGGCAAGAATTGGATTATCGCTTCGACAGATATTGGATACCTTTATACCTTTACTGAAATGGCGACCTAACTCAATAGGTAGTTTAAAGCCAAGTATGAATGAGAGATGAGTGTAGGATGATTGTGACGCGATCTTGTAGTCTTGTTACTAAGGCCGACATTCTCCTTAGGCAGGACTGTTAATTAATAGCCCAACAGCCAATGGTATCTAGGGACCTACAGTTTAACGTGGAATCCGAACCACAATTTCAACCTCCCATATACGAATTGGTCTAATTATGAGGATGGTCTTTATGGATGAACTAATGTTCACCAGTGCGGACGTTAATCCCCACTAGGGAACATCGCATACACAAGCCATCGCTTATAACTATCCACAATTAGTGACCTCCAAGTAGCTGGATTACAGGACGACGCCACCATCCCAGTCTTATCTTTATATATATATAAGGATATATCTTTATAAGCTCCTTCTAACCTTACCTGCAATAATGCTGTATGCTATGGTTTTAAACAATTAAGAAACTAAGAAAATTGTATCCCCATTCAATGTGAACCGTTGAACCGTCATAATAACCAATGTAGACTACAACAAGACTTACATGGATGAATGAAAAGACAAAATAAATCATAGTTCTATAGATTAAAGTAGAATAAGTGTGAAAAAAATTAAAAATTAAATTTGTTGGCTTTTAATTTTTATAAATTTTAACATAAAAATGAGAAATTAAAAAAAAAACGTTTGTTTAATGGATAAAG
The DNA here is from genome assembly GCA_030545055.2 of Neoaliturus tenellus. Lineage (NCBI taxonomy): Eukaryota > Metazoa > Arthropoda > Insecta > Hemiptera > Cicadellidae > Neoaliturus > Neoaliturus tenellus. The sequence goes on along the minus strand of CM061537.1, from coordinate 61,918,990 downwards.
TGTGCACCATTTTAAACGAAAAAGTTAAGGAAACACTCGTTTGTATATTTGGTTATCTAAATACTGTACTGCAAATGAATTGTTGCTTTGCCAATAGGCTTAAAATCAATAATTGCTTTTTAATCTGAAAAACAGATAAGCGTGAACTGAACTAGTCACTACTAAATCCTGGTATTTGCAGTCGCTAATCACTTGGTAAGTCGAATAATCAGAGAGAGGTACAAATTAATATGATAGATTAAATTTTTATATCACAAAAATCTGCAAAATTGACGGACAATTTAGATTTTTTAAATAAAGTATAAAACTATTTCTGACAAATATTAATTTAAAATTTACACTATATTCCAATAAGAAGAGCTGTGTAATGATATTTCTGACAAGTTGAACACACAAATGAAATTTTGTGCCATAGAATAAATCTTTCAATTTTTCTCTAATTCATATACTTGACCAAAAACTACAGCCAAACGTACAGCGTCTTTGAAGCAGTGCCAACAAAACTACTGTACTGCAGCTTTTTGCAAGGAAATTCAACCCGTGAAATTTACTCATCCTAAAAAATATTCGAACAAGCTTTTAGCGCATTAAGATTTTAGGCTACGGGAAACTTATGTAGCATATTGATAGTTTTATCGACTTTGGAAGCTATTTTATAAATATATAGGTATCGTACACAATACGGTGCTTTACGGAAATGTTTAACAAATTTAATGCATTACGGAACAATAAGCACTACTGTAAGCGTCACTACACAACATTCAATGAGGAACATATTTGAAGGACAACACCTAAATGAAAACCATTAACTACAACATAACACTTATAAGAAGAAAAACTTTACAGCTAAATTACAGACGCGACAGCATCCATAATAATAATAATACTGTAATGCGTCACTGATTTATAATTTCGCTTTGCCTCTAACAGCATCGCACCGAAGCTGATGGAATAACAGCATTTGCTGATGAAGGAAACGTAATAGCGGCTCTGTTTACACGGGCTGAGGTGGGAGGGGGAGGGGGGAGCACAGTGGAACAGCCAAACACAATTACACCGTCATTAACTGATACCATTGATCCACCGCTGGTGTATACTGCATACAGGGCAGTGGGAAAGTCCCAGTCGCGGCGAGTTATTGGCTATTCTAGAGATTCTATTGACCATTTTTAAGTCTACAATCAAATGAATTGCAAGTCTTAATATAAAAATGTGGAAATTTTTACTGTGCTCCCGACAATTATCGTTGGTTCACAAATAAAAGCTGTTAATCCCCGAAAACTCAGGAAAAATATAAAAAATTCTTCCTTAATATCTCAAGTTTGGGTCTATGAAACAACTTTCCGCAGAAATAGAAAATCCGTTCCTCCGTTAAATTATAGACACCCAAAAATCAAAAAATAAGTATACATAAAATTTCTAAAAATGGCTGTTTAGTGTTAGATGAACATTTGAGTAACACAGACACTGCTCGACGCAGTAGGCCTACCTATGGCCTTAGAAATCTTAGTTCTTATGAGGTGAGAATGCTTCATCTCTGTGTGTCGGTCACTCGGACTAAGTATAACTTAGTATAAGTTATACTTATACTAAGGTCGGTCACCGCACGAAGGCATGACATTTTCAGGGTAGGTTCCCTTGGTTGCAGCTGTTGCGCCTGACTTGTCAGTTTCCTCTACAAACTATAGTGCTCTAGTGCCCCGTGAGACATAAATAAATCCAATGTTAATGGTAATGGGACGAGACTGTTATAGTTTTCTGCTATTTTTAATGTTATTCACATAAACAATCAATAAATATTTTTATACTGTCATCAGCCTTCTTGGTTTACATCATAATTTCTGAATAAAATGAATTCATATTAATAAGCTGATTCCATAGAAACGCCCTTCAAGAAAAAAGATACCGAGCATAATTTATTCATTTTAAAGCTAACAATAAACATAACAGTTTATTGACAAATAAAACGGATGTTAAGTTAACAGTTTTCTACTTTTGTTAATCTAAGATTTTTACAATAGAAAGTCGTGTGAAGTGTAGGCCTAATAAAAGTGTAAAACTGTACAAACATTTTGGTACGAAATTAAAATACCTAATTACTATGGTTACTAGACAACCATACAATATTTATTTTTACTTAGTAAAGAAACTCCTATATAATAATATCTTTAGAACCTGGTATTCATTTTCATCGACTTGTCGGTTGTTTTGAACAAATATTTCTTTAACAAAGTTATTTTGTCAACATTCGTGCGATTTCTCTAAGTATCGCTATATTATGTTTGAGGTTCCTTACGCTTATCCATATTTTTTTCAACCAAGATTTCTACTGAGAATAAGTATGGTCAAGGTCAGTATCATTCGGAAAAATCCTTAGGAGAAGGAGAAAACTGCGAGGGAAGGCATAAGAAGGACACCGACCGAGGCTGATGACAATGAATACAGAGTTTGATATTAATTTGATAATTAATTTTTTATGATTAATTTGCCGCTGAGGATAAGGGGTAGCGCCTTCGAAACATTTCCGGCAATCTAGTGATTTGAGGATAATTTTGATACATTAAGGCCATTACGTAAGTAATAACTTTCATTGATACCTGAATACGTTTCGCATTGTTTGTAAACATGCTGAGGGCGAGAAAAAATATCCAGTATTTGGTGTACTACACTGTGGATAAAGGTGGGTTTTCCTAGGCGCGGAAGCGGAGGGCGGAACGCGGAGAGCGGTCAGCTCTCCGCCCGTCGGTCTTCAGCTAGCCGAATTGTGTTTTCCTAGACGCGGACTTTAACTCTGGTGGAGAGCGGAACTGATGCTCAATTGTATACTCACAGTCGTATAGTGAAGTCAACATGGACGCTGAAACCAGGCCTGCTGTGTTATTACAGTTGGAAGAGGATGAGGAGGAAGAAATGGAGGAGGAGGAATTTTTGTTACTGCATTTCATCACTCCATATGTCTTCTTTCTTGGCAACATTCTTATAGTTTTTTATGTTAAATTCCAAATCATTGGGTGGCCGTGAACCAACTCAATAAGTAGTTCATCATCGGAGGCAGTAAACTTACTACTGTAACACTCATGTTGCTTGGAAAGATACGAACGCAAAATCCACAAAAACCAAAATAAACCACTACAACAAGCACGTGCACCCACCTATTCCGCCAGCGGAGAGCCGACTACTCTGTTCTTGGAGCAGAGGAGGGCGGACGAGCGAGTTCCGCCCGGCCGACTCCGCTTATAGGAAAACAGAACCATTAGTACGTATGAACAGAGGAGAGCCGACTCCGCTCTCCGCGTTCCGCCCTCCGCTTCCGCGCCTAGGAAAACCCACCTTAAAGAATGCGTTTATATGCAAATAAATAAATAAATAAAAGAAATGCTGCTGCAATTCAGCATCACGTGTGAGACCTAAGACTCAGGTAGATGATGGTAGGGAAGGAGATTTGGCTGCGAAAATTAGGCTTTTAATTAATACATTGTATTCATTGAATACGTTCATGGCCAGCGCGCCCAAAAGTTTCAGCGGCTGCCGTAAGAGGCTGTCAGTATAAAGTGTCTAACGGGACAAAAATTCATCGTGCAGTGTTTCACCTGCTCTAATTTTTCGGCTTTATTTTACGTCCAATAAAAGTGGGAATAATTTAAAATTAAAGATAAAGACTTGGACTATTTGACCTCGTTTTTAATTTGTTTATATTTTGAATCCATTATAGCTTGATATTGAAGTTTACTGACAAATCTCCACTTTCTGTAAAATATTTCAATGTTTACACGCATTTCCATTTGCCAATCAATGAGGGTTCGTTCCATTCACTGACCTAAGATAATTCCAATTTTTAAATTTTTCAAAACAAATTTTATAAATGTACAACTTTTATTTTCAATTTCAAACTGGTTTAACACATCATTAACCCTTTTAATTATTTATCTATCAATAATTTTGTTTGAGTGACGGTGGGTAAAATCTGTAGGCCTAATATGAAAATGACCTCTTACAATGTTACTCATATTACCGTAGGGAATGTTTGAAGTACCTGAATTAGTTCTTTCATTAATGGTCCCCTTTAAAATCTCCTGTTTCAATTTAATTTCATCCGCGTTTGCTTACTGCAACACTTGTTTACGTCGTCGATGACGTTCTGTTCGATCGGCACTGTAGCAACGTAATAAATAGAGAATTTAACGGCACTATAGTCCAACAAGAACTTTATTATTAGGCGTACTAGTGTTATCAGTTACCTAATTATGTTAGACTATCTGTATATTTTATTATGATCTTGTTGGTATGATTAAAACTATTGCTGATTTGGTCCGACAAAACCGATTTTTAACATGATTTCATTCATATTAATAAATTAGTGATCAGATTGTACCAAAACTGTAAATTCGTTAACATTTCCTTCAGTTCCCCCCTTTAAAATATCCCTCCAATATTAATTCCACAATTTTATAATCAATCGGTGCTATCATTTCGCCCGAATGGTACCAGCCCAAACAAAGGATTTTCCTATTACATATTACAAGTAACCTAATAGCATCACACTATCTTACATTTTTATTTTAAAAAATCCGATTTCGACCGATTTTCGGTTTTATAAACATACACCGACACATTTCCATCAATAAACAAATCAGTGAGCACTCAGTTTGTTAACATATCCCACACTTTTGCGCTTTAAAACAATATTTTATACACGTTTGTTTACTGCCATTTTCATTAATCAATCAATGCTATTACATATTTCGCTCGAAAGACTCTAGCCCAAACAAAAGACCGATCCACTATTCGGTAACCAAATGACATAAAATCACCCTAATTTTTTATTACAATACTTTCACTGATTTCGTCCTATAAACCGTATATATACAATTAACTTATTTACGTAATTCATTCCACATTTTGCATACGGTACATCTAAAAATGTATATACACAAACAAATAAGAGATAAAACAGGACCTAAGGTAGTAAGGTCTTATATCGCGGATTGCGAATTTTTAACATTTCCCGCATTTTTGCGCAAGTTTGCTTGTACTGACAATCTCCATTCATTAATCGATCGATGCTGTTGTTACGATTGAATTTCACCCACGTTTGCATACTGCCATACTTTGTTTTGTTTCCCAAAGAAAGGAACTTTCTATGACAAGTGACGCGATGGCATCACATTATCTTAAATTTTTATTATAACACATAGAATTCTGATTTCGACCAGTGTACAGGCATGACCCAACAAATTTAAATCAATAAAAACAGTGGGCAGACGGTTAGTTTACTAGCCACGATTTCCCCCCTTAAAACAATTTTTCAATGTTATTTTATACACGTTTGTTGACTGCCACACTTTCATTATCCAATGAATGTTATTACTGTATTTTGCTCGAAAAGACTTTGCATTATGACTTGAAGGAAAAGAAAAAATTTGCAAAAGGCTTGAAGAAGGAAGAAAGAAGAAGGAAGGAAGGAAGAAAGAAAGAAAGAAGAACGAAGAAAACTATGGAAAAATAATTGAAAAGACTTAGTGGAATAAAATTTGGCAATGTGAACGTTTACTGTAGGTGAAATACATAAAAGACTTATTTGATTTCCCCAAAATATCTACATTCCCATACAATGTAAAATATGGTCAGCATATGTTATTATTACTAGTCTATTATAAAAAAGCACTATCCCCAACAAAAGGCCGATCCACTATTCGGAAACCAAATTACATAAAACCACCCTAATTTTTATTACGATACTTTCACTAATTTTGTCTTACAAAATAAATTTTTTACATCATTCCAAATTTAGCATACGGTACCTACATAGAAAATGTTCATAAATAAACAAATCAGATAAAACAGAACTGAGGTGTTATATCGGACGGCCAATGTTTTACATTTCCCCCCTTACAATCTACCAATATGTATTTTATTCCACGTTCGCACAGTTCTGTTGATCAGCGCTATCTCTCCGCTCCAGTTACCCCGTCCCAAACAAAGGCCCCGTGCCGCCCCCTGGTGGCCCCGTGCCGCCCCCTGGACTGATGACTCACCGGACGAGTTGCTGACCGACGACCTCATGGTGGTCATGCCGATGGAGCAAATCTCCGGCTCGGACCCCAGCTCCATGGCGCTGTCGGTGTGGACGGATCACTTGCTCTGTTATCACACGATCGCTTATCACATGGTTATTGTCGGGTCGCGCCACGGCTACTGGGCTGTTCCCACCCGATGCCCCCCCCCCCACAACCCTCAACCCCCCCGGCGATCGATCCGACCCGCTGCCTCTTAGTTACCGGCGTAAATGCTTTATTAAACGCGCTCTTCAGGCTCTTCGCTGGACCCGACGGCGAATACTGTTTATCCTTCTCTTGAAGAGTTTTAATGGAGTTTTTTATCCACGGAAAGTGGATTTATGATAAAGAAGACGTGGTTTTAAAACTGAAAGAAAATGCACATAAAATTATCCTGCGGGTCTTACGGATAGAATTAAACGAATAATGTTTTCTGACTTAAACTTCAATGTCTATTGCTAAGTTCAATTAAACTTTCAGGAAAGCCTTCCCCAAATTGGTACAATGGTAAAATGTGTAAAAGTACGCACAAGAATATGTATAGGCCTGTGTGATACTAAATACGGCGTTTTAATTTCAAGTTTCTAGCCAAACTCGAAGTGTTCAAGAATTTGTATCACTTAATTATGAGTGAGGCATTCAGTCGCGGATATATTAGCTGCTTGCGCACTACACGGCGGTAAGGCACGGACAGCAGTTTTTTGAGGGGGTGCGCGCACTAGGGGACCAGCGGACGTCCCGGACAACTGCGAAATCCGTCAAAAGAGATATATTATTTGTGAAGAGCCAAATAGGTAGAATGGCAAAAATGCCGTAATGCCCGTATGGAGGGTGTGCGCACTTCCAGCTCGTAAATGTCCTGAGATTCGTTATCCCCGATTTTTTGCAAGGTGGCGGAAGGTGCGAATCGTCCGGGAGGTGTCCGTGCCGATTTTAAATGCCGTCAACGAACTTTGAACCCATTTCCACTGATCGAGGGCTCTATTTAACGCCGATTGGAAGCGTTCTTCACCACCAATCAGGGTCGTTCTTTGAGGTGGATCGGAGGCGCTCTTTACCGCGCTGATCGGCTGATGCGGTTCACTCACTCCAATCGCGGGCGCTCTTTACCGCCAATAATGTTCACTTGTTTCCACCAATCGGAGGACACTCTTTAGTATCAATTGGACCTTTGGTTGGCTGTCTGACTGGTATTTACTAGTGCAGAGGTCGTGGTGTAGAGGTAGTGAGAGGTAGTGGTATTTAGGTGCAGAGGTGACGATTGGGAAAATCAAAATGAAGCTGTCACAGTATTGGCAAGTCTTTTGGCTATACCCAGTGTCACTTCCCTAAATCACTGAGGAATCGTTTCGCTTCCTGCTGCTGTCCCGCTTTGGTGTGGGCTACCGCCTCTTTCCCGCCACGTCAGGCTGTCTCTGATTAACCCGGTTGCTGATACCCTTCCCGCCACTGTCCCGCTCCCACCGCTTCGGTGTGGACATGCTCAGCCCTTCATTGTTATAGACCTTTGAAAATTGCCGTACCGCCCACCCTTGCGTGCCGTGCCGCGCCGCCGTAGTGATTTAGGTGTAAACTTAGGTGTACTTTAGAAGGGGGTGATGTTGTTCGCGTCCGCAGCATTCCATTAAATCTGCAGGTACTCCCCGGGTGGTGCTTAACGAACAACAACCTCGGCAGCTGAACTATCACGCACGTGATCTCTTAGCTATGCCAGCTGCCAGACAAAATGCAAATGTCCCTTTCCAGGGCCAATTTAAAAATTTAGGCTGTGTTAGCTTTATAAAGCGAGATCTAATTTTTATTTTGGTGTTTATATTTTTACATATACTGACTCAGGTGCTCTGCACCAAAGAATTTATTTTCTTATATATTCTTAAAACCTGGTGGCTGGCTAAATTAGCCATACAAAATATATACATAGGTGTAAACTTCCCTAAACCTTGATTCCTCCTTCACTCTCGGAGATCATAAGTCTTTGTTGAGTATGGATACCCAGTTTTGTCCGAGTCCATGTTAGGAGAAGTGACTAACTTGTGCACCTGGGACGGGCACCAGGGGGTAGTTCCCTTATCTAGTGTCTCTCGTGTGGTTGAATTGGGGACGAACCCTTGGAACATAACAGACCGACAAAATGTAGGTTGGCGGGCTGTATTTGACGGTGGTCCTTTTCTGACAGACTTAGGGTTCTGCTGGATTGAGCGGTTGCCACCTGGAAATTTGAGTCACGTCCTAGGACTGGGTAAGTTCTCTCTCCCTCATGGAGCAAGGCAGACTGACCATCTCCTACCTTCACCACTCTTGCAAATCCCCCCTCATTCTGGTGGCTATACAATATCCCTCAGGGAGATGTGTGCCTAGCCGGCCTTGCCGGGGACTCCCAATTCCCCTTAAACAACTACATCATCAATCGGAAGCACTCTTTGGAGCAGATATGTTTTCGTTCGTCTCCTTCAATCGGGGGCACTCTTTACCGCCGAAATGGTTCACTCGTCTTCACCGATCAAGGGGCGCTCTTTACCGCCGATATATACTGTAGTTCACTCGTCCCCATCAATCGGGGTGCTCTTACCGCCGATATGGTTTACTCATCTCCACCAATCGGAGGCGCTCTTAACCGCAGATATAGTTCACTCATCTCCACCAATCGGAGGACTCTACTTGTCATCAATCGGACAAACTCTTTATCGCGGAAATGGTTCACTCGTCTCCACTGATCAAGGGGCGCTCTTTACCACCGATATATAGTTTACTCATCTCCACCAATCGGAGGCGCTCTTAACCGCCGATATATTTCACTCATCTCCACCAATCGGAGGACTCTACTTGTCATCAATCGGACACTTTTTACCACAGATATGGTTCACTCTTCTACACCGATCAAGGGGCGCTCTTTACCACCGATATGTTTACTCATCTCCACCAATCGGAGGCGCTCTTAACCGCAGATATAGTTCACTCATCTCCACCAATCGGAGGACTATACTTGTCATCAATCGGACAAACTCTTTATCGCGGAAATGGTTCACTTGTCTCCACTGATCAAGGGGCGCTCTTTACCACCGATATATAGTTTACTCATCTCCACCAATCGGAGGCGCTCTTAACCGCCGATATAGTTCACTCATCTCCACCAATCGGAGGACTCTACTTGTCATCAATCGGACACTTTTTACCACAGATATGGTTCACTCTTCTACACCGATCAAGGGGCGCTCTTTACCACCGATATATAGTTTACTCATCTCCACCAATCGGAGGCGCTCTTAACCGCCGATATAGTTCACTCATCTCCACCAATCGGAGGACTCTACTTGTCATCAATCGGACACACTCTTTACCACCGAAATGCTTCACTCGTCTCCACCGATCAAGGGGCGCTCTTTACCACCGATATATAGTTTACTCATCTCCACCAATCGGAGGTGCTCTTAACCGCCAATATAGTTCACTCATCTCCACCAATCGGAGGACTCTACTTGTCATCAATCGGACACACTCTTTACCACAGATATGGTTCACTCGTCTCTACCAATCAGGAGAGCTTTTTACCACCGGTTTGGTTCACTCATTTCACCAATCGGGGATGCCTTATACTGCCGATACAGTTGGTTCACTTGTCTCCATCAATCGGCGTTAAAACAATTGCCTGATTATCTTTTGGGTAGATTGGTATTTGTCCTTAACATTAGCTACACCTCATTTGACCCTTTACACTCATCACACTCACCCTTCATTCGTCTGCACCTTAAAGTACACCCCCACTAAGTGCGTCAGTGTCTTGAGGAATGTATAGAATTTTGTCACTATTGCCTTACATATTACGGAAAATCCTCCCTTATCTGACCTCCCGATATCCGACTTAGTATCCGACCCTCTATCTGTGATTCTCACGCTTCCATCATTGCTGAGCCTGTCGAAATGTGAAAGACTTATTTTACGCAATAAGATTAATTGCTTTCCTCTTGTATGAATTTAATCATATTTCAGTTATTATATCGTTAGGCCTATGATGTTTCTGTTATTGTGTTAGGATTATAGGTAAAATTAAGTTGTATTACAATACTCTAGGCCTATATCTGTTTTTCTACTTAGAAAATGTGTTTTACTTTCTCCTCCCGATATCCGACTTTTTGGCCATTCATGGTCTCGTCATGGTCGTATGTGGGAGATTCTACTGTACATCTGCAAAAAGCCCATTGATGATAGAAAATATTAAGTACAAAGTTCAATCGGTATTTTCAGCTGTAAACCTGTATAATCGTTGTTTTCATGCTACTAATTGATTGGCTATCAATGAATCATCATAAAGAGCCGTTATTACATTATAAGATTGATAAATATCGAACCTAGGTAATTCAACATGTAGAATTGACAGTGACCAAGACCACGTTGTTGTGAGGTTATTGAGTTGATGTAATTCAGTAATTATGTAAAAAAAGTAACAATGGTTAGTTAGGGTACAGACAGTTCCGAAACCCATCTATTACCATAGTGCCTGGGGGCAGTATACTTGGCCAAGTTACAGTAATTATAAACTATCCTGTACTACAGCACACTGCCTAAGTAATAGGAAGTTCAAAAAAGTATGTAAACTAAAGAAGCATACCGGAAAGATATTTCATTGAAAAAGTAGTTTTACAAAATTTACTTCGTTTGTAAGGTATTTTAATACAAGTTTTTAGAATCTAGGTACTTAATAGGGTGGACCTAAAATAATTACAATACTGTAGGGCTGAGAAGAACAGGGACCTGGATAGTTCATTCTTTGATCACTTTAGCTGGCCAAGACTGAGAAGTTGACAAAAGTAGCTAGCGAGTCAGTACAGAATAGACCAGACCAAGTAACGGAAGACAACAAGTGAATAAGTAGAACTGATGGCTGACCAGTGACTAGGTTGAAAACATTACTGAGGTCAGCCATCAGTTCTACTTGTTCTTGTTGCCTTCCATTACCTGGTCTATTCTGTGCTGACTCACTGGCTACTTTTGTCAACTTCTCAGTTTTGGCCAGCTAAAGTGATCGAAGAATGAACTATCCAGGTCTATGTTCTTTTCATTCCTACATTATTGTAATTTTTTAACTCCACCTTATAAAGCAGGCCTACCTAGATTTTAAAAACTAGTATTAATTACCTTACAAAGGAAGTAAATTTTGTAAAACTATTGTTGTGATGAAAAATTTATTCAATATGCTCATTTAGTTTACATACATTTTTGAACTTCCTTCCAAAAAATTTCTATTGCTTAGGCAGTTTGCTGTGCGGAGGTCAAAGTATAGGACACTGCACCATATTCTAGCTTTGGCACAACTCTCTAACTCTAATAACTGCCATTCCTGCAGACAAACTTTCCAGTGAAGATTTCTGGAGTTTCTTTATCTATTTTTGAGGGCAATTCATAGATATAAACAAAACATCTGGATAGCTAACTGAGATGGCCGAACTGCGCTAAAAATGAGCCAGCTTACCTCACCACTAGTTGGGGTTACCGCCGCCGCCACGCCGAGCCTTATGTCAGCTGGCATCGTTATTATTGATGAGTCTGGTTTGTTTACATTCTTTTATTTCAACTGAAATCGTTATTATTGGTGGATTCACTGCATTCTAGTTTGTTTACCTTCTTTTACTTACCAAATTAACCCCAACTAGTGGTGGGGGTAACAGCGTTTTTGCAGCACAGTGTTAGCAATTTGCGGATTCACGGGGGTGCCAGGGGGTGCTTGGCACACCCTGATATTTAATGATTTAAACAAATTTCTATCATGTTTTTGTAATAATGTTTTTGTATTGGATCAAAAAAGTTTTTTTGACAGTAGGCCTAATCATTTTTTAAAGGTAATGCGTAAGCAGTCAAGTCATGTAATCGAAACAAGTATTTCAAAAGACAATTTAACTATATTTTGAACATAATGCGGTTGCTTGCATTGTGTAATTTTTACATAATGCTCGGTAAATACTTTTATTTCAATTAATGTGTTTTTAAAGATTCCATTTAAATAAAACATAAAAATGTAGCTGGCTTATGTATAACAGAAAAGTATACCTATACAGCCAGGGCCTATGTGGGATAGGCCTTAAAACCTGCCACTTAAATAGGATTTTGGTGTTTGAATGAGTATACAAAGATTCATACTTAAGGATAGCTGGCACCCCCAAAAATTCCGACATGCTGAGGAAGTACTAACAAATGACCTCAAGACCCTCGGTGAATACTTTAAGGCCTGGAAGCTAAATCCAAACCCAACTAAAACTGAGGTATCTTGCTTTCACTTGAACAATAGACTAGCCCAAGAAAAGCTTAAAATCGTATTTGACGGTGTTGAGCTAAAGCACAATGAACACTTACAGTACCTGGGAGTCACTTTAGATCGGTCTCTCACATTCAAAAGCCACCTACAAAAGACAGCAGCCAAGGTGAGAGCTAGGACTAACATTGTCCATCACCTTGCTGGTTCCACATGGGGAGCTAATGCACAAGTTCTGCGAACCACTGCTTTGTCCCTGGTTTACTCAACCGCAGAGTACTGTGCTCCCGTGTGGCTGAACAGTGTGCATGTCAGAGAGATCGACGTCCAACTGAACAGGACTATGAGAGCCATAAGTGGTACACTCATGGCAACACCTGTACCCTGGCTCCCAGTGCTGTGTAATATCGCTCCACCTGAAATAAGACGTAGGGAGACACTTACTAGGGAATATAATAAGATTGTATCCGCTCCACAGCTACCCATCCATGATTACCTACCCCAGGAGATGGGCAGATTGAGGTCCCGAAGACCACCACTGCAGACAGCATCCCAGTTGACGGAGACAAACTTTTCCATCCATACCGACTGGACTTCCTCCTGGGACTCTTTCCAAGGCCGGAATCAATTTTTAATTGCTGACCCAACCTTAGCAGTAAGTGGTATGGACCTTCCTCGGAAGCAGTGGACTGTTCTCAATCGATTCCGCACTGGTGTGGGAAGATGTAATTATTGGAAATACAAATGGGGAATGACAGAAGACCAGTCATGCCGCTGTGGAGCGGAGTTCCAGACTATGACTCACATAGTCAATGAGTGCCCTTTGAGTGCTTTCCCCGAAGGATTGATTGGGCTGCATTGTGCAAGTGAAGCTGGGCTGCAATGGCTTAGCGCCCTGGATTCAGCTTTTAGCGAATTTCCCTATATAGGGAATACGCTATTACGGTAGTAGTCACGGTAAGACCTGAGCCTGGGACCATGATACTTTTTCGTTTTGAGGTCCCTAGAAGCCAAAAACACCGTTCGTTCAAATTGATATATATGTATATATATTTATATATATATATATATATATATATATATATATATATATATTCTGAAAGAATTACACCCATTGATTAATAATTATATATATATATATATATATATATATATATAATTATTAAAAGAATAAAAATTCCAAAGTACCCTTTAAACAAAGATCTTACTGTATTGTTAAGATCTTTAATTTAAAGGGTACTTTGGAATTTTTATTCTTTTAATAATTACATTATTAGTAGCCCTAAATGTGAACAAAAATAAAATTCTTCAAGAAATGGTCTACCAACCACCAATAGTTCACAAATTGAAATATGTCAAACTAAGAATTGCAACAACCAAAGAAGACATCTATATATATATATATATATATATATATATATATTATACAAAATGAATAAATACCAGAGTACCCTTTTAAACATTTTTTATTTTACTAATACGTATTTCGACACTTAGGTCATGATCACAGTATTAAGTGTATGTAAACAAATCTAATAAACAAACTTTAACATTACATCTGATAATTTTGAATTATTTATCTCAAATTTGGATTGGTTGGTGTTTCATTTATTTACTAGGTCTCTCTCTTATATTCTTAATTTTTTTCATATATTGGATTTATTTTTTGTGTCTGCATTACATTCAGTATATTTCCTTGGTTGTTGTGAGAATTTAAATAAATATGCAGTTCTTCTTTAGCATTCATTTTTTCACCTTTCTTTTCAACGTCTAAAATTTCCAAACTTTCATTCATCTTCCCATATTCGTGATCCGATTCCAGAATGTGTTCAGCAAACATTGATCGTTGGGTTGTCAAATTGTTAGATTTAATGGCCTGGACATGTTCTTTATAACGGCATTTGAAATTTCTTCCCGTTTGGCCTATGTAGTATTTGGGACATTCTTTACATTTGATTTTGTATATGCCGGATTTTTCAAATCTGTCCTTCTCTTGTTTTTGACAACCACTTGATATGTTTCGAATCATTTGAAATGTATTATTTCTGGTTCTATAGCTTAGTTTAAAATTTGTGCCTTGAAAAGTTTTTCGAAGAGGTTTGTTGAGTATAGAACTATATGGGACACAAAGATATTCATTTTGTTGGACATTTGTATCTTCTTTCTTAGTTTTAGTTTTTCTTTTGATGAGTTTGTCAATTAGATTGGGTTTATATCCATTTCTTATTGCTATTTCCTTTATGGTATTTATTTCTTTTTCGTAGTCTTTTTTCTTCATTGGTACTTTTAATAATCTGTTTACCATAAAATGAAAACTTGCCATTTTGTGTTGCCATGGGTTATTTGAGTTGTTAGGTATTACTAAATCGGTCTGTGTTTCTTTTCTATAAATTTTGAATACGTGTCTATTATTTTCTTTACTGATTGTCAAATCAAGAAAATTTATTTCCTCTTTTTGAATCTCCATCGTGAATTTTAAACTGTTTGAAAGTGAATTTAAATAAGCTAAAAGATTATTGCAATCGTTTTCATCCCCTTTGATTAGGCATAGCACATCATCTACATATCTTTGCCAATATATTATATGCTTTTTCTGAGGATTTTTATCATTAATTATTTTGGTTTCTTCCAAGTTGTTTAAAAATACATCTGCCAAAAATCCGGATAGTGGCGAGCCCATTGCTAGGCCATCTTTTTGTTTGAAAAACTTGTTTTGGTATTTAAAGTAGTTTTGATCTGTAACTGTTTTAGTGAGTTTCATTAGATCTTCAATTTTATTTTTTGGTATTAGGTTATTTTCTGTTAAACGTTCTTTGAGGATATTTAGAGTCTCGATGATCGGTATATTCGTATACATATTAGATATATCAAATGAAACGAATAGAGAATTTCCAGGTATTTCTATTTCTTTAATTTTCATCATTAGGTCATCTGAATTCTTCAAACTACTGTTCTCCTCTATCAGTAAGCCTTCTTTAATTTGATTATTTAGGTACTTACATGTTTTGTATGCTGGGGCTTTTTGATAATTTACCACCGGTCTCATGGGGATATGTGGTTTGTGTATCTTCGGTTGTCCTCTTAACATTGGCGCTGAAGGGTTCATTGTTTTTAGTCTTTGTTTTTGCGTATTTGTTAAAGTTTTACATTTCTCTATAACCCTGTTCATATTTTTGTTGTATTCTTGGGTCGGATCCTTTTTAAGTTTTTGAATTTTTAAAGTTTTAAGAACGTTTAACAGAAAATAACCTAATACCAAAAAATAAAATTGAAGATCTAATGAAACTCACTAAAACAGTTACAGATCAAAACTACTTTAAATACCAAAACAAGTTTTTCAAACAAAAAGATGGCCTAGCAATGGGCTCGCCACTATCCGGATTTTTGGCAGATGTATTTTTAAACAACTTGGAAGAAACCAAAATAATTAATGATAAAAATCCTCAGAAAAAGCATATAATATATTGGCAAAGATATGTAGATGATGTGCTATGCCTAATCAAAGGGGATGAAAACGATTGCAATAATCTTTTAGCTTATCTATTGCTATGACCAACCAGTCAGTGGTCATCGGTGGTCTTTGGATAACGAGCTGTATCTCCTTGGTAATAATCCTCTTTAAATGAAGTTTTAGACAATTAATCAAGTTATTTAAATACTATAAGTGACTGAATAAGTATTTTTATGCATAATTAGAAGTGTGTTTCAATAAATCTTCGTGAGACAAGTGTTAAATATTGTTAAATAGTCATCATAGAAGCCGGCACTCATTCAGTGCAACAGGTTGTCGAAACCGGCCAACTCGAAGATTTGAGAAAGGCTATTTTGTTAAATAACTCATCCACAAGGAAAATTTACTGAAAACATTATTCAATATAACGTAGAGAACATTTACATATGTGTCTAGGTTCAGTGAAAACCTACGTGAAAGTCAGGAAACATAAATTTTCTCAGGTTAGTCGTAATCCACTAACTGAGACAGGCTATTTATTTATTGAAGATTGAAAACTAGAATGGCTTTATTTGTTTGGTAGCTGTTAAAGAGTGAAATAATTGGTGAAACAATCAGTTGTATTGAACTTTTATAAACTGTTAATATTGCTAAGTCGCCAAATAAATGAAGTTAGCTTATGATGTTCTTGGTAACGTCATGTAATAGTGGTTACTGTCATGTTCACAGATTACAGACCTAGGCTAGCTAACATTGACGTCAGTTGTTAAATGCAGCTTGGTAGAGTGTTATCAAATAAAAATAGACTTGCTAACTTTTAATAGCCATAGACATTATATATTAAATATTAGACAAATAATTGACAGGCCTACTTCTAGGGCCGGGTATTTTACAGTGTTGTCTTCTAACGGACTTGCATAGTGTATATTTTAAAATGTTTTCTCAAGAGATATCCAATCCAGACGGTGAGTTAGAAAACTCTTTGATACTTGCTGCGGAAATTGGTAAATCGCTTCTTCAAGAAAACTGTGAACTAAAACAAGAATTACATGATGTTAGATTTAATAAATCCTTCTCAGAACTGGCTCTTGAGGATAGGCTTCTAGAAAAGGATGTGTTCATTAATAAGATGAAAGAAGAATTTGAGACTAAAGAATTGGATATGATGCTTAAAATAAATAATCTTAAAGATAAACTGATAAGTGAAATTCGTTTAAAAGAAGAAATTATTTCGCAGTATGGAAATGGGGAAATAAGATCACAAGCATCGATGCTACGGCAGTGTGAGAAATGCAAAATACTCAAAGAGGAGTCGCAAAACATGATAGCCTCCATACGATCTCTTGAGTCTGTTATCAGTTTGAATAGAAATGAAATGGAAAAACATCGGATTGTAATCACTAAACTTGAGGGAGATAACATAAAACTTCAGGAAGATATTGACGTGAAAAATATGGAAATAAGAAATCTTTTAGTTAGTTTGCGGACAATGCAGACGGATTTAGGCCTAGGTGATGACTTTGATTTAGGAACAGTAGGACTAATAAGTAGGCCTAACTCATCCAGTGAATTTATAATGCCAAAAGTTGTTTCAAAACGTAAATCAACCAATGATCTTGTTTTTTCTATTACTACAAAAAACCGTTTTCAGTCTCTTGCTCAAGAATTGTCTGCGCACAATGGAACTGAAATGTTGAACCATGGAAGTGAATCTACAACCCTTCTAACAGCACAGCTTCCTTGTCCTGCTGAGAATAAAAAACCTGAGGTTGTGAGTGAGTCTCCAGTTCTCTTGACGGCTCAGTTTCCTTATTCTTCTGGAAAGGGTAGGCCTAATCTTAAAGTCTCTGGCAAAAATAGAATTACCATACTTAGTGATAGCCATGGCAAAAATCTCACCCACTACACTAACAAAGATAACTATGATGTGATGGTTTTGACCAAGCCTGGGGCCACACTGGAGCAAGTTGTACGTGAAGGCTTACCTTTCATCAAAGATCACACAAGGAATGACTATGTTATCCTGCTTGCTGGAACTAATGATATTGGATTTAAAAATCATGGTTTACATTCAATACTTAGGGGTGTGAAGCTATTGCTTGCTCAAGAAATCGCAACTAACATCATCATATGTGAACTCCCGTATCGCTATGATTCATTGAATTTAAATGATAATATTTTTAATATTAATGCAGCCCTTTCAAGGTTTATTCTGTATTACCAAGGAACAATTAATCTTCACTTTTGTAAACTAAATCATGTTTTTATCAAGAGACATTATACTGCCCACGGTCTTCACCTCAATAAACTCGGGAAGCGAGTGCTTGGTGAGCTACTGTCGGAGTGTGTTACTAGAACAGGCTGCGGAATTGGCAATAGCACAGAGACAACACCACCTGAACGTTGCAACCGGTTACCACCATGTACAACTGATCTACAAGAATACCCACCCTTACCCTCTTGGAAAATGGACAAACACAGAGATGGTGCTTTTGCTGAGGATGGCACGGCTGTGTCAAGGTCGCCCCGGAAGGAGTTTTTGCCTGAGCAATCGTCCCCTGAGCGATCGTCCCCTGAAGAGCTGCTTTATGAGGAGTCGTCCCCTGAGGAGCCTGCAATCAGCGTGGCTGAGTCTGACATCTCCTTGAAGTCACCAGTTGTAGAGAATGACGAAGAAGAAAATCTTCTGAACTCTAGTGTAAGTTTTACTGAGTCCTTTATTGGTTTTGATACACCTCAAATGACTAAACTTAAATCAGTTAGGGCAATTGTAACGGGTCTTGAGCAGGATGTTGAGTCGGAACATTATTTAGCTAGTAAGTCTACTTTGTGCAATGATAACGTAAATGAAAATTGTAGGCCTAGATATTTTTTAAGAGCAAAGCCAGCCGCCAAAACGATAAAATAGATGACTTAGGGAATAGCCAGCAATGCAATATAAATAATAAAATGCATTTCTTAAACATCTTACAGGTCAATACTCAATGCATCAAAAATAAACTATTAGAATTGGATCATTTCTGTAACTCTGAGAAAATTGATGTCATTTGTGTTTCCGAGCATTGGCTCACTGATAATGTAATTAACATCTTTACCCCTTCTGGATATGTGGCTGCTGATATTATGTGTAGGAACATCAGGAAAAATGGTGGCGCTGGTATTTTCATTAAAAATGAGCTAAAATTCTCCAAGATTGATCTTCATCAATTTAACTCGGAATTGAATGGTGAATTTAGTTGTATTAGGTTAGTTGAACATGATTTAATTGTAGTTAGTTTGTATCGCTCGCCAAATGGTGATATCAATATTTTTTTTGAAAATTTTGAAAAAGTAGTTGTACATTTGCAGAAGTATAAGTCTAATCTTGTGTTGTGTGGGGATTTTAATATAAATTTTATTGATTTTAAGAAACGTGAATCTGTATTTTTTACAAACTTGTTAAGATCTCTTAATCTGTTCATTACAAATAAAAAGCCAACACGTATGAATTCCTGCTTGGATAATGTTATTGTAAATTTTTCTAGTGACTATTACTTGACAGATGTAATTAAGGGAGGTTTTGCTGATCATGACCCCATATTTTTTAAGTACTTATATGTGCCTAGCATAAATTGTTGTAAGCCGGTAAATAATTGTAAAACGGTATTTATTAGGCAACAGAAGGAGGAATATGTAGAGTCATTTGTCAGAAACCTGAACCAAGTTGATTGGGGCTTTGTTTATGAATTTAAAGATTCGAGTGATATACACAAATTGTTTATGTCCTTTTTTACAGTCTATGTTAATTTATGGTACTATTGTTCACCTTTAATTAAAAAAAGGGAGAAAAATAATTATAAGGCTAAGAAAATCAATTGGTATTCTGGGGAATTAAGAGATATTAGGGAGAAAATGCTTTCTTTGAACACCATTTATAAGAACTTGATTAGGTGTGGATCCAAGCATGCTAATTCAGCTCAAAAAGCTTATTTTGATTGTAAAAGACTTTATGGAAACAAGCTGGTAATTGCAAAGAAAAGTGCATGTGAAAGATACATAAATAATTCTCAGAATAAGTGTAAAGCTGCATGGGATATCATTTCTCAGGAAAACTCCCCTACACACACCAAGAACATTCCACTAGTTGCCAATGATCTAAATGATTTTTTTATTGAATCGGTTGAAAGTATCATTAACAATATTTTGCCGGTTAGGAATACAGCTGGTGAATTTTTGCAAACGTTGCCTCCAACTCAATCCTCTTTTCATTGGGGCAAAATTACTTCTCATCAGATAACTGAAACAGTTTCTAAATTTTCAAACTCCAAGAGTATGGACTGCTATTGGCTGTCTAATTACATTGTTAAGAGAACCATACATCTAATTTCATCCCCACTTGCATTTATCTTCAATAAATGTATAGAGTTTGGCTGTTTTCCTGATGTTCTTAAAATCTCAAAAATTATACCTGTTTTCAAAAAGGGTGAAAAGACTTTGCCGCAAAATTATCGACCCATTTCTATTGTGCCAATTTTTTCTAAAGTATTTGAATCTTTAATGTACAATCAACTGAATCAATATTTTATAAGTCAGAATCTTTTAACTAGCAGCCAGTTTGGTTTTCGTAAGGGTAAAAACACAACTTCAGCGGTTCTTCACACTGTAGATGAAATACTTGATGCTTTCGAGGAGAGAAACTCAGTTTCGCTCTCTCTTTGCGATCTGAGTAAAGCTTTCGATTGCATCCCCTTTGATATCTTATTAAATAAGTTAGAGTTTTATGGAGTTAAAAATGAGTCTTTGAAAATTTTAAAATCTTACTTGAATAATCGTAAACAGTATGTATCAGTCAATAACAACTCTTCTGGTCTAAGGGATGTCGTGCGGGGTGTTCCGCAGGGTTCAGTGCTGGGGCCTTTTTTCTTTATTGTTGCAATAAATGACTTACCTTCTAATGTACGTGCCAATTCTGTAATATGTTATGCAGATGACACTACCTTGTTTTCCAAACATAAAGATTTTCAAGTTTTGCAAAATATTTCTGGCATTGCCTTAAGTAGTGCTGTTGACTGGTTTTCAGCCAACTTGTTATATTGTAACCAAGAAAAAACTCAGTCCATTTGTTTAAGTTTAAGTAGTAATACTGAAGATTCAGCTGTCAAACTTTTGGGCATTAATATTGATTCTAAATTGAATTGGGGAATTCACATAGATTTTGTCTGCAAGAAAATTTCCAGAGTGAGCTATCTTATTTGGAAGCTGAGAGATATTGTAACTAACCAATACCTTAGAGTAGCATATTTTGGACTTTTTCAGTCTCATATAGCTTATGGCTTGCTTGTATGGGGTCACTCTCCTTTAGTCAATGACATTTTATTAATTCAGAAAAGGGTCATATAAGGATAATGTGCAGGGCTGGCCCTGTGGATCACTGTCGACCGCTGTTCATTAGACTCAGAATTTTAACTGTAGTAAACTTGTATATTTTTTGTGTTCTCCTTCATGTTAAAATTAATTTGCAAGATTTTGTTACAAGATTTAACATACATAACCATAACACAAGAGGGAAATTAAGACTTGATATCCCTAAGCACAGGTTAGCTAAAACAAGCAATTCTCATAAAGTGAACTATGTAAAATTTTTTAACAAGCTCCCACTGACTGCTAGAACTGCACCTGTTTCTATTTTTAAATCTAGATTGTACAGCTGGCTATTAGAAAACCCTTTTTATAATATTAATGAATTTTTATGCTCTAGAGTTAATATTGATTTTTAACCTGTTTATGTACCTTGACTAAGCCTATTTCATTGTAAAATGATCAATGGTGAATAAAGATTTCTGATTTCTTATTTAAATTCACTTTCAAACAGTTTAAAATTCACGATGGAGATTCAAAAAGAGGAAATAAATTTTCTTGATTTGACAATCAGTAAAGAAAATAATAGACACGTATTCAAAATTTATAGAAAAGAAACACAGACCGATCTAGTAATACCTAACAACTCAAATAACCCATGGCAACACAAAATGGCAAGTTTTCATTTTATGGTAAACAGATTATTAAAAGTACCAATGAAGAAAAAAGACTACGAAAAAGAAATAAATACCATAAAGGAAATAGCAATAAGAAATGGATATAAACCCAATCTAATTGACAAACTCATCAAAAGAAAAACTAAAACTAAGAAAGAAGATACAAATGTCCAATAAAATGAATATCTTTGTGTCCCATATAGTTCTATACTCAACAAACCTCTTCGAAAAACTTTTCAAGGCACAAATTTTAAACTAAGCTATAGAACCAGAAATAATACATTTCAAATGATTCGAAACATATCAAGTGGTTGTCAAAAACAAGAGAAGGACAGATTTGAAAAATCCGGCATATACAAAATCAAATGTAAAGAATGTCCCAAATACTACATAGGCCAAACGGGAAGAAATTTCAAATGCCGTTATAAAGAACATGTCCAGGCCATTAAATCTAACAATTTGACAACCCAACGATCAATGTTTGCTGAACACATTCTGGAATCGGATCACGGATATGGGAAGATGAATGAAAGTTTGGAAATTTTAGACGTTGAAAAGAAAGGTGAAAAAATGAATGCTAAAGAAGAACTGCATATTTATTTAAATTCTCACAACAACCAAGGAAATATACTGAATGTAATGCAGACACAAAAAATAAATCCAATATATGAAAAAATTAAGAATATAAGAGAGAGACCTAGTAAATAAATGAAACACCAACCAATCCAAATTTGAGATAAATAATTCAAAATTATCAGATGTAATGTTAAAGTTTGTTTATTAGATTTGTTTACATACACTTAATACTGTGATCATGACCTAAGTGTCGAAATACGTATTAGTAAAATAAAAAATGTTTAAAGGGTACTCTGGTATTTATTCATTTTGTATAATTTAATAGTAGCCCTAAAAAGTGAACATAATTCAATAATATATATATATATATATATATATATATATGTGTCCGTGAACACGATAACTTTTGAACGGAACCTCCGATTTTGATGAAATTTGATACAGGGGTGTAAGCCAGCGTCTACTAGGTTGAGTCCGCGAACCAGAATGATCGGACCATGGGAACGGGGTTTTATGGGGTTTCAAAGGGGTCAAAAATGGGTTTTTGGAATTTTTGGACCTTAATTTTTTAAATTCATCAATTTTAACTGAAACCATTTAAAAGAGCTTAAAAAAACAAACAATTTGGTATTTTGAATTTTCATCTTAGCATAACTGGTTACGGGGAAAATCCAAAAATATGTTTTCCATGTTATCCTTATGGGAAATCAAGAAAACCCTATACCTTGTTTATTTATTGACATAACTTAATCAAATTTGGTATGTGCATTATCTAGATAGGGTTTAACTTATACTTGCTTTGAAAACCCATATGGCGGCAAACCTACATACTCACCCCCATGGGGTTTATGGGGAAAATAAAAAATTGCCATAGCTTGATACAATTTTGTGTTTACATTCACCAATTATTGATTGACTTAGATTTTCTAACAACACCCCATGGTAGCAAACCTACATACTCGATCCTATGGTGTTTTTATGGGGAAAGTAAATAATCTGAAATTCCATTGGAAATTCGCTGAGTACGCAGGTCTGCTGCGACGGGAGTATATAAAGAGAGATCATAACTTTATATTTTTAGTTTAGTTTTTAAATGTTTTGACGTAGGTGCTATGCACCGCAGAGAATGTTTTATATTTTTCCGTAGTTGGTGGTTGGCTATTAATGCCATACGATATATATATATATATATATACACCCCCAAAAATGTTGACCTAAATCCGCCTATGACGTTAGCTATCCAGAGGTTTTGTTTATATCTAAGGGGCTATTGCTCTCACCACAATTGAAATAGATCAAGTATGAGAGAACAATCATGCGTATAGTAACCCTTAAAGTATGTAGCATTGCCCAATTATATAATTTTCTATAACTGTAATGACATCATTTTACTATGAACTCCCACTTTTTATCTTTTATAGAGTTGAGTGGAAGATATAATTTGCTAGTCCTAACTTCGCCTCTTTAATAAAAACAGTTTATTTCGTATCACTTTCATAACACCTTCTGCACAATTTTCTATGATATTGTGAATAGGTCAGCATTTCATTCAGATTATTTGCCCCCTCGATTGATTCTAGACTATTACGGGATTTATAGATGTTACAAAGCCTACTTTTATGTAAATTCACTAGTTTTCTGATGAATAGTTTCAGGACAAAGACCCTTTTTCAAATCTTCATAGGTAAGTTTCATAAATAGCGCCTACACTGCTATCAAATAAACACACCAATCAATATATTGATTGAATAGGATCAAAAAGTAGTACCAAATAAAAAATTTGCCTTGACAAAATTTATTCTAGTTCATCTAACTAACATAACATAAACTAATCTCCATTAATATGGTGAACCACCCTATGCCCAGGAATGTTTAAATGTGAGAGTAGACCACATTTAAGTATGATACGGTAGGTATGTTATTGTTTTTCTTGTAGGTGTTATTTTGTTAAAATTAAAGTTGTCATTATGATCAGTAATGTTTTGGTGTTGTAGATTATGTTAGTGTTTACTGGTACCTTACCGTACTTGCTTTTGAATATAAATGTGGGAATAAAAAGCTAAACAAAAATAGGAGTAATTAGTTAGGCCTATATAGTTATAGTAATTATATAGGCCTTTCTTATTTAACTGAGGTTTTGATTGAATTAATAGTGTTAATATCGATTGGGCCAGTCAATAACTTATTTTCATTTGATGGTAGTGTAGGCGCTACATGAAACTGTACTAATCTTCACATCTAGGCTTATCATTTGGATAGTGGGCTCCAAGAATGCGCTTAAAGAAAAAAACACGGTAAGGTAGGTTGAACTAAGGTAGTGAGCAAGTAATGGTTTTGTAGTTGACATTGCATTATTGAAACTTGTCCTTGGCCAGCCACGTTTCTATTGTCTTAAATTCGAGGGTCTATGAACGTTTTCCAAATGTGTCTTTAAGAACGTGTGTGATTTTAACCTCAAAACAAAAAACTTTTGACAGTCAATGGCATCAAGATTTGAAAATGAGACTTTTGATCGAAAACCAGGGTCTGAAAGACTAGTGGATTGATGACAGTTGAGATTTTGTAGGCCTAAGATTTATGATTATTAATCATTATGTTCATCCCAAAAATCTTTAATGTGCACAGTGAGGTATAAAAGCTATATTAGGCATAGGCCTTAAATTTCATTTCAAATAACATACAAGTTTTACCGGCGAAACTTCGTTATCCGACTCCACCGTTATTATCGATTAGAAATTTCGATATTGCGATAATATTGCTATTATATTGATGATACAATTACATGATTTGATTACAATTTTATCACCTGATTTAGTTTAGTTCTATAATATAATTAAACAAACCTTTTTACAATAAAACAAATATATTCAAACAAGTAACTGAAAATAACAATCACAAAAAAGTAAAAATTGTAGCTATTGTAACCTGTAACAAAGAACAACACAAAATAAACTAACCGTGTAGCTGTATCTAAATTGAGAGAAGAAGCAGACTTCGTTAGATCTAAATTGGCGTCACACAAATGCTGCTAAATACAAATCAGAAAGGTATTTTTTTGCTATATTGTATTGAGGGAATATGCATTTTAAATGTTTCCAAACACCATTGATTTTGTTGTTATAAACATCGCTGTCAATAAAAGTGACGGAGGTTTACGGTTACACTGTTAGGTTAGATTATTATTGTGATACATTTCTTATCTCAGTATCGTTGTTGATTCGATCGTTTTCATCGCACAATTTCAATCGCAATATCGAAATTCCTAATTGGTAATAACGGTGGTGTCAGATAACGAAGTTTTGCCGTTTTACCTAACTGCTGAGAAATAAGCATTATTAGGTGGTCAACAGATCAACATCGCCTAGGAACCAGTAAGTTAAGTTAAATTTGTGAGGGTCAATTTTTTTGGTGCCAGTAGTCTGAGTACTTACCAGCTTACTTACATCTTGAATCTCCTCTGACCCTCCACTGGCCACTATGGCTCGTAAAACCCAATTGACAGTTTAGACATGCAGGGCTCATCCCATGATGTGTCCTATAGTCCATGAGATGACAAAGAATGTAAAATATTTAAACCCCTATGATCTGATGTGACTACCTTTGTAAACCGGAAACCCAATACCTAGCTACAAATGCTTAGAATAGGATTGTAGACTCATAAATTCTGACGGTAAGTTGGTTAGATAATATGAGTAGGCTAGCTACAAATACGACACATTGTATTCTATTACAAGCTTTTGCAGCCAATGTTGTTACATGAAACTACACAATGTTCAATAATTTAATGTTATCTTACCTTTGTCTCTGAAGAGTTTGCCATAACTTTTGAGTCCTTGTTCTTCTAACCAAGAAATAACTTCTGCTTCTTCAGATTCTGCACTCGAAAAGTAAAAGTATACTTTGGTGATAGAAAAAGTACAGATTATGGAAACAAACCAAAATAATAATATTGTATATAAATTATACATTTTAAAATAAAAACTTTAGAGGTTAGACTCCATTTTTTAGAGTTAAATGTTTAGAAAAACGGGCCTATACTGTATCCACTTATTGATTGCAATACGATCTCTGTTAATAAATTCATGATATAGAGCAAAATATGAAATTGATTGCTATGCGAAAAAACTAATATTTAAAACCAAATCGATAACAGACGACAATTGCACCTAGTTTGACATTTCGGCATAAACAAATCAATAGGTTTTTTCTTTTTTGAAATAGCAGGCTTAGGTTTTTAAATACCCATGCAGCATTAAAGTACACTGGTTGCTGCCATAGTTTTTTTTTAACAACCAGTACATTTTATTATATAGCAACTATTCGAACGATTCGAACTTTCGAGTTAGTATAAAGGTATATCTAAATATATAAAAATACAGGCTTACGCCACAACTTCATATAGTTCAAATTATCTGTTATCTAATAAAATTAATGAATGGTGACTTTATCTGAATGAACTGCAGAAAGATAAACATGTTCATGATTTTATCCAGATTAATACCTTAAACAAAGATTGAAAGCTAACACCTACGTATCTATCTAAAGTCAATGCTAAAATGTTTAGCTTAGAAAAAATGTTGACCACTTGGGTGCTATGAGCTAAGCGTTGAACTATTGACAATATATACTGATACATTTAATTTACTGATAATATATGGTTTTTTTTGCATTTTTCCAGTCTCACATCATCTATGGTACAAGGTTGTCGGGACATTCTTCTAGAGTTGATACGATTCTGCTGTTGCAGAAAAGTTCTCTGAGGGCCGTGTATATAGAATAACCCATTGGCTTGAACACTGTAGGCCCTTTTTCAAGCATTGTCAGGTTTTGACAGTGTTTAGTGTGTATGTCTATCAGTGCTTGATGGCAATAAAGCATGCCAGGGTAATAATAATAATAATAATATTCTTTATTGTATAAGGCATCATTGATGCATAACAATATATATATAAATACTTATGCACATATATAGTCTGCTAATTTACAACTATTTTAAAATATTCATTTGTTGAATAGAGACAGTTTTCTGTTAATAACAGTTTGATGTATCTTGAATTTTTCTGTTGATAATCCTTTAACTTCTTTAGGTAGAGCATTGAAAAATTTTACATTTAAATATGAATACATTTTTTGAGACTTTGCATATTTTAATCTATTAAATCTATATATTAAAAAAATTGGGGTTTTCTTTTCCGGTAATGTTTGGCTCTTCTACCCAACCGATTTTCATGATTTTAGTCTTAAATTAAAGGTATGAATTCACAGATTTGCCATCAAGCATCGGAATTCACTTTCCTATCATATTACTCGAATTACACACAAATTAAATTTCCTCCCTGTGTATTTCTTATGGGAGTTAAATTTTAATTGTCTTTTCCGGTTTTGTTTGGCCATTCTAACCGACCGATTTTGATAATTTTGGTCTTAAATTAAAGGTAAGAATGCACAGATTTGCCATCAAACATTTGAATTCAGTTATCTACTATTTTACTCGACCTAAAAACTTAAATGTGATTTTTTCGGGATTTTTTAATTGATTTAAGGATAAAATTCTCCATTTATAGTTATGTTATGCTATATGTTTTGGTCTAAGAACCATCTCTGAAATACCACCTTTCATATGAGCCTTTAAACATAAAAATCGGAAGAAATTGAACCTCGCTACAGAATTCCAAATAACATAATTAATTTTAATTTTTATGACTTATCTTCAATCAATGATACATAACTCAATTTCTATTTAAGATATTTTATATATTTTGGTCTTCAAATAATCCTTGAATTCTTGGCTTTCTTTTGAGATATATTGATCGTTAGAATCGGTATTTATTTATTTACTATATTACTAGACCAAAAACATAAATTTGATAATTTCCAGAATTTGGAATTGAATTGAGGGTACAATTTTCCAGTTATAGATAGGTTATGCTATATGTTTTGCCCTAAGAACCATCTCTGGAATACCAGCTTTCAAATGAGTCTTTGAATTTAAAAATCGGACAATATTGAAGCTCGCTACAGCATTCCAAATAACATAATTTATTTTTATTTGTATGACTTATCTGCAATCTATGACACATAACTCAATTTCTATTTAAAATATTTCATATATTTTGGTCTTCAAATAATCCTTGAAATCTTGGCTTTCTTTTGAGATATTGATTGTTAGAATCTGTATTCATTTACTTATTATATTACTCAACCTAAAAACATAAATTTGATAATTTCCAGAATTTGGAATTGAATTGAAGATAAATGTTTACAGTCATAATTATGTTAAGCTATATATGTTTTGGTCCAAGAACCATCTCTGGAATACAAGATTTCGTATGAGTCATTGAGTATAAAAATCGGACGAAATTGAAGTTTGCTACAGTACTATTTTCTTTATTGTGCGTTCGTTAAGAATTACAATAGTGTCAAAAATACATAAAATACAAGTTATTTTTCAGTATCTTCAAAAACTTCCTTTAGTGAGTAGAAGGGTCTTTCCACTAGCCACTTCTTTAATTCCTTGTGCATCTTATTGCCAGTTAAGTTTCTCAGGCGGTCCGGAAGGTGGTTCTTCAGTTTACAGCCAACATAGGATGGTTTTTTTTCTCACACAGAGTAGTACGGTGTACTGGAGGACGAGCTTGGAGCCATGACGAGGGTATAGTGGTGTAGATCGTGGTTTTCTTGGATCGTTGGTTTATTTCATCTACATACATTATATTTTGAATTATGTAGATAGTATTCCCAATGTGAGTATTCCCAGGTTGGTGAAACCTGGTCTTTCTGCTACTGCATTCTAAGCAACACAAGTTGTAATTCTTTTCGACTTATCTCCAATCGATGATTCATAGCTCCATTTATATTTTAGATGTTTTGAATGTTTTGCTCATGAAATGCCGGTAATCCTTGAAGTTTTGGCTTTCTTTTGAGATATTGATCGTTAGAATCGGTTAATTTTGAGATGTTATAATATGTTTCAAAAATTGTGTTAGGCTCACATTTAAGTGCAATTTAGAAATTCTGTTTATTTTGGTCTAAAAAGTTGTGTATCATTCAGCTTCCATTAAATTCCTGCTGATAATAAAAATCAGGCAAGCATGATGCGCTATATAATTTTATTCAACATAATTTTTAATCATGGTCTTCTGGGATTTGAATTTAATTTATGGCATTTTTATCCAGTTCTAATTAGGTTGTGGTATTATTTTTGGTCTGATAATCTTAAATAAATTGCTGACTTCCAATCACAAATTTGTTTAATAAACGCAAGAAGAACAACCAATGTAATTTTTCTTAATAATATATACCCTTTTATTAATTGAAACTTATTATTAGCTTCATTTTTTAATTGCCTGTAAACTTCTGTAAATTACGATTGGCTTTAAGCTATTGTTTATATTTGATGAACATTTACGTTTCCATAATTAAGTTTATACTGGGTGAATGCGTGCGAATTCGCAAGAAAATAAATAGTACGCTTTTCCTAAAAAAAATTCATCATAGTGCAACCTCCAGTTATAGAGTAGGTAAATATCATTGTTAGTTTTGGCATTATAGTCTGTTGTTAGGTACTCCTGTCAACTGATTTTCTGTAAATTTCTATTCCAATGTAAAAAAATATCACCTGGGCTTTTGATTTTAAATTTAAAATTCATATTAAAATAGTCGAATTAGTTGTTCATGCCTTTTTCGAGTAATAGTGTCTCGATTAAAAATCGAAAGCCAGTTTGCAACTCTGCACCTACATACTCACATGCGCATTTCAATGTTAAAAAAGGTTTTTTGTTTACAAATTTTCATGTACCTTTGACTATATACACTAACGTGAATAGACTTCTCATAGCATAGGCGTGTTTGAAACCTATTGAGTGTGGTGCGATCTTCTGCGGCGCACATGAAGTACAAGTGACATATGATAGATAAATCAGTATTACCACTATTCTCAACAAAAAATGGAATAATTTATCACTGAGGGTCATTTTTATGTTGTGGTTAAGTGTTTTGGCAGCACTGAAAACCCAGCTGAATAATAACAACATCGATGGCAGCGACTCTGGCGCCGCGTACATGACAATTCCAAATTTTTGCCCAAAACTAAATGCATTATTGGATGAGAGGTCTATTCACGTTAGTGTACATAGTCAGTCAATGGTATTACTAAATATAGATTCCACATATACTTTTCATTTTGCAACTTATCTCTTCCTGTCATAAATTATTTTACAACTAGAGAACCCGTGCTGCTCCGCAGCATTGACATTAGATACAGATAGTGATAATTTAATAATACTAACAATGACATTAATAATTCTTAGTATTTGCTGTGTCTACTAAGAACCACAGTATATGAAACTGAGTTTGAGAACACAAAAAAGAACACAACTAAACAAATAAAAATATAAAAAACAATATCTTATTTAGTCAATCTACAGTTACATGATTGAAATTAAGCAGATGTTTTTGTAGACGTGTTAATAAACAAAAATAGTTAGCGCTTTTATGTGAACATTGTTTTAGTATACATCAATAAATCCAAAATATGAAACGGTGAAAGGTCGTCACAGAAAAACAACTTAGGTATGACACATTAAATAACATGAACACAATAAACTTATACCTACTGTGGTTTCTTTTATTTAAACGGACATGGTAAAATAATTAATGAAAGGGAGAGATAAGTTGCAAAATTAAAAGGATATGTGGAATCTATATTTAGTAATACCATTGACTATGTACACTAACGGAATAGACCTCTCATCCAATGCATTTAGTTTGAGGCAAAATTTTTGAAGTTTCGTGTACGCGGCGCCAGAGTTGCTGCCATCGATGTTGTTATTATTCAGCTGGGTTTGCAGTGCTGCCAAAACACTTAACCACAACATAAAAATAACCCTCAGTTATAAAAAATTCCATTCTTGGTTGAGAAGAGTGGTAATACTGATTTATCTATCAAATGTCACTAGTTCTTCATGTACGTCGCAGACGATCACTCCACCGTCAATAGGTTTCAAACACGCCTATGCTATGAGAAGTCTATTCATGTTAGTGTATATAGTCAAAAGTAATGTATGAATTTCTAACCTATAATTAAATGTATTGCACTTAAATGTAGGCCTAATACAATTTTTGAAACATATTGTAACGTTTCAAAATTAACCTATTCTAACGATCAATACCTATCTCCAAAGAAAGCCAAAACTTCAAGGATTATTAGGTTTTCCTTCTCAAAACATCTAAAATATAAATTGAATTATGACACATCGATTGCAGATAAGTCATAAAAGAATTGCAACTTGTGTTGCTTAGAATGCAGTAGTAAACTTAAATTTTTACACTCAATGACTCATATGAAAGCTTGTATTCCAGAGATGGTTCTTGGACCAAAACATATAGCTTAACATAAATATAACTGTAAACATTTATTTTTAATTCAATTCCAAATTCTGGAAGTTATCAAATTTATGTTTTTAGGTTGAGTAATATAATAAATAAATGAATACAGAATCTAACGATCAATATCTCAAAAGAAAGCCAAGATTTCAAGGATTATTTGAAGACCAAAACATTTAAAATATCTTAAGTAGAAATGGAGTTATGTATCATAGATTGCAGATAAGTCATACAAATAAAAATAAATTATGATATTTGGAATGCTGTAGCGAGCTTCAATATGGTCCGATTTTTATCTTTAAAGACTCATATGAAAGCTGGTATTCCAGAGATGGTTCTTAAACCAAAACATATTGCATAACATATCTAAAACTGGAAAATTGCATCCTTAATTCAATTCCAAATTCCGGAAATTATCAAATTTATGTTTTTAGGTAGAGTAATATAATAGATAAATAAAAACCTATTCTAACGATCAATATCTCAAAAGAATGCCAAGATTTCAAGGATTATTTGAAGACCAAAACATATAAAATATCTTAAAAAGAAATGGAGTTATGTATCATTGATTGAAGATAAGTCATAAAAATTAAAAATAAATTACGTTATTCGGAATGCTTTAGCGACCTTCAATTACGTCCGATTTTTATATTCAAAGGCTTAAATGAAAGCTGGTATTCCAGAGATGGTTCTTAGACCAAACAATATAGCATAACATATCTAAAACTGGAAAATTGTATCCTTAACTCAATTCCAAATTCTGGAAATTATCAAATTTACGTTTTTAGGTAGAGTAATGTAGTAGATAAATAAATACCAATTCTAACGATCAATATCTCAAAAGAAAGCCAAGATTTCGAGGATTATTTGAAGACCAAAACATATAAAATATCTTAAAGAGAAATGGAGTTATGTATCATCGATTGAAGATAAGTCATAAAAATTCAAATAAATTATGTTATTTGGAATGCTGTAGCGACCTTCTATTTCGTCCGATTTTTATATTCAAAGGCTCATATGAAAGCTGGTATTCCAGAGATGGTTCTTAGACCAAAACATATTGCATAACATAACTATAAATGGAAAATTTTATCTTTAATTCAATTGGAAAATCCGGAAAAAATCACATTTATGTTTATAGGTCGAGTAATTGAATTTTTTACTATATGGAACATAGAGTATAAAATTCTTTTAGAGCGACTTTCAATTTCTCTTAGGCGAATTTTAGACCCCCAAAAGGCTTTTTTATTACTAATTTGATTTCAATGAAATTCTCAGGTTAGATTTTAAGTATTTTAAACTGGGTAATAAACTATAATCGAGCAATTATTTTCAAGTATTAAAAAAGCTTATTTTCCGGAATTTTTGACAGAACTTTAGTTGTTTAGGCTACATGATTTGACTAATGTAGTTGCTATGATCAGTTTATATTCTCCCATCGCAGCTGAGTTGTTGCTGTGTTTGCTGAAAACAACATTCAACATATTAACATAACCTTTTCTTGTTTATATCTGCTCGCCGTTATGTTACGTTTTTAAATAAAATTTAATTGATATTTTGACAGACCTATTTGTTAAATTAAATAGATCAACACTTATGTTTACTTGTTGAAGTTATAAATTATACAAAAAGATAGGCATGTTGATGTGGAATGAATTGCTGTCGTACGGAATTATGCGATTAACTAATTTATGGGATACAACAAATATCTATTTGGGAGAAAGATTTAAATTGAACAACTAATTAGAATGTGTTGTGCCATTGTAGCCTATGTCTCAGGTAACAAAATATGCATTAAGTGTTAAGTAAGCGTAATTCTACAATACTTGCATTACTTGATTTTTATTAATTTGCAATCATGGATTTTAAATTGTATTGTTTTTTCGCTCTACAATCTATTTACCTTTAATATTATAAGCATAATTATTATTAAGTTACTTGCTTGTTTTGAGGTCTTAGCTAAAATCATTGTTTGTATTTGTAGGCTAGGCCTAGGATGTACGCCCGTTGACTTTGGACGGTTAGATGACGTTCCACTCTTCACATTCGAGGAGATGGAAACCTCCGTTCTCTCCCTAAAGAGCAACAAGGCTCCTGACCCGGACGGATTCCCAGCGAGGTTTTAAAGAAAGTATTTTCAATTAATGCTGATTTGTTGTTGAGAATGTACAACGCCTGTTTGGTAGAAAGGGTGTTTCCGGCTCCCTGGAAAACTGCCAGACTTGTACTCATCAGCAAGGGCAAAGGTGATCCCGAGCTGCCGTCGTCCCACAGGCCTTTTTGCATGTTGGACACGGCTGGGAAGCTGTCCGAGAAGCTGATCCGTTCCCGCCTGACGTCTGCCGTGGAAGCTGCTGGGTACTTATGCCCCCGTCAGTACGGCTTCAGAAAGGGACGGTCAACGATTGACGCTATCACTGAAGTCCAGAGAGCTGTGAAGAGAGCCGAGAGCCACGACCATTTCTCTCGCTAAGTAGTGCTTCTTTGTTACGCTTATGTCAAGAATGCCTTTAACTCGGCGAGGTGGGTCGATATGCTGGATGCGCTTCGCAACACCTTTCGCGTTCCTGCATATCTGTTGCGACTCATCTTGTTGCGGATTATCTCCGCTCTCGAAGCCTGATTTACGACACAAGGGACGGAACGTGGACGATGGAAGTCACTTCTGGTGCCGTGCAAGATTCAATACTCGGCCAGGATCTCTGGAACGTTGCCTATGACAGCCTCCTGAGGTTGGAGATGCCTGAGGAAACCACTTTGGTTGGGTACGCCGATGATGTTGCAGCTCTCATTATCGCACGCAACGTTGAGCTGGCCCAACTAAAGTTGAACCGAGTCATGCGTGTGGTCAACACATGGATGTTCGATC
Organism: Neoaliturus tenellus; assembly: GCA_030545055.2. NCBI lineage: Eukaryota > Metazoa > Arthropoda > Insecta > Hemiptera > Cicadellidae > Neoaliturus > Neoaliturus tenellus. Next base: position 61,884,396 of record CM061537.1, on the reverse strand, counting down.
ACGCTCTCTCGCGTACTCTCCGTAAGACGGAGATTGTGATCCTTACGAAGAAGAGGATGGAGACCGTCGTTCCGTTCCGAGTGGGAAGGAAGGTGGTCCAATCAACTCGTGCTGCTAAGTACTTCGGGATTATGGTGGACACCAAGTTAAGCTGGAGGGATCAGATATTCCGAACGGCGGACGAGTCCGCTAAGGTAGTCACTTACCTTAGTAGGCTGATGGCCAATGTCGGGGTTCCACGATCCAGCAGAAGACGTCTGTTGATGTGCGCGGTTCAGTCCGTGCTTTTTTATGGAGCAGAGGTGTGAGCAGACGCTCTCGATAAAGAGTAGTACAGGTTGCGACTCGCCCGGGTTCAACGTCGAGCGGCGCTCGGGGTGTGTTCCGCCTACCGGACAGTGTCCGAGCCTGCCGTCCTGGTTGTCGCCGGAGTTATCCCTGTCAAGCTCTTGGCAAGGGCGGATCCAGAGATTCGTTTTGGGGGGGGGGCGGTTCCCAGAGATTACCCCCCCCCCATCCCCGCCCATTAGAGCAAAACAACATTTTGGAAACGAGCGGAAGAGAATCGGTTGGCCGGCATTTGGCCAACAAAAATACATCAATTGCACTGTATCATAAATCGGAACATTCACGGACAATTAAACACACTTGCATTTCCTCAATCAACACTGAACAAACAAGTATACACAATTGCTCCAAAAATTACATCCCCGAATAAAAATATTGTACCGGTAGGGCCTATGGTTATCACACTTCACGATAACTGCAGCGCCAAGGATTATGCCTAAGTGAGGAAGCGGGGGGATTCCTTTCTACTAGTTGCCGGAAAATATGTTTAGCCTACATTTGTAATAAGGAACAGATTACTAAGACAACCGTCATAGCTGGTTTTTGTGCTTTTATTTACATTCAACTAAATCAAATTATTAAATAGATTTAACCTTAAATATTGTCGACAATCTCTAACAGATTAATTGAGAAAATGTCATGGATCTCCTAACCTAAATTGAAAAACATGATTCAATAGAAAAACTTATATTTAATAGCAAATTTAATAAGATTTTATATAACTTCCAAGATACCCTAAACGAAAACTTAATAAGTCTCTTATGAACACAAAGATTAACTTTGTCCATAATGATTTGATAAAATCAGAATCAGTCGATAACCTGCGAAGCTGTTTCATAGTTAGTTATCGCCTGCCCTGCCGTCTACTGCGTATGTGTTTACTCCCACTCCGGCGCGGCGCCTGACAAGTGGTGACCCTGGCGGTCCTAGCTGGAGATAGTTAAACCAATTACAACTGTACGAAAACGAAAACCCAAACCAGGACCAATCGCGGAAAACCACCCCTCTTATTCCCACCGATGCTATCCGACGGAGGCTTTGTGAAGTCTACGGCTCGGGGATGCCACGTAATAACACTCGTTCGTCATACTAATGGCGGAATACGATAGGTCTGAATAACTTGCCGTTCATAAGTAAATAAATTTATTTGGGAGATAAGAGTACTGTGGCCGTGATGTATTTTCTTTACGACTTTAATTTAAATGTTTTAACGTTTGATTTCTTACCTGCTTGTTATTAATGTTTTGCCCTGAACCTGACAAAAAAATTATTTTTAGGGGTTTGGAGGGGGCGATCGCCCCTACCGCCCCCCCATTGGATCCGCCCCTGGTCTTGGCAGGAGAGAGGAAGGCAATTTATCAGAGACAAGGCGAGATTAAAAGGACGCGGAAAGAACAGAAGAGCTCTCCAGAACCTTCCAGCAGTGGCAACACAGCTGGGAGCACGACACCCGAGGACGATGGACTGCGCGACTTATCAAGCACGTCCAACCATGGGTGGAACGGCAGCCAATTCTTGACAATTCACGGCTATCTCGGTCGTACCTGAACCGGATGGGCAAGACCGGTTCACCGGACTGCATTTATTGCTTTGGCGTTCCCGACAATGCGGAACACACATTCTTCCGCTGCCCCCGTTGGGAAGGGCCCCGCCTGAAGGCCACACAAATTTTGTTGTGCATTTTCGGTGGACTCGGTCTGCCAAAAGATCTTGGAGGATGAGGAAAACTGGGATTGTTTATCACAGTTCGTCCGGGGCAACCTCCTGGAAAAGAAACCGATCTGGACCGCGAAGTGGCCCAGATCCCTTGATCGAGTGGCTGGATAAGGAGTAAGCCCCACCGGCGTTAGCCAAATTTAGGCCTAGCCTGACGTAATGTGATAAACAATTCCAGGTTAGAATCCTAAAGAGTAGAGGAGGTTTTTTAGTGGGTAAACCCATTTTAGGGGAGCCCCACACTACAGACTTGCCACCTGTGCGCGTAATGCATTTTTCTTACCTCTCCCTAAAAAACCCATAAAAAGCGTCACTTAATAACTCAAAAGGTGAGTAAAAAATTCTTGTACGGGACGGACATCGGAGCGTATTCCTAGTATAGTAGATAACTGAATACAAATGTTTGATGGCAAATCTGTGCATTCTTACCTTTAATTTAAGACCAAAATTATCAAAATCGGTCGGTTAGAATAGCCAAACAAATCCGGAAAAGACAGTTAAAATTTAACTCCCATAAGAAATACACAGGGAGGAAATTTAATTTGTGTGTAAATCGAGCAATATGATGGGAAAGTGAATTCCGATGCTTGATGGCTCATCTGTGAATGCACACCTTTAATTTAAGACTAAAATCATGAAAATCGGTCGGGTAGAAGAGCCAAACATTACCGGAATTTTTTTACCCAATTTTTTTAATATATAGATGTCTATTAAACATATGTTTAAATAAAAGAAACCACAGTATATGTTTATTGTGTTTTGTTATTTAATGTGTCATACCTAAGTTTTTTTTCTGTGACCTTTCACTGTTTCATATTTTGGATTTATTGATGCATACTAAAACAATGTTCACATAAAAGAGCTATTTATTTTTGTTTATTAACACGTCAACAAAAATATCTGCTTAAATTCAATCATGTAACTACTGTAGATAATTAAATGAGATAATTTTTATTGTTTTTTTTTTATTTTTTATTATTTTTTGTTGTGTTATTTTTTGTGTTCTTAAACTCAGTTTCATATATTGTAGTTCTTAGTAGGCACACCAAATAATAAGAATTATTAATTTAATTAATTGGTAGAACTATTAAATTATCACTATCTGTATCTAATGTCAATGCTGCGGAGCAGCACGGGTTCTCTAGTTTTTTAATGGTTCTTTGATTGTGTGTTGTATTTATGACATACGTTGTTTTCACTGTAATTTTGAATATTTTTCTTAAGATTTATGAGAGACTGGAAGACATATATAGATGGAACAGACATGATGTTCAATTTTTGAAATAAAGGTCTACAATGTGTTTTGGATGGGACTCCACAAATGGTTCTCAAAGCCTTTTTTGAATTTTGAATAGTTGAGTTGAATTTTTTTATGTTCCCCACAGTGTGCCATAACTAAGTATAGAATGAATGTACGCATAGTAAACTTGAATTAATACTTCTTCACTGACATTGTTTTTCAGTCAAGTCCCGGAACGGTGAAATATATTTTTTACCATTATAGATAAAGTAATGAAACTTGTTATACCAATAATAGCTATAAATATCTACTCTTTTAAGCTATTATCACTTTTTTATCCCTTAAGGGGGACGGCCTACGAGGAGTCAGTCAAAATTCTTCTTATCTAATGTATCATTCAATTCAACTTCATTTCATATTTGATGTTCTCAAACCAATTAAAATGTACCTAACGTCCTGGACGGAAGTGAATGTCACCGGAAGTCAATGCGTTTGGACTTACTATCCAGTAGACCACAATAAAGAGACAGATTGTTATTAGTGTAGGTTTCTTGTTTCTTTTGGATTTCATGGGCGGTGGACTTTAGCGATAAATCATATACATAGTATAATGTATTTGAGGTTGTTTTTCAAGTAATAATTATATTTAGGCCATATAAAATTGTGGGTTGGTGTTCTTAAATGAACTAATGAACATCGGTTTAACCGGCCAATTCATTATCCGGCCGCGGCCTGGTCCCGAGGTGGCCGGTTAAGAGGGAGTCTACTGTAGGTATACAGAACAGAAGTGATAATAATTTGACTCAACTGAAAAAGTGATTGACACACAGGAAACGGCATGGGGGTGACGCTGGTCAACAATCTCCACCTTCACAGTGGAGCGAGACGGGGGAAGCGGAAGCTGTTGCTGTTGACTGCACAGGAAATCATGCTCTAAAGAGCGGAGATCTGAGCAGATGTGATTAAGGTAAAGAAATCTAACTCACATGCCTGGTGTGAGCTGCGTGATGCTTTGACAGTGTACGGTACATAAGTTTCCGAAGCGGTTGTGCTGGTCATGGAAGGAGTCATCCCCATCGACCTGCTAGCTGAAGAAACAAAATCCATCTGGAAGCTATATGTGGAACTGACGGAGGCCACTTAGCTGGCCCCAGCTAAATGAGGACCATTTGGCAGCTTCGATGGAATGAAGGGATAACCCGAAGGTGAATATGGTGACTCATCAGGGATTTGGAAAAGCGGCTTTGCTTTTCCTCCTAGGCCACACAATATTGCGATGTCAGGATGAGCAGAGGCTCAGGTTGATCGAAGTGATATGGTTACAGTGCAAGGGGTTTTTTATCAGGTTTGCTTAGCCATGCATGTAGGACCAAATTCCACAGCACATTGCTTATGGAGCGGGATAAATGGAGCTTCGGTAACCCTGGTGGCCGTTTGCACAGCACAGAGTTGCCATTTTCCTCGTCCTAAGCGCAAAAAAAGCAATCCCACTTTAACGATTCAATTACTGTACGGTACAATAAACAAAACTAGCATTCATGAGAAGAAAATTTTTTTAAATTCTTAACAATTGATTATACATTTTGTAAAACGATAATGTTTTTTGTATTAATGGTATGATATTTAGTGGCGTAACAGAGGGGCACGCGCACTGAGAAATATGTTTAATTTTAAATTTGATATGGTGAGATTGTATTTTCTCAAATTGCCTGTAGAATATTTCTCATAAAATATCAAAAATATTTTTACAATAGTCATCAGTCAAGTTTATCATCAGTAATGTTAACTATGCTGGTTTGCCACCAGCTGCCAGCTCAACCTGCCTACCTCTCAATTTGTTGTGTTCATTTTGTTGTGCTGTGTCGATACCTTTGTTGGGTTTTTTTTTTAAATAAAAGTTAAATGAAAAGCTTAGAGGCTTAAGTATACTAAGTATAGGGAATGAGACAGCTATCTTGATATAAGTTTCAGACAAAATCAAATCATTTGCTTCCCAAAACTCGATATGTGCATTCCTAAGCGACGACTCTAGCGATTCCGGTCGTACGGCCATAGTTGACAGACACATTCCTTTACAGCACCTAGAGCAGTCGGTGTTGAGCGTATTGCAAGAAGAGGAGGAAGAAGAGATATTGTTTGTTAATTTTTTGTTCCTAATTTAAATGATATGTAATGTAATTTAATGACATATAGATTGATTTCAACTTGAAATTTTATTAAAATTAACTATTAATTACTTTTTTGTATTTGTCTAAAAATAAATTCCCATTTAAATATAATTTCAGTTTTATTACAATTAATTAAAGTGTAACTAAAAAGAAAATGTTATTAAAATTCTATCAAAATTTAAATTAATTAAAAAATTAATTATCTATGTTACTGTTTGTGTATTCTTTATTTTTAAATTAATGAAAAACATTTATATTTTATTTATTTAATTTCATTTGAGCACCAATTTCAAACCAGACGTTCTTTCTCACGTGTGCATCCTTGTACATAGGGTGTTTTGAATTAAAATCCATTTTGTGGCCCCTGGATGATGTTTGAACAATTAATGGTAATCTTACCTCCGTCAATCATCCAACATTAAAAGGTTAAAATCTCCTACGTTGCTGACATGTTTCGTTGTTATCACAACATCTTCAGAGCATTCGTAGTCGTCAAAAGTTAAAATTAATCAACACAAACACGAACATTGAGACACACACGCATACGAACAGTTACATGAATTGATAGGCCTATCATGGCGACACGGACGGTCCCGGCGCGGGTAGCAGACTCTGCTACCCGCGCCGGGACCGTCCGTGTCGCCATGATAGGCCTATCAATTCATGTAACTGTTCGTATGCGTGTGTGTCTCAATGTTCGTGTTTGTGTTGTTTAATTTTAACTTTTGACGACTACGAATGCTCTGAAGATGTTGTGATAACAACGAAACATGTCAGCAACGTAGGAGATTTTAACCTTTTAATGTTGGATGATTGACGGAGGTAAGATTACCATTAATTGGGTGTTTTGAGTTTACCGTCATCACTTATTCAATAGGAATAAGCACAAAACTGAGCTACGGCCGTGGCTGATACGACTAGACTGCTCATGCAAGCAGTCTAGTTATAAGGCTGGGGTCACTGGAGTCGTCGCTTAAGAATTCTACTTTAAGAAGTTCAATTGAGACAAAACAACGACTCTTATGAGGAATAATTCTCAAAGCCCATAGGACTGTGATCTTCTGGGGCAGCCCAAGGGATTAGTTCTGGGACCGGATCTTTATAATACCTCTTGTGGCAGCTTGCTCCACATGGAACATTAATTCCAAATTAATTGTGGGGTCTTTAGAGTCATGGTTTGACTTTGAGGGCTGTGGCCCGTTTTCCCTAAAAACGTATAATACTCTCCTACAAAAAGCCACTGGCGTGGATACACAAAAAATACCCCAGTCTGTGTACTCAGCAAATTTCTAAAGAATTATTGTTTGAACATCATAGAACTTTGTGGCTTTATATAATTAATAATCTTTACAAGGAAATATAGTAATATAATGACATTATATTTCAGAGTTAATTATTTTAATAATTTATATAATAATATTTACATTGCAATAAATGATTTTTTTGAATGGTGATAAAAGTGCATACCCTAAGCTTCCATGCAAAAGGAATGACTTAATTACCAATACCAAAACATGTTGTCGTTAAATTCATTACCTTTTCTGATCTGGCATCTGATTTGAAACACAGACCAACTATCTAGGTGCAGTAAAATGGATTTTTCTTAACTATGTTAGTAGGACCAAGGCCAACAGGCCAACTACACACCAGACCGGAATACGCCCCACCACTCGTGTTAAAACGTCACGCTACTAGTGCGCCAAATCACCTGGAAATCCCCTGAAACAAACAAATCTTTACCCAACTTGCCCTTAGATCCCGAAAATTGGGTAAAATACCCGCTTTTGGCAACATGCATCAGCTGGAACACCACTACTATGACGTCATATCTCTGAGCACTCCGGCCTGGTGAGTAGTTGGCATTGGTAGGACACTGTAATAAGGTTTTCGACTTTGTTTTAAAAACATTTATCTTAGGTCGTTTGACTTAAGATTGGCTTATAGGTGCTCTTTGTAAATTAAAATGTAGTAGGCCCCTAAGTAGGCTCTAACGTTTTAGTTTTTCTTTTAGGCTTATATTTAAATTCAATCGAGTAAATAATTTTAAAAGTAGGACTAAAATCTACATATGACCAGTTTTAGTTTTATCTTTGACTATATACACGAACGTGAATAGACTTTTCATAGCATAGGCGTGTTTGAAACCTGTTGACGATGGTGCGATCTTCTACATGAAGTACAAGTGACATAAAAATTTCAAATTTGACAAATGCAGAAGACAGCTGATCAGCTGATTAGGTACGGACACCTTATTATTTCCATCTCTCTTGCTCCCATTATACACTTTAGTACCAGGTTATCCTAGCCTTGCTCGTTGGTTTTAATTCACTTTTGATATAGTGTCATGGTAATAAAGCTATTAAATTTACACCTACGACCAACTATACCTCTTAGGGCCGCTTTCCCCAACTTGGTTTGTTTAAACCAAAACTTAATCAGCTAGTGACATACAACAAAAGATCCACAAAAATATTTCTCTTGTAAATTATCAATTAATATTTATTTAAATTTTACAATCGATCTGAGAATTGTTGGAAAACTTTCTAACAATTATGTTCTATCTGTGAGTAACAAATATTATTGATATTTTAAGATACTTCACGAACTAAAGTGAATCTCAGATTTGGTTAACCTCAATGTTATGTTTTTGAAAAAGTCCTGATGAAATTCATACTAATATTTTGGTTTGTTTTAATAAGAAATCTTTCTTTTACGTTAACTAATAACTCTGATCTCCTACATGTTAGGAAAAACAGTCACCTCACTGATATTTGCATGAAATATGTCTTTTTTCAACTATCTACTATCCAATACAAAATTAATAGACTTTGTTTGATGTCTCGAAGAAAAAGTAAAACATGTTCTTGGCCCTTTTTTATAAAATCAGAGATTTTTAACACAAAAGTAATTGTGATAGTCATAGCTATTTTAGTGATACTTTCTGGTGACGTGGAACTGAATCCTGGACCAATCGATACCGAAAATACAAAAGAAGAATGCCCCTATTGCAAAAAGCTTTTCTCCAGATTAAAATCGCATATTAAGGCAACTCATCAACAAAACTATTTGGATGATCAATCTTCACAAGAGTCAACATTTGAATTTTCGGAAATTAATTTTAATCATGTTGGGATGGGCAATATTGATATTATAAGTGAAAGATGGTCTGCAAACGAAGAACAAGTGAGTTCTCGTTCACAAATTTCTAATGAACAAGATGTTATGGCCATACCTGGACCTTCGACACACAACCCTTTTAGAATGACTAAACCAAAAGGTAGAGACCCTAGATACACGAGACCATTCTATAAATATAACAATGATAGTAGTGACGATGAATGTCTCAGTCAACACATCTTAGTCACTAATGAGGAAGACCCTTTGATTGAAAAAGTGATTCCTATGTCACACACAACACATGAAACCCGGCACGATGACAGCCAAATATATGATGATGACAGGGACTGAGAAGATCCCTTAAACCCTGAAGAAAGCTGTTCATCTTCCATTCAATGTGTTTTTTGTGGGCGAAGTTTTAAAGAACACGGTATTAATATACACATAGCAAAATCACACCCAGAAGAGGGAAGGAAAAGCTTAATAAAGAAATACAACAAAAAGTTTTCTAATGCATGTTCTCAGAATGATATATTGAGACCTAAACAGTCAATGAATGATGGCCAACAGGGACAAACATTAATTGACACATGTACCCAAAATAAATCAAAATCCAAATTTGATCTAGAATTAGAATATTGGTGTAAGCAATTTAAGGGTGGAGCGCTAAACGATAATGAATGGGATGATCTAATTTCTGAATTTCAGAAGTGGTTAGCTCAAGCCATCCATAAACTCCCAGGCCCTAAGCATCCAGCTCAAAAATATTATGAAGCGAGAAAAAATAAACTTCCTAGACCTGAAACTCACAAATATAAAGACACAACTAATCCCATAAGAAAATCAAAACGTGAAAAGGAGAAAAGGCTTAAAAAATACGAATATCAACTTACTCAATATCTATACTACAATCAGAGGAAGAAAGCTGTAAGAAAAGTACTAAACGAAAGAAATCAACATCAGTGTAAACATGATATCAAAGGCATTCAAGAGTACTTTAGCAATAAGTTAAGTGTTAAAAATGAATGCACTAGAGAATATTATGAGAGTAAGCTAACTAATTTAGAAAAAAATGAGCTGGATAGGGAATATAACCGCACTATCACAAAACATGACATATTGTTTGCTATGAAAAAAATGTCAAGTGACACGGCATCAGGCCCTGACAGAGTGATAATGAGAACACTTAAAAATGAAAATGTAGCAATGATCCTCGCAACTATGGCAAATAGAATGCTAAACACAGGGTACGTTCCAAAATCTCTAAGAAAGGCCAGAACAGTTCTAATATTTAAAAAGGGAGATGTATCTGACTTAAATAATTGGAGGCCAATATCTATTACATCAGTGATTAGACGCACTATTGAAAGGGTTTTTGAGAAGGAAATGAGAAAGTTCGTAGTCTTAAATGAAAACCAGAGAGGATTTGCTAACTCACCTGGTTGCTAAGTTAACATTAAGATTTTGGAGAGAGTATTAGAATAGACGAAACTGGATAAAACGGATGCCACATTAGTGTTTTTGGACGTAGAAAAGGCGTTTGATAGTGTTGGTCACAATCATTTAAGTAAAACAATTGAAGCCTCTTCCATCCCAAGCAAACTAAAAACATTAATTATAAATCTAATGTCTAATAATGAAACACAAATACAAGTAGGATTAAAAAAGACTAAATATATAAATATTGAAAAAGGAGTTTTCCAAGGATCCCCAATATCTCCACTTTTATACAACATGAGCACGAATCATATCCTGGATGAACTTTCGGAACCTGATGTTTGTAATGAATATGGGATTAAATTGGAGGAGGATGTTAATTCCGTTTCAGTATTGGGGTTTGCGGACGACACAGTTTTGGTAGCTAATAACCATAAGTCTGCAGAAATATTAACACGAATGGCGATTAATAGATTTAATGAAATAGGATTGAATATAAATATTAAAAAGTCACAAGCAATTTGTATAAAAAGTGGACGAATACAGAAATGCAATTTAACAATTGGAAACGAAGAAATACAATCTATAGAGCATGGTGAATCAATAAAGTATCTTGGAGTAAACATATCCGAAAATTTAATTTTCAATTCAAACGAAATCTTGGTGAAATTATCAGAAAAACTTAATAACCTTAGTCAAAGTACCCTTCTTTCTGGAGATCAAAAGTTAAATATTTTGAACCAATACATTTCTCCCACCCTAATCTATCCGTTGCAAAATGCTAAAGTCAGTGTAATTCCAAGAAAATTCCTTGAGGAGGGTGATAAATTAATAAGGAGCAGTGTAAAGGAAATATTACAGTTGCCAAGTGACACACCAAATAGCTTTCTATATTCAGACAAGAAATATAAAGGGTTAGGTATTATGCGACTCACTTGGGAAGCATATATTCAACAATTTAATGTTTGTGTAATTTTGGAAAATTCTAAAGTAAATTTATTACCACGCTCATATGAAACAGTAAAAGAAACCATTTTAAAATGTATGGATTTAACATTTTTGGATTTCAAACCTATACAAATAGAAAAGGTTAAAGGACTCCATGTAAGAGCAAAACTTAAAGAAAAAGAATTTAATATCTGGTCTGCTCTCCCACAAAAAGGCAAAGGGGTCTGCTTATTCAAGGAGGTTCCAGGTGCCAATTCGTGGATTTATAATAAAAGAGGACTATCAGCTTCAGAGTGGAGGGACTGTCTAAAGATGACATGCAATGTTGTATCCGTGAGATCCGTGCCTGGAAGGTGTCCCAACACAAACCGTTGCAGACACTGTAACGAGATTGAAACACTTGCACATGTGTTGGGCTCTTACAGGCACGGTGAACTTCTGATCAACAAACGGCATAATGACGTCCGAAAAATTATAGCTGAAGAATTACGAAAACAATATGAAGTCCACGAAGAAGTAACCTGTACCTCCGAAAGCGGAAGCACACGCCGGATTGACATTATTGCCATTGATCGAAGAAATAAATGGGCGTGGATTATTGACCCCACAGTAAGGTTTGAGACGGGCATCAACCAACCTGACGAAGTCGACCAGGAAAGGAAAAATATTTATTTGCCAACAAAACCTTACTTTGAAGAGAAATATGGAGTCAAAATAATTAATGTAATTGGTCTTCTGTTTGGTTCCAGGGGAACATTAAATAAAAATTACGTAAAGTTTAGGCAAGATTTCAAAATTCAGAAGAAAATGGACAGTTTATTAGTGATTAGTATTTTGAAGAATTCTGTTTTAATTTTAAAAAACCATTTATATAAAAATGTCCAGTAAATTTGAAATAAATCAGTGGAACAGATGCCATGCATTTATGGCACATATAAAAAGTCCAACTATTAAAATGCCCATGTCATGTGTATTTACAAAATTGTTTTTACAAGCACTTTGTCAAAGATGGCAAGCCATAAATGCGTGGCAAGTTAACAGTTCCTGTTGTTATTATATTATAAACCAGATTTGGCCATATGACTTAACATTGACATTTTTCTGGATTAGTTTAAACTGAGTTGGGGAAAGCGGCCCTTAATAGTTAACAGCTGTTTCAAAAAGGCTGCTTAGCATTAATTTTCTTTTATTTTTGTACAACTTTTGTTGTTGTTTCGTTACCAAAATAGCAACCCATAAGAACAATGTTAAAAATTACTATTTTTAAACTTAAATTTTGACCAAATTGGTTTTTTCCTGGATTGAGGCTGTTTCTAAACTTATTTTTGGACCAAAACACTCTTAAATGCACAGTTTAAGCAAAATCTACCCGCTAGATTTCGAGATCTCGAGATCGTGGAACACACATCCCTTCAGACAGTGCTCGTATTATAGTATCATAAACAAAAACACTAAGTGTTGAGGGGTTGCCAAGTCCTAAAAAGATATGATATCAAAATATGTTCCAAGTCAATGAATTTTGTTTTAGAATAGCTACTATACAAATCGATTTGATCTTTTAATGCTTGGTAAACGTTCCGTAAAACAATATAGTTTTATTTAGAAACCGTACTTAGCCAGCAGATGTATGGTATTTTATTTTATTTTTTTATTGAACTGTACGTATTGAGAACTTCTTCATTCATCGTAATATATCCCCATTAGTAAATATAGGTCTAACTTTACTAATACATCTGCTGGCCAAGTACGGTTTCGAAATAAAACAATATTGTTTTACGGAATGTTTACCAAGCATTAAAAGATCCAATCAATTTGTCTAGTAGCTATTCTAAAATCAAAGTCATTTACTTGGAACATATTTTGATATCATATCTTTTTAGGACTTGGCAACCCCTCAACACTTAGTGTTTTTGTTTATGATATCATTATTTTTTATCATATTTGGCCAGTTGGGGTTTCAAATTAAAATTTTTAAGTAGGAAAACAGATTTAATTAAAAGCTTTAAAGTTAAACGGAACACTATGTTTGTATTCGTTTGTCTGGAATTTATACAGAGGAACACTGCTGTCATTTATAGGGTAGTTTTTTTTAGCTATTTAGCTGCATTAAGAGATTAAAATACTAATGTATGGGTCCATGCTGAATAGTACCCGTGTTTCGTAAAGGAAGTGACAGGAGGTATTAATTTGAAGGTGTCTTTAATCTTGGTCACCTCCTTCGAATTCATCTTTACTATCGAGATATAAATCAAAGATTGTTAAATGCATAAGTTTGTGTCGTGTTAATGTACCAAATTTTATTGCTTCATCTGCAGTGTTAAGAAAATGTACGGTACTTTTACTCCCTGAATAACTGCAAGTGTAATTTTCAGACTAAATAGAAACTATATTTGAGTAAAGGACAACCTAAGATTAACTGATTTCTACTACAGGTCTGCTCCATAGCCGTTTTGTGTTCTGTATGTGAAGCTTTGAAAAGGAATTTAAGCTATAAATCTATATATTAATACGCAACCATGTTTCATTTCCTCCTGTTTTCTCAGCTCGTGTGCATCGTAGGAGAAATCCGCGCATACCGTAAGAAAGGTATAGTTCTGTAGATGAGCAGAATCACATTCTAATTCACATCGGATACCAGGGCTACGCCCCACAGGCTTTCAAAGTTTCAATGTTATTCTTATGGAGGAAGGAGAATTGATTGAATCATTAGACAGCTGTTGTAATAACAAATGCTAGCAAATCTGGGAGAACATATGTTTTGGTTATGAATTATTTTTCAACAAATTGGGTCCAGATCAAATGGTGTATTGGTCGAATTTCGACCAGTGGGCGATTGCTAGTATTTTTATATTGCACATCTGATTGAAAGAATGGATGAAGCAATATTGCTGCGGATACGATTTTTATCGTATCAGTGCCAAAATAGTAATCTGTTTTAAGGATTGGTCGATGTTTAATATAAACATCAGTCAATCTCCAAACATTCAATTAAATTAGAATGATAGCATTAGGCCTATGGATTTTTAAAATTAATCCTTTCAGCAACGTCTGTACATTTTCTAGTTCAAAAATTTCCCTAGCAGAATTTTTCAGGGAGTACGTTCTAATTGTACTTACCATGCGTTTTCTGAATACTAGGATTAAAGCTTGGTACATCAACACTGCCTAAAATTCTGTCATAAGGGGGGCGGCCTACCGGGATTTTTTCTCGCCCAATAAATGAGGTGGTCAAAGCCAAACGTTCCACGCGTATAGGGCATAGCTCGATGAGAAATTACGCCTTTTAATTTGATAAAGAGGCAAATATGACATAATTCCTTTTTTGACACATCAATCTTGAAGATCGGTTCAGTTGTCACTGAGAAGTTAACTTAGCAACTAATGCACGTACGTTTAGGTGGAGGAGGATTATTTGGCACCGTATAGTCACTTCTTCATTGGTTTGGATCAATATTTTATGAATTTATTTATTTGTTTCTTATATGCATTCCAGAGTTTACAATATTTACAAAGAAAAGTTTCTCTTAAAACGGCGTTTTGAAGATAAAGTCTTCCTAGTTGGTTTAGTTTTGTGTGTTTTTATTGAGTTCCTACTGTTAATTTTCGGGTTGTAACTTAACCTAAGAAAAATTACACTGTTGTAACAACAAAGTTACAAAAGTGAGAATAATAACAGTTCTCCAGTTCTAAAGATAACAATATTTTATTTTTTAATACAGTTATACAGATAATTCAAATGAATTTATTGGCTTGGACGAAAGTCAACACATTTTAAGTAAAACAATTTTCTGTATCTATAAGTGCCAGCTGATCAAATCAATGAATATGATAGGAGATGTTTTGGCTTGGTTTCTACAACGAATTAAAATTAGTACCAGGTTAACCGAGCCTTGCTCGTTGGTTTTAATTCGTGTCATGGTAATTAAGCTATTAAATATCCACCAACAACCAACTATACCTCTTCACAGTTAACATCTGTTTGAAAAAGACTGCTTAACATGTATGTTCCTCTATTTTTGTTTACCTTTCGTTGTTATTTCGTTACCAAAATAGCAACCCATAAGACCAATGTTAAAAATCACGATTTTTAAACTTAAATTTAGAGCAAATTTGATTTTTCCTGGGGTTGAGGCTGTCTCTAAACTTCTTTTTGGGCCAAAACACTCTAAAATGCAAAGTTTAAGCAAAATATAACAGCTAGATTTCGAGATCGTGGAACACACATCCCTTCAGAAATTCCTCGTATTATAGTATAGGATAATGTCAAATGTTTGCTTTGTTTACCTTTTAAATTTACGAAATGTAAACTAAATGATTTTTAAAAACTCATATTTGTTTTATTTTGTGATATTTAAAGTGAATGAACTCGATCTTTGTACACAGAGATTTGTACTACGTACAAATACGAAGATTCCTACAAAGTTTCATGTGATTCCCATTAGTGATAAAGGCTGTAAATTTGCTTAAAAATTTAAATAGTTTGTTGTGCGTAGGAAACCACATTTCTGACATTTTTTAGGCTACTTTTGAAGGCACATATTTTACTTCATTGAGGGTTTTTTAAGTAAGCTTGGTGATTTTTGGTGTTATTGACCCAGTTAAACGGATAGAAAACGAAAAATGGGTTGATTGCGTCCTTTTTGTGCCCTTTTGAGGAGTGAAAATTGGCCGTATTCTGCTTCGTGTCTATATAGGCACGCGTCGTCTGTTTGGTTGGGTGGGACTTGGCGACGTGACACGACCGTGCCACTGGATAGGATTTGATAATTTTGGAAGATATTCATTCATTTGCTTAGTCAGGTAAGAAATAATTTTGATTTTTGATTTGATTTAATACTTAGAATGCAACGTAACAATTTGTACACACATGAAAATACATTAACTTTTGTCCTAATATTTTTTTTTTTTGTGAAAGATAAATTTATAACCCATTTTTTAAACTTTTTTTAAAATTTTTGTGGAAAGGCCAAAAATAGTGTTGGGAAGTGATTGTTTATCCTTGCTAATATTACCAATGAATACAAAAACGTAAACAAGGTCACATCTTATGGAAGAAATGGTCAAGAAGGTTTCTGTTGATGTAGTAGCGCAGTCCACCATGAGAGCGCGCACGAGACAACAACCTAATAGTCAGATTTCATTCTGACTTTGTTGCAGATGGTCACCAGCAAAGAATCTCTCTCGTCCTCACACATCATACATAAACTATGACAGTTTTTCATTACTGGACCATTTCTCACAATGTAGGAACACTTTTTCCATCCGCCTGCTTTTTAAGTGCTCATTTTGGAAATTAAGAAAACAAATTTGAAAATACCATGAAAACGTTTATAACTTAGCAAACTTAGTTTATTTTTGTAAACATATGATTCAATAAAATATCGTCATTAGAATAACAATAAAGTTTGAAAGCCCATATGACAAAGTCTTAACAATAAAAGGATTCAATGACTTAAAATAACGATTCTTCTTTAAAACGCTTTCCAATGATACTAAATACGCAATGTAACTAATGTTTAAAATCGTGTTTTAACGACACAATACTAAATAGGAAATGAACTCCCTCTCTCGTACTATGTTTAGGCCTACTCCTCTGGCGCTATCTCTATTTGGAGTGCTCAAGTTCAGTTTACAGCGCTCCTAGCAAAAAAAAATTGTTTGCCACTTTTTAACATGGAATGTGACCTTCTTTACGTTTTTGTATTCATTGATATTACATTGGCTGAAGCCTTTAATTTTTTTGTTTTCGTTTTATTCTACTGGTACCGGCTGGTAATTTCACATGACAACATATTGTGTATCAGTTGTGTAATATTATTGGTCGCTTTTTGAACA
The DNA here is from genome assembly GCA_030545055.2 of Neoaliturus tenellus. Lineage (NCBI taxonomy): Eukaryota > Metazoa > Arthropoda > Insecta > Hemiptera > Cicadellidae > Neoaliturus > Neoaliturus tenellus. The sequence continues at coordinate 61,867,587 of CM061537.1, read as the reverse complement.
GATTACTTTAGAACTGTTACTTTTTAACCAGGCATATGTTTGGCTTAAAAATATAAACAGCTGACTAGGAGTTGCTAAAAAAGACATCATAAGCTATTAAAATTGTTATTTAAGGAAATCTGGTGTTCAAACATACTTGTCAATGGTTTAAATTTTTGGTTTACAGTTGAAATTCCTCCCCCACCCCAATATTCTCAATAAAGATAAAAAACCTACAATAAAAATAGCTCTACCAACTACCTGGACCTGTTAATTGACCATGCTTTACTTGCAACAAACAGTGATAACCTACTGGACCTATCGAAGGGGGCCCGAAAACATCAGTTACGCCACTTGAATCATTTCCAAGTAATCAAGTTTCACCCCAAGGGTCTTTAAACAACAAAAAAAAAACCTCATGTTGGAATTTAATTTAAGACTGGGACCCATTGTCAAGGTTATCAAAGAAAAAAGAGATACACCTAACAGGAATCAATATATAATTCATTAAGTTTACATAAATACATTTTCACACGTAAAACCAAACATCAATATTTACCTATGTGAGACATACAACAACAACTTTCAGTAAATTGGTAAAATACTATATAATAAGCAATACTCTTTGGGGTTTACAAGGTATCTAAATACCATTACATTTCAATATTGACTGTTAGCCTACGTAAAAAGATTGAAATACGTACTGAAACAATTTGTCAATTTATTGGTTTGTCATAGTCAACCAATGATGTATTTTTAATGACAGGAGGAATAATATTCATACCTTGATTTGACTGATTAGGGAAATGTATATAAGGCTATTTCACTTCATGTTATGAAAGCAACTGAAACTTGAGTACTGCGATAATTATGATGAGAAATTTGACATAAAAATTAATAACTCCCTCACTTGTTAAACATAAATAATGAAATATTCAAACAACACGTTTGTACAATTCCAAATAAGTATATTTGTTTGAAAATATACACCACTATGCAGTATACTAAGTTTTTAATATAAGCAAAAGTTCTTGTCTCTAAATACTTATAAAAGCTAAAACAAAATTGACAATAAATGAACATAACAAAGAACTTTCATAGATTCTAAAATGTATTCCAGTAAAAAAGCAAAATCCTTGGCAAGTACAAAAATATACAAAAACTAAAACCTATTTTAAAAGTGATGCTCGGGGAAATGTTACTTAAAGTGGATTAAATTAAAGAGACAATGAGTTGAACTTTCTGCAAAGTTTCACACAGAAAAATTTTCATAATGAATTCACTGTCAATAATGGTAGGCTTAAACTCTTCAGCTTCTTATACTAACTGCAATGGTTAGAAAAAAAGACTTTATGTAACAATCGACATTACAGGCTAAGGTTCTTATCAAATGCAGGTTAAGACTAAAAAAAATTTTTCTCGGAATCAACATTATTTTACTAGGCGCTTTACTAAATTGTTTTAAATTATATTGCTTTACTGTTAGTGTAGTATAGATAGTTTGTAATTACATAATAAAAATAGCACATTATACACAGAATGAGACTAACCATAACCCTATAATTAAGCGGTTTAGTAGGGAATTTGATTTTGGTAATACTGAATCATATCATAAGTACGTGTTCTGAAGTTTAAGAATGAGTTTCTAATAACAGATATCATGTAGGCTGCAGCTTCTTTTTCACTTGCTTGGGGTGCAAATCTGGCTCGGAGGAGTTTGATAGTTTGGCCTCTAAAGCATGGTAGACCAGTGTCCAACTTGAGAGACACTAGAGATATGATGGCCTCCTGGTACGGTCTGACGGCTAGGTACGCTTGGACGCAGAGTTCTGTAAACCATCGGAACGGAGCAGCCTCTGTCTTTCCTCCCATAACCATGACCATTTCATCTGTCAATTTAATGTCGGGTTCAAAACCCAAATTTCCTCCCGGGGAGCTTTCAAACATGAATCCAAAGTCAATGTGTATTATGTGGCCATCTTTGTCAAGCATGATGTTTCCATTGTGACGGTCTTTGATTTGCAGGAGAAAGCCAACTACACTGTAAGCTGCCATAGATCGGACAAAATTTCTTCTCGCATTCTGGAATTCCTTTGTCGTTTCATCACCGTATGTTTTGATGAAATATTCATACATTCCAATATCAGTTTGTCTCCCCAGCTGATCTCGAGATTTTGCATCTGGTACACATTCAATTACTCCACACCCTGGAGCAGTTGCCACAACTCTGTAGGGAAATAAGAATAACTCCAACCCAACTTGTTGGAAAATGTTCTTGAATATTCCAATGACTTGCAATGCTAACATGTCTTGTCTTACATCATCACCGACTTTGAATATGGCAGCTTGCCACATTTCAGGACCCATACTTGAATACAAACTCTCATCTAACTTTGTTGTTCCTTCTGATATTGAGAGAGCTATAGCTTCTAGCTCGTTGATACCACAATGACGAACTCTGAATCTTGCCAAATACGGTGCTTTTGCTGCACTTTGCATGGGTGTACCGCTCTTGTAGTCAATATCTATGACCATTGCTTCAGGATTTGAGGGTAAGTAACACCCAGGCTGAACTTCGATTTTACTCAGTGCTTCCAGACAAGCCTTTTTCCTTTCTGGTCCTTTGGGGAAAGGTCGAATTTCTCCAGATATATTTGTGATTTGACTGAAGAAATCAAATTCTCGTTCATAGAACTGCTTTGCTGGTCCTGACTGTCCTCCTATTATTGTTTTTGTTAACAAGTCTAGAGTGTCAAACAAGGCTGGGTCCTTCTGATGCATTTCTTCATCCATGTACATGTTCGTTTTCATATTCCAAATGAGCTGATGACAAACAACTTGTGATTTTTTGGATATGTACTTAATGAATTCAGTTACGTAGCCCATAGTATCATGTCGGAGTGCTTGCACCAACTGCGGGATGTAAAACAAAACAGCGTCTGCTGGGTAGCTAGTTAAGACTCGAATAGCATATTGTGCTGTGATCGGATGTGGTGGATACTGACGTGAAAAGTATGAAAGTGCTTGAATGGGAGTAACTCGTGCCCATGACAACATATGAACTAATTCTTGGGCATCGTTTAATAAAGTGTCCGTTGTGACCAAAAACTTCAATGCTTGTGGAATGTGGCTTACCGATGTTGGGTGTAAACAGACTAATCTAGAAACTTCTTTCACGATGGCTTCGGCATTTTTCAATCTGTCTGGCAAAAATACAGCCAGGGCTGGGCTTATATCCCAAGCTAGGCGAGCTGTATCTCTCAGGGTGCGTTCTGATACTGTTTTTGATTTCCATGCTGCGATTGTGTCTTCACCTGGGAAATTAAGGTCAGGTCTTGAGGTAGGATTATGCCAAGTCAACAGAAATTCAATTTCTACAGCAAGCAAATCCAAGATGAGATTCCTCTTTTTTATGTAGTCTTTGACAAACAAATCTCCACTGGTGGCTTGGCGTTTTGATCTATTTGATCTCTTTGTTAAAGTGTTGGTTGAAGAAGATAAAGGTACTGTGTTGATCCATCCTGTGGCCGCTTGTGGTCTAGGAAAATCATTTGATGGTACAATCCCGCTTTGGGATTTTGCATCTCCTCCTGTAAGATTGTGATCAGCAACCGAGCCTGACACATCAAAATCACCTATGACACTCGCCATCAAATACTTCTTGTCTGAATGCATTGTCTGCCAAAACTTTAATAAAACATGAATGTCTTCTCGTAATTCGGTTCCTCTTTGAGTAGGACAGCGCTTGGGACCACAGAAATAATCTAAACATGTGGAGTAAACACGTTCTCGTAAAACATTCTTGGCCAGAGATCTTGGGAGAACATCCCCCTGCAGTAGAGACAAACCACACGATAAGAGTCTAAATCTGGCACCAACAGCAGCAATGTGTCTGTTCTGTCTGGGTTGTTCTGTTCCTCCAACTATCATAAACAATGAGTACTGCAACAAATTCGCTAACATATCAATCTTATCCTGATTGTTGTACTTGGCAGTTTCTACAAGTTCTACAATAAACTGAATCCAAATATCATGGGGTTTTACAAATGGAGGGAGAGGTTCAAGAATACACCCTTCATAGGCTGCAAGTGGACTGACCTCTTCCTCCTCTTTAGAAAATAAGCCCAACTGTTTATCAACTGAGCTTTGCCATGCTGAAAACATTTCCTGCAAAAACTGTAGCTCTAAATCCGGTCTTGCAGTGATGAGCCACTGCCAACATTCTGTGGCTGTAATTAATGCCCTTTCGGTAAACAACTCTAATTGTGAACAGGCAACAACATTCAGTAGGTTACGCGGTGCATCTTCAGAAGATATCAATAAAGCAGTTGCTCGCCACAAAGCGTTCTGATGTTGAGCATTTGATTCTTCATGGCAGGCATCCCAAACATCTTTTATAACTTTTTCTATTATCTTTTCCTTAGGAACCCCAGTTTGAAGCATTCCTGTGACCTGCCCAGAAAACTTGCTGCGGAGACTGAGTGAGGAAACAAATCTTGAGGAATCACTTTTGACACATCGAGGCCTTTTTTCAAGAGTACTTGTGGGGAGGGGTGCTGATTGAAGATTAAGACCTTTAGACATCAGTATACTTTCTGTGGCAAGAGCAAGTCCGGAATGATGCCATTGACCAGAATGTGGAATTTGATTTAGATACTCTTGCAAATGTGATCGTGTAGCTTGTGGAGCCCATTTCATGGCTTCTTGAACAATACCTAGACATCGGGCAGCAAAATCATTGACAATGCTCTCACGAGCTTCTAATGTGTCCATCAGTGGAATACTGTATGGAGTACTTGGAACCTTAAGCATTGGTGTTTCTTCATTAGGATCCAATTCCAATGAGTAAGACAGAACTTGTAATATGTCTAACATACTCCACAATACTCTACAATTCCACAGAAGATGCGGAAATTTATCAACTAAGCTTGATAAATACTTATCAGCAACACGTCTTATTTGTTTATGAATATGATTGAAATTTACTAACATAAATTGGGCATGTGATTCTAATTCTTTTTCTCTGTTTTCATCTTTTGGTTTGGAGGACATTGCATTCAAAAATTTGGCAAACACCCTGTCTCCAACACATGCTACACACTGCCACATCCCATACTTATCTTTCTGGATTGTTGCATCATTGAGGTATTCTAATATCGGATGGATGCTTGGAACGGTTGAGTTTTCAACTCGAAGAGTCTCTAACCAGTACACAGACAGTAAGTAGGTGCATTGAGCAAAACTTAGCTTATTTACAATTGCTGTAATCTCAGTAGGGTTTTCTAATAACTGCAAGATTTGGGTTTTAAATTCCTGAAGCTGATTTATTGAAACACTGTCATTCCTGACTGCTGAAGTATACTGAAGTTCTCTCATTTCAGATCGTGAAGACGTCTGTGAAACAAGATAGGGTGACTTGACGGCGATTTGCTTCACTCCTTCAAACCACTCAGTTGGCCACAGGCCTGAATCTGTTATGAATCCCATAACCACACAATACAGCCAAAAATCCTTGAACAGTTTGTGTAGACGTGGTTTGGGATTGCGAATCATAGGTAAACGACGTACCAACACTGCTATGACAGGAATTAGCATTCCAAGGTTACCAGCACTGCTTGAAGCTTTATTTGAAGCAGGTGCCTTTTCAGATGCTCTTTTTCCTTCAAGTCCAAGCTGAACAAACAGTTCAAGCAAACGAACCAGTAACTCATTCATTTCTGTCTCACCTTGCAAATTTGCAGCTATGTTCGCAAGAGCATTAATTACAGCACCAGATACATGGCGGTACTGGTTTGTTCTGTCATTGCTGTAAGCTGCATTACTTGCCTCTACAGTGATGGTGACAAACATTCTCATGATTTCTTCATAAACATTTGTTTCACACTTTGAGATGATCATGCAACCAAGCTGGTCAACTATGAGTACATCAACAGCTGAAGGAACCCTACAAAATCTCTGTTGAAAAAATTGTAGAATAGTGTCGGTAGTCTTTGGTGTGTCCTTCAAAGAGATTGCAATGTGGCCAAGCATAACAATCGTATTCATCGGAATGAGAGATGACTCATCAGCCTTCTCTGCTGTGAACAGTCGGTTTGACAGGCTTGCAACTAAAGCTGCGATGCAGTATAGATCAATACTGTATGCAGCCCTCAGAGCAATACAAAGATTTTCAATTGCAGCATCTCGAAGTTTTTCAAATGGTGTTTGTGCCTGCATTGGTTTCTCTTGAACTGCTTTAAGTTCATTTCCTTGCATTACGACAGATATGTCATTTGCATTTGCCTTTTCCGAATGAAGACGATACAACTTCAGTAGAATGGGTGATGGGTTTACAAGGAAATCTCGTAAACACTGAATTGATGTATTTGCAATGGTTGGAAATTTCTCAGCAAGTTTTCCTAGACCTTCCAGACAAACCATTAGCAGTGGCATATGGGCGAGAACAAGTTTGAGATTATGACTTGAGTTTATTTTTTCTGCAAGCCTTCCACAAAGACTATCAGCTCCACCTTCATCCCCAATCGACCAAACTAACAAATCGACACAAGCAGAGTTTGCCATCACGTTGACTTTAAACTTGTTAACAGTTGTAAAATTCATTTCCTTATCTTCTCGTTCACTTGCATAGTGGTGTTTTGGCTGCAACTCTGTCTGTCCTGAGAGAAATAGTCCTTTAACAAACTCCTGAACATCTTTTGTAAAAGGAGTTGGAAGATCGAACTGGTACTGAAGCAACTCTCGAAGAAGAGTTACCATGACAAGATTCAACGTTTCACTGAAACTGCGGTATGGAAACACTTTGAACTGGCCTGACTTGTGTATTTCAGATGCTTGAGAGTCTAGAAACTCTAACATGTCAGAAGTTAGGAGCTTTTTGGCACAGTAAAGCACGCTTTTCAAATGAGCAATGACAAATTTTAAATTGCTTGCTCGCCTTTCAAATGGATCAGATATCCTCATGTGAGGAAACTGATTAAAACTGGAACCATATTTACAGAAAAAGTGACTGGTCGGGTCAAAACATAGGGATTGATATCTTTGTTCATTGCGTCCCAATGTACTCAAGTCTGCAGAGGGGTCCAAACAGCTCAGTGTCATGATGTCTAATGTTGTTAAATTCAAATTACCAGAAAGAGACCTTGGAATAATTGATCTGAAATTCGAAAAACTTTTCTTTTTTGAAACTTGTGATTCATTTGGTGGGGCAGGTGTTACCAGCTTTGGTCTTTCTGGTTTTGGGAAAAGTCGTGTCAGAAGAGGGGGGCCACTGGTGGCAAATCTACCCATGGATCGAGTAAGACCGATAAGAATGGGTACTGTTACCTTGCAAAGAGTAACTTTGTTTCTGCTCCTGTTCTTGTCACTTTCTTTATAAATACTTCTTATCATTCCCGTAAGATCTCCAAGAAATGCAACCTGGATTGAGATAATTTCTTCCCTGTTTGACTCCCTCTTGACAGCCACATCGGAAAGCAGAGTGTTGAGACAAAAGCTGAATTTTTCAGCAACTGGGATCCTGTCAGTGGAACTAAGTTGCACATCATCCAACCAAATAGCTTTCGGAAGGCCTTTTAGCAACCGGATTAAGTAGGGCAAAATCTTATCAAAATGTTGAAGACCCGATTGGAGAAAGTAGATTCCAAGAGCAATTGTTGCATCTAAAGCTCTTTGATCAAGCCTAAACACGCCCCCAGCATTTTCCTGAGGACAAAGTGAGAACAGGGTATTAATACTTTCCCAACTAGAGTTTTTAACTGCTGCCAGAGACCTTGCCAGGTGCAGGACAGTCTTTTGGAAAAACAACTTTTCGTCAGTTGCCATTTTGACACACACTTTATAGATTGTTTAAATAAGCACAAAGTCACTTTTAATATCAATGTATTTAGAAAATGTTCACACAGTTATCACAATAGTTTACACGTCACCGAGGTCCATGGTACTGGATCGCGAGGAACTACTTGACAGCGGGTAGGCTTGATGCTCGGGCAGTGCACTCAGGTTGGAGTAGATGACGTCATCCTCGACATCCGACGATGGAGAGGGAGGTGAAAAGGCTTCCTGCATCTGACGAAACTCCTGGATAGACTCGTTGAGCGACCACAGCTGAGACAGCAATGACAGATCCAGCTCTCGTAGACTGAACTGCAACAGGTAACAACTTGCTTAGTAATTATTTAAAACATAATTTCTCGAAAAACATATAAAATTATTCAAGTTGAGCTTTACTACCACCAACATCAATAACACAACTATCTCGATAACGAGTATAAAATTTTCTAGTCCCGTGAATTAACATTCAATGTTAATAATACCTCTATAAGATGAATTCTTGTCATATAAATATCTCGATATCACGTATTCTTCCAGATAAACAAACCACGCAAAACAACCTCTTTAACATGTATTTAAAAATTTCTGAACCTCTAAAGCATGAATTAGCCCACTATAACACGAATCTTTCAGTAAATGAACTTCGTAGCACGAACCTAACCTCAGTAGCGCGAAGTATCTTGTTGAATCACCTTTCTCATGCATGTTTTCCACAGTTTGGACAGATATATTGAAGTAAACAATGTCTTTATTCTCAGTTCTAGGAAATCCCTTCCCTAAACTTCCTTCCAGAGACTCATTTTTTATTAATCAGATCCATGTCTACTGCCGAAACTAACGTTATTGATTTTGATTTGATATAGATGACGTTTAGCAAAGCTCCTATGCTACCATTTTAAGTTCTGTATTAAATTACCATATCAGTGCAGTATTGGCAGTGAGCAGGAATCACAAAAACGAGTCTAAAAAAAAGTTAATTCATGCTGCTAATAAATGAATTTAAGGTCATATTTTTAAATAACAAGAAACATTATGTTTTATAAATGTATTTTATTGAATGATTGATTACATTAATTTTCTATAAACTCTTGCTTGTAAGGTTTTATTGAAATTAGGGATCGCCTCCTGGTCAAAATTCAACCAAAATAATTGTTGATTTGGACCAGATTAGTTTCAAAATATTCCATAACTAAATCATCTGTTCTTCCTGATTTGATAGTAAATTATTTGTTCTTAGAGTACAACAGCTGTCTAATGATTCAATCAATTGCCCTTCTTCCACAAGATTAACATTGAAACTTTGAAAGCTTGTAGGGCGTAGCTTGGGGGCCTATGGGAATTATAATCTGATTCTGCTTATCTACACGACGGTACCTTTCTAACGGTATGTACGGATTTCTCCTTCGATGCATACAAGCTGAGAAAAAAAGGAGGAAAAGAAAACATGTTTACCTATTAATATATTGAAATTGCACTTGTTGTAGAGGAAGTAAAAAAAAAAAAAAAAAAAAAAAAAAACATGTAACCTTTATAGGTTTGTTGTTTTGTATGACCCCTTGAGATTTGTCTTTATGAGGTTCTACTGTATTTGATTTTAAGAAGAATATTTTAAATGAACATACTGAATGAATACACAGCAAGCAAAGGATTCTTGTGATTTATTGATCCTGATGACAGTCCTTTGTTTTAACTATTCACAGTTTAGCCTTTTAGAAATTAAAATAATTATATATATAAAAAACTAAAATAAATGTGAAAAAACTAAAATTTCAATACTAAAAAATAATTGTCATAATTTCAATACTAAAAAATAATTGTAATAATTCTAATAGTAAAAATTAATTGTAATAATTTAAAAACAAAAAAATAATCAAGTTTTAAAAATGTTTGGCTTGGATAAAAATTGAACTAAAATCAAACGAATATTAAAAATATTTCTCATCAGGTATTGTGTTACACATAATTCGAACATAGGGGTGGTATGGTGAAGAGGGGGAATAATTGTCATAATGACCCCCCCCTCCCCCGCCCGCTCTTTTTGCATCTCTTCACACGTACAACTGAGAGAATTTCTAGCTGGATGGTCTCTAATGTGTCCTTAGTGAAAGAACAGGATCCTTTCACCCATGTGATGTAATGGGAACATAAAATAATACTGAGCAACAAAGTAATCTTAGGCTAACTCATATGTGATTCCGGGTGGTTTTCAAACCGAGGGGTTATATTTTTAGAACATTAAAATTTTTTATTTTCACTATATAGCTTTTTTTAGATTCTGTTTAAAGAAGTTGTATAAAGATTAATTAATTATTTTTACACAATTATAATATTTGTCAGCATTGTACTAATTATGGATTTGGGTTGGTTATTGGAATTTTAACTATTATCTTTATATTGGATTAAATGTTACCGTACGCATATATTTTTACATGTCCTACCTACCCTACAGGAGGTACTTTTTTAAGAAAGAGAAAGTGGAGGGGGCATCATTGGATTTCGTGTGACTATTGTCACATCCAAACAAGGTTTCATTATTATATTTCATAATAAGAACCGTAATATTCTTGCCAAAGTTTCATTAGCCTTCTATGAGTAATGTTAAATTGACATAACTATGAAAGTTAATTACTATACAAATGTTAAGTGTCAAACCAAATAGCGACAAAAAATTATTGAAGACAATAGATATAACTTCTAACTCGAAAGTAAAAAAATGGATAAATTTGTTTACAAAATAACAAGTGTGTTGACAAATGTACCTGCCAGCTTTTACACATACAGTTTAAGTCTCTAGATACAGGGGAAAAAGTCAACTGAATCCATCACATATTGCATTTGTCAAAGAATTAAAATAATTCATGTAATAAACTATACATAAGCCCCGTATGAAGAACGGTAAAACAGCTAGCTATAGTATATACAAATTATTGATCAAGACTGAGCGTGTTTAATACACAGGTTTGCTACTGCAAGACTAGTAATCCGCACAGGCATCCACGGATACCAACCCAATCCCCATGAGAAGGGCAAGGTCCGCTCGATGTATCAACTTCACACCTTGACCTGGGTGACCAAGAGTGCACCACTGTTCAGTGTTCAATGTCGTCAGCTACTGACAGCTTGTGGCTTCTTAATCACTGTTCAATGTTCAATGCTCACTGCTCCTTCACATTCACCCTACAATCTTTGAGTCAATGCGAGGTTACTAATCTCATCTGCTAAGGTCATGGCGATACTTGATGAGTCATTTCAGATTCTGTCAACAAGTGACTCTAATGCTGAATAATGTATTGTCAACTTTTAACATTTCTTATCACAGCCAGAAGTTTGAAAAATACACAGATTTTGACAATTATTCAGAGAAAACCTCCTTTGAACATAGATATCATAACAATCTGAAGGGGTTATATAAAAATAAATGTCAGTATTAAATGTCTTGTTAATTATAAAAACTATAAACAACATAAAACAAGTAAGTATATACAAATTCATAACACTCATCCAAAAAACAACTACTGCAGCAACCAAACAAGGGTACATTTTCAAGCCAACCGAAAAAAATGTTGCATGACAGAAATAATTTACACTGTGATTCATTTTACGGCCAAGAACCGGAAAACGATTTAGTTAGTCAGCCAACAGTTATTGCCGAAGATCAGGGGAAGCAAAGAAGAGTTTAACGACTTGTGAACAGATGAGCTCCTCTTGCCTAGTGGCACGCAATCTGATCTTCTAACTAATGTTTGTCTGTTAACTGGATGTAATTGCCCGGCATGAGGAGTTGAGAGTTAACTGGTGAGGACGGGGGACCGGATACGCCTGTTAGTGAGGGGGTAAGTGTTACGCTCTGGGCAAAGTATTTATCCTCGACGGCTCTCATAAGGATATAAGCCAAAAGTTCATAACAAGGCAGAGTGAGATCTTGTGTTGACATTAGTGCATTTGTGTGTACTTTCGTTTTACTTTTTATTGCGTTTATTTACTTGACCATTAACAGTGAGATGGCTCATTTTCATTTTCGAACTAGAACATGGAAATATTAATAGATAATTTCAGTTGTTAAAGCACGGTTACTTAAAAGTATATAATAATGAAAATATCATAAGTATTAGCAATAAAAAACCGTTAAAACTACTCACCATATTCTGTCTTTTACCTTTAAACCTTGGTATTTTATTTGATGTTTTTGTTATGATAAAAGCATTTACTATCAAAAGCTTCTCTTTCAGGGGTTTGACCAGTAGAGTTTAAAAAGGCTGAATACGAATTAATAAGATGTGAGAATAACATTGGACAAATAAAAACTACTTACCAATAATGGTATTATAAGATAAAATAACTTATTAGCTACTACTGTATTATTAATGAATTTATTTGGAACTCCGGCAATGCCCATGAAGGATCAAAGTAGTAGAAAATAAAAACTGGCTTTCACTTTAGAAGTAAGTTGATTTTACGCTCAATGGTCCTTCTCATTGTGATGCGGAGTGGGTATCGGTGTTTAGTAAGTGGTACAGGACATTCAGTGTCATACAAGGGACCGGCATGGGGCTGACTGTTGAACAGGTCAGACGTCGACATGAGTTGACATTGGCTATAAGCAATAATGAGTCATGCAGTCCGACACACCAGACAGTCATTGCATACCAATTAATTCTGCTATTCTTGCCTGTGTCATGTGTTGTAAGATATGTCACTTGGTAGACTCAGGACTATAGTGATTTGTTGCAGGAAACAAACAATGAAACACTTAATCGTAAAATAAAAACAAAAATGAACAGGGTGTATTAAAGAGTTTTAATGAAACACTGATACTTTTAACATGATATAATTTATTGCTAGTATAGTCATGTAAATGTCTTGTGTTATAAAATCATTAATGGTAGACGCAAAATATTATCGATCAATTAAACATAGGAATGGGTTTAATATGAAGAAAACTGTGACGGAATAAACCAAAAAGCAACTTCATTAGATTAATGAAAATAAAATGTGTAATCTAAATTGATTCTTAGGACAGAGATAAATTTAGGAGGAAAAATGTTTGTTTATGCATTTTAAATTGAAAACAAATTAATTCAAAACTATTTAATACTGTTACCAATTACTTAATTACACCTAAGAGCCGACCCAACCAGTATTTTAGTAAATATGAATGAAGGATGAATGAAGAATAGGTGAGATGCCTTGTGTAACTTTGTTACTGTCTTAAGACATGCTGATTCTCTAAACAGGGTCATTAACTAATAGCCCAACCAACGGCATCTGGGTCCAGTTTAGAACCTCTACAACGATAAAAATTATCCTCAGCATCGAACCAGCAACATCCAGTTAAGAGGGCAAGCTCTATAACGATTTAGCTACCCAGCCACTCATGTATTGAGTGTTAAATAAAGTTACAACATTTTTAAAATTTTGTACACCCAAGACACCTAGTTTTGGAGACAGTAGAAAAATAGTTTTGCAGTAGTATATTACTGTTATGAAAAACAGAAGGTTTCAAAAGAGACTTGGGTTAAATGACATTAACTAACCCTAATGTCTAAACTATTGCATCAAAAGAGAAAATGTACTTTAAATGTGCTCTTTTTAGCGAATTTCCCTATAGGGAATACGCTATTACGGTAGTAGTCATGGTAAGACCTAAGCCCGGGACCACTTTACTTTTTCATTTTGAGGTCCCCAGAAGCCAAAAACACCGTTCGTTCATTTTCATATATATGTATATATATATATATATATCTATATATATATATATGTGTCCGTGGTACCGATAACTTTTGAAGCGGACCTCCGATTTTGATCAAATTTGGTATGAAGGTGTAAGACCAGGTATATTTTCATGAGTTCGCGAACCAGCATTGTCGGGTTATGGGAACGGGGTTTTATGGGGCTTCAAAGGGGTCAAAAATGGGTTTTTGGCGTTTTTCGGGCTGAATTTTCTAAATTCAACAATTTTAACTAAAACCATTTAAAAGAGCTTAAAAAAACAAACAATTTAGTATTTTGAATCTTTAAAATAGCTTAACTGGTTCTAGAGAAAATTCAAATCAAGTTTCCCATGTTATTCTTATGGGTAAATCTTTAAAAAGTTATATATCGCTTATTTTTCAACATATCCTGATAAAAATTTGTATGAACCTTCACTAGGTGGTGAGTAATTAAGATTTGATAAAAATCCCACATGGTAGCGAACCTACATGCTAAATCCCATGGTATTCTCATGGCAAATAAGTGTATAATTTTTTTTTTTTTTTTTTTTTTTTTGAGGGAGAGGCGGAAAAATGCATTACGCACACAGGTGGCCAGCCTGTAGTGTGGGGCTCCCCTAAAAACGAGTTTACCCACTAAAAAACCTCCTCTACTCTTTAGGAATCTAACCTGGAATTGTTTGTCACATTACGTCAGGCTAGGCCTAAATTTGGCTTACGCCCGTGGGGCTCGCTCCTTATCCAGCCGCTCGATCAAGGGATCAGGGCCACTTCACGGTCCAGATCGGTTTTCTTTTCCAGGAGGATGCCCCGGACGAACTGTGACAAACAATCCCAGTTGCCCTCATCCTCCAAAATCTTTTGGCAGACCGAGTCCACCGAAAATGCACCAAAGATTTGTGTGGCCTCCAGGCGGGGCCCTTCCCAACGGGGACAGCGGAAGAATGTGTGTTCCGCATCGTCGGGAACACCCGGGCAATAAATGCAGTCCGGTGAACCGGTCTTTCCCATACGGTTCAGGTACGACCGAAAATAGCCGTGACCTGTCAAAAATTGGGTCAGGTAGTAGTCCACCTCCCCATGCCGCCGTTCCACCCATGGTTGGACCTGCTTGATAAGTCGCGCAGTCCATCGTCCTCGGGTGTCGTGCTCCCAGCTGTGTTGCCACTGCTGGTAGGTTCGGGAGCGCTCTTCTGTTCTTGCCGTGTCCTTGCCGATCTCGCCTTGTCTCTGATAAATCGCTTTCCTCTCCCCTGCCAAGAGCTTGACAGGGATGACTCCGGCGACCACCAGGACGGCAGGCTCGGACACTGTCCGGTAGGCGGAACACACCCGGAGCGCAGCTTGACGCTGAACCCGGGCGAGTCGCAACCTGTAGCACTCCTTATCTAGAGCGCCTGCCCACACCTCTGCCCCGTAAAGAAGCACGGACTGGACCGCGGACATCAACAGACGTCTTCTGCTGGATCGGGGACCCCCGACATTGGCCATCAGCCTACTAAGGTAAGTAAATAGTAAATAAGTGTATAATGGGAGCAAGAGAGATGGAGATAGTAAGGTATCTGTTCCTAATCAGCTGATCAGCTGTCTTCTGCATATCTGTCAAATTTGAAATGTTTGTTTTGTTATTTGTAAACAAATCATTCCTTTTGCATGGAAGCTTTGGATATGCACTTTTATTACTGTTAAAAATTAAAAAAGTAATTTATTGCAATATAAATATTAATATATAAATTATTAAATAAAAATACTTTACCCAGAAATATAATGCCATTAAATATATTATATTTCCTTGTAAAGATTATTAATTATATAATATAGCCACAAAGTTCTTTGGTGTTGAAACAATAATTCTTTGGAAATTCGCTGAGTACGCAGGTCTGCTGCGACGGGGGTATTTTTAAGTGTAGAGTGATTATTGTCAAAGCTAAAGCTTTCTCTGAATGAAAACGGCCAACAAACGATAACAACTTATTTGAGAAACAATTGACAAAGAACAACACAACTCGCTCTAGTCAAAACAATGATGTTCTTTAGAGAAGAAACAACTGCCAACTATGTTGTAATGTAATTAAGGCGTGAGACAAGACCTGTTCCGGTGGCTGTGTACATTTTATTATAAAAAAATAGGGTTGGCAAAAAGTTTATATATTTTAAATTCTCCTCAAGAAGTGAGAAAAATTTTTAAATTGCAAGTGTTGACGAGATTTTATTTTAACATCTTTTACTGTAGTTTAAAATTACACTGTTTTACAGTATCAATACCATATTCAATGTACAGCGTTTGAATTGTTTGATTAAAAATATATAATGCATAGCAAGTCTATTGACTGACAGTTTATTTTAACTGGTGTATAACGTCCTTAACAGTGAATTACAACTTGATTGATCTGACATACAATTTATGGTGTAATACTCTCCACTTTCCGATTATTAAAACATTGACTTTTACTAATTAGAACTAAAGTAATGCCAATTTAATAGATTAAATCACCGCACCCAATGACAGGCGAGGCTTAAAAAAGCTCTTTTCTCACAAATTATTGTTACTAGTTGATCTAAGAATTCACAGTTGCCTGGGTAAAGCACCTCAGTGGTTTATAGTTAACTGTGTAGGAGATAAATTATGTAATCTTTGAGCTGCATTATCCAAATCACCACCTACCCTTTACAATGAATTACCATCTGCATTTCTGTTGGAACTGAATCTCTAATTCAATTTACTCTCTCACACTTCTTGGTGACTTTATTAGCATCTCACATTCTGTCAGCCCTGATGCTGTGTAGTTGTGTGTGAGTGTTTGTGTGTGTGGGTGCGGGCATTCGCAATTAGCATGTCTGCCCGAGGAGTGTTAGTGTTACCGACCCCTGGGTAGGTGATATGCCAAGGATAACCTAGCCTACTTCACTCTCTGACATTATCTGTCCGCGAATTACCACCTTGTTCTGTCCCACTCTCTCCCGTTTACTCGCTGTACATATCTATGTAGATTATGATATTATACTTTACAGTATACACGACAAAGTAGGTTGTACTTGAAACTACGGGTGATTTGATATAGTGTAATTATTATTGTTACTATTTATGTCATTATGCTAACAAAATAATATCTTGAGTTTAACTTATTCAACTGGGAATTTAATGCATTCACTCTCTGACATTATCTGTCCGCGAATTACCACCTTGTTCTGTCCCACTCTCTCCCGTTTACTCGCTGTACATATCTATGTAGATTATGATATTATACTTTACAGTATACACGACAAAGTAGGTTGTACTTGAAACTACGGGAGATTTGATATAGCGTAATTATTATTGTTACTATTTATGTCATTATGCTAACAAAATAATATCTTGATTTTAACTTATTCAACTGGGAATTTAATGCATTTTACAAAGAACCTAGTTACACATTGTTTACTTATTTTCCCAATCTTAAACTTTTTAGCACAAAGAATGTTATAGTAAAAATATTTTTTCTATTGGTTCAATTCAAGACCTGTTCACAACGTATAACAAAGTTTATAAACAATGTTGAATAACAACTTATACAGGTAACACAGAATATCTTGGCTTTTGATGGTTGTTTACAGTTCAAACAATTGGAGTAAAGCAACAAAGTTACTCACTGTTTTTAGTGCCATATGTTTACCAACTTGAATCCATGTGAAATATGTGAGAGGCCAAGATCACAGAGTAAAGCCTTACTCTGTGCCAAGATGTTCCGTGTGTACAATAATGTTGTTGACATAAAACACATTTTGTATTTTTGTCCACTTAAAAGGTATTATTTTAATTTGTTGTAGAACTCTGTAAAATGTTCATTCTTGAAAACTTGAAATAACGTAAGTTGTTGCAAAACTGTGTTTTCTTGCATAGTGTAAACTAACCTTCAAGGCTCGCTTACCATTTTAACTATTTAACATGTTTATTTGATAACAAATTAAATTGTTTTAATATCTAATGCAGAACACACTGCATTAGACAACACTGCATTAAAACAGTGTTCCCACACTGGTTTTCGAAAACCCAGAAAAATTCCCTTGCCCCATTCAGGGAATTTCATTTCATTTCATTTCATAATATCTTTATTCACAAAAGTACAAGTGTACAAGAATGGCGTCAAAGTACAATACAAAATTGCAATAACTGCACTATGAATAAAACATAGTTGGCTAGTATAGAATAAAACAAATAAAAATCCTTATATTATTACAGAATTATAAAACGTTTATTATTTGTTTCTTTTTTTTAACTGAAAAACAATAAAAAGTGGAGTGAAAGAGAGATAAAAAGTCGTTAGGCCTATCTACCCTATGTATTATTAAAGAATTCCTCCAATGAGTATAAAGCTTTTGTAATCAGAAAATGTTTAAGTTTCTTTTTGAAAATTTTTAAGTTGTCTATTTCCTTCAATTCTACTGGCATTTGACAAATACATTATGCGTTCCCACACAGGAAAATTTGCCACTTCACCACTGAACACCCCTAGATTGAAAATTTCTTCTAAAATTCATCCACACAAAATAGTTTTTCACATATTATAAAAATATGTTAGTAAAAATGTATTTATTTATTTTCTTACTTATTTTGTGTATTATTATATTTACGTGGTGATTTAATATTCCCAACGACTTCAGCTTACAGTTCATTATGTCATATTTCAAATTAAATTTGCCTAACTCATTTAATTGCATGATTTCCAACTTCATAAATGACATAAGCTGATTTTGAGAACTGAGTATTTTGAGTTTGTTACGTTATTAGCATAAGGTAACTGCACCAGTAGTGGACACTGTGCCAGTAGTGGACACTTTCAACTTTTAAAGGTAATAATTACCTTATTTTTCAACTAAAACTTGATGTTTTTTTGTTGAAATAATTTATAATTATTATTTTCTTGTTTATAAACAAAGGTTATAAAGTATTATTTATTTTAAAGGGCTTAAGATTATTTTTATTTGAGACCCACTGAAGTTTGTGATGGAGTAGGTCACCCTTATTGAAATTGATAAGGAGGTGAGTTTGGAATCACTTAATTTAAGTAAGGCTTAAAGATATATAAGTTTATAAACTGTATAAATCTGTAATAACAGAAGGATTTGGGTAACTTTTGCCTGTTCGCAACTGGTACATGCTCTTTTTTAACTGTCCACCACTGGAGCATGTGTATCACTTTATTTTATCGGTTCATACAAGGTTATTTTATGCTGTAAACTACATTTATTGACTAATTTACAAACAAAATTAACAACAATAAAGGTTTAAATACCTGTTGTACCGTCTAGTAATCCATTAGTAGAACTGGCTACAGCTGTTTCGGAGTCAATGCTCCATCTTCAGGCAGACACAAAAACGTAAAACTACATGACACATATATTTATACTCGTTGTGCAGGGCGGATGTGTAACTTGGCCAAGTGTTTTTAAATGTTTCGATGTTTCGTATTATGAACTTTATCATTTTGACGACCCTCACGGGAAATATATGTGTCATGTAGTTTTACGTTTTTGTGTCTGCCTGAAGATGGAGCATTGACTCCGAAACAGCTGTAGCCAGTTCTACTAATGGATTACTAGACGGTACAACAGGTATTTAAACCTTTATTGTTGTTATACTTGAGTGATCCGGAAGCCTAAACATGAAAAACAAAATTAAATCAGCTTTCACCTCGATGTATTAAATCCTTTGTAGGTATTCAAATTTACTTTCAATTAAGTGTCAAACTCCTTCCTCTCCTTATACTGTCCACTACTGGTGCGTTTACCTTACTACATTATTAGTTTCAGTACCGATGTTATTTTCTCGCCACCTTGCACAACCCCAGACCACACCGTAAGCATTCAAGATTTCTTGGCAGTGTCAGCCCCAGCGGTGGATACTGTCGATGCCTATCTTCTCACGTCCTACCATGATACAATTTCACACGCCGCCACTGCCGCCGCCGCTCGTCGCATCATCAGAGGGCATCGCTCATCGCTCGACGAGCACTCGCGGATACAATAGCTTCACCTGCGCCGCGCCGACACATTGCACAACGCCGTGCGAACCATGCTAATATTGATATTTCACAAGACTACGCAACTCTCCCAGCCTCCCTCGTTGGCGGAGAAAGGAATCTTACGGCGTCTGCTCTGCTTGGTGTGACGTCACGCGGGGGACGTACGCGGGCGAGATGTCGAGAGGGTATGCGGAAGTGAGGATAAAGATTGATCAAAACCATTCACAACCCTGTAAAGGGATCAAACAAAAACTAAAATGAATCTGAATTGCTGTATAACTGGAATTTGTCTAGGTACATTTTGTCAGTTTTAGATCACGAAGAAGAGTCAGCAATAATGCCAAACTTAGATTTTTATTCCCATAAAACTAATGATAAATTTCAAACACCCGATACGCAATTAATATTGGTCGAAAAAGATTCATATTCAAGTCGTTTTAGAGAAAATTATAAGTCGTCACGTTGGTTAGGACGACCAGCAAAGCAACTTGGGAACCAGAGCATCTATGTCGTGGGTTCGAACCTCCGCTATGCTATGCAGAAGTTTTTCAGTTGCCCCATACCGGATCTGTCGAGGCTACATTATGTTGAAATGTTCAAAAATCTGTGTACAGGGGAAAATTAAGGGGAAATAGTCTGCTAAACCTAAAAAAGCAATAAAGAATTGTTGGGATGATATCAAAACATAGTCGCAAATATTTTAAACCCCTTTCTAAAGTTTTTGTATATGTATGAGTTTTACAGAACTCTAATATTTAGTTGTAGAAATTACTCATTAAAAGAGATATCCAGACTACTAACGAGCGTATTTAAAAATCAGATAAAACCTTCTATTTTCATTCAGAGGCTTTCATTACAGTCACAACAATAATTTCAGTTCAAACAATAACGAAAAATATTTCAATTAATTTAAACAAAAATACAACAGAAAGTAAGTAAGTTAAATCTGAAATAATTTTCACTCTTAATTAATCGACCAAAAAATCCATTTTGTAGATCATTAACCACAAACCGGCGCGTTTTCCAGTCTGATTGATGCGCATTACGGCACAGTTGCTGTCGCAAGGCAAGGTTGGTTGGCTAGGAGGGCGCACTGCGGCAGAAAACCTCTTCAACTATCAAACAACTGGACCGATTTTAATAAGCCGAGAGACCAACAGACCGAACAACTTTATTTCACGCTACACGAGCCTCGACAAGACAAACACTCCAACTCGACGCTTACGCTCAGGCCCGGATTAACACTTTTTGACGCCCTAGGCCAAAGGTCACGATTACGCCCCCCCCCAAAAAAAAAGAAAGCAGATTTATGTACTTATTTTAATTCTAAATACTTTGGCTATAGTATATATAACGATTAACGAATGTCATGATTAGCATTTCCGCCAATTTAATCCGTGGACATAATCCTTTTGCATCATTAATACATCATTTTACCACCGTATTAATTTTAGATCTGAAATCAACTATTACATAATGTATTGTATGATATATTGTAATACAGAAATGAATTTAAATTCAGGGCAAAAGGAAGAAGGTCAAGGCAAACCTTACAAGGAAAAGCTGAAGGCAAAGGGACGTTATTTACCGTCAATTAGGGGAATGTTTACCGCTGGTCGGGGGCGCTGTTTACCGCTGATCATAGGTGATATTTATGCGTATTGGGGGCGCTCTTTACCGCAGATCAGAGGTGATATTTATGTGTATTGGGGGCGCTCTTTACAGTCGATCAGGGGGCGCTCTTTACCAGCGGTCGGAGGCTATGTTTACCATCCGTCGGGGGCGTGATTTAACTGTGATCAAGGGTGCTATTTACCGTCAATTAGAGGGCGATGTTTACAGCCAGTCGGGGGTGGTGCTCTTGACCGCTAATCATTGACACTCTTTACGGCATATCAGGGGCTCTCGTCCACGCCGCGAAGGAGCCCCTCGGGACCCGCCAACTTATGGGGTCACCTAGTTCGCCTAAATAGATATTTATTCTTTCTCTGTTGCCAAATATTCTACTTACTCTTATTTTTAAAGAATTTAATTTTTAAAATGTGAAAACCCCAGAATTAAATTATATTTACAGTTAAATATGTTTTGACTGAAACGCAGTAATTATAAAAAAAGGTCCGTTTGACGCCCCCTCCTGGTTGACGCCCTAGGCCATGGCCTAGGTTGGCCTAGTGGATAATCCGGGCTTGCTTACGCTACATCCACTGTAGAATCCGAAGTTATTTGTTTTGTCGTTATGTTGTCACACTACGATAATCAAATTTGATGATAAAAACTCTTATTATTATAATGTTTAAGTATAGTTGTTTAGTAGTGAATTGCTAGGTAGTTGAATAACAGTATTAAGTTTTATTAGTTTTTTGTGTGGTTGCGATACACTTTTGTGTTGAAAATACTACCTATTGAGTTAGGTCGCCATTTCAATAAAGGTATTAAAGGTATATACTTAATTATATAACTAAAGACGACGCCCATAGTAAGTAAACTAAATTATGATTCAAATTGTACACTATGTAACTTTTGCCATACTGCTACGAAAACAGCTCTTTTCAAAGGACTCTCCCACCCGTCAGGGGGCTACAGTATTCATTTTTTGTCTTAATGAAAAAAAATCAGGTTTTGTCAAGATCATCAGCTGTTCGTATTAACAGCACATTGCAAGTGCAGCAGAAACAATCAGCTGATTGTTTTAACATAAACAAAAAACATGGATAGACTTTATAAGAGCAAGTTTTGAGCAGTAAAACAGGGCGATAAATAGATTTTATCAATAGGATATAACGATTTCTTTTTTTCATGAATTGATTAACAGTTTTCATCAGTATTTATATTTACAGCCATTAACATACAGTCAAACATCTAAAATATCTGTTAAACCAAAAAGGCTTTTTATTACAACTAGAAATCCAAACTGTGGAAGAAATCTTTGTTGAAGATAATTTTTGTGACGTACTGTTCGAAATGGGAGAAAGGTCATGCGGCTGTAAAGTGGCATTAGATGTATCGTAGTGTAGGCGTCAGAAAACCAAGTGCAAGTTAACGGTGCGTCCACCTGCCTATGCACTTTCCACCTGTGAGTCATCCGGAGAAATAGACAAGTCCTGGAGAACCAGACCGCGAGCTCATAAGACAATTCACTTGAAACTACCAAAAAGAATTTTACTACTTCTAACGCCTTCATTGGTGCGCATAAAAGTCTGAGTTACAGTCCTCTGCCAAGACGTAGTTATCTTTGTCATTTCGTTTTCAGTTCAAGGGGTCAAGCAATCTTTTACCGTGTGGGTGAGCAAAGCTAAACTCATCTGATGACTTCACTTACACTCTCACCCATGACTCATATGAATAATGGCAAGGACAAGGGATTGAATTACACGTCTTAATGTAGGTAACATTTCAATAAACCGTGGCTAATTTTGTAACAACACCTTGCATTCTTTGCTGTTCGCCATTCCCTTAACCTTCAACATCACACTGGGAGCGGTCACATAGGGGCTGAATTGTGTAAACTAAATACTTGGGTCATTAATCGTATAAAAGGAAAAACCTTTTCGAAGGCTCTTTCAAATTAAGTTTTAGGAAACTGGTTTAATTAACTTAATTATTGCTGTTACGAAACTATATGTTTAAAACACCAAGGAATGGCTAGCATAACAACAGTTGGAAACGTTTCCTAAACAAAAAGAATAATTGAAAATAGGCAGTAACTTTATTTCAAGACAACACACTCAGGTCAATGATTCTATTTTTAACCTATGTCTTTTGTAACAAATTAAGGTAAAACACCAATCCAATGTGTACGACATGCAACAAAAAAAGAGGCTAATAATACTAAATATTGAAGAGTAAATATAATGTATGAAAGTAGTGATTGAATCGAATTTCAGAGTACAGTACGGCAATTATTTGTTTGATGGCTACTTTTAAATAGCTTAGCTAGGTTACCAATATTTTAGGTAGGCCTAATGGAAAACAACTAAAAGATTTTTTTACATCTCAAAAGATATTCATTATAATGAGATTTCTTGCAATAAATTACGATACTCTTATCTTCATCTGAGTTTTATTCTGTCGCAGCAGCGCATCCCGAGGCCAATATTGGGAAATTTTCAAAAGGGAAGAAACTACCACTAGCCCAATTTCTCTGGGAGGGGTAGTCCTGTGTAAATTTTCCCTTCAGTGCCTTTACAGTACCTACTACAATAACATGTACAATATAGTACTGCAATTAGTTTTTAGCGTGGTCCCGCGAAATCAATTTCAAACCACCCAAGTTTCACAAATCCGCTGAGACCGTGACACACGTCACAAATCTCGATGTCCACCGAATTCAACCTTGTGTTTTCTCCAGGCATTAGGGGACTTTCCCTAGCTTTTTCAACCCCTAAGAACCCCTGGTGATTGACGGACGTACAGTCGGAACGGAAACGTCTCTCCGGACCAGCGCACTCCCCCTGCGGATACTCTTCCTCCCCCCTTGGCCCGCGTGACCGCACAGCGCGACGTGACGTGACGTGACAGCCGTGGCGAGCAATGGAGGAACACCGACAACACTGCTGGAGCGAGGACGAACCGACAAATCACCTTAGGTCAACATGGAAAATGAGTGATCACGGGGAAATGACTATTTGTATTAGTGTTTTTAGTTAAGAAACGAATGGTTTGGCATACGATACGTGGGAGGTTGCCAAATCAGAATGCCACAAAGTGGTAGCTAACATTCTACGACGGAGATTTCACGATTGTTTTGTATTCATTAATGTTGTAAATGTAAGTCAGAAACGGTACATATATAGGTATTAAATAATTACGGTAACATGCAGCTCGCTTTGATTGGCGGATGGTGGCAGGTGGCTGACGCACCTTGCAAAAACCAACTGATGCTTCACAGTGAGGAAGAAGCAGAAGCGTGACGCTCCACGGTTGAAAGCGTTGGTTGGATTTCGCTTTGAATACATAGTAGCCCTCACATGCCTCTCGAACCGAATTACGTACTGTGACTACTACACCACCCCTCTTTTTGACGTGTAAAATCGATTAATTCTCCAAAAACACAATCATCATCAAAGACCGCACTAAAAACTTGTCAGTCTTGATTATTCAAGTGATAAAACAATAAAGGGACAATGGTCGAATTAGGGACAATAAGAAAAGCAACAATGGAGGAGTCAGGAGAGGGCCGGGAGCCGGGAGCCGAGACTGTCGCAGTGCGGGGCGACATTGATCACCACGGGAGAGGGACATTTACATTTTATGACTCTCACATTCTACACACCGTCTGACGCTGACACCGTCGTTTACCTCCACTAGGTCGTGTTTACCTTATAACAACACTCCGGCGACATCCATCCTGGCTTGTTTGGTGGATTGAGGGAATAACATCGATTCGAAAAGAAATACAGTAATTGAGAAAGCACGTTTCACAGTTAGTTGAATTTGGCTTTGTTCTCGAACATAAAGAAAAGGCAGTTTTTCTTAACTTTTCAGATATTTTCATTTATAAAAATAGTTTTCAACTACGGAATGAACGCCACTGTTAATAAACTATCAGTAAACATAAATGAAAAACACATTATAAGGAGTAAAGAAGTTCTCTAATTTCAGCAATATATATGCTCCAGTTTTAACGATCGATATTGGGCAAGAGGCCAGCATAGGCGATTCAAGACGCAGACACAGTATATTGGAATTTAAAACTATGGACTTCAAAAATTACTTGAGGTATAGTTTCGTAATTCATTATCAAACCTATCCGAATATGTAGATAGAAGTAATCCAAGTATTTGTCTATGGCTGATTTTGTCCGAGTTTTTTACATAGCCTAATAATAAAATACCCTTGTCTTGCCTATCTGTATTTATCGAAGAATGTACTTCAAAACAGTTTCCTTACAATGTTAAAAGATTACGATGTCCTAAGGAAGCCGCAACGGAGAGAACTAAGAGTTATATTGTTTACTATATGTTAACTTATCCGTACAACATACTGAAGTTGCACGTTCTTAAAAGCCTACATACATGTAATTGGGGGGGAACGGGAACATTCTTTAGATTACCTAGTTGATAAAAATTAATCCGTAAAAAATTTTTTGTAAACAAGTATTTACTAACGATGATTAATGAAATTAAGAAACATGAGCCTATAATTAAACATTGGAAAGCCAATGGCGTGTTTGATACAAATAGCTTTATTACAATAGGAGAGTAAAACACTTCAACAATGTCAAGTCTGAATACTGTACTACTGTATATCGGCTAACTTATTAGTTAGTCCATAACGTTTTAAGATTCCTTCTGTTTGTTATTAGCACATAATCATTTACCGTAGACTGCTCAATTGATTAACATTATTGTAGTGTAAAACCCAACAAAGGGCTTTGCCACAAAAAAATGGGCTTGACGCCCAATAAAATGTCCGCTCTCCGTCACGTCTGCGCTCTTCCCAACGAGCACAATACGCGCGTCGCACGCGACACAATCGCTCATTACGCGACAATCGACCGCGTCGCGCTCCACCAAGTGTTTGGATCACGTCCGGAAGCTTTTGAGGGAAGTGTCAAAACAACCGAATCAAAACTTGTGCAATAACGAAACGACAATGGGTTTTGAAACGCTAGAGATTCGTGAGCGTTTGTCTGCAGTGATGATGTTGATGGCGGGGGGAGGGAGGACGCTGAATTGTCCGACAATGGGGGCCAATTTAGGGCCGAGTCACGTGACCGAGTGATTGGTGTCCCGCAGGGCCGCGGGCCGGGGCCACTCCTCTTCTTCCTTGCAACACCGCCGTTAGACGGGAACCAGACAACACGGTGTTATGGCAAATAAAAATAAGAACTAGTTTTAAAATTAGTGTAAATGGCAAGAGGCAATTTATTTTACTAACATGCAGTTTTCAAAGCTATCGCATTTCCAACAGAAGTTTTCTCTGGAAGGTCACTAAATTAATACTTGATCTCGATATTAAAGCGAATGTGATATTGCACTAATGTGTGTACACTGTCACGCATGTCTACCGAAAAGACTTAAGAAAAATAACAAGTTAAAATTTACTGGGACTGGGGCAGTATTAAGAGATGCTAGAAACTCTACTAAAGGGTAGGGATCGGAACAATTATCAACACTCAAGAGTTATCAGCATTTTATCCAGTTCGATAGTCGGGATCGTGATAAGATTTGCCTGATTGCTAGTTAACCAGCCACGCACGGCTGCAGCTAATGGGTGAGGTCGACGCTGGCTCATTTGCTTCACTCATTCGCCTCTTACCAATTTCGGTTTAAGTTAAGTGGAGTTTTCATGGAGAATCTGCCAATCAAGAATTCTTCAGGGACAGACTATAAAACACGATGCACAAAAACCTGTTGCAAGTCATTCGCTAAATACATGTGTGACATCATAAAAATCACACAGTTCTGAGGTTCATAGAAAATATACGTGCATGTGTACATAGGCAAGATATTGTCAAACGATTGTACGTTAACCTTTTGAAATCCGTCTTCAGTGTTAATCTTTTAGGCTTGTCGCACACTACGGCAGACCAGCTCAGACCGCTCAGACCAGACCGCTCAGATCCGGCAGTTTTCCCACACACTACGTCCGGTCAGTCCGCTCAGCTCAGGCGTTTTTTGAGCGCCAACCTCAGTCAGTAGTCAACAGACAGCGGCATTGGCTGCATGTATACTTTGTGTATCCTTGTTCAGTGCGATTAGTGCGATTGTGTGATGGGTTCTAGTAGTAGTGATGAAGAAACTGCTATAGTAGCATTAGCACTTGCTGCGGAAGAGGACGAGAAGGCCCAAAAAACCAGGAGGAAATTTTGGGTGCACAGTATTAATGTCGCACGGGATAGTGAGGGAGAGTATCATACTCTTTTCCCAAGATTAAAAAATGACAACGTAAGATTCTTTAGATATTTTCGTATGAGTTACGAAAAGTTTTTGAAGCTGCTACATATATTGACACTGGTTCACTGGCCGCGGGCCGGCGTCTCGTTCCGGCAGCTCCGGCAAAAATCGCTCGCTGACCGAAAAGTGCCGGAGACGGTCTGAGCGGACTGAGCGGAGCGGTCTTACCTGACGTAGTGTGCGGCTCTACATTTGAATACATGGCTTCCGAATTTTGCCGGAACGGTCTGGTCTGAGCGGTCTGAGCTGGTCTGCCGTAGTGTGCGACAAGCCTTATTCAGAACTCTAATATTCTATACGACTTTCTTTCATTTTTCCAAATGTCTAAACGATATCCCAACTCCTATAGGATCCCCGGTGACAGCCCATGCTACTGACATTTATCACAACCCGCAGTTTGTCATCCGGAGGTCCATTTGCTATCTGCCATCTGCTGCCCGCGGGCTCCCACGCCACCGGACAAGGAACGGCGGACCCAGGCCGGGTGTTATTGACAGAAGAAATGGGTCGCGGAATGGTCCGCGTCCCGTTAGTTCTCGCCCGCGCCGCCCGTCCCTGTCCTGCCGTCCCGGCGGTGTCGTCGTGCTCGGCTGGAGAGAGGAATTAACGGATCAACGATGGTTCCAGTGTTGCCACAAATCATCAGTTTCATTGGCACGGAAATAACCTCTTTGGCCAATCTTGACTTCACTGTTTGCTCTGATTGAACGATAATACTTTGGCAAATACATTAACTATGGTTTAAGCTTTATTTTAAATCACTAAATCACTATTTTATGAGACAGGGATCTCACATAGTGGGTATTTTAACCTGAATATGAATTAAAGATGAGTGTGGGATGATTGTGGCGCGATCTTGTAGTCTTGTTACTGTTAACTGTAAGATTTTCCGTCACTTATATACTGTATTGCGATTTTTTACATATCGATCGTGCTATGTGAAGGCGTGCCAGATTAAGTACAAAAAATAATCATAAGAAAACACCTTTTAGGAACTACTTTTCTGAAAGAGCTCAATAACATCTACAATGGGGAAATTTATAAACCAGAGAAAAATTCAGAGTAATCAGAGTCATTTCTTGTGTCTCCTCTTAGCGCAGTGACGATGGCAGAACATTGAGTTACAGAGCAAAAAGGCTTTTCAAACAATTTAAAGATAGTAGAGTTTACGTCTGACGCAAGGGAAAAACTTCCACATTAAACACCTGCGATTTTAGACATACCAGTTAGCTATTTCATAATTCACATCGTGGATTCTCGACAGTCATATGACCAAATTTTCCAGATTCTAACACGTTTTAGTGTCCGTTGACACGAAACTGAGGGCATTATCCTCTGGTGCTCGGACCGTGCCGAATTGATAATGCTGTCCTGTGTACCAACCTCTACAATACCGACGGTTGCACGGTACCGACGAATTCTGCTTAGTACAATACCGACTCCATTGCACGGTACCGGCGAATCCTGCTTAAACCTTGCTGATTGGAACATTCGGTCAATGGGGAACAATGCGGCGGGGATTCGCTCTTCACGGCGCATCCGGAGGTCGAGGAGAAGTTAATGTGCATTCGTCTCACCCGCACTTTCTACCCTTCATACATCAATGGGGGAAAGCAAAAGACAAAACTATTGGGAAACACCGTGGACTGTTTTTAACTTATTACAACAGGACTGGCGAAGAGAGAAACTAACAGATTGCTGCGGCTTGTAAATCAAGATGAAGAATTAATTCAAGCAACAAGACAAATAGAAATACCCAAATAAACATTGACGATGTAAAGAAATCTGTGTGAACTGACAAAATATAACTCTGAATGAACGTCAATACAATTTTGAGCGATTTTTTAATACGTTTAAATAGAGAGGTTCCATTTTTGTAATGCTTTTTTGATGTAGGCTACTGTAAGCATGAAAGGATGGATATTCCTTTATCGTCTAAATCCCAATAAACGGAATTCCTTACATAAAACGTACAAGATCCTTGATAATAAGAAAGATAAATAGTCTTAGATCAAACAAATCACGTTACTTGATCAATAAAATAAAAACTTCAACAATGTCATACTTCCAGCTAAAAAGAGAAAGAAGTTTTACAACTCTCTAGACTATAAATTCTCCAAAAACAAAACATTAGCGATCCAAGAATCTGGAGAATCGAAGATAAATCTGAGCCTCTGGCAAGAGTCCGAGACGGGGCGCGGATAACAACGAGAATAGAGAATGGATGCATTGTAGTGGCAAAACGAGAACAATGTGCAGTGTTTCCAGGCTCCAAGGATAGACGGATAACCGCATCTACACTACACGTCGGTCAGCGGACTTGAGGAGGGCCGGGGCCGGGGTCTGGGAGACAGACACGGGAAAAGGGAAAAGATAAGTTGCGTAAACACGACAACAATGAGTTAAAATGACCTTTGGATCGGCCCTCTCGCTGATTACGATCATTGAATGGTTCTGGTGTGAAATACAAAATCAATCCTTTCAACGTAACGGACCTCGGTTTAAAAATAAACTTATTATTAACAATGGTAACACAATATTTGCAATTAATTCTTAAAGAGTATTCAACGATATCATTGACCGAATATAGTGGAGCACTAAAGGTGTATTATAGCCTATCTGAAGGTTTTACAAAAAGTTCCGATGCAATCGGACGTGAAATGGGTTCCGACACCGGGAAGTATCTCATTAATTCAAGTGGTAACCTTATTCCATCGTTACACTTATTTGAGTAGTCCTAAAGAGAGGAATTCTTAGTCTTAATTTAGCGAAGGGTAAATAGTTAAGTGTTGTGAAAATTAACAATGAGAAGATTTGTATGCTTAAAAGTAAGACTTTTTGAAAGCGCTTAAAAATAAGGTACCCGAAATCAAGTGTAATTTAAATCTCGTTGAATGCAATTATGAAAGGATAAGTTTTAGAATTGTTGTACACCAATTACAATTAAATGTTGGCACTCTTGGTGGTCCTGTAATCCCCTTTCTCCCCAATTTTCTAATCAGCACAGCGATCGTTATGTAATTAATTACTGTATCAATCCTTGCATGTCGTAGGTAAGTGTTTCAGCTGATAAGAATATTTTTACTATGTGATTTTAAGCAAACAAAAACAAATATCTGACGGTATAATGCTTGGCAGCCTTCCCAGCGGCCATGGGATTGATTGGATCCGTCTTATTGGTTCTTATTACAGCAGTACGAGTAAGCCAAAAACATTAAAATATCTATAAAAATGATCGGCTGGTTTGTAATTAATTGTTCGCTTAAATTAGTGGGAGGGGCGTAAATGTATTTCTGTACCAAATTAACTACTACAATGTATTTCAACGACCTCTTTTCTGACTGTCTCTAGAGCTTTAGTTACCGGACTCAAGTAAATGACAAGATTTCTTTCACGTCGATACAACAAAACCCTACATAGCAAAATTTAATTATTACACTTTTAATAGTTGAACCACATACTATAGAGATGGATTTACAAAAAAAAAAATTAACATGTGAAATGGACGAAAGCTACTAAATATTGTTCCAACAATTATTCAGCCAGCACAAGACACAACGATGACCTTGATCCCGGCCCAAACAGCCGAATTGGCACGGTAGGTCATCAGGTTACGGAAGGAACGAAGGAAGAAGAGTACCAGTTCGCCCACGGATCGGACGTCCCGCGCCGCTCCCGCCAAACCCGTCGTGCGAGTTGCAACAGCTGATCGTCGCTTTATTAAATTCAAATTACAGCTGTTGGTAGCCTCAGCCTGGCGCGATCGACCCTCGCCTCGCCGCGTCCCGCCCCCGGCCGCGGGCGGTGCGGCCCTCTCGACTGGATTCTCTCACTCTTCGCGACGACGAGATGTAAAACTCTGGAGAATAAAATGTTCTCAATAGTTTCTACACACAACTATTTAACTTATCTTTGAGACGATTTGGTAAAACAATGGAGAAGGGCGTTTGCACGGTAATTTCTATGGTGTATTACACACCATTTTCAAATTAGTGTGGTCGATGAGAAATTCTAGAGTGATACCTCAGGAGTTTTATCATATTCCTTTTCTTTTCAAATTGACCGTCACTACCAATTCATATTATACAAATCGTTCATAAAAGTGGAATTCGTACACCCTGTTTGCATTAAAATGAGTGATTGAACCTAAGTGATTGGACGTAAGCATAAAGGAAATTATTATTGGGGCGTCTTACACGTTTTAAGTTTCACTCATGATATACGTCAATATTGACGTATATCAAATAGAAAGGCCATATTCGATCCACCACCACTTCTGAGACAAAGCTACGTTGCGCCCTCCATAACGAAACAGACTTTATAATTCCCTTTATTGTCATTTTTTTAGTAATCTAATATTGTTAGGTCTTGTCAGTTTAGGTCTTGATAGGTTAGTCTATTATTGCAGGGGTTAGCTCTGGATGGGTTTCATCCAATTATTCTACAAGCACGATTCATTATTCTCTATCCAAATAGCTCTGACACAGAACTAAGATAGAAAGTCTCCAGAAGAAGCGCAAAACCTCTATTGGTATAGCATCGAGGATGACCTAGAGACTAGAGAGAATCTTATTGTTCTAGAAACACGCCATCGATTCGCTTTCGCGCTGTTCCGATGTGATGAGGGGTTTTCGCAAATCCCGGATCGAAAAGCGCGCCATTACCGGGGGAAGAGTCTCCCATACAGGACGGTAGAAAGTGGGGACACTTCAGTCCTCACTTACCGATTTGCGGGGATCGGCGGCGCCGGCCGAGATCTGTAAATGCCGAATCGGCCGATCGCGATCGATGGGAAACGCGGGAAATCGTCTGCTGGTTTTGTTTGGACTCTAGCCAATGGGTTTCCAATGATGAATGGGAATGCAGTTGTGAAATTTGTAGAAACTAATACACACCGAATACAGAATGAGTGAAGAAAGAATAATACAAATATCAACAAACACTGATGTTTTATTGACCAATCACAACAATTTTGTAGGAAACTAATCAAATACAGAGGCAGCTATGTATTGCCCTAAAAACTATGTACAAGTAGGCGAGATGTGTGAAAACATTTGGCTGAATAAACGGTCCATTTTTAATTCCTTACTTCGGGAGCATGTGAACAAAAATGAGATCTAATTAAAAATTAGATAGAAGGTAAGTGCCATTTAAACCATACAATTTATCACTTTTAGGGCCGCTTTCCCCAACCTAGTTTAAACCAAAACTCAAGATTAAACCAGATGTTGCCATATGATTTAACATTGACAATTTTCTGGATTAGTTTAAACTGAGTTGGGGAAAGCGGCCCATAGAGTAAATAAATGAAATCAACAAAAATACAAACAAAATATAGTTCCCCCGATTCGGGTTGTGTATTCCGACTGTTCTCTCATGCGCCACCTTTCCCACGCGGCGACGCCGGAAACCTTAGAAAGACAAGGAGGCGGTTCCGGTGTCACGTATAACGGACTTATATCTAGATCTGAGACACTGAGACACAGTTGTGTGGGCTTGTAGTAACGCGATACTTGTCCGATGCACCCAAGAGGGAATTAGGTTGAAAAAGATAGGCGATGATGAAGCTCTTGTAGGTCGTCTGGAAACTATGGAAGGTATTTGAATACCCAGTTCAAATTGACACACTGTCATGATGAATGATTTTCCGAAATACAGCTTACTGACTGTTTAAAGTGGGTTTAATTGTAATATCTTACTTATTATATGTAAAAGTCCTTTAACAATCATTGATTTATAATTTGCAGCAAAAATAAAGTCATTTATGAGAACCGCATTTAAAATCTTGATTAAATCACAAATCATTACGTTTGTTTGAACATCCGTAAATGATAAAACATCGAAGAGCTTTTGAGGGTCAAGATGATAACACTTACCAGAGACATTTACTGACCTTACCGCCTCAAACCACCTGCCACTGCTGTCGACCTCAGAGAAGATTGCGTCCCCGAGTTAAGCGTTCCAAACCAATAACAGTCCGCGTTTCCCCGTTCCAAGATTATTTCCATTTACGACAGCAGGACCGGCGGAGTGGTCCGTTCTTGTGTTGCAACGTCGCCTATCACGATAGTCGGTCGTGTGACGAGGTCGTGATAGGGTACCGGCGGCGGCGGGCCGAGTCCGCATACGGTCGACGTCGACACACAGACGATAATTAGGGGGAATGAATACGCTGGACCGTAGCGGGTGAAATAATAAATGGGCGCTCCACTTGGGGACAACACCAGAAAAGGGGGCGATATACACACGTTCTTAGACTATACGATGGACTATACTACCCCCTCCCATTGCAAAACAAAGGGAGGAGATTTCCAGGCCGAGGTAGGCCAAACGCATACAATATAAATTGATGTCCAGGAGTTTTTATCTAATCTCGCTTTCGTCAACTCAAACCGTGTATTACCGGATATGGAAAAATATCATGACGAATAAACCACCAGCAAAAGTACGACGACCAATTTTTCGTATATTCCTCACTGTCACAAACTGTACATATCTCATATCGATAACGCAAAGGCCTACACGAAGAATCGCAGTGAAAAAAAATAGTAAAATACTCCCAGTCCCAACACCTTTGTTTGGAAATACGAACCTCAGTGATCGGCGTTTGTCGACAAAAAAAGTAGTTGATTGCTTGTACACACATTTTTTTAATAAATATCGGCAGAATTTTTAGAGCACCGTTTATTTGTAGATGGCATGTGCATTCAAATGGTTATTTTTCGGAGGATTTGTAGCGACACCGGAATTTTTGATAATGTGTTAAACAATCGTAGTTATAATATATCAAACTTTTCCAGACAACCGATCGTCCTCATGCAATACCCAGTCGATGTAACACCCTTCTGCTTATGATGGATCATCGTTCACACAATATTCCTCTCCAATCGCTCGGTGCTGGTTGTAGCTCGTGTCTGCAGTCTGGTGTAGGACTCTTGAACTCTCTTCGCGTCACGTTAGCTTGCGCAACCCACACAAACAACCTGCAGACTCCCCGTCCCCAGGCAGCCTTCGTCGACCGCTACATTGGGTTCCGTTTACACCGTTTTAACCGAACACAGTTACACATAAGGCAATGGTTAACATTTCTGCTAGGTTGCATAGAAAATGACGGTCTAAATTGCAAGGCTGTATGGAGATCGCCGTTCTGACTGATTTGCAAGGTCACTTCGAGGTTTTGGTACTCATTAGACGTTCATCCTTTTAAGATGTTGTTCAAAGGCACTATAATTGAATGTTATTTCCTATGAGGATATTGGTTTCCGATAATAGGATATAAATTGGAACGCTGCCTTGGCCATAGACCCACGACATATTAAAGGTATAAACAAATAAACACCCCAACCGCAGTAGACCGGCGTACTCAGCGAACTTCCAAAGGAATTTGATAACTTACATATTTTTTTCCCATACACACCATAGGAATGAGTGTGTAGGTTTACTGCCATGGGATGTTGTTAAAAATGATAGTTGTTAGGAAATGTAATGGTTAGATAAGGTAAAAATCAAATTGTATCAATATTCGGCACTTTTTCATTTTCCCCATAAATCTCATGTGGGTGAATACCGTATGTAGGTTTGCCGCCATAAGGGTGTCGTAGGGAAATATCAGTTAAACCCTACCTAGTGAACTTGCATTTCAAATTTTGCCAAATTATATCAATATATAAGCTAGATATAATGGTTTTGTTGATTTCACATCAGATTAACATGGGAAACCTATATTTGGCTTTCCTCCATAATCTGTTAAGCCAAGTTAAAAATTCAAAATACTAATTTGTTTATTTTAAGTTCTTTTAAATGGTTGTAGCTGGTGTTTTTGAATTTTGAAAATTGATGTTTAAAAGTGCCAAAAACCCATTTTTGACCCCTTTGAGACCCCATAAAACCCAGTTTCTATAACTCGATCATACTGGTTCGCGAACTCATGAAAATAGGCCTGGTCTTACCCTTCCACACCGAATATCATAAAAATCGGAGGTCCGCTTCTATAGTTTTCAGTGGGCCTACCACGGACACACACACATAATTAAATATATACGTATATATGAAAATGAACGAATGGTGTTTTGGGAACCTCAAAATGAAAAAAGCAACATGGTCCCGGGCTTAGGTCTTACCATGGCTACTACCGTAAAAACATATTCCCTATGGGGAAATTCGCTAAAAGACAGACAGTAAGTCCCTAACATGATAAAACTTCCACTAAAACGTGGCTAATGCAATTATGATTATCATTCTGGGTTTTCCAGCTTCGAAATTTGTCAGTAGAATGATGAAAAACCAGTGATCTGTGAAGGTCAAGATGATAACAAGAGACATTTCCTGGCCTCACCGCCTCAAACCATCTGCTACAGCTGTCGACCTCAGAGAAGATTACGCATTTTCTCTGATAGAGAATATGCTGGTTTCACTCTAGAATCTCAACACTATAACTGTAATTGAACGGTTGATACTGTCATCTAATTCTGTGGCTAGTAAAACCCTGCTGTAAAATGGTTTCGGAATCAATGATTCCACGCACGATCCCCAGGTTGCCTCGTGCAGTGTGAAGCAGCAGTGTTGGTGTGAACGTGACGGGGAAATGCGATGGTTATAACCGGTGACGCAACCCGCCGTATGCGACCGTGTCCGTGGATCCGACACACGGCGTTATCCACGGTCTCTTTCCACCGCGAATATGGCTGGGTTGATGCTAGTTGGTGGCTAAAGCGTGCCATCTAACACCACGCGCCAGCAAGCACTATCATAGGCGTGCGCACGATGGGTGCCATGGGTGCCGCGGCACCCACGGAAGCTCCAGACGGGCCTGAGGGGGGCGCCATTGGCGCAAAAATCACAAGATTTACTTAAATTTTAAGAACTGTACGAAAATATTGATTATGTTTTTAAATATAGTTAAAATATATAGTAAAATGAAAAGTGGTGTTAAGTTACATAATTTATGTTAACAAAATTATTTATTAAAAATCACAAACTTTAAATTGATCAGTCAGTTGTTTTGAGTGTATGAAATTCGGCAAGGAACATGTGCGTGCGAGTGGTGTAGCTCAGCCGTTCCATTTCTCAGAAGGACGGGCAGGAAGTGAACCATTATGTCATATCTGCGTTTGGATTTGTATCAAATATTTTTTATCTTCTTTTATTATTCAAAAGGAACAGGAATAGATATACCTCTCCATTATTCCACTTTCATTTGAGTTTCTTTCTCAGTTAGTTTCCAGCAGAGGTGGAGTGTAGATGTAGGCTATGTTTTCGTTAGCGTTTGATGACATCGTGGCATGTAACGAAGAAATGGAAGGTAAGTTTTTGGTTTAATGAAGTTAGATTATTAATAGTAGGGGAAAAATAGACTTTGACCTCGGACAAATTGTACTCCCAAATTTTAATGTTTTATTGTGATAGTTGGTGTAAAATCAATAACATATCAAAAGTTTACCGAAATTCCTCCATGGGAAGTTCGCCATTTTGACGAATTTTCAAAATGGCGGACAATACCCATTTTTATCAAGTTATTAAGACTTTACTTCAATAAAAACCCACTGTAAATCAAGTTTTTTGATTCATTTGAGTACATAAAGATGAGTAGTAACTGTATGAAGCAAAAAAAGCACCCTTGTAGCAGCAGACCTGCGTAATCAGTAAAATACAAAAACAATAATTAAAGTAGTTTTTAATTTTCAAGAAACCACAAGTGCAGGTGTGTGTAGTAGGTTTGCTGAGCTTTGAAAGTTTTATACAATCACAATTAAATAATAACCAGTAAAATACCACTCATATTTTATTAAAATAATTCATTAATAAGAGAGATGTAGCATTTTATTTATATCTCATAGAAATAACACAGGGATCTTCATATTCTGTTTTTAAGCTAGGTTACTTCCTTCTTTTTAAACCTAATAAAAAATTTTATACAGCAAAATGTTCATTTTTTTACAGATTTTAGAGTATAATAAAATAATAATCCTAATACATGTACTCCCGTCGCAGCCGACCTGCGTACTCAGCGAATTTTCAACGGAAATCAGTATTCTTTTTTTAATTTTCTCCATAAACACTAAGGGAAAAAGTATGTAGGCTTGCTGCCATGGAGGTGTAGCCAAACATAAGTCAAATCCTTTCTAGTGAATAGACATATACCTATAAAATTGAATTCAGTTATAATAATAAATAAACGAGATACAGGGTTGTGTTTATTTCAATTTACAATAACATAGGAAACATATTATTGTACTTTCTCCGTAATCAGTTAAGCTGAGTTGCAAGTTAAAATTTTAAATTCTTCGTTTTTCAATCCTTTTTAAATGGTGCCAGTTTAAAATAGTTATTTTATTTTTTCATTGGGGTAAGAATATGCTAACAAATCTTTTTGACCCTTTTGAAAAATCATAACCCCGTTCGAATAATACAATTATACTGGTTTATAGATGGTCATAAAAATAGATTTGGTCTTATATCTTATTAGAGTATTTAATTAAAATCAGAAGTACCTTTCAAAAGTTATTAGTATCATCCGTACACATATATGTTGCATACAATTTGTTATTACATTTTAATATTTTTGTTAAGTATATGATTTAACTGCAAATTTGATCGCCTGCCATTTCGGGCTCGGTTTTCCTTTTTAGGTCGGGTTTGCGGCATTGTATTCTACTAAACAAGACCTTTAATTTGATGTACATATCAACCTATGCTTACATTGAAGATTTTCCTCTGACTCCTGGTGGGCCATCCCCCATTAGGACTAAAATGTTTCGAAGTGTCTCAAAATTAGGCATTGGCGACCCAAATAAGATATTTAAAGTTTAATTTCTCTAACTAATTTCACACAAAACCTAAGAAGAGTGATGTGCTTCATAAGCCACCTAACCCATTAACAACATGGTAGGTATATAAGATTTAAAAAATGGTGGTTTTTTACCAATTTCCCATGGTCCGATTTTGGTAAACTTTTTTTTCCACGTTTACTACTTGTCACTTGACCCATTAACGACAAAATTTTTGGGAGTACAATTTGTCCGAGGTTCGGCCCTATTTTTCCGTATATTTCCCTGACTATAAAATAAAAGCAATCAATAACATAGGCTCTTAATAATTATGTTTTCGTTTTCGACCGTCCAAACCAAGCTCCCTGTCGTTTAACTCGTGATAAAACTGACTTTCACACCCAAGCTCATGCGTTGTTGGTACCGTGTTAGTCGTAGACTGGTAGGCCATAAAAAGGTCGATAATGTTCATCAAATGTTTAAAATGAAAAAAAAAAAACTATGAATTAGTTAACAAAATTCGTTTTATAAACAAATAATAAATATATTCATAAGAATTTAGTTTATTATGTTCAGCTCTTTCTTCTTTTGTTTTTTTACGTTTCCGGTATCCTGCACTACTTAATTTTGTCCACATCTTAAACCAGAACTTAACTCTAAACATAAACAATTTTTAAATATTTGGAGGGACAGGGACGTAGATGTACACAGTACTGTATCTCGTTTGAATACTGACTAAAAATATTGTTATTAAAATATCATAAATGTCTAACAATTGGTAAGCTCCTTTCAACAATACACCTGTGTAGACTGTGTGGGAAAATTTTATCTGAGCTGATCACAGGGACGTCCGGTATGACGAAGTTCTGATTAAGAGAATTCAAACTTTAATACATCGTCTTAAGACAATGAATAGGCCTACACGGTACGGTAAATATTGAGCATTCGACAATTTTCAGTCTTCAATTGCTCAAGTGTACCTGAATTGTTTTAAGTGATTTTTAAGTAATTTTATTTTTAATTTGGAACAAATCCATCTATTTATTTGTGTTGTTAAATCTGCGGCCTTTAATTTCATAGAAAAATTTCAATTTAATGGACGAAATGAAAAGATAATGTGGAGACAACACATTTGTATACGCTAAAAAAATGCGAGTTTCATACCGACTCTTTCAAGGGATCATTGGCCCCCGAAACCGGCAACACAATGAGGTCCCGTGCGGACGCACGGGCCGCTCGCCGCTATATCGTACTGTTTGCGTTTGTGACTGTGTTGAATTGTCAGATTTCTACTTGATTAATCAATCATTAATAAAGTCAATTTTATTGTAGGCCTATCTACAATTTTGTCACAATTATGGTTATTTTAAAAGCCTATGGATTTCAACATCAATAATTTACCAATAGTAATATAATTGGTTTCTTTGGCAATACGCATTGGATAAATAGTTCCTATCTTCCTAATATTATTATAGAATTCTTCAATTAACATCCAAACTAAGAAATTCTTATCTTTGAGTTGGCAATCCAAAAATATGAATTCTAGCTATTCAAGTTTATGTTTTTAACAGCAAATAAGAGCAGTGGGAATGGGACATTTAGGCCTGGGGGGCGGGTTGGTGAGGGGCGGCATGGGGGCGAGAGGGGGCGCCATTTTCATGCTTGGCACCCACAGAGCTCAGACCCTGCGCACGCCTATGAGCACTATGTGAGATAAATTACAGTATACAAACGATTGAGTAAACTCTGTAATCACGGAGATCAGAGGTAACAGTGCAACAAATTTATTTCACTAAACAATCGTATAGATTTCGTGCAGATTTAATACGAAACCTGTCGGATAAATTACTACAAAAAGAAAACCAACTACCTTTCGAAAGAGATGTTTTATAAATTTTCTCTAAGCTTTCCGAGGTATCTTCGATTATGCTTAAAGATTTTCGTGGATTATGAAAAAATCATTTGTTTTCACCATGAACACGTGCCTTCTTTAATGGGTCAATCCATTAGAAGTGATCCAGAAAAAAAATAATTGGTTGCTTGACCATTTTTAAATAAAATGAAACTTTCCAGGTTGTTTCCCTTATATCTCAAGGCTTTGAAACCATATATAAAAAAATTTTATCTTTGTTGGTTTACCTTTGGCGGCCATTTTGGATGGGCTGCGCACGCCCATTTCTGTGATTGCAAGGGTTTACAAGAATGTTCATAACTAATTAAGTATTTGTCTTAGAAAGATGAAACAAAAACCATTTTGTTTATAATTTTACAATGTAAAAAAAAGGTTCAGTACATTATTTGCATATCTCTATTATTTCTGTAAGAAAATCTTAAGACAAATTCAACAACAAAATCGACTAAATTTCGCTTTTCGTAATTTTTTTTTAGGTATAAGGGCAGTAAAATACAATATTATTTATTTTTTTATTTAAAGATATATGTTAGTAGTTTTACCACAAATAATATGGACTGTGATATGCTAACCCTTTAGTTGTTATAAATTTTCAAAAAATGAATTTTTGGAAAAATTTGCGATTTTGGCTTTAAATAACTTTTATGGGGTTGGTGATAGAAATCTGAAATTTACCCAAAATGTAGGTCTAATGTATATGTAACAATAAAATAAAAAAAATTCTTGTGTATTTAACTTGGTAAAAAGTTATAACTTCTTAAAAATGTCGAAAAACTGTGTTAAAACGAAGATTTCTGCTGATGTTGTTTGCTGTAGAAGTGGTAGAAAAGATGTGATATTCTACTTTTATATTATAGTATAACATTTATGAATATATTTTTATAGTTTGTTTCAATAAAAAAAATCATCTTAATCATATCTTTTTTTAATTGACATTGTGGCGTTAATTGCTTTGAACTTTGAAAAATAGGAACTATTGATCTAACTATTTAAACCCAGTCAAAACTTTATTCTGCTTTCATTACATTCCAGTTTGATTTTACCCTTGTGCCAGAAATAAATAGAAGCTAGTTAGTCATTTAAAAGTATAGAAATTTATTTTTACAATTTAAAAAAGCCGAAAGTTTAAACCTTTTGATAAAGGATAACCTTAAAGTTTATCACTTATTAACTTATAGGAGCTATCATAAGTACATTCCCATATCAGAAGGGATTTGCAGGTGTTACTTCACTTCTGAATCCATGGAATATGAAGATCATCCTGTTACAAGCAGTGTTCCCCTCTCGATTGAAAGAAATGACTCAATCGCTTGTGTCTACGACAATGAGTGGTGGTTAGGAGAGGTGTTGGATACAATTCATGAAAATGATGATGTGTTGGTTCTTTTCTATCACCCTCCTGATCCCCGCACATAATTCAAAAAGTCTCAAGATGACAAAGTGTGGGTGCCGATCAGCAATGTTTAAAAGGAAATTAACTCCTTTAGAACTTACAACGGTAACTGGTCGTTCGCACACAATTGCTGAAGAATGTCAATGCTGTTAGTTAAACATGTATCATCAAAGTAGGGCCTAATCTATACTTATTTAATACGCTAAGGGTTTTTTTGTCTTGAGAACTCCTCCTACAATTTTCAACAGATTTTCAAGTTTTTGGTGTCGTTGGATAGGGCTTGGTCTGTAGTTGTTTCCGCAAAAAACTGATGAGAATCAAACTAAAAATGAAGGCGCTATCCACCATTTAAATCTCAAAATTTCCCATTTAAATAACATTGGGATTGAATAAAGCATTTTAACCACATGTTAATAATCAGCTGTTAATACGTGTTGTTTTGGTGATTAAAGATTTCCACAGTAGTGGATTGGCCGAATGTCGTTGATTTTTAGCTAAAAGTAACATTTTGTATTGTATTAAAGTAAATTGCTCGATTTCGAGCAACACGTATACTAGTTCTTATGAATGTAAGTAGACCACTTTGTACAAATATGATTGATGTACTTGATCATGTACGAACCTACTTTCATTTTTATTATAATGTTTAAAGTTATCAAAAAGTTTAAACTTTCGGCTTGTTAAATTGTAAAAAAAATTCTGTGTTTTTAAGTGACTGACTAGCTTTTATTTATTTTTGGCCACAAGGGTAAAATCAAACTGGAATGTAATGAAAGCAGAATAAAGTTTTGACTGAGTTTAAATAGTTAGATCAATAGTTCCTATTTTTCAAAGTTCAAAGCAATTAACGCCAAAATGTCAATTAAAAAAAAAAATGATTAAGAGGATTTTTTTTATTGAAACAAACGATGAAAATATATTCATAAATGATATATTACAATATAAAAGTACAATATCAAATCTTTTCTACCACTTCTACAGCAAACAACATCAGCAGAAATCTTAGTTTTAACGCAGTTTTTCGACATTTTTAAGAAGTTATAACTTTTTACCAAGTTAAATACACAAGAATTTTTTTTATTTTATTGTTACTTATACATTAGACCTACATTTTGGCTAAATTTCAGATTTCTATCACCAACCCCATAAAAGTTATTTAAAGCCAAAATCGCAAATTTTTCCAAAAATTCATTTTTTGAAAATTTATAACAACTAAAGGGTTAGCATATCACAGTCCATATTATTTATGGTAAAACTACTAACATATATCTTTAAATAAAAAAATAAATAATATTGTATTTTACTGCCCTTATACCTAAAAAAAAATTACGAAAAGCGAAATTTAGTCGATTTTGTTGTTGAATTTGTCATAAGATTTTCTTATAGAAATAATAGAGATATGCAAATAATGTACTGAACCTTTTTTTTACATTGTAAAATTATAAACAAAATGGTTTTTGTTTCATCTTTCTAAGACAAATACTTAATTAGTTATGAACATTCTTGTAAACCCTTGCAATCACAGAAATGGGCGTGCGCAGCCCATCCAAAATGGCCGCCAAAGGTAAACCAACAAAGATAAAATTTTTTTATATATGGTTTCAAAGCCTTGAGATATAAGGGAAACAACCTGGAAAGTTTCATTTTATTTAAAAATGGTCAAGCAACATGCTCTGGATCACTTCTAATGGATTGACCCTAATATGAAGTGTAGCATGCAGTTGTTAGTTAAATTCCATTAAATAGAGTTGGTCAAGCACGTTTACAATAGCTTTGTAATTTTTGTTATAACCAAGTTCTTTGTTTTTTTAAATTTTGAATGATATTCTTGTTTATCCCGGAGTGATTCATCAATGTTTAAAGAGTACACGGCTCATCAATGTTTTTCACAACAGCTCTAAAAAGCATCTCCAGATAACGATAGATGCCATTAACAGCAAAGGGTGGATAACTAATTGGTCGCTCTTTAGCAATGTAAATTACAACGTTCCCGCAATCTCTGCCGAGGAGCGCTCCCTCAGTCATCACTTATCTTCCCCGATATGAGATCACATCGCCAATTAGAACAGCGTTCGGTGGATCAAGGAGTATAATTCAAGTGGAAAACATCCACAACGGTTAGTTCTCCTTGCTAATTACATATTATTATACACCATCATGCATGCGACTACCGATAATAAAGATGTAGCTGACTAAAATCAAATATAAACTTGGACGGCATATTAAATTAGCGACTGCTTTTAGTAAGTAAGCGACCGCGCACCGCAGAGAAATGCTGATTCCAAGGATTTTCTCGCGCTAGAATACTTCCTCATGCCAATGGATTAACCAGAGGTCGCCTTCTCTCAGGGTTGACCCTTATGACTTTCAAAGTGAAAATAGAATTACTGTGTCTTACAGCAGGAATGGTGTTTCTGAATTCTTATCCCAGGGATTCCTGCACTGTAAAAAGGCTGAGGTATAGTGGAAAAGTGACGAACTAAAACATTTAATGTTTGTAGTTTTTTACTACATTTAATGATTATAGTTTTTTAAGAGTGAGAAAAGGCAAGGAGTATTTTGAAAATGCCCTCCCTTGTCGTTCTCAAGCTTTCAGCTATAGTATGAATCTTTCGCTTGACTCCTTAGGATTTGGATTTTTAAAAATCAAATTTAAGGTCAGGTTATTCTGATTACAGAAATGCGAAGGATGAAGTTTCTTTTAAAGATTTCAATTAATTTGATACAAAGATAATCAATTCGCGTGGTTTGTCATGTTGTGATAAACTAGGCAAGTGAATTTCAACAACGCAGTCAAAAACCTTTCCACCAGTTAATATTTCCCTCTGACATTTTATGTGTCACTTTTCAGAACTGATTGCCGGTTCGCTCACAAGAAACCCAGCAATTTCGTCGAATACCGGGGACAGAATGACTTGGTATAGGCAAGGCCGCCTCTACGCGCCAAGGACGAGCCATGAGTGCGTCGAAAGACAGTCAAACCGCAGCCAAATTGTTGGAGCTCGGTTGTAGATTACCTGACTTTCACTTACACCGTCGTTTTTGTCTTCACCCCACAAAGCACGATGCTCAGATCCGCGTTTCTTTTCCAACATCCAGGAGCATTTTTCCGCAGCTTTGATTACTGGCGTGACAACCGCTTCTGTGTTCGCCAACCTCAGCTTCGTTAGGTAAAGAGAGGCCAATTAAAGTAAAACACTCCGGTTTTTGTATAACTGTACTCAGTTTCACCTAGACAAACAGCAGTTCTTTTTTAACTGCCAAATGATCTTGAAAAGATTTCCATAATACAAAC
This sequence comes from Neoaliturus tenellus, assembly GCA_030545055.2. Classification (NCBI taxonomy): domain Eukaryota; kingdom Metazoa; phylum Arthropoda; class Insecta; order Hemiptera; family Cicadellidae; genus Neoaliturus; species Neoaliturus tenellus. Next base: position 61,822,801 of record CM061537.1, on the reverse strand, counting down.
GTGATTCATGTAGTCCTCGTTGTATTTTTTTGTATGATGAACTATGGTACATATTGAAAATGATCATGGTATTCGAGATTTAAACCGAATGTGCTACCAACAGAAGATAATAGAGAGATCAAGCCAGGAATATCGAAGCAAACATCTTGGTACAGAACGCTACAACAGTTAGGGTTAATTCTTTTAAACGATGACGATTCCAGTCGAATCATTATCTCGTTCACTTATGATTAGTGTTTTTTAACGATTCATTGGCAACCGTTACACCAAATCATCTAACTAAATTTTACACAACACGACGAAATTGGTTATGTAAAAGAGGTTCAGTAACAATATATCTTATGAATGGACCCCAAAATTGCAACTAGGATTGGATGCTGGCAGACCATTTTGTCTGAAGCTACATCCCAGCAACATATTCATGAAAAAATGTCATAGCTTAGACTACCTGTACGGTATACGGTACATTAGTTAAAGGATTAGATTATGATTAAATCTAGGTTCTGTAATAGTTTCTCTCTCTCCACATCCTACTAAAATGACTTGTCATTGTCAGGAATTTATAGAATAATCTATATAACTTACGAAATGTATTCAGAAACCGAAACCTTGACTTAGAAAATGCGAAAAAAAACAGAAAAGAATTTACTGTACTATGCACTATACCGTAATTTAGAACCAAATGGGAGGGGGTGTTGCGAGTTTGTAATTCCAAAACTTGCGACCGCGTAGCAATAATTTACAGCATTACATCACTTCCTTTTGTGTTATTGTGTGGCTTTATGGGAGAGCGGTTACGGCAGTATGAATTATAGAGACACGCCGTGAAATCCAATTTGGTTGTGTCTACGCAATTTATAATTTAAATTAATAGCAATTAATTTATGGAGTTAGAAGATTGACTATGGTTAAATTCCATAGATGAATTGAAAATTAACCCTCGAGAGGTCGCGCAAAATATATCACTTTAGAGGTCGCGCACGGTGGATTCCACCGGGTTTATAAATAAATGCTAATGTTGTACACATTTCCATTTTATTGATTACAATTCAAAATATTACATAGAATATTAAGTAATAAAACACTATATGTACTATAACACTATACTATGAACATATAGTATAAAAATTATACTATATGAAAACAAGTTAGCTACCTGTGGTTTCCACCGTGCGCGACATCATATGTTATACAATGCTGTCGCGCACGGTGGAAACCACAGGTAGCTAACTTGTTGCAATACAGCAGCCGACTGGCTTGTTGGAGGGGGTGAGGGAATGCGCGATAGCGTAGCAGACGAGTCCATTTGAAGGTACAGGAGGGGGGGTAGCGCTAAGCTTCCACGCTGAGAAGTAAAAAAAAATTACCTATCGCCCGGTGGAAAAGACAGCGGCGCGACCCCTCGAGGGTTAATTGAAAAATTATTTTTCATCACACTACATTGATATCACCTGTTTTCGACCCTCGTTTCTACCGTCGAAACACCTGTTTTGCCGGCCTAGGCCGGCAAAATTTTCCGGCCTAGGCCTGCAAAATCAGCTGGCCTAGACCTTACATAAAAACATTCACATCAACACGTTGTATCACAAAAACATGTGACTGCAACAATGAAATGAATTGGTTGCCTAGCAACCGGAGACTCAAGCAGTACATCTCGGTAGGTTAATTGATGTTATGTTTTGTTTATTAGGAACAAAAAAGTAATATTTTCACTTGTTTAGAATTTATTGAATTGTGTAGTGTGATGAAAAATATCGTTCGTAACTCGGGCCGAAAGCATTTTGCCAACCCTCGATCGTTTCAAGTTCTCGAACTTGAAACACGATCTCGGGGCCGGCAAAACGCCACTTTCGGCCCTTGTGACGAAATATACTATACTGTCTTAAACTCCCTGAATAAAAAAATCTGATCAATGACAATTAGGTTATTTAGGTTAACTGAGATTTTGGTTAACTAATAATGAGATTACCAAGTCAATTAGTTTTGAAACATTCATTAACTTGTGTGAGACAATCTAGGTTGTGCCGGACAAAAATATATAGGAAATTGGTAGTCATGCAACAATTTAAAAGAAAGATATACACGATTCAATCCCCCAAAAATGTAAATGAAAAAAATTATCACCTCCGAAAATCGACAAACCCGAATAAAAATTAGATAGTTAGCGTCAAGAATTAACGAAAACCAGAATCAAAACATATTTTAGTAGTTGTAACGAAGCATCTCCGTTTGTCTGCGGTGAACATGAGTTGCGGAATGCGATGCAGATGAGAGAGAGAGGAGAGGAGAGTAGTTGGTGTGCAGCGCTGCGCGGCGGGCACCAAACGACCTTGAGACCCGCTGGAGGACACGAGATAAACCTGCAACCTGCCGGCTGATAAACTATACCTGGCCGAGCCGCCGACCGATCTAACAAAACAAACTGGGGACACAGACTAGACGCAATAAATGACAGAGCAAACCTGAAAAATACCACATGACAGTGATCGCTTTCGTTGCCCATTGCACAATAGGACTAAGGACGGTGTATGGGAAAAGTAGTCTGCATGTCCAAAAGCTTTATTGTCAAAATGTCATCAGTGTGGAGTTGAGGGGATGATGTGTAGGAATAATCAGTTCAACAGTTAAATTGGCGCCAAATCTGGAAAAATACAAAATTGTATCCTACTAGTATGTTTAAGCCACAACTAGGATAATGTTTAACTGAACTAAGAAGCGTGCATAATAGGTTGAATATCTTAGGTTGAATAGGCGTGCATAAGAGGTAGATAAATCTTTAGCGTAGGAAGCGTGGATGGTAAGATGAATGCATTATATCGTTCTTCGTTGGCTCAGACCACCAGTCAATTCTGCATTCAGGTTCACCCAATAACACAACGTGACCAGAGCCAGTTGCCCAACTTTGAAATTCCACTAAAAAAATTAGATTTTCGTCTTGTTATCGATATTTTTAACTTCTCAACACCTCCATCACAAAGATTAACATATCTGCAGAAATGTCAGTGATTTATTGAATTCTTCAACTTTTTTTCAACTCATCCAAATTTCCAAGGTATCTCCACAGAAGTCGGAAGACCTGTGAGACCAAGGATATTGCCAAAACGTAAGATAATCTGCCCAGGAAGGAAACATATAAACTTTTTCTCTGATCAAAAGGTAGATTAAGGGAGTAATCAAAAGCTAATGTTTAAAACTTCCAAACCACGGAATTTGGACGAGATGAGCAATGCAATAATTAAAAAAATGTTTGTCATTCCTGCAGAGATGTTAGTTCAAGTTATTGAGACTGACGTGTAGGAAAGAGACTTGAGTCCTTCATTTGAAATGATGAATGATGAATAGCGTTCGTGTCACCTTGACGACATTATTTTACACAAATAACTGATATGGTAGTGGCTTTGTTTTATTAAAATGGAAAATAATGGGCGTTGACTTTGCATAAACAACCCTACTACAATCATTTATAAATAATTATCTTAGTATCATTTCATTAAAAACCTTCCACCTCCCATACGTGTCATCCTGTGCCACGCCCTTCATTATTTGAAGTGCCGTAAAGGTCTGTTCTGGCCCCCCATCATAACATTGTCTTAATTTCTATGTTTACCGTAGCAATTATGTCTAATTTCCAGGCGCCACCTCGCCCCTGAGTGCCAGATCTAATCACCAGCCAGCAGCAACAGTTGAGCTGTTGTCCGAGACCTTGGCGACACCGCTGCCTTGACCGCCGCCGCAGGCCGCAGAAAGGTATCGGTTACACCTCCGGTTGCGGCACTGGTACTTGTCGGTCTACGCGGTCCGGACATAACTCTTACGGCTGATTCAGATTCCATGACTCACCGGAAAAATGACAACAAGCAAACAAAGCGTTATCTCACTCGATTTCAAACACATTAAAGATTGTAGGAAAATAAACCTTATAAAAACTGCGTGAAAATAACCGACGACAAGGCTACTGCTGCTTTAATAAATTTTGGATATTTTGTGCAAATTATCTCTAAAATACCATGAAACTTGTGGAGAAAACAAAAATATGGGTAGCTAGAAATAACGAATTAAAAATGCCGACAACAGCATCCGTTCATTAGGATTATTCGTAATGAATGGTACTTATAGAAGTGAAAACATTTTACTTCTTTTATGGTTAAGATAATCAACCATAAAATGCAATGGTTTTCAAGTAGGCCTAAAATCGTTTTGAAGTAGGATGCTTATTGTCTAAATGGTAGAGTAATCAGCCGCTTCCAACAGTGCGTGTACTACGGTTGAGTCGAGAGTAATTTCAAATGGTCTTGTATAAAAAACTTGCAATGTTTCGTAGCATGTTACACACGAGGGTTCAGAATTCCCGAATACAGAATACACTAACCGTAACAGTCGACCTTAGAAACCCTACCAGAGACAGGTTGTTTTCGTTTTCGTGTTGCAATATTGTGAAGTCCGTGCAAAAAAACTGTAATACTAAAGAAGGAAATTAGAACCTTACAAATTGCCACTCTAATTTCTGGTGGCCGGTATTGCAACAAGCTGCACACACGTTGGGTACAAGTTGCGCACACGGTTGAGCGAGTTTCGCCGATCTACGTAATAATCGCTCCGTTGCCAAGCTGCACACACGTTGGGTATAAGCTGCGCACACGGTTGAGCGAGTTTCGCCGATCTACGTAATAATCGCTCCGTTGCCAAGCTGCACACACGTTGGGTACAAGTTGCGCACACGGTTGAGCGAGTTTCGCCGATCTACGTAATAATCGCTCCGTTGCCAAGCTGCACACACGTTGGGTACAAGTTGCGCACACGGTTGAGCGAGTTTCGCCGATCTACGTAATAATCGCTCCGTTGCCAAGCTGCACACACGTTGGGTACAAGTTGCGCACACGGTTGAGCGAGTTTCGCCGATCTACGTAATAATCGCTCCGTTGCCAAGCTGCACACACGTTGGGTGCAAGTTGCGCACACGGTTGAGCGAGTTTCGCCGATCTACGTAATAATCGCTCCGTTGCCAAGCTGCACACACGTTGGGTGCAAGTTGCGCACACGGTTGAGCGAGTTTCGCCAATCTACGTAATAATCGCTCCGTTGCCAAGCTGCACACACGTTGGGTGCAAGTTGCGCACACGGTTGAGCGAGTTTCGCCGATCTACGTAATAATCGCTCCGTTGCCAAGCTGCACACACGTTGGGTACAAGTTGCGCACACGGTTGAGCGAGTTTCGCCGATCTACGTAATAATCGCTCCGTTGCCAAGCTGCACACACGTTGGGTACAAGTTGCGCACACGGTTGAGCGAGTTTCGCCGATCTACGTAATAATCGCTCCGTTGCCAAGCTGCACACACGTTGGGTACAAGTTGCGCACACGGTTGAGCGAGTTTCGCCGATCTACGTAATAATCGCTCCGTTGCCAAGCTGCACACACGTTGGGTACAAGTTGCGCACACGGTTGAGCGAGTTTCGCCGATCTACGTAATAATCGCTCCGTTGCCAAGCTGCACACACGTTGGGTGCAAGTTGCGCACACGGTTGAGCGAGTTTCGCCGATCTACGTAATAATCGCTCCGTTGCCAAGCTGCACACACGTTGGGTACAAGTTGCACACACGGTTGAGCGAGTTTCGCCGATCTACGTAATAATCGCTCCGTTGCCAAACCCTCTTTTCGTCGCCGGTAGGTCAAGAGACCAGGCCCAGGCCGCGCGCGTGTGGGTGGGTCGCCGGTCCGTGACTCAGGCCTTGATCCCCGTCCGGCTCCTTCCCGTTACTTCTGGCCCGGGTCCCGCCGCCGCCGCCGCGTTCCAGATTTCGCCGATCGCCCGTGTCACGGCCGATCGCGGCCGGGAAACTAGGCTCACTTCGTGTAAAAACAACCAAGATAAGGGTGTAATGAAAATGAACAATTTGAGTTTTCAGTGAACATGGGGGAACTATACTGTTATATAATTGTGTATTTATGAGCAATTATCAAATTATCGAAATCTTAAAGGGGGCAAGGTGGCGGAGCCTCCATTGAGCATTTGGCGACTTATATAGTAATTAAAAAACTAAAATTATACACGAGATTTTCCATGTAAAAAGTACAAACATACAACCTCAGGAATTAAACCTAATCCATGTGCGGTGTTACACAAAAAAGTGTTTATAAAACTATCTAGTAATTGATAGACTATCATTGTATTTTGTTCGAACAGTTCAGCATTTAACACACATTATTATCAAGTCCTTTTTGATAAAACAACAGAGAAAGGAATCTATAATCTTCCTCTGTGACTGTGATAATATTATACTTTAAGCACTTATTTAAAAATTATAACTATAAGACAGCCTAACTTTTTTTTAAATGCTAGCTTAAAAGCTAGGCTATTTTAACCAAGTATGAAAGTAATTTCTGTCAATGCAAACCATTCAGCATTTCAGAATCTTAGTTTTATGGGGAGATCAAGTTATACTTTTTACACAATTACTTTCCTTATGAACAAGAGTAATCTTTGAAGAATGTTAGTAACCTACAGTTTAAGAAGCATAGAGTTGCATAGTAATTGTTCCTAATTGGATAAACTTAAAAACCAAGTTAGGCCTAAATAAAGTTACTACGTTCTTGGTTTTGGCAAAACTAAAGAAAACAAGTTTTATTACTTGCACACAGACAAAAATTAATGAAGATTAGTTAATAAATGACAATCATGTTAGGGGCTCTAACTTTGTCACCTCATTCAAATTTGTAAGGGAGCCAATGAAAAATTGTTAATGACATGAAAGTGAATATAGGTTGGTGATTTCATTACTTCTGCTCTATGTATATGCAACTGCACCCGGAACTCCAATTTCTTCCTCATAAATGCAATCATTCATGAGCTGCAATTAATTATAAATTTATTGACTTACAGCCCAGGATTCAAGGTAGACTCTAAACTTTACAGCAGTGTTTTGATCACAAGGGTTTTTTTCCAAGATGATGCCACTGTTACTTGACTACAGGTACTGTATTCTAGTGATGGGATACACAATGACAAGTTACAAGACAAAAATCAAAGCTGGTTTTGAGACGAAGACATTCATAAAATTGAAAGCATTACTGAATGCATTAATAATTTAAAATAGATATAAGGTAGATTGATGCTTTAAAGCTGTTTTATTGCATATTTACAAATGGTATGCTGACAAATAATTAATACTTTTCAATATTAAAACTATTCAATCCTGTCCTATACAACTGTTGGTCATTATCCTTGTGTTTTTAAGGGATGAGTAAACATTTATTGAATTTTTTTAAACAATCTCTGTTCAAATACCGTACTGGCAAAGTGCTAGTCTCGTGTGCTTTCTAATCAACACTCTGAACATGAATAGCGTCAACCTAACACAACTTGTATCTTATTAGTATAATTGAATTTAAATACTTTAAATTCAAGTATATAAATATACTTAAAGTATATTTAAATACTTTAAATTCTGTTTGTATGTGTTGCTAGTTTAACAACACATACAAACAAGAGGCCACGGCTCAAACAATACAGTATTCACACAGCTTTAAAGGCTACTTTTTTTAATCAGGTAGGCTAATATAAGTTTGGTGACCTTCTATTTAACTCAGATAAGTTATGTCGGTAAGGTAAGTACAATTTATGATTAAGATCATGGTGATTACCTTTAACGTTATCACACATAAATAAATGTCGTTTAACACCTTATGGAATTTACAAAATGTTATAAGTCTGGGTGTTGGGTATGGCATGGCACAATTTCAGCATTTTGATTGGAGGGAGGAGGTTTCACTAGTACTCTTTAAAACCATGATGGAAATAATACCATCCCCACTACTTTCAACCCGCAAAAATAATCTTTACTAGAATGAAGCTTAAAATAAAAACTCAATTCAAGTCATAAATTCTATTTAATTATTTTAACTCTTTATGTTTTCTAAACTATTGGCAGCTGCTCCCTTGTCCTCTAAATTGTGTGTTTGTGACCTATATTAGTCACAAGCATAAATCGCTAAACTAAATGGGTTTTTTAATGTAAAATGAAGAAAACAGTATGTATGTAGCCTATATGCTAAATTTAACACTATACAGAGTTTTAGTCAAGTAGGTAGAGAAGAAAGTACCCTTAATCATCTTCCCTCTCAAATATTATGCAACCAAAAATGAATAATTTACTGTTTGTTATGGAAGAAAAGAACGTTAATATTTTGTTAATTTAAATCTTTAAAATATCGACTCAAATGGTATAATCAATTAGCTTTGTATTAGTTAGTATTTTACGATATGTTTAAAAACAATTTTCTTTTGAACAAGTACAAATCTCCAATAATTTGAAATTCAAGATTAAAAAAGAGTTATCGCTTGCAGCACTATACTAATTATTAGTTAAAGCTAGTAGTTGAAATCAAATCAAATTTATAAGATAGGCCTACTATAACAAACAATTAATTGAGACGATTCAGTATAAATTAGGTATAAAATTTAATCATGTTAAAACGCCAGGTTACTCAGGATCTCAAAATCTACAACGCCAAAAACCATGCTACAGCAAATCGGAGACACTCACCATTTCCTTCCTTAAAATCGCTAACTGTGTGTCTAAAGTTGTCATTTTCCTCTGAGTGGGCACAGTCTGTTTCTTAGGCTCACTAGGGGGTGGCGGCGGAGGCGTGGAGGGTATCCTTAACTGATGCGTCGTAGCACTTCTCGGAGAGTCTTGCACAGTCGTCGGAGTAGACACTTTAACACTTTCCAAAAGGTTGATACCACTTAAGCTCTTCGGAAGTGGAGGCAGGCCTTGCAGCGAGGACATACTGATCGCCCTGGGCCGCTGGGTCACTGGGCTGCTGGAAGAAGAAGAAGAGCCATCAAGAATAATCTGACAACTAGAGTACTTTACAGGTCGGCCGCTCTCTTCCTCCACTTGGTACCAATTGGAGTGCTTGATTTTCGGCGGCGTCTCTTTGGAAGCCGAAGAAGGCCTGACTGGAAACTGCAACTTGTTTTCTTTTTTGTGGAAATCATCTTGAACCAGAGTTTTCCCATTGGTGATCAACAACACAGTCGGCCTCCTGTGGCCGTTTTGCCGGAACATCGGGTCATTCTCGTGAACGTGTTGGCCCAAATCGGCCCTCGCCTGGTGGCCGTTTTTCAACGACCCGTTCAGGTTAGTTTTGAAATTCGGACCACCATTTTTCGTCACTGAAATCACGCCGTCCGGTGTTACTACTGTTGTTTTCGTCTTGGATTTGGCGATCGCTTCGTCTAGAATATGCTTGTTTGGACGCGGAGGTACAGGCGGCCTCGGTTTGTTGCCGTTCAGATGGATATCACGCGACATAAACATGGTCGGAATGTAAACATAACCTCAAACAGCAGACGACGGCGGGACGACAGCGACGACCGGCACAACAAGGAACACTGACGCTCCGTCGACGCTCCCGCTCAGCTGCGCAACAAAACAAACAGACGAAGGAGAGTGGCGCGGCGAGCGGGAAACAGCTGAACTAAATCAGCTGACGATTATTGCCGAGAGCCACTACAACAATGGCACTCGTTTCAAAACGCCACTCGGCAAAATCAGAGCAAAACAAATTTTAATTAATGACTGGAATTAAAAAGAATTTGCAATTCCTTTAGTTAAGATTTATTACTGTGACTCATGATTTACAGTTGAATAGTTAAGACTGAGGGTTATATTCAAATACAGTTAATTTGTTATACTTACCCACTCAAAATAAAATAATTTTTATTCACTTATTTAAAATAACTTTCTTTTCTTATTTAAAAAAACAAACTTTCTTTTTGTAATTTTTCCATTATGAAAATAGTACCGTAAGTTAGTTTTGAATTTTGTAAAAACTATTACAGTAGGTTGTTTTATATTTTTGTTACAAATTAAATTTACAATTTAAAACTGTATTTCCAATATTTAAAATAGGTCTGGTGTTTGCATGGGTGCCATTTTGGGAGAAAGGGGAGGCGCAGTAGTCCTCCCAGTAATTTATAAAATAAGAGGGAAAATAAGTAATTTTTTTTTTAATTGGAAATTATAACTTGAACTGAACTTCAATCTTGAGCTCATTTGATAAAGCACATTAGGAAGGGGAGAGATAGCAGTCGAAGTAGTAGTCGTTAAACAGTCATAGAATATCTTGTATGATTGAAAAATTAAATACAGTAAGACAGAACGTCTAGGGGTAGAAAGAGCATCACATTATGCATACGTAATTTTTTACCCGGTGGTGATATTTCTGCAGATATATATCATGTAAGCACAAATATATATCAATATATAGCAGACACTGTATATAGTATTTATATCGGTAGTTGCAGTGCTTCTGCCACATTTGTAACTTTGAGCTGTTAAACATTTTTCTTACTAAAATGCTAATATTTTTTTTTTATTTAATAAAAATAAAACAGTATTTATTCAACTGGTGTTTATCCAAACCCTGGAGTGGCTAACTAATTCAGTGTTCAGTACTAAAAAACTTATTGTTAAATGGCAAAATAGTGTAAGTGTCCACAGACACAATAGATCACTTTATTCTATGTCACTTGTGTTTATTTATTTGAAACACAAAAACTAAGTTCCAGTAGGCTTATAATAAACTTCACATTTATGATATCCATCAAAGAGATAAATTAGCACCTAGATTTAATATATAACTATGAATTAATTATTAATTCCATTTGTTAATGTATAACCATGAATGTGGATATTTTTAAATACTAAAGTGACTTTCCGAAAAAATGTGTAGGTTTTAATAAGAAAAAAACAATGACAAGAGAAAGCTCATATTATAATTAGAGCAGACTTCTTTATGATTCAGTGCGTAAACAGCCAAAGGTTATATGTGTGAAGCAGATATAAAATGATGATACCGTACATGATTATTTGTCAGAGAAAACTTTGTGGACAATACTCTGAACCTTCAAGTTATCAAATTCAAAGTGGAGAAATCCCCTTAGAGAAGATCAACAAATATAGTTATGTAATAAATGTGGAAGTAGGAAACATACAAACATAGTGACACACTTGCACATCAGGAACTAACTGGTCAAACAACTAACAGAACCAAAACTGGAGAAAGCCTAAGACCGGGAAGTTACATAATATTTTTATCATCTTCAGGAAGCTCTGATCCATGACCTTTCACCCATGCAGATAACTCAACCCCTTCAACTTAGTATAAATACCAAACATCCTGTGGGTGAAAGTAATTGGCTTTCAGAGAAAAAGTTACACAAATTACTAAATGATTGGCAAATTTATTTTATCCTCAAATTTATCTTTAGTTAAACTTCTCGGTAATACAAGCTATAAATGAAAATAAAAAATAGGAAAATATAAATGAGAAGTTCAAAATTTTTTCTAGAAAGTCAAAGGAATTGAGAGGTGACCATTCATTTCAAGGCATAAAAGAAACACTATTCATGGTTAAATTACTACCCTTTATAAATAGACACATCAGAGAACATCATTAAAACATCAAGGACATCCATAATAGAGGGTTTATAAGAAAAGAATCATCCAATTTGGCAATTTTATGTCACTGAAACAAATATACAAATACAATTTTTTATTGGTTGTAAAAAGTGTTATCTAAAAAGGGGTTCCCGAACTGTTCATAGGTGTCTAATATGATGCCCCCCCCCCCCCCAGAACCTGCATTTGGGCCTGTAATGGGATCAAGTGCGTGCCGGTTCTGGAATTCTGTTCCAGGGACGTCACTACGGTCAGGACTACGTGCCAGTCTTCTGGAAGACACCTACTGTTGGCCTCTGTCTACATGCCAATGGACATCACACAACCCCCGCAGGAGGAAGTCCAGAGGCTGATCGATCATGCGATCGGTTCTGGTACCGACCTCTTGCTGGGATGTGACACCAACGCACACAACACGGCATGGGGCTGCAGGAGGAACAATAATAAAGGTAATATACTGTTAGATTATCTAGTCTCCAATGGACTCATGATCGCCAATGTGGGGTCGGAACCGACCTTTGTCAGTCGAGTCGGACAATCGGTAATTGACCTCACATTGTATACAGAGGGCTGAGATCGCTGATTGGCATGTGTCTCAGGAGCCATCTCTCTCTGATCACAGACACATAAAATTTATGGTAGGAAACTTTTCACCTGAAAAGAACACGTTCAGAAATCCCAAAAGGACGGACTGGGCGAAATACAAGACTGTTCTGCAGAAGAGAATAGAGGATTCAGGTCCTCTGTACTCCTGCGTCAGAGACATAAATCATCTTGACTTGGCCGCGGATCGCCTGCGCGGGGACATTGTGTCCTCATTCGAGGACTGCTGTCCACTGTCGGCGGGACGACAGGGTAAGTCTGGGTGGTGGAATTCGGAACTTGGAAGCCTAAGGAAAAGAGTAAGGGCTCTATTCAAACAGGCGAAGCTAAGTAACTGCTGGGACGCTTATCACAGATTGCTCACCCAGTACAACATTGCAGTCAGGAGAGCAAAGAGACTCTCTTGGAGAAACTTCTGCAGTGATCTCGAAGGCGTCTGTGAGACTTCGAGGATCCACAAGATCTTATCGAAAGATAGGCCCTCTTGTCTTGGATCTCTTGAGGGTCCGGATGGCATCATGGTTCATAATCCCAGGGATATGCTTGAAATCATGGCAAGCACACACTTTCCAGGGAGTATAATCACCCGGCCAACTGATGAGGTGAGTGCGAATGTGCGGCGGGCCAACTTCACTCGATGGAGGGTGGCGGGTCGCATCGTTACTCACAGTCGGATACGCTGGGCAGTCAACACTCTAAACCCCTACAAGTCACCGGGACCTGATCAGGTGAGGCCCGTCTTTCTTCAAAAGGGATTGGAGTTTTTGCTACCAGTTCTGACGGTATTGTTTAGGGCCAGTTTGGCCCTGAGACATATTCCAGCAGTCTGGAGCAGCTCTCGGATAGTCTTCATTCCAAAACCTGGTAAGGCTAGTTATACGGATCCGAAAACCTTCTGCCCAATTTCATTGTCTTCTTTTCTGCTGAAGACTCTGGAGAAGCTGGTATCAAGGTATGTGGGGGAAACGGCGCTTAGGGCTCACCAGCTCCACGAACGCCAACACGCTTACCTACCAGGAAGATCATGTGAGTCTGCCCTACATCAGCTGGTAAGTAGGATCGAAAAGTCACTAGAGTGTAAGGAAGTTGCACTTGGGGCCTTCCTAGACATTCAAGGTGCCTTTGATAACACTGAGACTCAGGCTGTCATCAATGCAGCCACAGCTCATGGTTTCCACGAGGTTGCAAGGGGATGGATCGAAGCCCTCTTGAGAAATAGAAACGTAAAACTATCACTCAACAACGAGGAGATAGTGGCAAGAACAACTCGAGGTTGTCCCCAGGGTGGGGTCTTGTCTCCACTCCTCTGGAATCTTGTGGTAGACGATCTCATCAGAACTCTCAATGAAAGCGGTGTATACGCACAGGGATACGCTGATGACATAGTGGTTCTGGTGTCAGGTAGGTTCAACGACACAGTCAGGGATCTCATGAATGGGGCTCTGAGGTCTGTTGGACGCTGGTGCGAAGAGGTAGGTCTCTCAATCAATCCTTCAAAGATTGTGGTGGTTCCTTTCACGAGGAGGACGAACCTGGGAGGGATCGACCCCTTAGTACTGCAAGGCTCTAATATAGAATTACAGAATCAGGTGAAGTATCTGGGGGTAACTCTGGACCGGACGCTTCACTGGGGACCACAACTCCAAAAGGTAATAGACCGAGGTAAGTGGTCTCTCATGGCATGCAGGCGATTGGTGGGAGGGACATGGGGAGTGAAGCCAAAACTGATGCACTGGCTTACATCTCTGTGGTCAGACCTGCCATTACCTACGGTTCGCTTGTATGGTGGCTCAAGATGGACTCGGGGGTGGCGGTGAGGGGATTGGCGGGAGTTCAAAGACTCGCCTGTCTCCTCATCACAGGAGCCCTGAGTTCCAGTCCTGGGGCTTCCCTGGACTGTCTTCTCAACTTGTTGCCGATTGATTTTTTCATCAAGACCACGGCAAGGAAAGCTGCTCATCGACTCAAATGTGAGAATCTTTGGATAGACACTGGAGAATTCCGGGGTCACTCTCAGATCATTCTGACTGTACAGGGGAATGTTTTGGAAATGCCCTCGGACTACATGTCGGTCAAATATGCCTTCGGTAAGTCATTTAGGGTCCTTCTTCCAGCGAGGGAGGATTGGCTGTCTGGAGGAAACCCTCTTCCACCTGCGGATCTGGAATGGTTCACAGACAAGTCCAAGTTAAGAGGAGGAACAGGAGCTGGAGTACATGGGGTGCAAGCGGGGGTAGGGATTCGTCTCCCTATTTGGATGCATCCCACGGTGTTCCAAGCGGAGGTTGCTGCGATAATGGAGTGCGCCAGAGTAAACCTGGTGCAAGGTGTCAGGGACAGGAGCATTTCTATTTTCTCAGACAGCCAGGCAGCTCTAAGGGCTCTGGACTCCTGCGAGTTCAGGTCAAAGATCGTCAGGGACTGCTTCACCACAGTATCTGCGCTAGGTAGATGCAACAGCGTGACGCTCTGCTGGGTCCCTGGTCACACAGGGATACCTGGGAATGAGGCTGTGGACGCCCTTGCCAATGCAGCTTCATCTTCAGAATTTACTGGTCCGGAGCCTTTCTGTGCTGTCTCTCGTGAGTATGCGTGCCAAGCGGTCATGTCATGGGCGAGGGAGGAGCATCGTAAGGCCTGGTTCAGACTTCCTCAATTGAGGGTAAGTAAGCTCATGCTTCACTCTCCATCTCGGAAAATTGCCTCCAGTATTCTGCAGCTGGAGAGGGGGCAAATCAGACAGGTAACAATTCAATTCAATTCAATTCAATTTTATTGCCAATACAACAAGTTATTGTTGGTAGCAACGTATATAACACATAAAATTTTGTCAAAACATAAATTATAAAATAAAAAAGTATATAAAAACAATTAAAAATAAACAGTACAAACCTAGTCTAACCTTTAATGCGGTTAATTTTTATTATAATTATTTTTCATAGATGATTTTAATTTGTTTGGGTGGAATTTTGAACGTGGTCCATAAATTCACTAACACTGTAAAATGATTGAGAAATTAGAAAAGATTTTAATTTATTCTTGAAAGGGCGTAAATTTTTTGTTTGTTTTATATTTTCCGGTAAAAGATTAAAAAATTTAGCACCGGCATGAGATGGTAAATTTTGATGAATGTTAAGTCTATGATGTTCAGGCCTAAATAAATTATTAAATCTGGTATTATAATTATGGATTTCACTTCCTTTCTGTAGCTTGCATTTATATAGAGAAAAAAGAACTGTTTCTAAAATATAAATGCAGGGAAGTGTGAGTAGGTGCATGCTTTTGAAAATGTCTTTACAGGATTGATTTTGTTTTAATTTGAAGATGATCCGTAAAGCTTTTTTTTGAAGAGTGAATAACCTTTTTAAATGTATTTCAGCACAACTGCCCCATATTATAATTCCATAAGATAAGTGAGTATATATAAGACCATAGTAAGCCGTTAATAGAATTTTGTCATCAAAATATTTAGCCAGATGTCTGAGAACATAAATGCTGGATGCCACTTTAGAGGATACATGGTCTATGTGATAAATCCAAGTTAACCCTCTATCAAGATGTATTCCCAAGAATTTAACACAATCAACCTCCTCTAATTGATAATCATCTATAAATACATTTGGCTGATGGCTGATGGCTACATTACCATGATTAGCTGATAGGCAAGCCGAAAAATTTACATACTTTGATTTCTGAAGATTAACCTTAAGATTAATTTCAGAGAAAAATTGAACACATGTATTTAAATCGTTAAATAAATCTATTTCTAAACAGTTTTTATTGTTATGCGTTATACTTAAAGTTGTGTCATCCGCAAATTGTGTTAAATGGCTAAATTTTATTGATGATTCGCAACTATTAACATAGAGTAAAAATAAAATGGGCCCAAGAATTGATCCTTGAGGGACACCATATTTAAGTTCAATGGAATCTGATAATACGCCATTTATATCAACTTGTTGCTTTCTATTGTGGAGATAAGAGTCAAGCCACTTATAGGGTATACCTCTTATTCCTATATCATTTAATAAGTCTAAAAGTATGCCATGCTCAACACAGTCAAACGCCTTCGATAGGTCTAAAAATACTCCAACAGTTGTGTTACGTTTTTCCAAACCGTCTACAACAAAATTCATTAAATCAACAATTGCATCAATTGTTGATTTTCCTTGTAAAAAGCCAAACTGTTTGTCGGATATTATATTTTTATTCATTAGAAAATCTAGTAATCTATTGAAAAAAAGTTTTTCGTAAATTTTACTGAAGGCTGGTAAAATTGATACTGGTCTGTAATTGGTTGCTTCAAGTGGATCCCCTTTTTTGAACACAGGAACCACTCGAGCAGTTTTTAATAATTCTGGAAAGACACCTTCAAAAAAGCTTGCATTTATTAATTTTGATAGTGGTTCAATTATGTAATCAGAACATTGCTTGATTAGCCATGTTGATAAATGTTGTGAATCGACAGTTTTCTTTCCTTTCATGGATTGAATAATAGAGAATACCTCTTTTGGTGTTACAGGAGCAAGTAACATTGATCCTGAACACTTCAATTTCTTGTTAGGCCCAATCTTATTATGTTTAGTTGTGGTATTATTTACAGCTACTTTAGAGAAAAAATTGTTAAAAATATTACATATTTTTGATGGTTCACTGATATTTTCATCATTGAATTTAAGAGATATTCTATTTTTTACAGGTGAATTCTTTTGACTATTAATAATGCTCCATACTGTTTTCGAGATATTATCGCTTTCAGAAATTTTCTTTCTGATATCATAAGCTTTAGCAGCTTTGATAACCTTTCTATAAGTTTGCCTGTATCTTCTGAAGTAGTTTTTAAACGCTTCATCAAACGTAAATTTAAATTTTGTATGTAATATTTTAAGATTTTTCCTTGATACCTTAATACCTTTTGTTATCCAAGTGGATTTTATGTTTTTGTTACATAATTTGATACGTTTAATGGGACAACATGAGTCTAAATGACTCATGAAACATTCATTAAAATTTGTATACATTTCGTTGGAGTCGCTGGACTTTTCTAAAAAAGTCCAATTTTGATTCGAGAGATTGATTAGTAAACGTGAAATATTTATTTTGTTTGTTTGTCGAATGAATTTGATTTCTTGAGCATTTATGTCTGCTTTCCAATCATTAATTGTAACAGATTGAGCATCGTGATCTGAAAGTGCCGTTGACATAACAGATACGTCAAAATTCGGCAAATTAGATATTACGTTGTCAATCGCAGTGGCTGAAGTGGTTGTTACACGAGTTGGTGAATTTATGGACCATTTGAGGTTAAATGAGCTTAAGAGGTCTTTTAATTGTTTTGTTTCTGGCTTCCAAGATTGTAAAACATCAATATTAAAGTCCCCAATCAAAACGAAATAAAGATGTTTTGAAATAATTTTCTTAAGCGTTTTTTCTAAATTTAAAAAGAATGAATCAAAATCGCCCGATGGGGATCTGTATATGCCCAAAATAAGTATTTTTTCTTTATTTTTACTAAAAATAGTTATGCCCGTTAGCTCAAAGTCCTTTTCAAAATTATTTATATTTTTATATGGTATGAATTTTATTTTATTTTTAATAAATATGGCAACCCCTCCCCATTTTAAAAGTTTTCGTTGATACGACTTACCCAGTGTAGAGTTTTGAATTTTGAAAAGATTAATTGACTCATTTGTAAAACCGTGCTCTGATATAACAAATACGTCAGGCTTGAGCTCATCACAAATTATTTGTAGCTCATCAACCTTATTTGTTGCTATCTGAGCATTTTGGTGAACAATTAGTAATTTTGAACCTTGCATATTACCTGATTTTAAATCTTTAGCATTAGAAGTTAGACTAGGTTGTTGTAAAAAACCGAATTGTAAATGTTTCTCATTGGATTTGTTGTACTGGCAAGTGCAGTTCCCATTTCTCTTTGTACACAATGATTTCTCCAATTGTGGATTTGATAGTCCTCGCCATTATTGGCATATCTTCCATGTGAGGCACTTATATTATAGTTGGGATCAAAACGTTTCTGTAGACAACTTGAATGAACTGGCGTTTTGAATTCATAAACATTTTGTAGGCCTCCTCTACTGACATTATTCTCTTGGAATCTGAATATTTTTTTTGGTACTGGTAACATGGGAAAGTCCCTTAGAGAGTTTATGGCCGGTGGTCTTTGCATTGGACGATTGTCCATTCTAGGAGCTTTCATCAATGAGTCTGGTGGCACTGGTGACAGGTCCCATGTAGTATAAGCCGGCGTTTGTGTGGCTATTCTCATCGGACTGACTAAGAAAGAGTCTCTTTGTTTCGATTTCCACAATCTGGATCGATTCTTCTTATGGTCTAATGGTCGTTTGGGAGCTTCATCTGATAATAGTCTCAATGCTTCTTCTATAATTTTTTCACACAGAAGAGATTTGCCTCTCCCATTAAGGTGTTGGCCATGTGCTGTGAAGTGTTTTCTTCCAAAACTTCTTATGTCTAACACATTCATCCCCTCAGTTTTCATCTTGAGTAATCTTTTATTGATCTCCATGATAGTTATGTTGGCATTATAACAGGGATTATAACAGGACATTGTTCTTTAAGGAAGCACCTGCAGCGCTTGGGTCTCTACAATGGTGACCCGGTATGCAGGAGGTGTGGGCAGTCTGAAGAAACTGCTGATCACGTGCTGTTTGACTGTGGGGAGCTGGAAGAGGCTAGAGAGAGGGCCCTTGGAGGACTACGGAGGGGCACTTTCCTTCCTCAAGAGGAGCTTGTCTGCAGGATACAGAAGTTCATCAAGTTTCTAAACAGGGATGAGCTCTGAAACTACATAAGGGGAGCGCTAAAAGCCCTTGCGGCTGATGCGCCTTGGGATTAGGTCCGCCCCATTGAATGAATGAATGATGCCCCCCTTGGATGCAAGGAAAAGTACATGTACACAAATTAGCCCCACATTGCAGTGCACATGTCTTCAGCTACAGCCTCCACAACTACTCCGGAAGTTATGCAATTTCTCGGTTCACTCATTGCTGTTGGTAAAAGAGGCACACAGACGTTATCTTTTACTAACTCCCACAAGAGAAAAATCACATAAAGTAACCACATAACTCCTGTGACCTTGGAGGCTGTAACTGAAGACAAGCTTGTAGCAGTGCGGGGCCCTTTTGAGTACCACAAGAACATGTGCCATGAATCCAAAGGGGGACATATTCAACACCTACAAACAAGTGTAAAAAACTTTTTTCGGTTCCACTTTCATCGAAACCAAACAAAAATTGTATTTGTTTATTACTTTTAGAAGAATAGATTTGCCAAATTGGATGATTCTTTATAATACACCCAGTAAAAGGATATCTTCATAGTTCTGGCACATCTTAAAATAACAAGTGAAAGTTAAAGGCAAGTTTAGTTCAAACTACATAGTCCATTAGTATTTAAATTTGTTATTATTGTAGTTATTTATGTAGTAGAAAGTCGAATAATCAATTGTCAGTAATCCAAACCCTGGAGTGGCTAACTAATTCAGTGTTCAGTACTAAAAAACTTATTGTTAAATGGCAACTATTTTTGGTTTTGATCACTTTTTTAGCGAAGCCTATAATGGGTGATTGATATAAGTGTGCCAGATATTTGACTTAAAAACCGTGATAATGAAAAAAGTTAAATGGCAACCCAGTGGACTTTTGATTTTGCATTTGATGCCGATTTAAATATTTTCAAGAAGTACGCCACTTTTCCAATATGGCAGCCAACTGAAACTTAAAAAAAACTTTTTTGGCATTTTTGGATTTTAGAGACAATTTATAGACTTTTTTTATTATATGTCACTTTTCCCTTGTGTTTTTCCTTGTCCTAAAATAAAAAATAATCAAGTATAAGTGTCTTACAATGTTGAAAGAACATTTTCCACGTAAAATTTAATAGTACCAGGTTAACCGAGCCTTGTTCGTTGGTTTTAATTCAGTTTTGATATAGTGTCATAGTAATGATGCTATTAAATTTCCACCAATAACCAACTATACCTCTTCACAGATAACAGCTGTTTCAAAAAGTCTGCTTAACATTACTGTTCCTTTATTTTTGTATCTCTTTCGTTGATATTTCGTTACCAAAATAGCAATCCATGGGACCAATGTTAAAAATTACGATATTTAAATTTAGATTAAATTAGATTTTTCCTGAGATTGAAACTGTTTACAAACTTGCTAGTATACGTATTGCTCAAAATCGAGCAATTTATTTTAATTTAACAGGTTGTCTTATCTGTTTGGTGCAGTTTTCCTTATTCAAGTGTTTCCTGGTGTAACTAACCTGATTGAACTTGGTATTTGTTTTTACTGTTTATTTAATTATTTTGCAATTTTGAGATATGGAGTGTGGACAATGTAAAGAATCCATTTTAGAAACAAAGGAGGTTATTAAATGTTCAAAAAGTGAATGTTCAAAACAGTTCCACTATCATTGTGCAGGACTAAGAGAATCTGTATTTATTAAAATGTCAGGTGATGCTAAATCAAATTGGCTTTGCTTAAAATGCAAGGGCCAAAAATCTGATAAAAAATCCAATGATGGTAAAGTGGAAACTCAACTAACTGATGGAAGTGAGGATGACTTTAAGGGTTATACGATGGAAGAGGTTATGAAGAGTGTCAACAAAAAATTGGATTGCCTTAAGAACATAACATCAGATTTAGATCAACTTAAGGATACAGCCGAGGATATTAAAAGGAGTCAGCAATTTTTAACGGACACCTATGATGACTTTGAGAGGAAACTTCAGTGTTTGCCAGATATGGTGAAACAGATAAAGCAGCTTCAAGAGGTCATAATTGAAAAAGACAAAAAAATTACAGATTTAACACTGCGTGTGAATCAACTTGAACAGTACGGAAGAAACAAAAACTTGGAGATAAATGAAGTAACAGAAACAAGCGAAGAAAATGTAGAGCAAATTGTACTGAAGATAGCTGCAAAGGTTGGAGTGACTGTGAAAGAAAGTGACATTGAAGCTGTGCACCGGTTACCTAAAACAAGAACGGCCAATCGACCAGCAACAATAATAGTTCAGTTTTCTAGTAGGAAAGTGCGTAATAAAATTTTAGAAGAAAGGAAAAAAGTTGTTTCGAATGCAGAAATTACAGGAAAACCAGGTGGGCGAATTTACATTAATGAAAATTTGTCATATTTCTACCGTGATCTACTTAAGAAGGCCAAAACAAGGGCAAGAGAACTGAACTACAAGTACGTGTGGTACAGGAATGGTGCAATTCGGGTCAGGAAGGAGTCGAACAGCAAGATCCTAGTAATAGAAAATGAAGAAGACTTACAACTCATAAAGGGACAATAATCTCTCTTTGTAAGTAGATTTATATAGGTTAGGCACATTAATTTATATCTTTTAGGCAATACTTATGTTAGACTGTATACCAGATCACAATGAAGTCAAATCTGTAGCTTTTAAAGATGTTCAGGATTTAAAATCATATAGTATTAATAATAATTTCAAAAATGGAATGTCTTTTCTACATTTAAATATTGCTTCCATTAGAAAGCATTGGGATGAATTTTTAATATTATTTAATACCTACCTAGAGTACCTAGATGTTATAATTTTTACTGAAGTAAATATAAAAGAAAATTTGTCTGAGTTGTTTAACTTGGATGGCTATGATAGTATATTTAATTTAAGAGAAGGTTGCAGAGGTGGTGGATTAATTATTTTTGTTAAAAAAAGTTATATTTTTAATAATCTACCTTTAAAAGCGTATACTACTTTTGAGTCAGTTTTATTGGAAGTTAAAGTTAATAGTATGTCTTTGGTCTTGCTAGCTTTGTATAAACCTCCCAAAACAAATGAGAAAGTTTTTCTTGATGAATTAAATAATTTATTGTCCGGTATAAATGACAAAACTTTAATCACACTAGGTGATTTTAATTTAAATTTAAAAGACAAAGTCTGTCCTAAGGTGAGTGCATATAAAGACTTGATGGCTGCCAACGGTTTAATTTCATGCATAGACCAGAACACGAGAGAGGAGATTAGACAAGGAAAACTAGTTAGGTCTCTTATTGATCATATCCATCTGAGAGGAAGTAACTTTAGACCCAAGTCGGCTGTTGTCAAACTGAAAATATCTGACCACTATCCTTGTCTACTTAATATCCAGTTGCAACAACAGAATTTTAAAATCTTAATGACAAAAGGTGATATTAAATTAGATGAAAAATTGGTGAAATGCGGTTTGGAAAATACAGACTGGAATAATTTAGTACCGGTAAATAAAGATCTGTCAAGTACTGAAATATATAGTACACTCCAATGCGCCTTTGATACTGTTTATAAAAATGCTAGGATTACTGTAAATAAACAAAAGAAAAGGCCAAAAAAACCCTGGATGAATTGGAACATAGTTAATAAAATTAAAAAAAGGGATAAACTTTTTAAACTATTAAAAAAGTATCCCCAAAATAACGATATTCTGGATGAATATAAAAATTTGAGAAATAGTATAAATAAAGATATTTATCAGGCAAAAGTGAGTTATCACAGACATGTATTTGAAGCTAATAAAAACGATATCAAGAGAACTTGGAATGAAATAAATGGAATAATGGGTCGAAATAGAAAGTTAAACATTGATGAAATGATAGTAAAATACATGGTAGGGAAAGTAGGTTCATTAAAGGAGATCTGTGATCAATTTGCTTCTGTTTTCACTGACAATATTAAAAACACAATTCATAGATGCAATATTAAACTGATGAATACCACATGCACAGATAATACACAGAATCAAGTAAGTACACAATTCTTTATACCCCAAGCTAGAAAAGAGGATATTGAAATAATACTAAGGAAGTTAAAGAAAAAAAGTCCAGGTTTTGATGAAATTAGAATGCGTGATTTGAAACAATTCTCATGTAATGTCTCTGAAATGTTATCTGATCTAATTAATAAATCTCTTTGGGAAGGAAAGATTCCTAGTATGTTAAAAATATCAATAGTCAGACCAGTGTATAAGTCGGGAAGCCATTCTTCATTTCATAATTACCGTCCAATCTCAATACTCCCAGCAATAGATAAAGTCATGGAGCATTATGTGGCACAACATTTAAATGAATATTTATCCAAAAATAATATAATAAACAAATGTCAATATGGGTTTCAACAAAAAAAGAGTACAGAATTGTTACTGAAAGATTTTACAAATTATATAAACGGGGAAATTGATGCAGGCAATCAAGTATTAGTTACATTTGTGGACTTTACAAAAGCGTTTGATACTTTGCAGTTTGAAAAAATAATTGAATCATTAGAGAATATCGGAGTAACGGGTAGATTTCTGGATTGGTTTAGAGATTATTTAAAAAATAGAAAAATAGTTGTAAAAAGTCATGATTATACAACTGAGGCAAAAGATATCACATCAGGCGTGCCGCAAGGATCGATTCTTGGACCTATCTTGTACATAATATATGCAAACAGTCTATGCAAACACATTAAATATACTAAAATATATATGTATGCAGACGATACTGTTATAATAACATCAGGAAAAAAATTACAAGAGGCTGAGAGATCAATGCAGAATGCATTCGATTGCATGTTGGAGTGGTGCCACGATAATGGGCTGATAGTAAATGGAGCAAAGTCAAAGGTCATGCATATACACTCACCAGCCTTTAAATGTTTTCCTGTAAATATAAAATATCACAATTTTGATTGTTTGCATAGAAAAACTTACTCGTCTGGTAACTGTACTTGTAAGCTCCTAGAAAATATCACTGTTTTTAAGTATCTTGGAGTCCACATAGACCATAATTTTAAGTGGGATTTGCACATAGAGAGTGTTTGTAAAAAAATTAGAGTATGCTCATTTAAAATGTATTATTTGAAAACTATTTTACCTTTTAATGTTTTAATGACAGTATACCAATCCTTGTGTGAATCAGTCATTAGATATGGGCTGAGAGCATGGGGAAATGCCTCTATGTCTCATCTAAGAAAGATAATACACATTCAAGAAAAAACTCTTCAACATGTGCTCCCATATCATAAAAGACCTTTACCCCCTCTTGAGATGTTCCGATTTTTAAATGTATTACCTGTTGATAAACTTTTTATGTTTTTGTTATTTACAGATTATTTATTCGATAATAGTTTTAAAGTTGTTAATACACATTCTTATTCAGTTAGAAGAAATTTTTATGTTGTTCCTAGGTGTAAAAATAAATATGGAAGCAGAACTTTAAAAGTATTTATCCCAAAAATATTTAATATGCTACCTAAAGATATGTTGAGTGGCATGAGGTACAGAACCTTTAAAAGGAGACTAAAAGAATTATTTTGGGATGGTAGTCTGTAAATGAATTACTGCTTGTATTGACTATTTGTTTGTTTAGTTTGTAATACCGTATTAAATTTTTTAATTTGTCAGATATTTATAAAGTTGTTAAAATTTAATGCTCTTTATGTATTGTTACTATTTAATTGTTATACAGTGATATATTTATTTCTGCTCTGTTATTTTGCTTTATAGGATTTGTAATTAGTTATGATTGAAAATATACTAATTGATTTTCCTGAGAAAATGTTGTAATCTACAAGAAGTGATAAGAACTGGCTCTCTTAAAATGCTATTTTTGGGACTGTTGGCTGAATAAAACTAAGTTATGATAAAATATGTTCTTGTTATATGATTAAGTGCAGACAAACCTTGAAAGGTTTTTGCACATTGTTTAAATATGAATAATGTCATTACACTTTTGGAAAATAAAGAATTTTGATTGATTGATTGATTGATTAATACAATACAAATGTTACTTTTAGCTCTAAATCAATAATCCGACCAATCTAATATTGTGAATCTCTTTAATCACCAAAACAACACGTATTTACAGCTGATTATTATCAGATGTTTAAAATGCTTTATTTAATCCCAATGTTATTTAAATGGGAAATTTTGAAATTTCAATGGTGGATAGCGCCTTATTTTCAGTCAGATTCTTATCAATTTGTGGTGGAAACAACTACAGACCAAGCCAAAAACTTGAAAATCAGTTGAAAATTGTAGGAGTTCTCAAGACAAAAAAACCCTTAGCGTATTAAATAAGTATAGATTTTTGGGCCAAAACACTCTTAAATGCAAAGTTTAAGCAAAATCTACCCGATAGATTTCGAGATCGTGGAACACACATCCGTTCAGACAGTGCTCGTACTATAGTGCAGGATTTACACATAAATGAACTTACTTGTAATATGGCGGATAGATAACAAAATTGGCAAAAATTGGCGTTACTGTACTATGTTATTTATTTATTCGTGAATGTTGATTTCTATGTGTGAAATGTTCTCATAACATAATTTTAAAACATTTTGATACTTGAGTATTTTTTATTTTAAGGAATGGTTTTGGAGTTGCTCCATGCTATTCTTATGAAACTAAAAATAAACGTCAATTGCCTGTAGCTACTTAACCATTAAGTTTAGAGAAAAGTGTAAAACAATAAAAAAAAACCTTAAAATTCCGTCTACAATCAAAAATTGACATGAAAATTAAGGGTCCGTATTTAATTTTTGTGTTGGCCGCCATATTCGATAAATGGTGGACTTTTTGTTAAATTTAAGACACCATAAAATGCAGAACCATAAGTCCACTTGGGTTACCTTTTCTTTTTTACTTTCTCCCCCTATACCATAGTATATGGAGAAAGTATTGTTTTCGTCAAAATTTTCGAATTTGAGTTGTTGGTGGATTTATCCATTTTGGTTCCCCCTGAGTCCAAAAAAGTGGTTTTCGGAGTGATGTCTGTGTGTGTGTGTGTGTGTGTGTGTGTGTATGTGTGTCAGGATGTAAACAGAGCTAGAGAATGCCCCAATGGTCCGATTTTGATGAAATTTGGTAGGTAGGTCCAAACCCACGATAATTCCAGGCGTTTTTTTCATTTTTTTGAATTTTTTATTTTTAAGGGTAGTTTACCCCCAAAAACCCTCAAAAATCGTCAAAAATCAAAATTTCTCAAAAACGGCTCTAACGATTTTGATTAAAATTTTGTGGTTTATTAAGCTTAAAATGGTGAATAAAATGACACCACCCGCATCTCCCGGAAAATGCGCGTTCAAAAGTTATGGAGTAAAAAGTGTTTCAAAAATCAATTTTTTGAATTTTCAAAATAGCTGTTGTCTCGAAATAAATTTTACTCATCACCATTAAATCAAGCTTAAAAAACTAAATAATCCAGTATTTTAAATTATTGCTCTACGTCAAGTGGTTGCGGAGAAAATTCAATTTTTCGTTTAGCGGTAAACGCAGTACGTTGTTAAAAGTCACAGACGCGCGTAGGGTCAAACGAGCGCTGCTCAGCTGGTAGCTATCC
Source organism: Neoaliturus tenellus (assembly GCA_030545055.2). Lineage (NCBI taxonomy): Eukaryota > Metazoa > Arthropoda > Insecta > Hemiptera > Cicadellidae > Neoaliturus > Neoaliturus tenellus. Next base: position 61,796,354 of record CM061537.1, on the reverse strand, counting down.
GACTGAGTCATCAAGACATTAATGTTTGGAGCTTTTAACACCTTTTTATATATTGTTGGGAGAAAGTATGTGTCAGTTAACTGATACCGTTTATTTAATATCACTTTAGGGTTTCAAGTAAAACAACTGGCACACTTATATCAACCACCCTGTAGATCCTTACGAAGTTTTATTGTTGAAAACCAGTCAATAAACTGTTTAGTAATTTTAATTAGTAAATAATTTTTGTGTTTGATTATCCCAATCACCCCCAGTCCCTATTACTTCAGATAATCGACTCTACAGTACTTGAAAATGTTGTAATCAAATTTATGTTGTTGCATTTAAGTGAGCTACTTTTATTACAAACAGGGGTAGTACAGGTACTAAAAATGGCTGCACATTATATATCTGAAACCTGGCCAATATTGAAGCAATGCAAAACAGTCCACTGCACTTTACAAGGACTTTACTCCACCAGGAAGAGGAAACTCGCACCTAAAACTATCTTATTATTTTGTAAACTTATATTCTTTTGTAACAGTTGTAATTTTCTCAAGGAATTAGGTTTAATTTAAAACCAATTTAAAGAACAACATTCTATTCTATATCTAAGGTTAGTGGCGCAACCAAGTTCAGTAGCCGAGGGAGGAAAAAGCTTCCCTCTTTTGTCGCTGGAGCACACCCGGCAGGATGTTAATTACGAGAATGACCAAGCAGCGGCGCTGCACAAAACCGCAAAGCATGGGTGATGCCGGTCATTCAGTTACCGCCCCCCTAGAACCGAACCATTAGGTACGACATTACTAAAGGCCAGCGAGTTAGCCTGGCAACATTATAAAGTATTTATTTATTTACTTTTCTAATTTAAATTTTATTTAAATTACCAAATTGAGTTAGCCTGGCATTGTAGTATCGTTAATTACGTACCGGATTATTAAATCGAAGACTTGTGAGTTATCCTGGCAAGACACGGATTACTAAATTACAAATTAATTTGAACCATAATTGTAACCAACATAGATAGGTTAATGCAATGAACCATTCCGACATCGTCAACAGTATATGGTGGGACATCTGTAAAAATACATGTTTTTCATAGGGATAACATTAGCGGTTTTCCTTTCTTAATAACCCACAATTTTCATAAACTTTGACACTATTCAGTCCACATAGGTCTGAGTTTGAAGGACTCTATTTTATTACAATCTAGAAAACTAAAACAAAATCATCTCATGAAACTGAAATGTCTATGACAGTCTGTTGCTGCCTACGATGTTTTGAAACATTCTGTAGTCTTTATCCCTAATCCCTAAATAACATTGTAAATAAAAGTATAACAACAAAGCTCAGTGACTTTTCCTACTAAGGTATCAGTTGAAGGTACTGTAGATAAAAAATTAGCAAGGTGTAAAAATTTTTAAGGAATTCCCTTAAAAAATAAAGAAGTAACAATCTGATTGTTGATATAAATGTTTTGTTAAAATAAACTAAGTTTTATTTTGGTGTCCAATTATTCCACTAAATCTATCAGTTAACTGATTTCAAATTATCTATACACGATGTATTCTCCATGGTTAATAAATCTCCACATATCTGTAATAAGAGTCTTATATAGGTAAGAAAAAAAATGAAAATAAATACAAACTGGTGTTAAATTAATTGTGCTCCAGTGCCAGATTCCCTCATCTAATAAACATTGTTAGCCAAGATTAATCTCCGGTTATCTGTGTAGATTATATTTCACATTCTCTCACTGTGTTCAATAAATGTAAAAAAGTAATACAAACTGCCATTGCAAATTTTTCCAAACGATTGTATTGATAGCCTACTGTATTTTGTTTTTCAGGTCTAAAAATTAGTTTTACCTTACCTGTAAGCTAGAAGTTTTTTTAAACATAAAAAATCCAAAAACACACTGTCAGTTATAATTTTTTATGCCTCTAATCAAAATACTTTACAACTATAATATTGACACTTCAAGCTGTGTATTATAAAAAATACTGGTTTGTTTAGTACATTTTTGAATGAAGTGATAACCAGATGTGACCCCGGAGAAGAGAAACCCGTACCGTAAACAACTTATGACATCACCCACTGGGCTGACTCACGGCGTGTCAATATCTCAATGGAACACTGCCACTCCATAATATAAAATTAAGTTAATTTACTTTGAATACTTAAAATTAATAATTAGGGTTTCAAAACAATTATGTTGTTCATTATTATTTTAAAGTAAAAGTTTAATGATATTTTTGCTAACAAAAGGGCTAAATTGCATTACAATTATCAACTTACAATTACAATTATTATCTTTGTTTTGACCTCTGGACACCAGCTATCAGTTATGCTCTACACTATTACTTGGCAGCCAATATTTGATTTAATATTTTGACTTTGTTTACAACTACAAAAGTTTATTTTTATTCTTGATAAAATAAATAGAGTAAAAAAAAAAAAATTAAATCATTTTGAAAATTTGTTTGTTTTGAAAATCATTTTGAATTTGTTTTAATAGCAGGGTGAACTAAGTAACATTGTTTTCACCATATTGGCTAAAAAGAATTATATTTACAATTGTTTATAATTTCAATTATCTGCATTTTGGAGAGGCATATTCGAATGTTATGATTGACCAACAATTAAGGAATATTAAATAAAACAATGTCCTGCAAACATGACTTTGCTGTTAATGATCTAATATTTGCCAAAGTAAAAGGATTCCCACATTGGGCAGCAAAAATAGTTAATATTTACTCATTATCTTACAAAAGTGTTGTAAAATATAAAGTAAAATTTTTTGCTACCAATGATATTTCGATCCTAAACAAGAGTGATATCTGTTACTATTCTGGGAATAAACTCAAATATCCACTGGAAATAGTTGCACAGAAACATAAAGAAGATTATAAAAAAGCTCTAATGGAGATTGGAAAGGAATGGGGAAAAAACAAATTATCAAGTCCTTCAACTGTAAAGCCCATAACAACACCAACAAATGTGAAACAAATCATTTCGTCATTAGACCAAAGATCTTCACAAAATAAAACTCCCGTCAAAACTAGTAAAACTGATCTTGAAAATCACAATACCCCAAATGTATCCTTACTAAATAATAAAGAAATGAAAGATAATGAAGTAAATTCTAATGATCTTACTCTCCAACTAAATGAACTTAGAGAGAAATGTGTTACTCTAGAAAAATCACTGGCCGAAAAGGAAGCAGCTATTACTGAATTTAAAAAAATACAGGATTAAATAAAAAAATCTACACAAACAACAGAAAATTTTCACACACAAATCCTCAAAGAAGAGCTGAGTAGGTTCAAGTCAGAAAATAAAAACCTGCAGAAAGCCATAGAATTGCTACAGAACTATAATAAGAAACTGGAAAATCAACTTCTGGAGAAAAACACACAAAACCCAAAATGCCTTCATTGCTATTCTCTGCTTGAAAATCAATGCCTTGAAGTGCCCTGGAGAACAGTGGGTAGCACTTCCACACATAGAAATATCCAATCATCACAACCAACTTTTTTAAGCCAAAACCGTTTTGAATTACTACAGGAAAATCATCAAAATAGCAGTGAAACTAAAACAAGTACTACAGGTAGTAAAAAAATCAACTGTAAAATGGCAAGTTCAAATCTCTCTAATAAGACTAAAACTAAAAAAACAGCAAAAAATAAATTGTTAATCCTAGCCGATAGTCATGGTAGGTTTCTTGGAGATTTAGTACAACAAAGAACCACAACAAATGTCTGCTCTGTTATAAAACCTGGGGCAAAACTGAATAAAATTGTCAAAGATTCAAAACAAATCACTGAGGGTCTGAAAAAAGATGACCACCTTTTAGTCATAGGAGGGGCAAATAACTCAGTAACAATGGATAAGGAAAAAATGGTTAATGACGTAGAGGAACTTATTAAAATAACCCAACACACTAATGTTATAATAGCTACCCTACCACTTAGATATGACATGCCTGAGCTTGATTTAGATATTCTAGCTTTCAATGCTGAATTAGAGAAGATTATTGATAATCATCAAAACATTGTCACCCTCCCTCTACATCTACTTCCGAGACATTGTTTCAGCCAGCATGGCCTGCACCTAAATAGAAGGGGGAAAAACAAAGTTGCTATTACTATAGCAAAACTGCTGGTAAAAAAAATATTATAAAGGAGGGAATTGAAACTAAAAATAATAAAGTCAGTTCTTCAAAATTAAACCTGCGTCCAAATGAAATAAATGTTGTGGATGTAGACATGAAGGAAATTATTGACACTTACAAACATGATCAATCATTGGGACTTGCACATACTATCTCAGCGGATTTTGACCACCAGACGCACATGTCGGCTGGGGTCGCTGTTACCTTTAGACGCACATTTGGGAGGCCTGAATACTTGGACTACGTTGATGGAAAACTAACATGCCAAAAGGTCAACAATGGGGCTACAATATATAGTCTTGTGACTAAATCAAATTACTATGGCAAACCAACAGTTGAAAACTACGACAGTGCCTTTAAACAACTGACAAAACACTTCCTTCACACAAATCTAAAAACACTATTGTGTTCACCAATGGGTTGTGTGAGGGATCACATAGAACTCAAAAAATTCTCAATTAATATTGTTGATTTCCAAAAAACTACAAACTCTACTAAATGCATAGTATCATACAAACAAGAATCACACAGAGTTCTACGAAATGGCCTCTCTCATGAAGAGTTTTTAAAGTCGCTGAAAAAAGAAATTGAAGAGCATCAAAGTAAAACAATATGTGACACTAAAACAGCTGCGTTCTCATCCCCTAATCATGCACTGCCCTCAGTTACACCAACATCTGGAGTCCAGCAAACTGAAGAATCAGAGAAAACAAAACAATCTATTTGTGAAGTTCAACCTGTGACACAAGAAAAGAAAGAAGAGGCACAAGAGGATAAAATTGATGAGGTAAATATACTTGACATCTCAACTCTGACACCTCGTGAAACAGTTTGCACACAAGACTTGGACTGTACAGAAGAAATCTCAATGACTGATATTTCTAGCTTAAGTGTTTCTAACCATCCAAAAAACTTGTTGTAAATTGTAACTCTATTGGCACATCCTCTCAGTTAAATAAGGAAAATAAGAGTGAAATACTAAGTATTTTTCACCAAAATATTGAGCATTTAGAATCCAGAATTGACCCTTTATTAATAACTTTGGAAGAAATAAATCCTACAGTAGTAATTATAACAGAACATAAATATGTACAAAATAATATTAAACAAACCAATTTAAATAATTACGATATGGTTACATATTATGCAAGGGAAAAGACTCCGGGAGGTGGAGTTCTAATTTATGCAAAAGAAGGTTTAAAGCATAAAGCAGTAAATCGGCCTGACATAAATGCACTTTGCCTTGAAAAAGTATTTGAGTGTTGTGTAACTGAAATCCTATACTCTTATACGAGCAATGTTTGCTTGTTTGCTTGTTTGCTTGCACAATTATCTCAAAAACGGCTCCGACGATTTCCTTCAAATTTTGGAATATGGGGGTTTTGGCCACCAGAAATCGATTGGAGCTGGTCCCATAGCTGGGAAAAATCCGGTTTTCGCGCTAGAGCCCTTCAAAGATCCCATGTTATCTTTATGGAAATTTTTTAACTGAACAAAAATCAGCTGACAACTGTAGATAAAATAAACCAATGTGTTACATCTTTAACCTGTGGTTTTAGGAAAATCATACCAATGTGCAGCAAACCTTCTGCCTGGCGAGTGAGCGGAGCGAACGAGCTTTGTGTGAGAAACGAAAGTAATAATTTTACCGAGCTTAAGCTCGGTCCCCCCTGGTATTATACTCTAAAACAAGCTCCGTTTGTCCGGGCAAAGTTTTTTTCGCTCCAAGGATTTTTTATTTTTTAATTGAATATGGGGGTTTTGACCACCAGAAATCGATTGGAGCTGGTCCGATGTCTGGGAAAAATCCGGTTTTCGCGCTAGAGCACTTCAAAGTTTCCATGTTATCCTTATGGAGATTTTATTAATTGATCAAAAATCAGCTGATAACTGTAGATATAAACCAATGTGTTACATCTTTAACCTGTAGTTTAAGAAAATGATACCAAAGTGGTACACGTTGCCTTGGTGAGTGAGCGAAGCGAACGAGCTCGTCTTTAAAATGGAAGAGTGCGAGTGAGCGGAGCGAACGAGCTTTGTGTGAGAACGAAAGAAATAATTTTACCGAGCTTAAGCTCGGTCCTCCTGGTTCTTACTATGAATTTAAATAAGTTATTAATATGCGGATTTTATAGATCGCCTAAAAAACAATTCAATAAAATTTTTCTTAAAAAACTAGACGAATTAATTTCTATTCTTTTAAAAATCAACAACAATATAGTTTTGGCAGGAGATTTTAATGTTAATGTTTTAAGTAATGATAACCACACAAAAAACTTTATCAACCTTCTTACAAGCTACGGCTTGAGATATTTAATTGATGTGCCAACCAGAGTTACAATAAGCTCAGCTACCGCCATAGATAATTTTTTAACCAACATTCCTCAAAGCTACTGTAAGAGCAGCTCTTTGGTAACAGCCCTGTCAGACCATGATGGAATCCTTTTAGAATTATTACTACAGTCAAAAAGTAAAACTAAGCAGGCTCAAAAAGTAACAGTGTATAAACGGAGATTTTGTCAAGAAAATTTTAATACTTTCAAAGAATACTTAGAAAAAGAAAAGTGGTATGAGCTCTTTTCATCCGCTTGTAAAGATAAATTTGATACTTTCTACAACATATTTATGTACTATTTTGATTTGTCATTCCCAAAAATAAAATCTAGATACAGGGGGAAAAATCATAAATTGGAATGGATGAGTGATATCATAAAAAAAGAAAAAGAAAATCTCATTAGTCTAAATCAAGAACTTAGAAACAAAAAAAGTCTTTTCTTAAAAAAATTGTATAAAAAAGAAAAAAGAATTATAAAAAAAAAATAATAATGCTAAGAAGAAATACTACTCAAATTTAATAAATAAATCACAAAACAAATCAAAGACTACATGGGAGATTATTAACAAAGATCTTCCCAAAACTAAGAAATATGCTTACAAAAAAATTAAACTTAAGAATAATGGTATTATAGAATCCAATCCTAAGAAAGTAGCAGATGTTTTTAACAACTATTATATAAACATGGTAGATTCCACACCAATTAATTACCAAGGAACAAATAGCATATGTGATCCGATTTTGCCAAAATTTTACAACAAACCAGTAGCCTAATTGAAGAGGAAATTTCAAAATTAATTAGTAATTTGAAAAATAAAAAGTCAAGTGGATATGATGAGGTACCAGTAAGTGTAATAAAATCAGCCTCTAAATTTTAACAAAACCATTAGTTCATGTAATAAATGCATCATTTATTTTAGGAGTGTTTCCACAACAACTTAAAATATCAAAAGTAATTCCAATATATAAAAAAGGAGATCCAAAAGAAACAATAAATTACCGGCCAATTTCTATCCAACCAACACTATCGAAAATTTTTGAGAAATGCATGTATTATAGACTAACTGAATTTTTTGAAAACAACAAAGTCTTAGAAGATGAACAACACGGTTTCAGACGTGGTAGATCTGTCATAACAGCAGCTACAAATTTTATAGAAAGTGTAATAAAAAACATTGATAAAAAGAAAGAAGTAATTGCAGTACTCATGGATCTAACTAAAGCAATTGATAGGGTATGTCACGGTAAACTTATCAAAGAGCTGCAGAATTGTGGAATATATGGCTTACCTCTCAAGTGGTTGGAGTCTTTTATTAGGGGAAGAAAGCAGTACGTTGAGTTGACATGTACTGAGAATGGCACCATAATGAATTATAAATCAAGCTTGAAAGAACTTAAGTATTCTGTGCCGCAAGGATCAATATTAGGGCCACTCCTGTTCATCTGTTATTTTAGAGGACTTAGTAAAAAACTTTCCCAGATAAACACCAACAATCAGGTTTTTCTGTATGCTGATGACTCAACTCTAAAACTTTCAGAGGAAAATTTCTTAACTCTAAATCACTTCTCCGAAAAACTTTTAAGAGTCACAGTAGATTTTCTTCAGAGCAAAAATTTATTATTAAATGCAAACAAAACAAATTACATAATTTTTGATCTTAAGAACTATTATTCAAACGAAATAGATGAAAGCAATTTTACAATAACTGTTGCAAATAGTATTATTGAAAGGAAAAATAGTTCTACTTTCTTGGGGTTAATAATTGATGAACAGCTAACATGGAGTGACCATGTTGATCATGTTTGTGCAAAGGTGAGCTCTGGAGTGTACGCAATAAGAAAAATGTCGTATTACTGTGAACTTAATACCCTACTCATTCTCTATTATGCACATGTCCAATCGCATATCCAGTTTGGCCTAATCTTATATGGAGGAACTTCACAAAACAACCTCAACAAAATTTTGGTCATGCAAAAAAAGGCAATTAGAGCCATGTTAAAAATGAGACCTAATGAATCGTGTAGAAATAAATTTATAGAATTAAAACTTTTTACAGTATTTAGTCTATATATCTTTCAAACAATAATTTTTGTCAAGTGTAATGGAAGGGAAAATTTAAAATTAGAAGATATACACACTTATAATACACGAAATAGAAATAACTTTGTTTTTGAGCCTCATAGAACGAGTTTATTTTCCAAACAACCCACTTATGCAGGAATTAAATTTTTTAATAGCTTAGGGGTCGTCCATAAATTACGTCATCTGAAAATAGGGGGGGAGGGTCCAGATTGAAAATGACGGTAAGGTGATGTGCAAGGGGGGGGGGGTTTGGTTTGATATGACGTCATTTTAAATGAGATGTTTTATATTAAACTTGAACAGTAAAACAATGATAAATTCTAACACAACTCAACTATAATGAAATAATTATCTATAAAATACATTAGACTATTTTAATTCATTGTTTTATAGTTTATTTTTCCATTGAGAAAGTCATTTTGGCTTTATTTCTGAATGTAAATTCAGATTTTATTGGTATTTTTTTAGTTTACATTATCATGTAGTGTTTAAAAAGCATTATTTTTACTTAAAACGGAGGTTTGTTAAAATGACATCATTTTTCCGAGAGGGGGGGGGGGTCAGACAAATTATGATGGTAGGATGATTTTAGGGAGGGGGGGTCCAAAAATGGCCAAAAAGCGATGACGTAATTTATGGACGGCCCCTTACCGACGGAAGCCATTCTCAAACATGTTTATATTTTAGAATTAATTTTTCTTTCTTTTTTTAAGATGATTTTATTTAACCAACTTAAGCTTCTTAGACTTAAGTTTCACTGTACGTAGTAAACTATGTACTATCTGATGCCATTCATGTACAAACATTATGTATGTCATTGTACTTTTGAATAAAGTGTTTTGAATCTGAATCTGAATCTAACTGTAAATTAATTTCTTAATTAATTGTCAATTGTGAGAATAATAAGTTTCAATTAACTCAAAACACACACAAAATGATTTAACCTTCATAGTAGGTAAAATTATTATAGAAATACCTTTCCTAGTGATCCTTTCTTAAGTTACGTGGTGATGTGTATTGGTTATCATTGTGAAGTGCCACTATGAAGAAATCATCAAACACACAACTTATACATTCATTACATAACACTTATACACTTACAAAAAAAATAAAACTCTAAGTTTAGAAGACAGCAAATTAGGCAATGTACTGTTGCAATGTTGGACTGACATGTTGACCTTAAGTACCAACACCTACATTTTTAACAGCTGTGACTCATTTACTTACAGTCTGTTGTGTTTTATCTCAACAACAAGTGATCAAGGGGAATCAAGAGGGACGGAACTGTTATTGGTATCTGGAATTCAGTATTGGTACTGTACGTGAATAATAAATTTCAGTAACTTAAGCTTTCTTATTTTTTTTAACAACTAATTTTTTGTAAATGCCATTAAAACAACTATAAAATTGTCGGATTTGAAATTTTTTTAAATCTATGTAAATAGAAAACTGTGATAAACACATAAGGTTACACAGTTGTTTTACCTATTCAGATTTCACTTCTGTAAACGACACAGAACGGAAAAACCAGCTTAAAATGTTGACGTAACTTAATCAAATCTAAATAGAAGTTGGGTTTGGTATGTAGGATGTAACACAATTTGTTTAAGCATTCCCTGAAGTAAAAACCCCCACAACCATATAATTAATTGATTGAAGGCTCTTGATGTGAAAACTCCACAAAAATTGAAAATAGATCACCCTCTTCATCCATTCAAAAAAATATAGAGCTTTAAAAATTGCTGTAGTGGCTGAAAAGTTGAGCTATATCTTTAGTTTTTGCAACTAGGGCTTCAATGGTGTATCTGATCTGAAATCTGATAGAAAATCGTTAGTGGGGAATTAAATTACCCACAACATTTGTAATTGAGGTTTTCCTCTATCTTTCACCGTTTTCACACAAAATCACTATAATGTAGAAAGTTTGGGTTAGAATGTTGGATGTAACACAAATTTGTTAACCCTTTCAGTGCTAAGGAACAATATTTTGTTCATCGTCTTTTTCCACGGAAATGACGGAAATGCTAAGAAACAATATATAGCCTCGTCTTCCATCCGAAAAGTGCAAAGGAACGATAAATTGGTGCGCTGCTGATATTGATACAGCGGCCTCAATTTTGGTTGTCTCTATTGCAATTTCGAAACACCGATGATTTCATTCGATTCTCCATACAATCGATATACAAAATATCGTTGTCTCGCACTTTTGGGTCAAATTTTTTTTATCTCATTTTATCAATTTTTATCTCACGCGCTCACCCTTGCCCCCATAGGATATCCTAACACTTTTCGAAGTTATATGAATAATTCCACAGCACTTTTCAAAAGTTATGTAATATTTCTTTAGAACTGAAAGGGTTAAACATTTACAAAGTCAAAACCCATAAGGGACTGTGATTGACCATTGATTGATTGTAAGCTCTTGACGAAAAAAATTCTTACTCCTTGACATCGGGCCATAAACGACCCATGGCAAAAAGTATCATATGGACTTACTATCACTTACTTAGTATCGGGGCTGTACTTTATTCTTTACGCGGTAAAAGCCATTTGACTGTATACACAATAAACAACAACTGGTTAAGGAGGAAGCAAAAGTGGAACATACTTCACCATCAACAATCCAAAACAATCAGTATCAGGTTGCAACATGAATTCAACAAGGCTCTGGTAATTTCCTCACCAACCCCTCTCTTTGACCTTTATTCAACCTCTCTTCCTGAATTCATCTACGTCCATTTGTGTGCAGTACGTGGTGTATACGCCAGGTTGTAATAGTTACCAATCGTCTTCCAATCAGAAGCTTGAACAGTTGGTTGTCATGATTACCGATCTTCTAATCATACTTACTGGTGAATGTGTTGTCACAAAGAATAAGGCAAAGGTGGAACTAGTTTCACGAGATACATTGAAATTTCTCATAATTACAACGGCGATGAATGAACCAGTACCAACGAAATGTACATCATATTAACATCATTTTATAAAATGCTTCATTCATGGGACTGAGTTCTGAGCTCAGTCCCATTTCAATGGTTATGGCTGGACCGATCCACCTGTAGCACGGACAAAATACTTTGCCGAGGATTTGTGTACGTACGTACAGAAGAGTTTTTTAGAGAGTGATAGCTCGCCACATAGTGATAGTGCGTCAATTAGGGTTTTACTTTAAAGGAAAGAAAAATTTTCAAGGTTTTGTGATAAAAAGGCTTACTGCAGGGTTTTCCAGGTTAGACAAAATTCATGGCTTATTCACGGTGTTAAGGTTTTCATGGTTAAGTGGGGCCCTGTCAAGCTATACACGATACATGGTGGACAGTCAACTCAGATAAGGCAGGCGCTCATGCCCTATTTCCCACCTACAAGGCTTTCATGATTCAAGTATACTATCGAGGACATAATTTAAATATTTGGACCAAGTTAACTTACGACCTAGAAACTTACTTATCTCCTTTTGAATTTCTGACCTAAAGATAGTAATTCTTGTCCTTCTGTCCATTTTGATAGTCACCAACCAGTTTTTTCTGGAATGACAGTCAATCCTTCTTAGTTACACCATACTCCAAAAACCTTCTTGCCTTCTGATGAAGCTCACTACTGCCGGGTTTGATCTACAGTTCTACCTTCATCCTTTTCTTTGACAGTGGTCACTAGATCATCTGCGAATGCTTGGGCATCAATACTACTCATCAGAAATTAATCAACCATGAAAACCCAGAATAGGGGAGGGAGAGTTTCAACTTGAAGAGAGTCTCTACCGGGCCATATAACTGTTTTCTTTCTAAGGCACCCACTACTTTTTCTTCTTACCTAGTGAGTGGTACACCTCATTATGTGCAAAAACAGAGAAACATTGACCTGGTATGCAAAAATGACAATTAGTCTTCACAGTCAAATCATTTTGCCCATTTAAAAAATCTCTAGCATTGACCCTGTCGAAATACTAGTCTACTTTTAAGCCTGTCAAATGTGGACTCAACACCCGTCATTTTGTAAAATTCTCTAAAATAATTTGTAGAGTTGGTTAAATAACATAAATTTTTTATTATAAAATGAGTTTTTCCTAACAAAACACCCAATTCACGACTTTTTCCTTAGATTTTTCCCGACCTCACAAAATTTCCAACTTCTTCAACCGGTAGAACCCCCTGATGTATTTTTTGCCTATTAACTTTTTCATTCCAAAGTTTGAAAAACAGCCTCGCTAAAAATCTCAAAGAGGTGAAGTCTGACTCAAAACTGTTGATGTCAAAACTAGTGATGGTGGGTTAATAGGATTTCAGCTGTTGTTGCAGACTTTCCCAACATTGATTAACAGACTACAAAAGTACGGGATCTCAAATTAGATTTTGTCTTCAGGGAGAAGAGATATTGTACTAGGATCAAAATTATATCTCACAAGGAGATGTTCTAACAAGGGATGAAAATGTCTTCAGTGATTTATTAAACAATATAGGCTCTTGTTTTATGGAATATCTTAAAATCGCATTGAACAGTTATGTAGCATTAAGCAAAAGAGATTCTGGAAGTGTGGTAGATCCTATTAATTACTTATTAATATCCTATTAAATAGTAGTAGCGACAGTTTGGGTATTTTTCATACTAATATTCGTAGTTATTACAAGAATTTTGACGAATTACTAATTTATTTAAACTATTTTATTACAGATTTAGATATAATCGTTTTGATAGAATGTTGGCTGGGCGAGGGAGGGGCGGGAACCGGTTTAGAGGGGTTCGACATGTTCCAGACCGACACACAACGCAACCAAAATGACGGTGTTATTGTTTACATCAACAAACGACTTTCACCAACTGCCACACAAAGTGCTTTGGGCGACGTATACGGACTAGAAATAAATTTTATTTTCTGTAAAAAACATTATCACCTATTAGCTGCTTATACAGTAGAACCTCGTTAGCACGACCCTCGATAACACGATTACCTCGATAACAAGTAATATTTTCTAGTCCCCGTGAATTGCCAATAACACTCAATACTAAAAATACCTCTATAGGACGAATACCTTTCACATAAATACCTCGATAGCACACATTTTACCAGCTGAAATTAGTGCACTATCAACCTCTATAACACGCATTTTAAAATACCAGAACCTCTATAGTACGAATTGACCCTCGGTGACACGAATCTTTCAGTAATTAAACTCAGTAACACGAACCTAACCTCTATAGCGCGAAGTATTTCGTTACATAACCTTTACAACACGAATCGCCTTTCTCACGCATCATTCCCACAGTTTGGACAGACATTTTGATGGAAACAATGTCTTTATGCTCAGTTCTAGGAAAACCCTTTCCTACACTTCCTCCCGGAGATAAAATTTATACAGTCAGTTGCGTGTCTGCTGTCAAAACAAACGTTGTTGGTTTTACGTCGCGTTTAGCAAAGTTTATACAGTACGATACCGGTTTGTGCCGTGCCATTGTGTGATATCGTGATTTTACGTATCAGTGCGTAGTTTATGAGTGAGAGAGTGTGTGTGGTTAGGGCCATCACGGAAATTGATAGCTCATTTAACTACGTTCACGTGAGTAACACAAAACAAACCAAAATTAATGACTACTATTTCACAAACTTTAAATAACTTTAAGTAACTTTAAATAACTTTAACTTAAATACTGTATACAGTAAATGATTAATTGAGAAAATTTATACTGTATAAAGATTTTTTACTTTCTTTGATTTATACAAAGTATTTTACTAGCCTAAATTTTATATTTTTCTTTTAAAACATTTATTAATTGTTTAAAGTTTTTATAATACTGTATTTTTTCACAGCAATAAAACATTATGTTTTATATGTGTGTTTTTAATTTATGCTTGATTTCGTAAATTTTCTATGAAATATTTTTAGTGACGCTTTAATTAAAATTATAGGTAGGGGGTACGAGTTTAAAAACTAACTCTGTCAGGGTGCACCTTGATAAGACGAATTATCAGCAAAACGACCTTGATAGCACGAAACTTGATTAGACGAGCACCTTGATAAGACGTTTGGTTTGTGTGACCCCTTGAGAATCGTCTTATCAAGGTTCTACTGTAGAACTTTTGACAGTAATTTATTTTCCTTTGTCAATGAATTAGAAACGTACTTGAACAGAATTAACGCAAACAAAATGAGCATTTTTTTAGGCGATTTAAATATAGATTTACTGCAAAGAGACTTAATTTCAGACCGATACTTGGACTTGCTAATTGGATTAGAATATTTTCAGTGTATTGACAAACCAACCAGAGTAACTATTAACACCATGAGCTGTCTGGATCATATTTTTCTTAGATATAGCGATAGTTCCCAAGTCAAATCTGCTGTGATCCAGACGACCGTGACTGACCACTACAGCACTGGCCTGACCATTACACCTGATACACCGACACCGCACGCACGCACCGCTCACACCTCACGGCCACGCACCTACATCGACACCGCCACGCTTTCACACCTCATCACAAATTCTAACTGGGATCCTATCATTGACAGTAACGATGTAGACTTTTGCGCTACCCATTTTAGTAGAATTGTCGTAAATTCAGTAGAATCAGCAAAAATATTATTTAAAAGCACTTCAAACAGATTTAAAAAACTTAAACCTTGGATCACAACTGAATTGCTCCGACAGATTAGATTTAGAGATAAACTTTATAAGAGAGTTAAAAGACAACCTTTTAATGCAGAACTAATTATTTTTTACCGAGAATTCAAACAATCCCTTAATAATAATTTGAAACAAACCAAACAAGATTATTACCGCAGTAAATTAAATGAAGCCTCTACTAATCCTAGACAATTTTGGAAATTAATCAATGAATTATCAGGTAGAGTGAATAAAAAAAATCAATATCCTATCGAAAAATTTACTAGTAACAATCTTCCGTCGGTTAGTCAGTATAACCAAGTGGCAAATGACTTCAATTCATTTTTTTCCAATGTCGGCAGACTTTTGGCAAATTCAATTGATTCCAGCGGGGACCCAGTTGTTAACGACTCCGACTATCGACTTGACTGCAACTTTACTCTCCAACCGATCACTGGACACGTTTTACGCCGCTATGTTTACAGTTTGCGGGGAGGGTCGGCGCCAAGATTTGATGGGGTGTCGGCAGATATCCTTAAAGATAATTTTGACGTACTTTGTCAACCTCTCTTACATATAGTCAATTTAAGTATTTCAACTGGCATTTTCCCAAATAAATTTAAATTAGCAAAAGTTTTTCCTTTGCATAAAGGTAATGAAATTACAAACAAAAATAATTTCCGCCCAATCTCGTTGCTCAGTGTTTTTACTAAAATAATTGAAAAAATCGTTAAAGATCAATTAGTATTTTATTTGCAAACTAATAATATCCGAAGTGAGCGTCAGTATGGGTTTCGGCAGGACAAAAATATATCGGATGCATTACTTGATATTAATAAAGAATTGTATAGTTCAATTTCCGACAAACAACATCCAATGCTAATATTTCTTGACCTTAAAAAAGCCTTCGATTCCGTAGATCGTTCAAAACTATTAAAGAAACTTGAAGCCGTTGGTATTCGAGGCAGCGCCCTCAATTGGTTTAAAAGTTATCTTTCCGATAGATCCCAGTATGTTTCTATTTGTGGGTTTAATAGCGATACAATGCCTGTAGACTACGGAGTGGTCCAAGGTAGTAACCTTGGGCCAGTATTATTTTTAATTTATATAAATAATATTTCAAAGTTAAATATATTCGGTAAACTATTTTTGTTCGCAGACGATACTCTCATTTTCCTTCAGGGAAAGACCTGGCCCGAAGTACGTGAAAAAGCCTTACATGATCTCTCAGTAGTTAAGAAATGGTTGGATCAAAATATTCTTTCTTTAAACATTTCAAAAACAAAATTTTTACCAATATCTATTAGTAATTACACTGACTACGATTTACCAGATCTCATAATTCACTCCTTGTAATAATTTTCAAAACATAAATTGCACATGTGAAAGTATTGAGAAAGTAAACTCATACAAATACTTGGGGGTTATTTTTGATAGTCGTTTAAAATGGGGTAATCATATTCAATTTATTAGGAACAAGGTCAGGAAATATATTTTTGCCTTTAGACAAATGAGTGGGATACTATCAGAAAAAGAAATCAAAATGGTTTATTTTGCGTATGTCCAATCACTTTTATCCTTTGGAATTGTAGCATGGGGGGGTTGCTTAAAAAGTATCCTTGAACCACTGAATATTGCTCAAAAATCAATTTTAAAAGTGGGTTTTGGAAAAACCAAAAGATTTCCTACTGATGCTCTCTTTAAAGAAACATCTGTTCTTAGCATCCGCCAATTATATATTAAAAGTCTGTTGACAAACATTTATAAAAATTATCACAGTATATTTCAAGAAATCTCCCATCCACATAACACCAGATATTCTACTAGGGTTCGAATTACTACTCTACAGCTAAACAATAGATATTCCACAACAAATTCTCATTACATTTCTCACATACTCCTTCGTAATTTAAATAATTATTTCAATGAGCTAAATTTTTTTGAATCCCCATCATTGAATGTATTTAAACTTCGTGTAAAGGAGTGGTTACTTAGTCTGAATGTGGATGTTGCCGACCTTATCATCTCCGCAGATTACCGGCGTGACAGACCCGACCCTTGACAAGACCTTATCTAACTGACAACTAATGACTCACTTTTTCCAGCCGTCCTGCCACCAAACTCAACCGGCCAGCATTTTGCAATAATTAATTGGTTAGAAAAAATATTTTATTTTCATTTAACTCCAGTAACTTCCTTTTCCAAAAATTAATTGATTTATTATACTTTTTTTAGTTTCCTTACTTCAATAAACTTAATATTAATTTCTTAATAATAATTAGGTCAATTTTTCTTGCAACGTTCAACGCAGCAGACGCACAGGTTCTAGGCTATGTCTGCTGATTTCCTGGGCCTCATAAGTACAAGTATAAATTTAACAGTTTATATTTATATTTATTTTTAAAAGTTGTATTTTGTAAACTGTCTATTTTTGGAAATATTTTTTTATTCATTCATTCATTCACTTGGTTGAACTGCATGTACAACAAAAATTCGGCTTATGCCTTAGGTATACAAAATTCCCTTTAACTAGTACCCTAAAGCGTCCAAAACAATATGAGATCAAATTTAATAGGCTAATAAAAAATACTTCCTTAGTATTACAACAATCAATAATTTTAGTTACAGGAAACATTTTTTGCTTAGATAAGAACTTACCAGAATTATTCTTTAAACTTCCACTCCTGCCGACACATGGGACACTGATGATGAACTTGCTGTGAGTTGAGCCACTTCATAATACAATGAATGTGAAAGCAATGAGAACACTGGCCCCACACTGTCAACAGAGACATAACAAAATTAATAGAAACATTTTCATTACAGGTTATAATAATTTAAAAAAACGCTCAATTCATGTAAACTGAGTTGCCGATTTAATTCTGAGCCAATCTTTGCAGTTTAGGAATTTTTTGAAACTGGACCCTTTCAAGGACAAAATTTAATAAAATTATAACAAGTTCAAAATAAATAAGAGTTGTATCCTAATATTTACTGAGTTAGGGCAGCGAGCACAGAATAGAAATAGAGGGGCCACTCGTATCCAACTAACATTACAGGCGTGAAGCCATGTTCCCCACTCCTCTAGTGGGCAACTCGTGCTAAATGAGACAAACAGCTGATTTTTAATTTTATTTTGTGAATCATTTCCTAGTGTGAATACCGTTCCCCCCACTCCTTATGTGGGCCTAGCCGCTGTCCATATGGCTTAACCGCTTAACTGCGCTCGGCTGGCCTCTCTTTTTCTATTCCATGTTAGCTGGTTTAGGGGTGAATAAGGTGATCTTGGTAAAGATTTTGATTTCTTGAAACCCCATCTGTATGGTGTCTGTGGAACAAAAAGGATTATTTTACCAATTTACTTTAGAAACAAATTCACGCCAAGCTCTATCCAATGACACTAAAATCAGATTGAAAACTGTTGGAGAGTTCCTTGTGAAAAAAACAAACAATAAAAAAACATGTTGTTTATTGAATACAGTATACAGAGATTTTTTTGCACCCTAATTTATTTGAAATCTAAAATAATACTGTTCAGTTTGGTGGAAAGGTCTATCAACGTTGGGGAGGAAAATTAAAAATTAAAATATCATCCCACCACAAACAATAACTACAAAATGTCAAATACATTTCCCAACAATTTTTATATTATTCTTGGATTACATACGCAATTTAAAGATTTTTTTTTAATTTGACATTTTTCTCCCAACTTTTGCCGAATGGTTTTTAAGATACAGGCAATTAAAGTTTGCCCCAATATTCTTAAGGGACTAAAGATGAACTTCCTTTAGCCTTTAGCTCCCTTAGCCTTTAGATCCCTAACAGTTAGATTTAGAGAAAAAATGTAAAAAAATAATTTCTTTAAATTGTGTATAAAATCCAAAAATTATATTAAAATTGGGGCTTTGTATCTGAAATTTGTTTGTTAGGGTTTGTGGTGAGAAAGGGGATAACGGGTGTAAGATATGTACCAATATTATAGTGACCATAAGACCTACATATAGTATTGCAATAATAACAGTACATGTCTTTGTTACATTACTTTACTGTGACGACTCACGTTGCAGCTCTCTCTCTTGTAATGGCGTCTTTAACTAACTGCTCAAAAAAGTTGTGTTACTTATTTAAATGTGATTATTATTTATAAAATACTCACCTTTACATCTTGTTGTACAATACAAAAGATGTTACATGGTGTCAGTTTGGTATCGAACCATAAAGTTCAAGTTGAAATAGTTGTAAAACAAGTGTTTTTAGCCTCAGTTGGTATAACACCAGAAAGGACAGAACTAGGGGTGAGTAAAAATGGATTTTCGTCCACCAAGAGACTTAATAATTAACGACGAAATTGCTAACAACTGGAAACTGTTTAAACAGAAATTTGATAATTTTTTAAAAGCTTCTCGTAATGATAAAAAAGATGATGAAGTTAAAATTGCAATGTTACTCAATTGTGTTGGTGATGAAGCATTAGAAGCTTACAACACTTTCAATCTTTCAGAAGGTGATTCAAAAAAGTATGATAAAGTTTTATAAGCTTTCGACACTTTCTGTGAACCAAGGAAAAATGTTATCTATAATAGATTTCAGTTTTTCTCCAGGAAACAAGAAGAGGGTGAATTGTTTGATCACTTTTTAACTTCTCTGAAAAAAACTGTCTAAGCCTTGTGAATTCCGTGAAGAAGATGAGCTAGTTAGGGACAGAATAGTCATAGGTATCAATGATGTGGGGCTACAAGAAAGACTTCTTAGGGTCAGTGATCTAACATTAAAAGAAGCCATCAATTAGTGTCGGGCCGCGGAATCAAGCAAACACCAAATTCAACAGCTACAAGGGAAACCTAAAAGTCTTAGCATAAATGTAGTTAAAAAACAGTTAAACAATAACAAGCCTAAGACTAATCAACCTGATTATTCGTCTCAAAATTCAAGACGTATTGAAAATAGGCCTAAGTCTAATGAAAATAAAAGCAGGCCTAATATAACTTTTCAATGTGGTAGCTGTGGTAATGTTCATGGACCAAGGTCATGTCCTGCTTATGGGAAAGAGTGCAAATCTTGTCATCGGAAAAATCACTTTGCCACTGTCTGTCGAAACAAGAAGATGTGCCAACAACCTCGGAAGCGTGTTCATGAATGCAGAGCTGATGGAGATGTCGAAGCTGAACCATATCCAGATAACGGTGAAGAAGAATTCTTTGTCAACGCCTTGCAGAGCCAAGCTGATAAGACTGTTTGGACCGAAAAAATCCAGCTGGGTGAGAAGGAAGTGGAGTGTAAGTTAGACACAGGTGCACAATGCAATGTACTGCCTTTCAACGTGTTAAAGAGTTTAAACCAAAAGGTAAGCTTAGAGCCTAATCACTTTAAAGTTTTGTTCTATTGTAACAAAGAGTTGCCTACCCTAGGTTCTGTTGTACTTAACCCATTAAGGAACATGGTCCCCATCTGGGACACTTAGAATTAATAATGGAGTAAAATGTTGTATGGCATCATTAGAATGAATTTAATTGACATTTTGAATTGAAAATATGATTATCTTTCGTATTTCAAAGCCGTAATGGCACACACACAGTTAACAGTAGTAAAAAGTAGCAAAATCAGTGTTGACCAAGGTGCAACTCTCAAAGAATCAACCGATCCCGTCAACTTCCACGCAAGCCTGCCACCGTTTATTTAACGTGGGCCCTCCCACCAACGTTACCACAGATCGGCTAACCCTTTAAGAGTTGCACCACCAGGTCAGGGTTTGGTCGTGAGCGGATTCGAACCCGCGCCGACGCAGACATCCTGGCCAAGGATGCCTACGCCTTAGCCATCTGAGCTATCACGACCGGCAGCCTAGACACGAGAATTAGGGTTGTGAACAGTGCGCGCCCCTAGCGGGGCAGACCGTAGGCCATTGGTAAGCGAGTTCGCTACGAGAGCGCAGCACTAAGCCACCGCACTAAATTTAAAAGAAATAATTTGGCATGAAATGGGTTAATGCTGTTGTAAGAGGTAAAAAAGGTAAAATTGCATTTGTTGTTGTAGATACCGAAAATGTGCCAATATTAGGTTTAAACACTTGTATTAAATTAAAGCTTTTGCAAAGGTTAGATAACCTAAAAAATGAAGATAGCCCTAATCTAGAAGAGTCCTACAATGATAAACAGGCCTTTATTGAAAACAACAGAGATATTTTTGAGGGTACGGGAAAATTTCCTAATTAACTTAAACTTGAGTTAAAGGAAAATGTAGTCCCTGTAATCAATCCGGTACGTAGAGTTCCAGAGTCTGTCAAACCTAAATTAAAAGAAACTCTAGATAATTTGGTTAAATTTGGCACAATAGTTCCTGTAAGCCATCCAACTGACTGGGTAAATAACATAGTCATAGTTGAAAAGCCCAATAAGTTTCTAAGGATCTGTCTTGATCCAGCACACTTGAATAAATGCCTAAAAGTAAACCCATATCCTATTCCATCACGCAATGAGTTAGAGTTGTTACTTGTTACTTGAGTTAGAGGGAAAAAATTGTTTTCTGTCTTAGACATGAAAGATGGGTTCCATCAAATAGAATTAGAGGATGATAGCAAATTGATGACTACTTTTATCACTCCTTTTGGTAAATACATGTACAATAAGTTGCCCTTTGGTCTTAGTATTAGCCCAGAGATTTTTCAACGGTACAACATGCAATGTTCGGGGACATTCCTAATTTAGGAATATATTTCGACGATTTTATTGTAGCAACGACAAATGAAAAAGAACATGATGCAGTTTTAAAACAAATAGTACAGAGAGCAAAGGAAAATAACATTAAGTTTAATCCTAGAAAACTTCAGTTTAAAGTTAGTACTGTTAAGTATCTAGAGTTGATTTTTTCTGAGAAAGGTGTTCATCCTGATCCTGAAAGAGTAGAATCTATTTTTGCTTTGGATGAACCAAAGAATAAGAAAGAGCTACAGTCTGTCCTAGGTATTGCAAATTTTATGTGTAAGTTTGTCCCTGGAATGTCTAGTTTAACAGCACCTTTAAGACAGTTATTAAAAAAGAATGTAGACTGGAATTGGTCCAATGTTCAGTCCATAGCCTACAAAAACTTAAAGAGTAAAATTAAGGAGGCCACTGTTTTAAAAATATTTGATCCTAATCTCCCAACCGAGATTTTTGTAGATTCGAGAGTAGCTCTGCGTTAGGAGCATGTCTGCTTCAAAACAGCTGTCCTGTTGCATTTAGTTCTAGAGCTTTAAGTGCTGCTGAGGTAAAGTATCCCATTATTGATAAGGAAATGGCTGCAATTTGTTTTGCTGTTTCAAAATTTCATCATTATATTTATGGTAACAATGTCACAGTCTTTACAGACCATAAGCCTATACTAGGTATCATGGATAAAAGTATTTTTAATGTATCAAGCAGACTGCAAAAGTTTAAACTAAAACAGTTGAACTATGATCTAACTGTAAAATATCTTCCCAGAAAAAATAATGTTATTGCAGACATTGACATTCTGTAAAGATTTACAAAATCTGGGTTACCTGTTGAGAAAGAATGTATTATTGATAAGTTCACTGTTGTACATAGCTTAAGTAATCAGTTGAACATGTCGGAAAGTAAAAAACAAGAGTTCAAGATAGCTACAAGCAGTGACTTAGTTTTAAGCAAAGTGGTTAAGAACATCCATGATGGGTGGCCGGATCAAAAATCGTTTACTAATAAGGAAGAAAAAATATTCTTTCGACTCAAAGATAGCATTAGTTGTGAAGATGGGTTGTTGTTCTTAGGTAATAAAATTATTGTTCCTCAAAAGTTAAGACACAATATGCTCAATCTTATCCATGAAGCACATTTAGGTGTAAATAAGTGTAAGGCAAGGGCTCGCACTATTATGTATTGGCCTAAATGATCAGTGAGATTGAAAAACTTGTTTTATCATGCAAAGTTTGTGAAAAATATAGATTTCAGAATGGCAAAGAACCACTTTTAAGTCATCCTAAGGCAACTAGGCCCTGGGAGCATGTTTCTTGTGATCTGTTTGATTTTGGAGGTTTAAGTTACATGGTAGTAATTGATTCTTATTCAAATTGGATAGAGCTAGAGGAGATTAAATCTAAAAGTTGCCATAGTATCATTGAGAAACTAAAGTTAATTTTTTCAAGGTATGGCGTACCCGATTATTTTTTATCTGACAATGTACCTTTTGCAAGTATTGAATTTAAGTCATTTGCAGAAAAGTGGAATTTCCAACCAATAACAAGCAGTCCCATACTAGCCTAGAAGTAATGGGTTAGCAGAGAAAGGTGTTTCTATCTGTAAGAATATATTGCGTAGATGTCGTAGTGGTAAGACAGATTTAACACCGTGTTACTTCTTGAATATAGGAATACTCCTTTAAATAGGCTTGATGTAAGCCCTGCTCAACTCTTCCTAAATAGGTTATTAAAGTTAAAACTACCAACAAGTACTAAGCTTCTTAGGCCTAAAGTTATTAATAAGCCTAAAATTAATGGGTTGAACTCAAGTGAATACTATTATGACAGAACAGCCAATAAACTTCCTGAGTTTAAAAAAGGGGATAATGTCTTGATAAGAAAAGTCAATTCTTGGGTACCAGGTGAAGTTTTGAACAATCATAGTAGTCCTAGAAGCTACATGGTGAGAGATGAGGAGGGTAAGGAGTATCGAAGGAATAGAATAATGTTAAGGAAGTCTTACAATAAGCTCATTCCTAAATCAAGTGATTGTATTGATGAAGGTACTGTGATCAAATTGATGTAAATAAGCCTAGTAGTACAGAGGTAGAGCCAAGGCAATTTGGAGTGCAAAATAGTAGTAGGTATGGAAGACCTCTTAAAAAACCTGCATCTTTCAGATTACACTTTTTAGATGAGCTGTTAAAAATTGTTACTTTTTTGTTTTACAAGTGAGGGAGGTGTAAGATATGTACCAATATTATAGTGACCATAAGACCTACATATAGTATTGCAATAATAACAGTACATGTCTTTGTTACAGTACTTTAGTCGCCTGTGACGACTCACGTTGCAGCTCTCTCTCTTGTAATGGCGTCTTTAACTAACTGCTCAATAAAGTTGTGTTACTTATTTAAATGTGATTATTATTTATAAAATACTCACCTTTACATCTTGTTGTACAATACAAAAGATGTTACAACGAGGGTATGAAATTTTCATGTTAAATTTCCCTTCCCAACATTGATAGATGTTTCCAGCAAACAGAACAGTAACATTAATTTTTTAAATAATTAATATGCAAATAAAACACCCTGTATATGCTACATAGTGATGAAGTACTTTCAAGATTACCTCATTTTATGTCTAAATATAACATAGAAATATAAAAGAAACATTTCCTTACCTAATGGGCAATCATCCCCAGGAAGTTTACAGTCTGGACAACATCCGTCGAAAGCTAACCTGCAAATACCACAGGTGTCATCATTCGCTACCCAGCGCCAAATAGCTACTCCAGTCCACCCTGAAACCATAAGGTACAAATTATGTAAAATATAGGAATTAAGAGATTGAAATATCAACCTACATAGAATTATTCAGTATAAATAAATTTAATAAATTCAAGCCATAGTTCAACATTTTTTTTCAGGCTGTATAGCACATAGCCTATTTCAAATATTTGAAAAAGCAATAAGAATGTGTATTTGTGGTCTCGGGGCAAATATTAGCAGTAGCTAGGTCTACTGCAGAAAATAGAAAGCAAAATCAAAGATATCTTGTATAGTGATCCACCATAGCAGAATGTTTGGGCTTTCCTACTACAGACCCAAATTATCTCAAAATCTTTCTGCAGGAATTAACAATTTCTCACGGATTATTCAAGGTTTCCATGTTGTTTAAAATTAGTAAAAAACCACTTTTATTATAAATTACACATAAAAAAAGTTAGTTTATTGACGCAAATAGTTTTATTTTCATACTTAACATGTACAGTAGGTATTTAACTACCAACTTAATTTTTATGTTTGCTTAGCCTATATTTTTATTTTTAAAGTTATTTTGAATTTACTTATCCACCATTTATAAATTTTACTAGGCCTAATCTAACGCAAGCAATAGGACTAACTTACTAACTTCAAAATTAAAATTCAATGTAAGTGTAGGATTACGAGTAAGTTAGGCCTAATTAATTGTTTCAGTAGGTATATTTAAAAATTAGATTTATTATGATTATTTTCAGAATACAAATGGTTAGAAATATAAGCAGCCAATAAATTCAGTGAACAATATAGTTTTAGAAGGAAGTAGTAAATTCATGTTTGTTATTGATGTAATTTTTAAAAGATTAAATTTTATAATATCTTACTTTTTCTAAGAGCTTCTTTGATATGATGGGGAAACTTCGTTATACGTCTTCACCGTTAATATCGATGTGGAAATTTCGATATTGCGATTGAAATTGAGCGATGAAAACAATTGAATCAACAACGATACTGAGAAAAGATATGTAGGCCTATCATAATAATAATCTAACCTAACAGTGTAACCGTAAACCTCCGTCACTTCAATTGACAGCGATGTTTATAACAACAAAATCAATGGTGTTTGTAAACATTTAAAATGCATATTCCCTCAATACAATAGCAAAAAAAAAAAAACCCTTTCTGATATTTGGCAACAATTGTGTGACGCCATTTTAGATCTAATGAAGTCTGCTTCTTCCCACAATTTGAATTTAGATACAGCTACACAACAAACTTAGTTATTTTGTGTTGTTCTTTGTTACAGGTTACATTAGCTACAATTTTTACTTTTTCTGTTGTTGTTATTTTCAGTTACTTGTTAGAATATATACGGTATTTGTTTCATTGTCAAAAGGTTTATTTCATTACATTAGAATGAGAAACTCAATCAGGTGATAAAATCATAATCGTATCGTGTAATCATAATTGATATAATAGCAATATTATCGCAATATCGAAATTTCCACATTGATAATAATGGTGGAGACGGATAACGAAGTTTCACCGATATGATAATTGAGCTTTTCTTTGATATGATAATGTTACAGGTTACATTAGTTAAAATTTGTAGCCTACTTGTTTTGTTATTTTCGGTTACTTGTTTGCAATATATTTGTTGTACTGTCAAAAGGTATGTTTAATTATGTTAGAACAAACTAAATCAGTGTGATAAAATCGTAATCGTATCATCAGTACCAAAAATGCCAATAATATCGCAAAATCAAAATTTTGACATCGATAATAACGGTGGAGTAGGATAACGAAGTTTCGTCCAGTTTATAGGCCTATTTAATTATATTTATTTTAACCCTCCGAGCGTTCAATATAGCACCCCTGGAGCGTTACGCATTTTTAAAGGTTTTGCATACTTTCAAATAAAAATTAGCTAGTAAAAAGTATATTTTATGACCTAGCACTATAAATGTATATATTATATGAAAGTAGATAAAATGGACTATCTAAAAATACAACAATTATCACCATTAAATATGATGCCTTCTATTCTATTTTTGTACATGCCTTTGAAACTAGTTTTCCTAGTATCTTGCAAGTGGAAATTGTTTCAATTCATGGGTCTCATATAATATAAAGATGAAAAAGGAAAATTTAGTTAATTTGGAAAAACAATAAAGATCACTTAAAACTGAATCCCTAAAACAAACAATTAGACAGTTAAAAAGTGAACTGAAACTGCAATTAATTAATGAGAAAAAACAATATTTTGATAACAAAATCAAAGAATCTATTAATAAATCAAAAACTACATGGAAAATCATCAGCTCTGAAGTGAACAATAAACCGAAGCCTAATACCGACTTAAAGATACTTTCAAATGGAAAGATGGAATCAGACCCGAGCTGTGTTAGTAATATTCTTAATGATTTTTTTATTAATGTCGTTGATGACCTTATCCTCCCAAACATTACCAAGAGTACAATTGTTCATTCTAATTTTGCTAAATTATCCCAACCAAAAAGTGGCTTTAAGTTTAAAGAAGTTAATGATAAGGACATTGAAAATATAGTAAAGTCTTTTGAGAACAAATATTCAGCAGGAGTCGATGACATTCCAATAACCATTGTTAAACATGCTTTCCCATTTATTTCAAAACCATTAACCCATGTTATAAATCCCTCTTTAGTTTGTGGTTTTTCCCTCCTAAATTAAAACTTGCTAAGATAATACCGATTTATAAAAAGGGGGATATACATGACCCCACCAGTTACAGACCTATATCATTACTGCCTGTATTTTCAAAAATTTTAGAAAAAGTCGTATATAATCAGCTTTTGAGTTATCTTGAATCAAATCAATTGTTGGACAAACAACAACATGGTTTTAGACCAGGAAAGTCCACATTAACTGCTGGTATAGATTTCATTGAGAAAATTATCAACTCGATTGACAGAAATGAAAAATTAATTGGAATTTTCCTTGACTTCTCAAAGGCATTTGATACTGTGTCACATGAGAAATTGCTTGATATTCTTCTTGGATTAAATATAAATAATAAAGAGCTTAAATGGTTTAGTTTTTATCTGAAAGGCCGGCAACAACATTTGTTTAATACCGTCGAGAGAGTGGACCCATCTTTATCCCCAATTCCCAACTTCTATATAATTTCATATTTTATCCATCCTTTATATTATTTTTTCTATTACCCACTTCCCTTCTTCTGTTTTTTAAACCTATTTAATTAATTATCATCTATTCGATATATTATATTTTTCAATATGTTTTTTACATTGTTCTCAAATAAAAACAATATCAATGTTGTTATTAAAAAACCCCTTACCATTAAATGGCACATGGTATTAGTGTGGAAAAGAATATTTCAGTGCAAGAAATGATGAATAAAAGAAGTGGAATTAATAATGGAGAATATTGATGAAGAAAGTACCAATCCAACAGATAAGTGACATTTGAAATATATGAAAATTGAACTATGGTGAGTTATAATAACTTCTAACGTGCACACACTATTCCAAGTTTCATGTGGAAAACAAAATATTTTACATTAAACTCAAACCTTGTGCCATTTGTTTTATTGTCCTTTTTTTTAGAATTTTTT
This sequence comes from Neoaliturus tenellus, assembly GCA_030545055.2. Classification (NCBI taxonomy): domain Eukaryota; kingdom Metazoa; phylum Arthropoda; class Insecta; order Hemiptera; family Cicadellidae; genus Neoaliturus; species Neoaliturus tenellus. The sequence goes on along the minus strand of CM061537.1, from coordinate 61,768,132 downwards.
CATGTCCTTATTATTAAATATAATTTAACATATATAAAACTACTATTCCTGTGTGTTATGTTATTTACTTTTTCTTGGGTGTTGTACACCCTGGTCCTTCACCTATGGCTCATTTTAGCTTCACCCCTACAGAACATTTGGTCCTCAACGAGCCGTATACTCTGAATCCACGCTATGGATAACTTTTCCAATTTCAGTCCATTACTTAATCTTTTCCAATTAATCCAACTCCCCATTTTATTCCCCTCTCCATTCTCCATTCCTTCTCTCATTCCCCACCACTCTCTCGATCGGTGTGGACTCTACATCTCTGAGAATTTGTGAGAAGCCATCCTCAAGTGTTAGTGCACTGAATAGACTTAAAAATAAGTTTTGAATTCTTTGTTTAGTTAAACAAAGTGACTAAGCAAATTATTTTAATTTGACATTTCTATTTGTAGTTTATTATTTATTGAATTTTGTGTTCTACATTTTGTGATAATGACACCTCCTCGCTCAACTGAGTTTACCGCTGACACTTACAGGCGCAAAAATATAATTATTTTGAACCGCCTTAAAAGTATTAAAACCGCTGTTGACAAACTGAATTCCCAATCTGAACCCGTGACTAAGGTCCAAACTAAGAAACTTGCTGCGTATTTATCTGAAACGGAAGCTAAAAAATCCGATTTTGAGATACTCATTGATCGCGCTTTGTCCTTAAATGATAACGACGAGTTATCAAATGATCAGATCACGCAAGATCAAGACGTAATTTCCGAATTGTGCGTTGACATTTCCAGCCTCATTGAAGCGCTCTTGAGTTCGGACGAACCGCCTGCCAATTCTGAAACTCACAGTGACACTTCCGTCACTACTTCCACATCTCAATTACGACTGCCAAAACTGGATCTTCCAAAATTTAACGGGGAACTTGCCGCTTGGACATCCTTTATTAATTTATTTGAAACCACAATACATAACAATGCAAGTATTCCGGGCGTTATGAAATTTCAGTACCTGTTAAGCGTGCTTCAAGGTGAACCGTTTAGGCTAGTTAAAAGCTTGACTTTAACGGCAGAAAACTATGCCATAGCCTACAAGCTTCTTCATGACCGTTACCACAATATTCGCAGGTTGCAATCCCTTCATCTGAACCAACTACTAGACTTACCTGCTATATCAGCTTCTCATGTTCCGTCCTTAAGACAGTTTGTGAATACTTTCACTGAAAATTCGCAGGCCTTATCCGCTCTCAACTGTTCTGTAAATGATCCGAATCCACTCCTTTCAGCCGTGCTGTTACGCAAAATGGACATGGAACTTCGAAAACGCCTCGAAAAATTTCGTAACGATGAGAACTCCTCAAAACATACTTTGCTGCAGGTGAAAGAAATCATAGACTTTTTAACGACGGAATGCAATCATAATGAAGATGCTACATTGCATTCTATACCCCGCTCTCTTGAACCGAATCAATCACTACCTCGAAATCAAAGCCAACTTAATAAGAAACTGGCCCTTACTCACAAAACCGCTTCTGTAATGGTTACCCAACCTTCCACTAAGGAACCCCAATCATCATCATTTGTCCCTCTTCCATGCTTTGTGTGTGATCAAACCACTCACAAAGTTTATACTTGCCCACAATTCAAGAGTAAGACACCCCATGAAAGGTTTAAACTAGTCAAATCTTTACGTCATTGTACATATTGTCTAGGTTCCCATAATGTGAGACAGTGTAAATCACAGTATACATGTCGTATTTGTCATCAGAAACATCATACACTCCTCCATTTCAATGATGGTTCGTGCAACAACTCTACTCAACCTCAGTCCCAGTCTCACAAAAATTCTGTTGTTGCCAAACCTGGAGCTTCCCAAAACAAAGATTCTTCGTCAAACAAGGATGTCTCTGCCACTCTAACTTCTCATAATATGTTATCTGATTCTGATTCCAACGTCACAGTCTTACTAGGTACATTATTGCTTCAATTAAGAACGCCTGACGGGAATACACACATATTTCGCGCTCTACTGGATTCTGGGAGCATGTGCGATCTCATATCTGAGCGAGCAGCAAACATTCTCAACGTTCGTCGACAGAAATCTGATATCCAGCTAGCTGGTATTAGTCAAAATGTCACCCGCAACAAAGGACAAATCCGTGTTGATGTTGCTACTTCATCGGGACAGCTGATTGCTCCAGATCATTCATTTTTAATCCTAGACAAAGTGACTGTCGATTTACCTCGAGTTCCAATAGCTCCTCAAGTTTTAAAACACACCCAATCCTTCAATCTAGCAGATCCGAACTTCCACATTCCTGGACGTATCGACGTACTCCTTGGAGGATCCCTATTTTCACAAGTGTTCACTAATGAACAACATTCTCTGGGTCCACGCATGCCAATCGTGCTCGGTACACGTTTTGGATACATAGTCATGGGTACTGCTCCATGCTTATCTAGTGTTTCTCACTCAAATCATTCATCCTCTTCTTAGAACGTTAGTCTCCATGCTGCGTCTGATGCAGATTTGCATGAATCTATTCAAAGATTTTGGAAACAAGAAGAGCCTCCATCGTGTTCACCTAAAACACTCGAACACAAGTTATGCGATAATCATTTTGACACAACTCACACTCGAGACCAAACTGGACGTTATGTTCTCCGTCTGCCATTCAAAGAAGATCACCCTCGTATAGGTAATTCGAGACATGCAGCGGAAACCCGACTTGCCGCTATGGAGCGCAAATTTGCTGTTAACCCTAGATTTTCACAATTGTATCATGAATTTATGTGTGAATACCAAGATCTCGGTCATATGTCTGTTTGCTCCGATGATTTACAAAGTAAACCACATTATTTCCTCCCACATCATGGCGTGATGAAAGAGAGCAGTAGCACAACAAAACTGCGAACTGTATTTGACGCTAGTTGTAAGAGCAGCACAGGTGTGTCTCTTAATGATACCCTTCTTACTGGACGTAAATTGCAAGTTAACATCTGTGATTTGTTGATGCATTTCCGACGCCACAACATTGTTTTTTGTTGTGATATTCGTCAGATGTACCGCCAGATTCTAATTAATCCTGACGACCGTAACTTCCAGCTGATATTATGGAGAGATTCTCCTCAATCCCCTCTGACAACCTACCAACTTAACACCTTTACTTACGGGATGAATAGTTCGCCCTACTTGGCCATTCGAACTTTACACCAACTCGCTGACGATGAAGGTGAAAATTACCCTCAAGCAGCGTATGCCCTCAAACATCACACATACGTTGATGATATCATCACAGGCGCTGCTAATGAATCTGAAGCTGTGCAACTTCAATCTCAGCTTATTTCTTTACTCAAACAAGGACAGTTTGAACTGCGCAAATGGGTTTCTAATTCCCCTCTACTACTTAACAATGTCCCTGATTCTTCTTACAGATTCTTCTGATTCCTGTAACTTCTTACAGGATTTGCAAACTCCCCAATTCACTGAGCTTGGTCTCCAATGGTCACCTACTACTGACTCCTTCTCATATAATTTCCAATTACCCTCTGAATTACCCCCAACAAAAAGAATTGTTCTAAGCACTATCGCTAAAGTGTATGACCCATGTGGTTTCCTAACTCCCTTTATAATGCTCATGAAATGTTTCATGCAACTGTTATGGACGAAAGGTCTCTCTTGGGATGAGCATTTACCCTCTGATTTAGCTTCACAGTGGAAGCTCATTACTGACAACGTAACTGATTTGAAAAACATTAGTATTCCTCGATCATTGTACCTGACTTCTTCATGGTCGATAGAATTGCATGGATTCTGCGATGCCTCAGAATCGGGATATGCTGCCATAGTGTACTTTAGATGCGAGCTTGCTGATAACAATGTCAAAGTAAGTCCCATAATCGCAAAAAGCCGAGTTGCTCCTCTGAAGCGTGTAACAAGACCTCGGCTTGAATTATGCGCAGCGCAGTTACTGGCACAACTTGTCTCCCATTACCAGGGTATTTTTTCTGAAGAATTGACCAACAACCAAATCTACTTGTGGTGCGATTCCACAATTGTGCTCTCCTGGCTACGCACTCCATCGTTCAAACTTAAAACATATGTCGCCAATAGGGTTGCTTCAGTCCAAGAACTTGTACCTAGTGAATCGTGGAGACATATATCATCCGAACAGAATCCTGCTGACTGTGCTTCGCGAGGCATTCTCCCTTTGCCCCTAATTGACCATTCTTTGTGGTGGAGTGGTCCAGACTGGCTTTCTAAGTCCCCTTGTCAATATCCAGAAACTAGTTTTACTCCAATAGTACTCGACACATCTCACGAACTTAAAGATAACCCGTTAACCGTGCTTGCTACAAGCCAAGTCCCTGAATGGTCGTTTTTAACAAAATTTTCTTCTTGGGACAAGTTAGTTCGTGTAATGGCTTTAGTTATTCGATTTTGTCACAACTGTCAGTCATCTAATCACCATGTTGGTCACATTACCAATGATGAGTTTAGCTCTGCCAAAAGCAAGATCTTTGCACTTGTACAACAAAATTCATTCAAAGAAGAAATAGACTTACTCAAGAATCATCAAGACTGTACTAAACGCATCCAACGCCTCAACCCATTTTTAGATGACAACGGTTTAATTCGTGTTGGTGGACGTTTGAGTAGGACTTCACTTTCATTTGATTCCCGACACCCAATCCTTTTACCGAAACGCCACCATGTGGTTGATTTATTGATTGACTATTATCATGTGAGATCTCTACACGCTGGACCACAGCTGGTTCAATCTATACTTTCGTCAGAAGTCTGGATATTATGTGCTAGAAGCCGCATCCGATCACGCATTCATAAATGTATCACCTGTTTTAAAGCCAGGCCTACCAACAAATCTCCCCTCATGGCTAATTTACCTTCTTCGCGTGTCACCCCTGCTAAGCCCTTTTTATCTACAGGTGTTGATTACTGCGGACCGTTTAACATAAAAATGCTGAACTTAAGATTTGCAAAACAAGTTAAAGTTTATGTGTGCCTATTTGTCTGCATGGTAACGAAGGCAGTTCATATCGAAGTCGTGACAGATCTGACAACTAACGCTTTTCTCGCCGCTCTTACTCGATTTATATCACGCCGAGGAAAATGTACTGACTTATATTCAGACTGCGGAACAAATTTTGTCGGTGCTGACTCCGCTTTAAAGAAAACTATCAAATCCATCCTACGTAATAATGATTCTCAATCATTGATTGAACATTTCATTTCTACTCACAGAATGAGATTCCATTTTAATCTACCGGCGTCACCACATCATGGTGGTTTATGGGAAAGAGCTGTAAGAAGTATAAAACATCATTTGCGACGTGTGATGGGAAACACAATCTTGAGTCTTCCAGAATTTATGACTTTGACCACGCGCATTGAAGCAATGCTTAACTCACGCCCGCTCACGCCTCTTTCAAGCGACCCTTCTGATTTATCAGCTTTGACCCCGGGACACTTTTTAGTCGGAGGTCCACTAATTTCACTTGCTGAAACCGATGACTCTCAGATCCCTCGGAACCGTTTGAAACACTGGCACTTGCTGCAACAACTCCATCTCCATCCATGGCGACGCTGGAGCAGAGAGTATCTGCACACTCTCCAACAGCGGACAAAATGGACTCGACGCTCCAAGAACCTTCAAGTTGGTGATCTGGTCTTAGTTCATACAGACTCAAGTCCTCTCAACTGGCCACTCGCCCGAGTCACCGCTGTTCATCCTGGGAAAGATGGCATCGTCCGAGTTGTAACACTGAGGACTGCTGCTGGCGCACTCACTCGATCAGCAACCAAAGTTTTCCCATTACCTCTAGAAGAAGATGAGTCTGTTGAAGCTACAGCGCTTCAAGGCGGGCAGAATGTTTAATACCGTCGAGAGAGTGGACCCATCTTTATCCCCAATTCCCAACTTCTATATAATTTCATATTTTATCCATCCTTTATATTATTTTTTCTATTACCCACTTCCCTTCTTCTGTTTTTAAACCTATTTAATTAATAATCATCTGTTCGATATATTATATTTTTCAATATGTTTTTTACATTGTTCTCAAATAAAAACAATATCAATGTTGTTATTAAAAAACCCCTTACCATTAAATGGCACATGGTATTAGTGTGGAAAAGAATATTTCAGTGCAAGAAATGATGAATAAAAGAAGTGGAATTAATAATGGAGAATATTGATGAAGAAAGTACCAATCCAACAGATAAGTGACATTTGAAATATATGAAAATTGAACTATGGTGAGTTATAATAACTTCTAACGTGCACACACTATTCCAAGTTTCATGTGGAAAACAAAATATTTTACATTAAACTCAAACCTTGTGCCATTTGTTTTATTGTCCTTTTTTTTAGAATTTTTTCATGTCCTTATTATTAAATATAATTTAACATATATAAAACTACTATTCCTGTGTGTTATGTTATTTACTTTTTCTTGGGTGTTGTACACCCTGGTCCTTCACCTATGGCTCATTTTAGCTTCACCCCTACAGAACAACATTGTTGCCAACAACATTTGGACACATGTCCAAATTTAAAAAAATCTCAGCTATCCAAACTGTAAATACACTTACACTCAAAATTTTAGCTCTAATTATAAAACAGTTCAAAATGGTGTCCCCCAGGGATCTATTTTGGGGCCCCTTTTATTTCTCTGCTACATGAGAGGGTTCCCAGAAGTCGTCCATGGAGGTGGCTCGATGTGCCTCTATGCTGATGATACTAATATCATTGTAACAGGTAATTCACAAGAAGAAATTGAATTAAAATCTTTTTTAAATCTTTTGTCAGTCAATGAGTTCTCAAATAGCAAAAATCTCTTAATAAATTCTAATAAATCAAATTTTTTATCATTTTCTACAAAACAAACAAGATTAAAATTAGAACCAAATGTTTACCTAAATGGTTTAAACTTAAGTCAAAAGGAGCACACAAAATTTCTTGGGTTGATATTGGACCAAAACTTAAACTGGGATAAGCATGTAGACCATGTAGTAGGGAAAATGGCAACAGGTTTGTATGCCCTGCGACAGATGTCTAGGGTGTGCAATACTGAGACATTAAAGACCATTTATTTTGCTTTGATAAATTCCCACATGTCTTATGGAATAGCAATATATGGGGGAACCACTAAAAAAAACTTAGATAAGATTCTGCGTCAACAAAAAAAAGCACTCCGAGTAATTTTCAAAATAAAAAATCAGCAATCAGTGAAGCCATATTTTTATAAATTAGGTATAATGACTGTCTATGACTTGTATATCTTCGAAACAATATTATATGCCAAAAAAATAAACCCTCTAACCAATGATACAATCCCTCACAAATATAACTTAAGAAATAACAGGCAAGTTGAACAACATAAATTAAAGTTTTTTGAGATGAAAACCAGTTTCATTGGTACAAAGTTTTTATTTACTGTAGTTTGCCCAAGAATATATTTATTGAAAAGAACTTTAATGTATTCAAGAAAAAGTTTAAGGAGTATCTACTCACATTATCTCTTTATTCCCTTGAGGAATTCTGGATTTTAAAAAATGTAACGTGATAATGTATTTGATAAAAGTTATATAAAACTAACTGCAACATTATTGTGAAAGTAAATTTATTTAGTGATAAGGCTCTTCCTATGTATAATATAAGAAATTTTTACACTATTCAATGTATTGTGAATACTGGCTTATGAATAAAGATAATTTGATTTGATTTGATTTGATTACTTATTGTTACCAAAATTAGGAAATAGGTTAAAAATTAAAAAATTGTAAAAAAATATTTTATGTAACTTTGTTCTCCCCAAAAATAATTTTAGAATCACATAATCAAAATTCCAAGATATACATTTTGTTTGGAATTTTATGCAGTTCAAGAAAATATATAATTAACATAGGCTAGAAGCATTTGAAAAAAAAAATGTATGTTGAATAAAACTAAATATGTCCTATGGTACTTACCCTAAGGCTCCTTTTATTCACCGCGGCATGTCGCAGCGGGCTGCCGCAGCGATTTTGTAAGTGCATTGCTCTAAATAGGGAAGTTTATTCAGAAATGAGCGGTCTCAGAAGTAGCGATGTGTCACGGCGTTTTGTAAATTCTGTCGCGTGCACTTAGAAATCACTGGCGACGAGCGGTTTCTATATGCATTGGTTTGTATTGGGCCGTTTATTCAAAGCAGCAGCCCGCGTTCACTCTCGCAGTGCTGCCAACCCAAATGGCCTCGAACATCACAACACGTGCTTGCCTTTCTGTCTGAGCGACTACCAAATGTAGTTGGCAGCACTGTTACCCCTTCCACACGACAGCGGTCGACAGCAGCGACTTGTCGCGTGAAAATTTGGCACAGCGATTGGCCGCAGCGACAGCCCGCTGCGACATGCCGCAGTGAATAAAAGGAGCCTAATCCCATAAGAACACATAATCAAGCTAGGAATATTATTCTAATTCCTACTCATATTTATGGTTATAAACTGGACAAAACATATTAATTTATTCCAATAATGTAAATTAACAGTATTAGTAACACTTTTAATCATTTATAACCTTAAAATAATTGGTAAAAAAATTATTTCATTGTTTACAATGTTAGCAGATGGTAAAAGTTTTTTCTCAGATGTTTCATTGCATATTACAAACAACCAATCATTTGAAATGGGTGTTTTTGGATAGCTTAGAACCTCCCGGTAACGGCGGTAGCATCACAAGTCCGTTTTTGTCATTCACTATAAAGTTACGTTGCGTTTTCGAAGAGTCGAAAAATCGACTCAAACGCTCGGAGGTCAAAAAGCTGGGCTGAAAAATCGACAAATAACGCTCGGAGGGTTAAACACTTGTATTTTAGTGAACTGTCATATTTTTTTAAAATAAACTTTAATTCATTTATAAGGCAAACTGAAATCCTAACCTAGGAAAAAGGTCAGAAACTGCAAGCCTAGAACAACTTCTTAGGTGGGAGAAAATCTAAAACACTGATTGCCCCCTTTAACCCTCCGAGCGTTATTCGTCGATTTTTCGGCCCAGCTTTTCGACCTCCGAGCGTTTGAGTCGATTTTTCGACTATTCGAAAACCCAACGTAACTTTATAGTGAATGACAAAAACGGACTCGTGAACGCTACCGCCGTTACCGGGAGGTTTTAAATTATCCAAAAACACCGATTTCAAATGATTGGTTATTTGTAATATGCAATGAAACATATGGGAAAAAACTGTTGCCATCTGCTAACTTTGTAAACAATGAAATAAATTTTTTACTAATTGTTTTAAGGTTATAAATGATTGAAAGTGTTACTAAAACTGTTAATTTACATTATTGGAATAAATTAATATGTTTTATCTAGTTTATAACCATAAATATGAGTAGGAATTAGTGTAATATTCCTAGCTTGATTTTACATGTGTTCTTATGGGATTAGGGTAAGTACCATAGGACATATTTAGTTTTATTCAACATACATTTTTTTCAAATGTTTCTAGCCTATATTAATTATATATTTTCTTGAACTGCATAAAATTCCAAACAAAATGTATATCTTGGAATTTTGATTATGTGTTTCTAAAATTATTTTTGGGGAGAACAAAGTTACATAAAATATTTTTTTTGTAATTTTTTAATTTTTAACCTATAGCCTAATTTTGGTAACAATAAGTAAGTTAATGGTGATAATTTTTGTATTTTTAGATAGTCCATTTTATCTACTTTCATATAATACATACATTTATAGTGCTAGGTCATAAAATATTTTTTTACTAATTTTTATTTGAAAGTATGCAAAACCTTTAAAAAATGCGTAACGCTCCAGGGGTGCTATATTGAACGCTCGGAGGGTTAACAAGATGTGGAAGGAGTTACTCACCCTAAATAAAGGTGACATCAGGGGCCCATTTCATAATAATGCTAATAATATTAGTAAAAAAGTACAAGTTACAAACTTACAAGTTACAAGCTTAGATGAAAAGTGTTTCATAATGAAAATGAACATCTGCTAATATTATTAGTAAAATTTTATTAGTAAAACCTTCAAATCCTTAAAAACATACAAGTTACAAGTAAAAACTTACAAGTTCTTGTACTTTGCGTTTCATAAATGAATTGGCATTACTAATGATATTAGTTAGATTTTACAAGTAAACAGACAAATGTCTAACAGTAAACGCCACTTTGTATATTCAATCAATAATTCTTTATTAAGAATAGCTTGTTGTAGTAAGTTGAAACTTGGTATAAAGCTTTTTTGAGACAAATGGGTTATTAAACAAAACTAATAATTTTTTTTTGTGAAATAAAATTTACAAAATGGCGTTTTTTAAAAATCTTTAACCTTAAATTCCATATAAACTACATAAGGTAGCAAAATTTATGTTGTTCTGGTTTTAAGAAAATTTAATTTCAAATCAAACGATAAAAAATTATTGAAATCGGTTCTTGAATAAGCAAGCTAGGGTAATTTCACTGAGCCTAGCCACAGCCGTACCGCTTCTCCAAGAGCAGTTTGGGTATGAGGCCAATTGTTGAGCTGGCACAGCAACCGCGCTTGGGCGTACCTTCATTGCGCACAGTGGTCAAGTTTTTGACGAGGGTCAGTTTTATGGCTCCCCGAGGGTCGAGCATCATTGCGCACATGGTCAGTTTTATACCCGACTCATCCGCTCTGCACCGGCCGCTGGGCCGCTCGCCCCGAAACCAAAGCCCATTTCGATGAAGAATATTAAAATAAGTAGAGATATAAAACTCTGTAACCACATAATATTGTCTGTCCTTTTAAATAATTGTATTACTGTTTTAAGATAAATTATTTCACTCTTGTCTTGATTATTTTTCTAAACATTAACAGTTTGTTCATTATGTTATTGTAAAAACGTTCAAATTTCTACCTATTTGACATTTAACACGTTGACTCCTAATGAAAACTAATGCAAATTAAAGCAAACTAATGCAAAGTACGAAAAAAGAATAGAGTTTTTGGAAAAAAAAATCCAAACAGAGCTGAAGGAAGGAAAGATTATCCGCCTGAATTTAATGCAGAAGGAGGCTCCATTTGACTTAAAGAGATAAAGTTCTTGTCGTGGCTGTTTAATGCTGTATGTTTGGGTCAATCCATATCAACTCAACCAATGGTTTGGACCTTGATGTCTCAGATTTTTATAATTTTTGGTATACTAATAGCACCCACCACAAGTATCAAAAATACAAAATTTTGGATTTTTATATCTATTAGTTTTCTAGTTATACAAGGTCAAAATTGCGTAAAAATCAAAATTTTGGCAACGCTTTCTTATCTTTAATTGCTAATAACTCGAGACCCAATTGACATAGAAGGTTCAAATTTGTGCCATTCTATTCGGTTTTAAAAGGCCTTTAATTTGATATATAACATGTAAGTATTTGATTCATTAAGATTTTTTCCAAAATCGGGAAAAAACATTTTTTGAAAAATATCAAAAAGGCCCCCTCCAATTTTTTTCTGAAAAAAGTATTTTGTTTGCATACTATTACCCTAGGTACATGCCAAGTTTCATCATGGGACAAGAATGGGATCATATTTAAACAAAAATATTTGTTCAATAGTACACACTGTTTTGCTAGTTCTGCATCACACGTTGCGCACACAGCACTAACAGCTATTAGTAAATTTTAAAATTTGATTGAATAAAATACTGATTGCAATTAAACTAAAGCTTGTTGTATTAATGCTAGTGGAATGTATAAAAATGTATAGACTTAACCCTTAAGTAGGCGCACCCCTATTTGTAACGTAAGTGGGCGCGCGGGGTCATCTAGGCCCCCAACATAAAAAACATTGTAAATAGCCCACTATTACTTTGAAAATGTTTATGGTTCGTATTGTTATTGTTAAATAGATGTTTAATAACAACAATCTGTCATTTGTATCATTATTCATATTTTATAATAATATTTTTAAATAAATTTTTTTTTTACAAAATCTTATTGAAACTAAAACTTTATTTTTATTTTAAGTACTAGAATGCAATTGTGTCATAATTTGTCACTTTACATATATAATATATGTATATATATATCATTTATATACCGAAGTAATTATATAAGACACTCTACGTAGTCGTAAACAAATCTTACCAACATCCTTGATTGATAAATGCAAACAACACTCACGAAATAAAAGGTATCTTTCTATTCACACAGTAACTGGTAATGCTTAGCTAAAAAATATAAGTAAACAATGTAGAGACAATTTTAATTGTCAAATATATCATTGTCTTCTTTGGCTTCAAGTAAAAACCGTCTAATTCGAGCAGTTTGTGTTTTTTTAGTATATTTTTTAGTATACTTTAAAAATCGAGCAGTTTGTGGGTCTTCTGAACTCATCACGCACTATACTTGAACTGCCGTATTTCAGTATGATTTACCCATCTACTTTAATTTTGTAATAAACTCAAATAAAATAAAGCTAAATAAAGCACAAATAAAACAGAAGTGGGCGCGTGGGGGTATAGATGACCCGACATGCAAAGTCGGTAGGTAGCGGGAGTGCGCGTGTGGGGGTATAGATGACCCGACCATGCAAAGTCAGTAGGTAGCGGGAGTGCGCGCGCGGGGGTAAGAACGACCCGGGAGTGACGAGTTTATTTGAACGGACTGTACACGACATTGTCGATGGTCAGTGCCGAACTGATAGTTGCGATCGGTAAATCAGACGTGCCGGAAGGTACCTAGGCGCTATGCGGTGTTGTCAACCTGAAAAAAAATTTACAGGCTTTTAAATTCGGGTGGGGTCGTTTAGGCCCCCGCGCGCGCACTTAAGGGTTAACTTGATATTAGTGAGTGGACCTAATCAAAAACTCAATGTAATTGTTGCTAGAAAAACGTTAAAAGTCTATTTCATTTAACTTTTTATTTACTGGAGATTGTTAATATATATTATAGGCGTATTAGAAGTAGGTATATTTAATTTAATATAAATAATAGTGAATGAGTATTATTTCAATGATTATTTGAAATACTGTAATTTATTTATAGAATTAAGATCGAAAAAATTGTATTTTAATTGGTAAAAGTGGTACACACAGTCAGTTTTGGTGAAAAACACCAAAACATCAAATTAATGATAAATGGTGCTGGCCTTCAAAACACAATTTTAAAAGGACATGAAACTCCACTAAAATTCTTATCATGGTTATCTGGCACAAATAATGTGTAAATATCAAAAAGGCCCCTCCATTTTTTTTTTTTTCTGAAAAAAATTAGTGTATTTTGTTTGCTTACTATTACCCGAGGTGCATGCCAAATTTTCATCATGGGACAAGAATGGGATCATATTTAAACAAAAACTAGAGAACCAGTGCTGCTCCGCAGCATTGACATTAGATACAGATATTGATATTTTAATAGTTCTAACAATGAAATTAATAATTCTTAGTATTTGGTGTGCCTACTAAGAACTACTGTATATGAAACTGAGTTTAAGAACAAAAAAAGCACAACAAGCACAACAAAAAATATAAAAACAAACAATAAAAACCGTCTCATTTGATCATCTACAGTTACATGATTGAAATTAAGCAGATATTTTTGTTGATGTGATAATAAACAAAAATAATTAGCTCTTTTATGTGAACATTGTTTTAGTATGCATCAATAAATCCGAAATATGAAACAGTGAAAGGTCACTGAAAAAACAACTTAGGTATGACACATTAAATAACAAAACACAATAAAAATATACTGTGGTTTCTTTTATTTAAACACATGTTTAATGGACATTGTAAAATAATTTATGAAAGGGAGAGATAAGTTGCAAAATTAAAAGGATATGTGGAATCTATATTTAGTAACACCATTGACTATTTACTCTAACGTGAATTGACCTCTCATCCAAAGCATTTATCGTGTACGCGGCGCCAGAGTCGCTGCCATCGATGTTGTTATTATTCAGCTAGGTTTGCAGTGCTGCCAAAACACTTTACCACAACATAAAATAAACCCTCAGTGGTAAAACATTCCATTCTTGGTTGAGAAGAGTGGTAATACTGATTTATCCATCATATGTCACTTGTACTTCATGTACGCCGCAGAAGATCGCACCACGGTCAATAGGTTTCAAACACGCCTATGCTATGAGAAGTCTATTCACGTTAGTGTATTATAGTAAAAGGTAATACGCTACATAAAAATTTGTAAACAAAAAACCTTTTTTAACATTAAAATGCGCGTGTGAGTATGCAGGTGCAGAGTTGCAAACTGGCTTTAGATTTTTAATCGAGACACTATTACTCGAAAAAGGCATGAACAACTGATTTAACTATTTTTAATATGAATCTTAAATTTAAAATCAAAAGCCCAGGTGATAGGTTTTAACATTGGAATAGAAATTTACAGAAAACCAGTTGACAGGAGGACCTAACACACAGACTCATGCCAAAACCAACGATGATATTTACCTACTCTATAACTGGAGGTTGCACTACGATGAATTAAAAAAAAAAGTAGTGTTTATTTTCCTGCAAATTCGCACGCATTTACTCAGTATAAACTTAATTATGGAAAAGTAAATGTTCATCAAATATAAACAATAGTTTAAAGCCAATCGTAATTGACAGAAGTTTACAGACGATTTGAAAATGGAGCTAATAATAAGTTTCAATTAATAAAAGGGTATATATTATTAAGAAAATTTACATTGGTTGTTCTTCTTGCGTTTATTAAACGAAATTGTGATTGGAAGTCAGCAATTTATTTAAGATTATCAGACCAAAAATAATACCACAACCTAAGAACTGGATGAAAATGCCTTAAATTAAATTCAAATTCCAGAAGACCATGATTAAAAATTGTGTTGATATAGCACATCATGCTTGCCCGATTTTTATTATCATCAGGAGCTGAATGATCCACAACTGTTTAGACCAAAATAAACAGAATTTCTAAATTGCACTTAAATGTGGGCCTATAACAATTTTTTAAACATATTATAACGTCTCAAAATTAACCGATTCTAACGATCAATATATCAAAAGAAAGCCAAAACTTCAAGGATTATTTCATGACCAAACCATTCAAAATATCTAAAATATAAAAGGAGCTATGAATCAACGATTGCAGATAAGTCGTAAAAGAATTACAACTTGTGTTGCTTAGAATGCAGTATAGCAGAAAGACCAGGTTTCACCAACCTGGGAATACTCACAGTGGTGGCTATCTACATACTTCAAACCATAATGTATGTAGATTAAATAAACCAACAATCCAAGAAAACCACAATCTACACCACTATACCCTCGTCATGGCTCCAAGCTCGTCCTCCCGGTTCACCGTACTACTCTGTGGGAGAAAAAACCTTCCTATGCTGGCTGTAAACTGAAGAACAACCTTCTGGACCACCTGAGAAACTTGACTGGCAATAAGCTGCACAAGGTACCAAAGAAGTGGCTAGTGGAAAGACCCTCCTACTCACTAAAGGAAGTTTTTGAAGATACTGAAAAATAACTTGTATTTTATGTATTTTAGACACTATTGTAATTCTCAATGAATGCACAATAAAGAAATTGTATTGTATTGTAGGAAACTTCAATTTCGTCCTCGATGACTCATAAGAAATCTCGTATTCCAGAGATGGTTTTTGGACCAAAACATATAGCTTAACATAATTATAACTGTGAACATTTATCTTTAATTCAATTCCAAATTCTGGAAATTATCAAATTTATGTTTTTAGGTTGAGTAATATAATAAATAAATGAATACAGATTCTAACGATCAATATATCAAAAGAAAGCCAATATTTCAAGGATTATTTGAATACCAAAACGTTTGAAATATTTTAAGTAGAAATGGAGCTATATGTATCATAGATTGCAGATAAGTCATAAAAATAAAAATAAATTATGTAATTTGGAATGTTGTAGCGAGCTTCAATATTGTCCGATTTTTATATTCAAAGACTCATTTGAAAGCTGGTATTCCAGAGATGGTTTTTAGAGCAAAACATAAAGCATAACATATATATAACTGGAAAATTTTATCCTCAATTATATTCCAAATTCGGGAAATTATCAAATTTATGTTTTTTGTTCTAGTAATATAGTAAATAAATAAATACCGATTCTAACGATCAATATCTCAAAAGAAAGCCAAGATTTCAAGGATTATTTGAAGACCAAAACAAATAAAATATCTTAAATAGAAATGGAGTTATGTATCATTGGTTGGAGATAAGTCATAAAAATTCAAATTAATTATGTTATTTGGAATGCTGTAGCGAGCTTCAATTTTGTTCGATTTTTATATTTAAAGGCTCATATGAAAGCTGGTATTCCAGAGATGGTTCTTAGACCAAAACATATAGCATAACATAACTATAAATGGAAAATATCATCTTCAAATCAATTCTAAAATCCCAAAAAAATCACATTTATGTTTTTAGGTCAAGTAATATAGTAAATAACTGAATACAAATGTTTGATGGCAAATCTGTGCATTCTTACCTTTAATTTAAGACCAAAATTATCAAAATCGGTTGGTTAGAATAGCCAAACAAATCCGGAAAAGACAATTAAAATTTAACTCCCATAAGAAATACACAGGGAGGAAATTTAATTTGTGTGTAAATCGAGTAATATGATAGGAAAGTGAATTCCGATGCTTGATGGCAAATCTGTGAATGCATACCTTTAATTTAAGACTAAAATCATGAAAATCGGTCGGGTAGAAGAGCCAAACATTACCGGAAAAGAAAAACCCAATTTTTTTAATATATAGATATTTATTCAATAGCATACACTGTTACACAACCATGAAGCTGACAATGAGGTAAAGGAAAAAAAAGATCAGCCAACGATTAAAAAATTTAACTTAAATCCCAAGTCAGTGCAAATAAGATGTCAGAAGTCAGAACTAGGCCTTATTTAAATTCTCTTAATATCTTCTCCTTAATACATCCCTTAAAGAAACGGAATATAAATATAATTGTTTATATCCATTCAAAAAATTTACAAATAATATGGTTTCACTTCCATTGAGGTTTTGTTGATTAACATAGCAGTAGCACACAAATGTGTTCACAAAATAATTCAATTTATACATGGCCAATATTAGTCACTGTCCCTAATAAGCGTTCAAAGTAAGTTTCCTACATCCTAAAGGACCTGCCAGCTCATTTTTTTTACCCTAAGCCGAGTGATATTTTGGTGGTTCCAGGTAATACATTTTTACAAAAGGTTGAGCCAACTACTACAACTGAAAGAGTATGCACCTTAAGTCAGTCAAAATCAAAGCTCTCATCTCTTGCAAATTTCATATACCTTTCCAAAGCAAGAGATGAGAGCCTTGATTCTGACTGACTTAAGGTGTATACTCTTCCAGTTGTATGTTTGTTTCACAAATAAAAATTCAATGTAAATAATTAGCAACTGACCAATCAAATATTTTTTAAATAAGGCCTAGTTCTGACTTCTGACATCTTATTTGCACTGACTTGGAATTTAAGTTAAATTTTTTAATCGTTGGCTGATCTTTTTTTTTTTTTCTTTACCTCATTGTCAGCTTCATTGTTGTGTAACAGTGTATGCTATTGAACAAATATTTTTGTTTAAATATGATCCCATTCTTGTCCCATGATGAAATTTGGCATGCACCTCGGGTAATAGTAAGCAAACAAAATACACTAATTTTTTCAGAAAAAAAAATCGGAGCTGGGCCTTTTTGATATTTACACATTATTTGTACCAGATAACCATGATAAGATTTTAGTGGAGTTTCATGTCCTTCTAAAATTGTGTTTTGAAGGCCAGCTCCATCATTAATTTGATGTTTTGGTGTTTTTCACCAACATTGACTATGTGTACCACTTTTACCAATTAAAATACAATTTTTCAATCTTAATTCTATAAATAAATTACAGTATTTCAAATAATCATTGAAATAATACTCATTCACTATTATTTATATTAAATTAAATATACCTACTTCTAATACGCCTATAATATATATTAAAATCTCCAGTAAAAGTAAAAAAGTTAAATAAAATAGACTTTTGACGTTTTCCTAGCAACAATTACATTGAGATTTTGATTAGGTCCACTCACTAATATCAAGTTAAGTCTATACATTTTTATACATTCCACTAGCATTAATACAACAAGCTTTAGTTTAATCGCAATCAGTATTTTATTCAATCAACTTTTAAAATTTACTAATAGCTGTTAGTGCTGCGTGCGCAACGTGTGATGCAGAACTAGCAAAACAGTGTGTACTATTGAACAAATATTTTTGTTTAAATATGATCCCATTCTTGTCCCATGATGAAACTTGGCATGTACCTAGGGTAATAGTATGCAAACAAAATACTTTTTTCAGAAAAAAATTGGTGGGGGCCTTTTTGATATTTTTCAAAAAATGTTTTTTCCCGATTTTGGAAAAAATCTTAATGAATCAAATACTTACATGTTATATATCAAATTAAAGGCCTTTTAAAACCGAATAGAAAGGCGCAAATTTGAACCTTCTATGTCAATAGGGTCTCGAGTTATTAGCAATTAAAGATACGAAAATGTTGCCAAAATTTTGATTTTTACGCATTTTTGACCAGTATAACTAGAAAACTAATAGATATAAAAATCCAAAATTTTGTATTTTTACTTTCTCCCCCTATACCATAGTATATGGAGAAAGTATTGTTTTCGTAAAACACTCCCCATTAGTTTGATGATGTATATATCCATTTTGGAGCCCCCTTTCCCCCTATAAATGTATATATTGAGAAAGTATTGGTTTCGCCAAAATTTTAAAATTTGAGTTGTTGGTAAATTTATCCGTTTTGGTGCCCTCTGAGTCCAAAAAAGTGGTTTTCGAGTGATGTCTGTGTGTGTGTGTGTCTGTGTGTGTGTCTGGATGTATACAGAGCTACAGAATGCCCCAATGGTCCGATTTTGGTGAAATTTGGTACGTAGGTCCAAACCCATGATAATTCCAGGCGTTTTTTTCATTTTTTTGAATTTTTGATTTTTAAAGGTGTTTTGCCCCCAAAAACCCTCAAAAATCGTGAAAAATCCAAATTTCTCAAAAACAGCTCTAACGATTTTGATTAAAATTTTGTGGTTTATTAAGCTTAAAATTGTGAATAAAATGGCACCACCCGCATCTCCGAGAAAATGCTCGTTCAAAAGTTATGGCGTAATAAGTGTTTCAAAAATCAATTTTTTTGATTTTCAAAATAGCTGTTATTTTGAAATAAATTTTACTTTTCACCATTAAATCAAGCTCAAAAAACTAAATAATCCAGTATTTTAAATTTTTTCTCTATGTCAAGTGGTTGCGGAGAAAATTCAATTTTTCGTTTAGCGGTAAACGCAGTACGTTGTTAAAAGTCACAGACGCGCGTAGGGTCAAACGAGCGCTGCTCAGCTGGTAGCTATCCGACTGAGTCATCAAGACATTAATGTTTGAAGCTTTTAACATCTTTTTTTATATTGTTGGGAGAAAGTATGTGTCAGTTAACTGATACCGTTTATTGATACTTGTGGTGGGTGCTACAAGTATACCAAAAATTATAAAAATCTGAGACATCAAGGTCCAAAATTAATTTTATATTGGTTGATTTCATGTGGAATGACCCGTTTGTAAATTTTGTAAATACAGATTAAACTTTGCTTTACCGTTTAATTTGTTAAAATAACCTTTATATAGTAATGAGAATATATGGTAATGAGTTTTAACCGGCTAAGACTATGTTTTCATCGTTATTTTATAAACAATACCGTATCTAATCACTAAGCGGTAATTATGCAGTTTAGGTGACACCTCTTAAAAATTGAATTTTTTTGTTCTAAACTGTCCAAAATTACACCTTGATTTTGAAAATGATAGTTTTTTTCCGCGGAAAAAGTCGGAAAATGCCGGAAAATTGGGAAAGCCGGAAAAACTTTTTTTTTTCAAAATAAGTCGAGTGGGTACTTAAAATGACGGGGAAATCGAGCTGAATACAAATTTTCAAGAATTATCAAAATCCGTCCATAAATAACGAAGTTATCGCCGGAAAAGCGGTGGAAATTCGGAAACAGGTTAGCGACCATTTCATTCAAAAATACATCAAGTGGGTACTCAAATTAACCGGGATGTTAAGCTGATCACAAATATGTAAAAATTATTTCGATCCGATTTGAAATAAACCGGAAATTGCAGGAAAAGTGCCGGAAAAGCCATCAGATGAACTATTTTTTTATACAGTACTTTTAAAGTATGCCATGTGGGTACTCAAATGACGCAGAATTTCGTGTCGAATACGAATATGTATATATTACTTGAATACAACAATTTAGTAGGGAATAAAGAAAAAACCATTTAGAAATCAAATAAAACTACCCTGAAACTCATATGCTTCAAAGAAGCGAACTAACTTTGTTAAAATTGGTTGTTGATGCAGCCTAAAGTGCTATATTTAGTTAGCCTTATAGAGAGTACTATATGCATATTTAAAAACTTATATTTACATATTATAGCCTAGTATAAAATATGTTGTTATAGGTAACATAACCTAACTATAACCTAACCTAACCAAGGTCTGACGATCATATGAATCATATTGAGCAAAGTTTTATGTAAAATACGAATATACCTAATATGGAATAAAACATACCAAGTTAGTACTCACATAATGGTTAGGTTATGTTAGGTTAAGTTAGGTTAGGTTAGGTTAGTTATGTTACCTATAACATAATATTTTATACTATATGTAAATCTAAGTTTTTAAATATGCATGTAGTACTGTATACTAACTAAGACTTTAGGCTGCATCAATAACAACCACTTTTACCACAGTTAGTACTTCATTCAAGAATATGAGTTTCAGCGTCCGGTGTTATTTTATTTCTAAATGTTTCATTTCTATTTTTATTCTTTACTAAATTGTTGCATTCAAGTAATATATATACAATTAATATACATATTCGTATTCTACATTCTGTGTCATTTGAGTACCCACATGGCATACTTTAAGTACTGTAGTATAAAAAATAGTTTATCTGATGGCTTTTCCAACACTTTTCCTGCAATATCCGGTTTATTTCAAATCGGATCGAAATAGTTTTTACATATTTGTGATCAGCTTAACATCCCGGTTAATTTAAGTACCCACTTGATGTATTTTTGATAAAAATGGTCGCTAACCGGTTTCCGAATTTCCACCGCTTTTCCGGCGATAACTTCGTTATTTATGGACGGATTTTGATAATTCTTGAACGATTGTGTTTAGCTCGATTTTCCGGTCATTTTGAATACCCACTTACCCCATTTTACTAGAAAAATGTTTTTCCGGTTTTTCCGATTTTCCGGCATTTTCCGACTTTTTCCGCGGAAAAAAACTATCATTTTCAAAATCAGGGGGTAATTTGGGATAGTTTAGAACAAAAAAATTCTATTTTTAAGAGGTGTCACCTAAACTGCATAATTACCCACTAAGCAAATCAATTGGAAATCGAATATGGCATCCATGAAAGTGAACATACTAATAAATAAAATCAAGTATCAATGATGTAATGATGATCAATGAAGATCAAGTTAATAGCAGCTAATTTCCAATGTACTGCTTTTTTAAACATACAGATTCAAATGTTTTTCTTCGGTGCTCATTTTGAAAGCTCTTTGTGACTCAGGGGTTATGATTGTGTCATTTGTTTCTTTTTTTGTAAATTGTAAATTTAATGTTTGGTAATGATATTCAGACTACATTTTGTTATGTTACTTAATTATGTAAATAAAACATTAACGTGTTATTTTCACTTTGATTTATTGAGCAATAGTATATCTTTTAAGCATAACGTTACTAATATTTATAAAAATTAGGTAACTTGGATATTGTAGAATTTTTACTAATATTATTAGGAAATAATCACCAAACTAATATTATTAGTAACAATTATGAAACAGAAGATGAAAAATACACTAATATTTTGTAGGAAAAACACTTGTATTTTGGAAATTATTAAATTTTTATTATGAAACAGAATTTTACAACTTACAAGTTATTCTTCCATTATGAAACATAATTTACAAGTTACAAGTTACAATACTAATAATATTAGTTTGTAACTTGTAAATTTGTACTTTGCTATTATGAAACGGAATTTTACAAGTTACAAGCTACTAAGCTAATTATATTAGTAAATGTTTTATTATGAAATGGGCCCCCAGTTTATTGATAGGGATATTAAAAGGCCATGGGCCACTAAAAAAACATATCAAGACAATCGGACTTAGTCAATAAAAACCATACAGATTTTGTACAATGGAGGTAGAATTCGTCGAACACTTGGCTTGGCTGCCTGGCTGTTGCCTAGAGATGGTTGAAATTCCTAGGAAAGGCTATAAGGCCAACATAAATGAAGAAGATGAAAGTCAACCAGCTGTTAGGTTTCGTGAAGAGCCTTTTTCTAAAAGATTGATTAACAGGGGTGATACACAGGCTTGAGTCCAGTTAGGTAAAGCCTTCCTATTAATTTTTACACAGAGCCAACATTCAAAGAGACTGCTGTGGTGTGCTGCCAAATTCAAAACTGTATCACAGTTTTGTTCAACATTTTTGATACTGATGATGGTCTAACAGTTGTTGTTATACTGCATTGACAAGAACCTAAAAATACGATAACAACTTTCACCACTAATTCAATGAGTCATCTAGGCCTAACTTAGATCTATCAACTTACGAACTTACTTTTGATGGTAACTTTCATTTCAGCTCAACATTAAGAAATAAATCTAAAGGTAACTCAGTTCCGTTGAACAAAACAGAAGTGCCGAGCTACAAATAACACCACAATTAAACTAAGCCTTTTATTTCGTTGGATTATTATTTGTTAGATATTGTTTTATTAGATTAATGAAGGCAAACATTACTGTAACCAACCATAACCTATAAAGTTAATCAGTGTTGCCAACACGAATCTCGAATCGGCGAAGGTCCCCGTTGATGGACTACAATTTATTCCCAGCTAGCGATTGCAACCATTCCCCTCACGCACGTTGCACGTTAGCACTCTACTACAAAATCTACAGTTCGAGTTTGTTTAAATAACGCTAATCCAAAATAATCAATCAAATCAATCAAAATATCCTTTATTCATTTTATACATACAGAATGTACAGAATGGCGTCATGATTTACATCAATGCAGGCAGTTACATACAGGTATAGATATTAAATTAGCTTAAATTAACAGGGGGAAAAGTACATGGTAAACCCAATAGCAATAATTTTATTGAAAAAAATTCGTCTAAGCAGTACAGAGGTTTATTAATCATAAAATTTTTTAGCTTCTTTTTAAATTTATTGAAATTTGTTACATCTTTTATATCTGACGGCAATGAATTAAAATATCTAATACCTGCATAAGAAGGTTTTTTTTTCATAAAATCTTAAGTTATGGGTATCATAGCCAAGAGCGCTCCTATGTCTCGTATTGTAACTATGATTAAAACCTAATTGCCATGAACAGTTGGAATTTCTTTTAATAATTAATATTAATTCAAAAATGTACAAGCTAAACACGGTCATTATCCCCAATTTTGGAAAGTGTTCTTTAACGGATTCAATCCAGTTTAATTTCAACATTATTCTTAAAGCTTTTTTTTTGTAATACTAAAATTTTTTTGAGATTATCTATTGAGGTATTACCATAAACGGATAAACCGAATGAAATGTGACTATTTACAAAAGCAAAGTAAACTGATTTCATAGTTTTAATGTCGCAGACTGGTGATATTTTTCTTAGGACAAATATCCCTAAGGCCAATTTTTTACAAACTTGTGCCACATGAGAATTCCAATTGAGATGGTTATCAACAGATATCCCAAGAAATTGAGTTCTATCAACTTCTTCAAGAAAATAGTTGGTCTGGACTATAATATAATACCTGATACTGTACGTAGAAACATGCCGCGTCGCCCAGCAGACCGCAGATGATTGCATAGGATCAGTCTATGATTGTGAGTTTATCTATTTATTTATTTTCCACGGCAAACACAATTTACGATACAATACTATTTGATACGATAAGTTAAAATGTTGATTAATTAAACTTGCTTAAGGTGCAACATATTATACAATATTTGTGAATGAACAAATTCTAAGACATCAAAAGTTCAATACCCAATACATAACAGTAAGTTATTAATGACTGAGAAAGTGCAACACAATACAACATTTTACAGAGCAGAATTCCTAGGTCTAAAATTTGCAATAAATATGACATTAACAATAACAATAAATTGCCGATAACTACAACCATAAATTAACAATTACTCTGAGTTGAGAGTATCATCCCAACATTAGGGTGAGTCGGTGGCGTAGTGGTTAGCGGACTTCGGGACCATGGCAGCGATGTCGTGGGTTCGAATCCGCGTTTTGCCAGTGACTTTTATCAGTACCTTTCACCTTGTACTGTAGCGGCTCACCTCCTTACTTTGTCTAATACGTTCCACGCACAGATCAATAGTCTATGTGGACGGGGCAAAGTAAGGCGAAAAGAGGTCCGCCAACCTCTTAAAAAAAAAAAAAAAAAATTCCCAACCGAGAAAAATGGAGGCATCTGTAGAAGGGGAAGTGGTCTAAATTTGCTTTATAACAATGTTGAGAATAGATTGGGTAGCCCTTTAAATTTGATTACCGGAATTCCTCCAGGGAATAAAAACGACGCCCTATTAGACAATCATTAAGTTTGGAACCAAATTTTTATCACTCGCCCACATAACAAAAATAAAGTTTGATTCAAACGGAACTTGAATCAAGCTTGATTTGTGAGAACAATACTTACTAATCAAGAATTATAACCTTATTCAAACTTGATTCAATTTTTGTAGCATTGACTTTACAATCTAACATGACTTTTGACTCAGTATGTAAGGTCAATGCTTGTAGTCACCGCGATGAGAATGAGAAATCGAATAAAATTTGAATCGAGTGTTTGATTCAGTTCTTTTTTAAGTAAGTCACTTTCAAAGCTTTTCAAACCAATTCAAGTTTTTTCAAGCCTCTTTCGAGTTCATTTTGAAAGTTTTTCAAGCCTCTTTCAAGCTTCTTTTAAGTCTTTTTCAACCCTTTCCACTGGGGTTACACGTCATTTTCAAGCTGATGTTTTTGTTGTCATCTTCAAAATGTAGCAATTACCAAGCTTTTTTCAAGTCTCCGTCGAGCCTTTTAAGGCCTCTTTCAAACCTGTTCCATTTTTTTTCAAGTCTTTTAAATAGCTTTTTTGGGCCTTTTCAATTCTTTTTGAAGTCTGTTACAAGTCTCTCTCCAATTTTTACAAATTATTTTTCAAGTTAAATAAAAGCTTTAAGCTTTTAATACTTATTCCAATTTTTGTTAAGCTTTTTTCATTAATTTTTTTCAATTCGTTTTCAATCTTTTTCGAGCCTTTTTAAAGCTTTTTTTAAGTATAAGTTGATTCTTTTATTTAACTTTTTCTACTTTTTAAACAGTTTTTTTTCTGCATGCACAATCTAAATTTAAATACGGTAAAAAGAAAGGCTTGGCATGATAGCATAATTTTAACACATTTTTTTATTATAACCTGATTGCCATATGGCATTGTTGTGTTGTACTGTTGTATTGTTATATTGTTATAGTAAATGGTACATTTGATAACTAGTACCAGAGGGACTGAGCTTATGCTCGGTAAAATTATTACTTTCGTTTCTCACACAAAGTTCGTTCCCTCTCCGCTCACTCGCCCTCTCCCTTTTTAAAATGAGCTCGTTCGCTTCGCTCACTCACCGTTCTGAAGGAATTTTCCTAAACCACAGGTTAAAGATGTAACACATAATTTATGTCGTATACTATAAACTGATTTTTGTTCTATTCAAAAATCTCCATGAGGATAACACAAGGAAACTTTGAAGGGCCAGTGCGGAAACCAGATTTTTCCCAGCTGTGGGACCAGTTCCAATATCGCTTTCTAATGGCCAAAACCCCCATATTCAACTAAAAAATAAAACATCCTTGGAGAGAAAAAGAATTTGCCCGTTTTAAAAAAATTGCTTGTTTTAGGGTATAAGAATAGACTGAAAAAACGACTGGACGGATTGTGGTGGCATACATTTGTGCTACAAACAATTAATTGATTTGTCTTTATCTATAATTATGGAAAATGTACGAAATAACTGATTGTGGATTTTTATAACTCCGTAAAAATCAACCTTTTTAAACAACATGAAACTTTTTATTAATTTTTCTGCTTCGGGGGAAGTTTGTTCACAATTTTATAAAATAATGCTTTTCAATTTCTGCTGTATAAGTTAACTTTTTTTAGCGAATTTCCCTATAGGGAATACGCTATTACGGTAGTAGCCATGGTAAGACCTAAGCCCGGGACCATGTTACTTTTTCATTTTGAGGTCCCCAGAAGCCAAAAACACCGTTCGTTCATTTTCATATATATATATATATGTGTGTGTCCGTGGTACTGATAACTTTTGAAGGGGACCTCCGATTTTAATGAAATTTGGTATGAAAGTGTAAGGATAGGTCTATTTTCATGAGTTCGCGAACCAGCATGATCGGGTTATAGGAACGGGGTTTTATGGGGTTTCAAAGGGGTCAAAAATGGGTTTTTTGCATTTTTGGAGCATAATTTTCAAAATTCAACAATTTTAACTAACACCATTTAAAAGAGCTTAAAAAACAAACAATTTAATATTTTGAATTTTTAACTTGGCTTAACAGGTTACGGAGAAAAGCCAAAAATAGGTTTTCCATGTTAATCTTATGGGAAATCAACAAAACCCTGTATCTCTCTTATTTATTGGAATAACTTGATAAAATTTGGTATGTACATTCACTTGGTAGGGTTCAACTGATATTTGCTTAACACCCACATGGCGGCAAACCTACGTACTCACCCCTATGGGGTTTATGGGGGAAATGAAAAGAACACCATAACTTGATCATATTTGGTATGTTCATTCACTAGGTAGGATTTAACTGATATTTGCTTACAACACCCATATGGCGGCAAACTTACTTATTCACCCCCATGGGGTTTATGGGGAAAATTAAAAAGTGTCGAAAATTGATACAGTTTGACATTTACCTAATGTCAATGTACCTAATGTACCTAACTATTACATTTCCTAACAAAACTAACATTTTCTAACAACATCCCAAGGCAGCCAACCTACATACCCATTCCTATGGTGTTAATGAGGAAAATACAATATCTTAAGATCGTTTGGAAATTCGCTGAGTACGCAGGTCTGCTGCGACGGGGGTATTGTGTTCTAGAGATATGAAGCGTTAAAACAAAAGACAAAGTAAAGTTATAAAACAAAAAATAAAATAAAATTCTGATTAAATAAACTGATAAAACAGTGTGTTTTTATTACGGGTACGATACAATTTATCGGCACGAGGACATATATATTACTCAAAACTTTACATTTTGTTCATGTATAAATTAATAACAAACCTCCCGCAAACAAAAATTAATTAATAATTTGATATGATTATCAAAAAATAACAATTAACAAAATCAAGGTATAAATATACAACCATACATTCTACCCTCGTTATTTATAAAAAATCCTGTACGGAGTACGAGTTACTGGTAGAATTCACCTCAAAGAAAATGTAGGCTACAAAAATAGACAAGACGACAGTGTTTCCTGTCCTGATCATACCTTCATTAAAATCAACTAAATTTCTAGGAATTTATTGTGGTGTTGACCGAAACCTCGGTTGACAAGAACACTCGTGGCCTTATCAAGTCCTTTTCTCTACTCATTTACAATATACATTATTTATTTTTCTTCTATTTTTCTATTTTTCTTTTTCTTATTTTGCGTATTATTTTTCTTCTCAGGAAGCTCAAATCTTTAAGTTTTAGTTAGTCTAGATACTCTGCTAGTAGTCTACTATGGTCTGTTTCATTCGCTAATTAGTTACGGTATACGCATGTGGGGCAATTCATGTCACATTTCTAAAGTTTTTATTTGGCAGAAAAGGGCTATTAGAATAATAGAGATGACCTCACCAGTAGGCAATCTTGTAAATCTTAAAGTTAAATATTATGACTGTTCCCTCTTTGTATATTTTTAGTAATTTAATTCATGTTCATCAAAACTTTAGATACTTTTACATTTCAAAGTGAAGGCCATGGTCATTTAACTAGATTTAGAAACAATCTTGTCACTCCTCATGTTAGACTAACACGAACTTTGAAAAGTCATGTATACCAGCAATTAAAATTATACAACAAACTGCCTGTAGCTATAGGAAACCTGCCTGTAAATAGTTTTAAGACAACCATTAATGATTTTATTAAGAACCAAAGCTCTTTACACTGTGTCGGAATATATGGACTATCAGTTCCCTTGAACTCATATTACTGTAACTTGACATGTCCTATTACATTCATGTAATGTTTAATGGATTAATAAAGATTGTCTATTGTCTACATTGACGCATGGGACTCAGCTTCATCACAAAACATAGACAAACTACTTGTTGCAGAAGAAACTCTTTAGAACAATACTCCGGTAAACTGTTAGATTACAAATACAAACCATTGTCTAAGACCTTTAAGACCTAAAACGTCATATCTTTGTAGCCTACATATTTGACAAAATTTTCATTGACTTTACATACTAATAAATAATATAAAGTCAATGCCATTATCCTTACTCGAAATCGGTGTATTCCACGACCGGTTTTGTAAATGAACTCCCATACACACACAGAACATGAGCTCATTTCGAGAAGGAAAGCTATCATGGAGGGTTCCCCGTTACCGCCCCTAAAGACCAGCCACGCAGGAAGTTAAATAACACTGTTGAGAAATCATAAAAAGTCAATGAAACAAAAATATGAAGCGAAAGTGCTTCAAGTGAAAATTAGTGTTAAAAATAAAGTGGAAGTACAAAATCCAGATTAACTGGAAGAACAAGATTACAGTAACTGGATTAATGCGGCAGGTCCCGTTTTTAAAGCAAAAAGAAAACAAATGTTCCTCGACCCTCCGGATCGTGGTGAAGGGGTGAAGCGGGGCCTACAGGCCCCGGGTGAAGACATCGTATATGTAAGATGTAAGATAGCTTCCTGCCCAGAGACTACAGTCATCTTGATTTGAGATTACAGACTAATATTTTAATTTATTTATACTTCTCTATGTTTATAAGAAAGAATAATTTTCCTGACTGGCTGACTGTATGCACACTGTGTATGTATATCCAACGTATTTAACAGTGTTGGTACAAAATCAAGGGAATTAGATATGTACAAATACATTGAAGATTAAAGACGTCGAGGAAGATCTGTAAATATAGTATTATTGTTGTTATGGAATCCCATCTTTCTGCGATCTGTATGACGCTCACAATTTTGCTCAAGAAATATCGCTTACAGAATTATATCTGTGGCTTGGTGCTAAAAGGGCCAATGTCCATAATTTTAGTTTTTGAGTTATTGGCCCTATGACACAGTAAATAATGTATTTTATATAGTGCTAAAAGGGCCAATCTCTAAGTCTTTTTATTACTGAGATACTAAATCACATGGGGCTGATGTCCAGCTGATATGATATATTCTTAATAAAGTGAATAAAGGCCAATGTCAACTTTGGCCCTATTGGTATATCACAGTTTAAGTTGTAAAAGGGCCAAAGTGTACATTGGCCTTTTTCAAATTGTTATGTCATCTGTGTTTCCCAACATTGGCCCTTTTGTGAATCATATGAGTGCTTATGTGTCACAAAGAAAACAAATTAAAGAAAAATCTAAACCGGAAACAGACTAAAATTAAATTACATTTAAAAAATTAAAATTGAAAAATTACAAAAAAATTAAAATTTAATTTAATTTTTTAAACGGTTAGTTTTTATTTTTTTTTTAATTAGTTATACATTTTTTCTTGTTTTTGTTTTGAATAATCCTCAATTATTTAACATTTCATTCCTGTCGATCCTGGTTACTTTTCTAGGTAGTAGTTGAACTGACTAGAAGGTCGCACTAATAAAATCGGTTTTTTGCTATTTTCTGAGTTATTTTAAAGCAGGAGGTAAATTACATAAGGTAAGTGACTAACAATAAAAGTAAGAGAGTAAAGTATTTTAGAAAAAAAATAGTCTGTTCCTTTACAAATGACTTTTACTACAGTATACAAAATAATAAATTTTTAACCTTATCTAGTTTCCTAGTAAAAAATATTATTCATATTTGGTACAAAAATATCAATGATAAACAAATATTATAGTAAGATGCACGAAAATAGTCCGATGGAAATTTTAACAGCTGTGTCCCCCCTCATCCCCTCTCGCACTGAAATGTTGTCATTTTTTGTTATGTTTACCATGTGTAAAACAGTTTAAAAATGTGTTTTAGAATAAATCTGGCAACAATGCATCGACTCTCATCGGACTATTTTCGTGAATCCCGCTAGTGTGTAAACATCTATCTTCTTATTTCTATATGGGTTTCGTCTGTTACGTCCCTTTTTCTCTCGACCTACTGAACCGATTTTTAAGATTGAGGTGTCATTTTAAAGCTAAGGATATACCGCAGTGACGAATAGTAATTAAAAAGCTCATATTGTTTCGGGCTTCGCCCCCCTCACCTTTGATTTATTTCTAGAGGGCGCTTTAAAATGTTGACCAACTTTTATTGCAAGTTCTTTCATGTGAATTGTAATTTAACAGCTGATAATCTTCAGATGAGTTTTAAAAGCCAGATAGTAAACAAAAATTTATCCCTGTCACTTCATAACCAACATTCACGTACTGAAAGTTGGTTGAAAGTCATAAAATGCGCAATTTGCGCACGGGCCACATCGTTAACATATGAAATACTGCAAGTCACTTAGTGTTTATAATTTTTATAGCATGAAAAATTATAAAAATTGAAAACAAAGAAGGAGAAACTGTGTATTGGAATACAATAAGATGGCTTAAGTATGCTTTTGACAAAGAATCACCAGACCAGTTGCTTTACAAAACTTCATTGGACAAAGATGCGCCTTTTAAAATCTTAGACATCAGCAGGAAACAAAAAGAAACACGGCGGGGCAGTACACCTCAAGGAACTTCAATCAATCAAGGGCTGCAGCCAATTGCAAAAAAACCTCTACCTCTTTCAAAGAAAAAAATTGAAGGACCTATAGGCACTGATGCCCTTTATCAGTAACACAAGCAAGATGTATTATTCTGCATTTGTGAATAATTTAGAATGTAGTTCAGATGTAGAAGACCTCATTGATTCTGAGTATGAAGATGAGGATGAAGAAAATTAGATTATTTTGTTTGTTTAATGCTGTGAATCCTTGATTTTCTTCAGTATTATGGTTTAATTTTTTGTTTTTAACACATTTTAAATGCATAACCTTTTTCAAAACTTGTTGTTTTATAATAAAAAAATAAATTAGTTCTTTGTTAAAACATTTGTTGAATTTTGGTTTTCTAATTTGACCCAGTTTTCAGTGGAGTTGAAAATAATACCCAGTTTTGAGAGAATTTTCCCTATATTTCTATACAGACCAATATGTGGCAGTATGAAAAATGTTTTTAAATAGCAAAACTGTGTGTTTACAAAATGATGTTGCCTAAAATTAAATAAAAAAATCATATTGTGAATAAAACATAAGGGCCAATGTCCAATAAAAATAAATAATAAATATAACAAAAAAGGCCAATGTCCATAACAAATTAAAAAAGATAAGAAAAAGGAAAAAAAAGTTTTTTACATTAAAATGTGTAGGAGAAAAAATAATTAAAGAAATAAAAATTACTTTGATACATAACTTTTTTTCAAAGTAATAGTATATGGAAAAAAAGACAACAATTTAAACAGCTGTAGCCGAAAACAACGATTTTGGACATCGGCCCTTTTAGCACCAAGCCACAGATATATATAGATTGTTGTTATTGCATCTTTGTTTCTCAGCATGCAATCATGTGACCAAAAAAATGGAATCTTCAACGAATGGCCTTTCGTAAAAGTAAAAGTAAGTAATAATGCCATTTTCTTTTCTATTTTCATTTCTGCTTTTGGTTAAGTGTCAAAATCTTATGTAATGGTTAATAAAAAAGACAGGACGTTTAGCCCATTTTCAATTTTTTCGAAAGGATTTCTTGTGAAAAGCGTCAAAGCAGTTGTTATTTTTGAGATCGGTAGTCTCGTCATCAGCTACGCTTTTTGGAACCGATTGAATACAAATCAAGGTTATTGAAATGATTGATATTCTAGCCTAATTATGTAGTATATTCTTGTTTTTAAATTTGTTAGTATTGTAATGTAGTCCTGTAAATAGGCCTATAAGATATATTTTTGTGTGTGTTGATTAAACCCAATTTCAAAGCTGTCAGTCCCACATCTTGGGTAAAAGGGGAAGGAGGCATGAGCTATGAAGTAAAACATCCAGGAACTCATTAAGATAAATTCAATTTTCATTACCTTGATTTTCGTGCTCTCATTTGCAACACAGAGAAGCTGGGAGCACTAAACCCGAGGATGATAGACTGTGCGACTCATCGAGCAGGTCCAACCATGGGTGGAAAGGTGTCATGGCGAGGTGGACTACTACCTGACGTAGTTCCTGACAGGTCCTGGCTATTTCTAGTCGTAATACCTGAACTGGATGGGCAAGAACGGTTCACCAGATTACATCTATTGCCTGGGCGTTCCTGATGATGCGGAGCACACCTCTCGCTGTCCATGTTGGGAAAGGCCCTTCCTGGAGGCCACAAGAAAACTCTGTTATTTCAGTGGACACGGTCAGCGAAAAGATTATGGGGGATGAGGGCAACTGGGATTGTTTATCACAGTTTGTCCAGGGCATCCTCCTGGAAAAGAAAACCAATCTAAACCACCAAGTGCCCCAGATCCCTTGACGAGCATCAGGAGCATCCCTTGACGAGAGGCTTAAGGAGTAAGTTAAGCCCCACGAACTCCTTCAACAGTGTCCAACACTGGGATAAGCTGCATTTACAGCCTTGGAAATTGACTCATTCCCCATTATTTCAAGATGGTTGTATATCAGTGTTATTTTGTCACTACAACCCCTCAAACAATTAAAAATCTGATAAGTTAAAACCCCGATAAACACAATGCAATGATCGTACGGCAATAAAATAATATGGCAAGTTAAACTGATCTTATTAGGCTACATGATTTTTATAAATAAACTTATAGGATGTTCCTAAAGGAAAGGTGCAGTTTTTAATGGTTAATTTAATTTTTCAAGACTAAAAATCCAAGTACCCTGCGGGTACTGCAGACTCTTAATGTGAAAAATATAGTTGGCACTGCTGAATTTGTCAGCTCAATTAGTTTTGATACGCTGCCTTCTAAAAAGGTGTTTTTTTATTGTCAGTTAAACTGTGCAATAACTTGAAATTTTTTTTTTAATCTAAAAAACATCAGAAAAGACGCATAAAGTCGAGTTGGCCCAATGGTTTCCCGGGATTGACTCTATGCGATTTTTTTCCTGTGGCGATATGTGAAATACATCATATACTCTCTAACGAACCGTGATTTTGCTTGGCTAATTTAAAGAAAAGGATTCATAAAACAGCATCATTGCATTGATTACAAGAAACATGCTGCACAGTGCATGGACCAAAATTGACAATGGATAAGATGTCTGCAGAGCTATCGGTGTTACATTGAAATGTACTAAATGTAATCAGTATATACGGTAACTGTTATTTTCTTATTAATGAGGATGATGATAAAATAAATATTTGTTACTGTATGTACTTTGTACCTATGGTTCTTTTTTTTATATAATTGGATGAACGGATCGAAGAGGAGTGAATCCTCATACATGACTGTTACAACCTCACTAGAGTGACAAATCCCGATTCCGTTGTCCGACGATTACGTTCGCAAGAAGCCTCAGATCGACTTCAAACTTTCACAGTATATTTTAGCCGTAATTCTTAAGGTCGAGTTCGTTTATGAAGTTATTCTGTCCAGTAATAAAGTAATTAGACGTAATTTAATTTCCCATAAGAAATGCATTGTGGGCTGTAAATAACGGTGTTTAGGGTGTTTAGGTTACGTTAACCGGTGCTATTTTTGTTTGTTGTCTGACATATAGAAAGCATGTATCATATGGAAACTATATTCTGGCTGTTGTACTATAACTGCACTAAATATAATACAATTAGTTTTTTATGAAATTTTTATAATAGGGTATGAATACTAGAAAGATAATATTTTATACTAACAAACAATTATAAAGAAAACATATTTACTAAAATAATAAAATTTGTAACAATTAATAATTCTAACTGACACATGACATAAAAAAACACTAAATTTAATCAGCGTCAAAAATGTCAGATGTAGATGGCGGCGGCACTAACGTCACAGAAATACCGCGTATCATAGAGGTTATGTTGTGTTACTTCAATTAATAGCGCTACTCACAAAATTAAAGATAAACAATAAATATAACAATTTTTTGTACAGTAAGTGGTTTGTTTTTATATTAATTTTCTTATAAAAGGTCAAGTGTTGAGTTCAATGCAAATTTAACCCATGGTAGGCTAGATGTTTAAATGCTCCCGATTTCAAATGAGAGTAACTAACCATTTCCATATACAAAGTAGTACCAAGCAGTATTAAAACTACATAGATAGCAATAGACCTATTACTTTCAAAAACTCTTTTGAAATGGTCTATATTACAGTAGACTTATTAGAGTCCAATCACAATTGTTAAAGGCCCATCTTATGTCTAACTACCGTATAGGTCCAGGCCTACAACAGTACCTATTAACATAACAGGATAGGGAAACCTACGTATAATAGACAGCCTACACCTACATTTCAGTCTTAGTAAATAGGCACCTCATAGTACATCATACTTGTTCCGGTACTTCAAACTCAAAACTCGTGATTTACACCAACACATATTTTGTGCAAGGTGTTAAAATTGAGTTACGCCTACCTTCCCGGTACAAGAAGAACCACACTAGACTAACTTATGCAGTAAATTGTTTTAGGCCTATCAGAATCAGAATCAGAATCAGAATCTTTATTGCCATTGATCAATTGAGATACATTGAAATAGGCATAGTCATATAACGGCATGTATATAAAATAACAAAATAAAAGCGACAGTAATAATGGCTAAGTTTAAATGAGCACAATCTAAAATCTAGATTAAAACAGTCGAATCCAAGAATTCATTAACAGAATAAAATGGATTTTGCAACAGCCATGAGTAAACTTTAGATTTAAAACTGGGAATGGTGGCTTCAAGGAGAGGTTCAGGCAGCTTATTATAAAACTTAATACAGTTAATTTTAAAAGAATTACCTGTAAGTGCAAGGCGATGTTGGGGAATGTCCAGTGCTCCTTTGCCTCTAGTATTGTATGAGTGTATGTCCTGTCGAGTGTAAAATTCATGTAAATTAGATTTGGTGTATGTCAAAACATTGTAAATGTATAGGTTGATGACTGTGCAAATCAAATGAGAGATATACAGAGATATACTACCTATAGTAGATCGCCTCTTAATTGGCCACTTCGGGGTCATATCCAAACTGGATAGCCTATCGAATTGGTGGTTAAACTGAAGTTGGCTACCATTAAAAATATCAAATTACTGTCCAATAGAATATTTAGTTGTCAAATACACTAACATCAAATACAATTTGGAAGTAGGCCTACCGGTAGCTTAATTATTTTGTAGGCCTATCTTTTAACAAACTGACTTAACGTTTTTACTCATTTTGTACTTTTCTATAAATTTCAAGTAGCCTACACAAGTTAATCTAAAGGAAAACAATACATGAAATGCAGCAGGGCACTTTGTGATTAAACAGAACCTTTTCCTCAAATTTTCACTAAAAACGTAGGCTTTACTCTTTGAACTTTTCAGAGTTTAAAAGAAACCAGGCCTACAATTGGAATGTAAAGTAGGCTACATTTGACATCAATGAGATCCATGACCTACGCATAACTCAGTATAATTCGGTTCAGTAAGTTAGAGTCATGCAAACCCGGACTTTGATAACCCAGAAGGAATGCTGGATAACTCGGGAAGTCTGCCAGAGCATTAAAGTACACTGGGTTTCAAGGGGGCTAAGCACAATGGCATTGGCCGGAACACGATGAGGGGGCTTTTTAAGTTTGTTTTAACAAAAGAGGTTAACAATTTTTATTTTTGTATTATGTACATTATGCAATAAATACGGTATGGTACAAGGTTTTTTATAGGTACAACATAAACAATTCATACGTTTTCTTAAGTTTACGCTTTTCCCGATCTAACTTGGAATTCTCACAAATCCAGACTTTGTTTGGTCCTCATTAGTCCGGGTTTGCGGAGCTCTAGGCCTACTGTATTCTGTTCTTCTGTAATGAAGATAAACACATCACTTTCGAAGGCATTTACTTATTATATCCAGAGTGTTGACTTTCATTATTCAATGGGAACAACTATATATAAATTCAGAGGTTTATTTGAAAGATACCGTAGCCTTAATAGGGCTACAGTAAACTTTCTCTAATCCGGTATGTCTGCGACTTGACACATGTCGGATTGCAAAATACTCCGGATTATAGGATAAATGTTAGGAAAATGTGAATTTTTTTGAAAAAATTACATTAAAATATGTATTATTCTTTAAACAGCTTTACTGCCTACAGTATAAAAACATTGCATAACAAACTGTAATGAAAAATAACTTACCGTAAGTTTTACAGTACATGATTATGAAACTAAAATGAAATTATACGATGTCGG
Source organism: Neoaliturus tenellus (assembly GCA_030545055.2). Lineage (NCBI taxonomy): Eukaryota > Metazoa > Arthropoda > Insecta > Hemiptera > Cicadellidae > Neoaliturus > Neoaliturus tenellus. The sequence continues at coordinate 61,731,400 of CM061537.1, read as the reverse complement.
ATGAATACGTCTTTTCTCCCCTCGAAGCATTCCAAAGTGCTTTGTCTGGACAGGGTTTTCCCCTCACAACTTTCAATTCCAAATGAACATTCATTAGGCCTATTATTTTTATACCTATCAATAAAAATTGTTCTTAAAGTTGTGCCGAATCGTAGGATGCCAGATTAGAGGAAATTTACTTGACTACAAAAATAATTTTTGTGGCAAAAAAGGACCAAAAAAATTTATATGTTATGAATGGTCAGTTGAAAGGAAATTATTTATAAGTAACATATTATGCTGATGTAGAGGATTCAATTGTAATTATCGTTTGAGGACTAAAGGTTGAGTTTACAAAAGTGTGGGCAACAAAGAGATGGCATAGAACCATTAAAAAAATATCTTTTTGACTAATTAAAATTCCTTCACATGTCAAATATATAACTTAGCCTAACATTTCCTAATTCCCATATCTAATTCAATCTCGGGAACTTTTCTGTTAATCAGACCAACAATTTTATTTGAAGGGTACCTATGTTAGGTTGGGGTAGAGTAGTTGGTTCGAGATTTTTTTTAGGGTTGTTAGGTTGGATTAGGACTGTCTTGCTGTGATTTATAAAACATGAAAAAACTTAATTTAACTTAACTTTAACTTAATTCCACATTCCATCAATGATACCTACGTATTACAAAAGCGGCTACTAAACTGCGCACACTGTGCGGTATTAGTTAAGCCTAAGATTAGTTAATGGATCATTAATGGGCAACCATGTTTCTTTTCCTCCTTTTTTTTCAACTTGTGTACATTATATGAGAAAACCGTACATACCAATTGAAAGGTATCGTCCTGTAGATAAGCAGAACCGTATTTTAATTCATATCGGTCCCCAGGGCTATGGGGTTCATTGCATGTAGGGTTCAGCCAGCCCTACATTCTTTCAAAGTTTCAATGTTAATTTTATGGAAGAATGGTAACTGATTTAATCATTAGACAGCTGTTTTAATAATAAACGCTAGCAAATCAGGGAGAATATGTTTTGGTTATGAAATACTTTTCAACAAATTGTCTCCAGATTAAGTGAAATTTTTGTTGAATTTCGACCAGTGGCCGATCTATTATATGTATTGTTTTGTGATACCGTAATATAAAAGTACATGAGTTCCACGAATTGTTTAACTATAAGATAATTCAGCGTATAAATAAAAACTAAATTTTGTGTTAAAATTGGCTAAGAGTTGTTTTTTTAGCTTCACTCTAAATGTTAATTGGCAGTGAATTAATGGGAATTAAAAGTGGTACAGTACACTCCCTCTTAATCGGCCAACTTGGGACCAGGCCTCGGCCGGATAATGATTTAACCAGTTAAAGCGATGTACGTTTAAAAATGCCAACCTACAATTTCAAATCGCCTAAATGCAACTATGGCTTGATAAAAAAAAAATCTAAATATATTAGATAATTATAGCTAACATCCGACACCCATGAAATCCGTGACTAAAATAAACTAATAATAATTCATTTCCTATTTTGTCTACTGGATAGCAGGTCCAAACACATTCCTTCCTGTGGCATATACTACCGTCCAGGACAGTACATTTTATTAGGTGGTTTGAGAATATCATGATATAATGTTGATAGGTGTGAATAGATAAGAAAACAAAGTTTCCGGCGAAACATGTCCAGTTAAATCAATGTTCAGATAAAAAATCATGGTCAGTTTAAAAAAATGTTTTTGCCAGGGTAGGCCGGTTAAACCGGAGACCAGTGAAAAGGCAGCTGGTTAAGAGGGCGGCTACTGTTGTAGTAAAAATGGGGAAAGTTCTTAAATTAACGGAAAAGTTCCCAAACTTGAAGTAGGCTTATTATATCAAGTAAGTTGGGCAAGGTTGTTTTGTTGGTTATCATAAATAGTTTTTTAAAGGTCTAAGGAGATCACAAACTTGTTTGATTATTCATGCCCTAATAAGTAAAAAATTAACTGTACTCCGAGATTATATTTGAGAAATGTGGAAATTGACTGTAGGTATCTAGCCTATATATGAATCTATAGACATGTCTCAAAATACTATTTTGCAATCATATTTGTGCTATCAAACAAAAATACATAGTTTTAAAGCGGTGTTTTTAACCAAAGTTAAATATCAGTCTTTGACTTGGGTTTTTCCTATTTGAAAAATTATTTAATAAATTCACATTTATGGTAGAACAGTGTTTCCCAACCTTTTGGTGCCTGCGTACCACCTGAGGCTTTTCAATTTTTTGGCGTACCACCCAAGTGAATGTATTAGGAAAACCTATGGCAAAACGTAAAAAATAATGCTTGGGTCCAAAAATTTTAAAGAAATGTGTGCTATTTTTGTTTTGACTTCTTTTGTAGCCTATACATTATTTGGAAGTTTTTTTTATCAAAAAAAATTAGCACAAATAATCAACTCTACTGTATCTGATAATATTTTATTGTTTATTTAATTTTGATGATTATAGAGTGTTATAGTAAAAAAATCTCATATTTAATACCCCAAGAGTAAAGTCACTGCCGCAGTGCTGTAATTGGCTACAAATGTATCCATGGAAGGTGGCACCACTTTTTACCACTAGAAACCATATAAGTATTCAAATATAAGTAATAAAATATAAGTATTCAAAAATGTACCAATAGCATCATTTCTCACTAAAGTAAGATTATTACAATTTTTTGTAAATTTCAGGATGGGAGGACGGGTCTTAAAAACGATTAGGCCTAGCTGCAAACATGTTAAACAAGTGGAGCTTAACACATGTATGTTGTATGTTAACAAAATTATTGTACTGCAAAAAATGACACTAAGAATTATATTCAACCTAAAATGGGGTTAATCTGTGTGGAAATATTTCTTGGTACATTATGATAGTTTATATAAACCGTCTTTATACGAGTAACTTTCACACAATCTTACTTACATTTATTGTACAACAAAAAATGGCACTAAGAATTCAACCTAAAATGGGATAAATATGTGTGAAAATATTTCTTGTTGATTATGATAGTTTAAACAGTCTTTATACAAGACCTTTCACACAATCTTACGATACCAGAGAAAAAAAAAAAAACAAACAAACAAAAACATTTTAACAAGAAATGGTTGCTAAGTTGGGGGACAAAGATAAATCACAACAGACATAGGAATGAAATGGGTATTATCTGTATAGACTAGAATTGTATACTGTAACAAAAAAGCATCTTGTGCATGGAAATAATATTTATATTGCCCAAGGTGAGAACTTTTAATGAGTTTGCAGTTAAAGAGGAAACTAAACCAATATTTGATTTGCAAAACATTCACAGTTTTGATGAGTTATGGTGTTTTTATTGTTTTATTTAATCACAATTCTATAGTGTTAGTTTTAATTTCATTTATGACTTCATTTAATGTATAATGCTTCATGAATAAAGTTATTTTATATTTAATACAATTCAATCACAATTTTATATATAAATGATTTAGCCATACAACAAAAATACTTTCATCACAATCCTCTACAAATCTATTAAAATCTTTTGATTTATTAAAAAATGATGAGTTCAGTGAAATAAGTCCTCCTTATAATGAGCAAAGCAAGCAAGCGTTTCTTCTTAATTTTTCACGTGTTTAGTTGTTGATTGTAATTTCTTCAAGGAATATGGAACTACAATGGAAGATGAAAAGCTTCTAGAAACGGTTTTATATTAACTAGTGCACTTATTGCTCAAAATCAAAGAATTTAATTTTACGTATGACATGTCATTGCTAAAAATGCTGCACATAGTTCTCCGAAAAATCCAATAGTGATTGATTCATCCAAAACTAACCTATTTACAGCTGTAGGATACAGCTATGTACAGATGGTAAATGCGCAACCTAATCCCAATAATAATATTCAGCGGAGCGATAGTCGCTTAGCAATAGTCGCTAATCTCGTCGCTGTCCTTGAAGCATTTTTATAGAGCAATTCTGGTGCTTTGTTATGCTGAATTTCGAGTTTTAAATTTACCATGAGTTTGAAGCAGAAGTAAAACAAAAAGTACCTTTCAGTTGAGGAAATCGATGACAAATACTTCATGGAAATGATTTTTGCACCACGAGTTGGTACTCATTTCAACTAGACAAAACTGTATATTAATTTTCCACTAAAGTTTCATGGGATTTAATATGTACCCAGATTTGTTGCCATGGTTGGTTTTGATCAAATATTAGTTACTCATAAATATATGTACCAGATTGTTTTGAAAATTGTTAAAAAATTAAGCAATATAGGGTTTTATTGATTTCCTAAGAGGATAACATGGGAGGCTGGGTTTGCATTTTACCTGATATTAATTAGTAAAGCTAAGTTATTTTTTCAAAATACTAAATCTTTTATTATGTTAAGGTTTTTTCAATGTTATCTTAAAATGTTAGTGAATTTTTTTAATTAATCGCAAAAAATGCCAAAACCCTAATTTTTTGGTCCCCAGAAGCCAAAAACAACATTCGTTCATTTTCATATATATATATGTTTCTCTATAAATGCGTAAATGCATATAAATTGTCTGTGGTAATAATAACTTTTGAAGGGGACCCCCGATTTTTATTAAATGGAAACGGGGTTTTATGAAGTTTCACAGGGGTGAAAAATGGGGTTTTGGCATTTTTGGACCTCAATTTTTGAAATTCTACAATTTTAACTAAAACCATTTAAAAAAAGCTTAAAAAACAAACAATTTAGTATTTTGCATTTTTAACTTGGCTCAACAGGCTACGGAGAAAATCCAAAAAAAGTTTGTTGATGTTTTTCTTATGGGAAATCAACAAAACCCTCTGTCTCACATATTTATTGACATAACGACGTAACTTGGTAAAATTTGATATGTACATTCACAAGGTAGAGTTTAACTGATATTTGGTTACAAAACCCACATGGCGGTAAACCTACATACTCATCCCCATAAGGTTTACGGGGATACAATTTGATATTTACCTACCCGTACCTTACCATTACATTTCCTAACAACTAACATAAAAGAAATCCCATGGCAGCAAACCTTTAAACTAATTTCTATAGTGTTTATGGAGAAAATACAAAATATCAAATCCCTTTGGAAATTCGCTGAGTACGCAGGTCTGCAGCGATGGGATATTTTCACTATACAGCTCTAAGAGTAAATTTACTAGAAATTTTCACTATCTCAATCAATTTAATAATAAAGTTTTTGGGTAAGTAATTAATTTAATTTAGGACACTTAAATGTGTAAGAAAACTAAAAATCGTATAGGTATAGCACTGTAAAAGTGTTTACTTCTTAACATACAAGATTGTTTGTTACTTGTTTTAAAGACATTTAATGATATATTTTATCATGGGAGCAATAAAAGTATTAGTAATCATATTTCATTAATACCACAAAAAAATTAAAACTTATTTCTATGTAGTTAATATCAGGGCCGGATTTACGTTTTCTTCGCCCATGGGCATATAATAATCTGCCGCCCCTTCACCCACCCACCGCCTCCCTTTGTACCCTCCAAGGAGCCACATTGCGGCAACAAAGTTTGGGCAAGCACTTCACTTTCCTTCTCCTTCTTCAATTCAGCTAATTTCTGGTATTCCGCGCCACTAAGTCTTTTTCGCCCATCCATTAGGCCTGTGTTTAAAAAATATAACGAAAATTATTGCTTATATCAAATTCAAATTAAATCTCACACGAAACACAGCATTAAAGAGTTATGAGCAAATCAACAACACACAGTCGCACAAGCACTACTGCATAACAAGCAAGCCGCAAGCGTACTCGTACAGGCTGTCAGTTCTAATGCGAACGCCACACAACACGAATGACGAATGACGTTTGTACACTGACCGCCCAAGCCCCAAGCGGAAGTGAAATGGCGACTTGGCGGGCTGGGCTGATAAAGATGTGCCGAAAAAAACAGAACTGTTTTATTGGAACAGTTACCCGTTTAAAACAGTTTCGTACCGGAACAGTATGTTGAAATAGCCTTTTCCAACTATTCCAATCAACTCGGAGTTTGCAGCCCATAACACGCGTCTAAGCACTACACTATTCCCTCACACTCACATTCGTTTGGAACAGATAGGAGTGTGAAGTGACATAGGAGCTCCCAAGCTAGTTTCAAAGTTTGCCAAGTGTCTGAATGTGCAATGCTGAGGGCTGTAGTAACTGTGATCAAACCCGATTTTAGTTATTTTTAAAGGTTGATATTTTATTATTACTGAAACTGAATCAAACATAAAAATGTATTTCGGGGTTGTCATTAGGCTACTATCCAAATGAACTTTAACGTCTCATTAATTAAATGAGTTAATATGTTATTTTAGAAAATGTTACACGTTTATCGATGCGGCGTGTGAGAAATTAATGGAAAAAATTATTAGGTGCATGAGAGAACATTTCAAAAGGAACAGCGAAGTTGTTTGGTACTAGTAGGGCATTGCAATTGCTGTTGTAAACTATTCCGTAACAGGATAGATACGCAACAGATCATATGGTAGTCGCAAGACTCGCTGAACAGTATCATGGGATGTTGCGGATCAGTTTGTTCCAAACTGTTCCGCCGGAACAGGTATATGAGACTAGTGTCTGCCCGGAATAGTTCCATGCGGAACTGTTACACTAAATAGGCTAGTAGGGCACATCTCTATGAGCTAATGACGGCGAGGAATACGAATACGGTTCCCCCCTCCCTCACGGCGCCCCACCACTACCACATCGTCTGCCAAATAAATAGACGCTTGTCCACGCATCCGCGCAGACTAGGCTGCAGTCTGCCCTTAGCCACCTCACCACGAGACGGCTATGTGGCCTGCGACCATGACGATGACAAATTTTAATTTCTCCAAAATTTTGCCGCCCTTGAAATTTGCCGCCCTGGGCATGTGCCCATGTTGCCCGTGCGGTAAATCCGGCCCTGTGTAATTTGATAGATGTGTTACTTTTTATTTGTTTATTTTTAATAGCTTGGAACTAGGATTATCAGTCTTATGTTGCCGTTCATCCCCATACGCGCGGAACAAGCGTACTCCTAGTTTTAAAAGGAACCATTGATTTGGAAAAACCAAAATAACAAGTAGCCTATTTGAAAATTCCCGGTTATTTACGAATTTAAATAATTTTACTCAAATTTAATTTGGTTATTTCCTAATGACAAGTAAATTGAAATACCGTAGTCGTAGTTTATGTCTTAGAATATTATTCATTAGCAATAATAAGATTACCTACTCTCTTGTAAGTTATAGGCCTAGGCCTAGTTTAAGCAATTGATCATACACAATTTTAAACACACAAAAATCCTGTTTTAACTATCAATAAGTCAATATAATGATATGAATGCATTTGATTACTCATTTAATTTCTGATAGGTAAGATTGTAATATCGCCTACAAGTTAATATTGAGAATAGACTATAATAATCTAAACTAGTTTGGATTGACGATGATTCCTTAACCTCAGATGATGGTATTGTAGATAACCCTTATTATTACAGTCTGAAATCAATTCAGGAGGCAAATAATCATTATTAAATTGACAATAAGTAGCAGTGGATTCTGATAACAAACTTTCATCGTTTAAACGCTGTGTAAGAAGTCAACTACGCGATATATCTAGTGGTTGGTATTGTAGTCTTTACATTAGCGCAAAATTTCCAGAATCTGCCTAGTAGTGCTATAGATTAAGCATACTATCCCAACTAGTATTGCTTAATCTAAGTCAGCTAGGCTTTGCCATACGTCCCGGTTTGACAGGGACAGTCCTGGTTTTTCGCTCGCGTCCTGGTGTCCTCTCTGGTTTTGCTTTTGTACCAGATTTTTTTGTAAAATTGACAAAAATAGTCAGTTGGGTTGATCTTGAACACTTTGTTTTGTTTTAAGTCTTAAAACTACTAGTATTATAAAGATTATAACAATACTCAACATTACAAAATAAGAATGAAGATTCAATTTTCAGATGACAATCAGATTTAAAGTCAATGTGAAATTTGACATATGTAAGGTGAAAAATAAGGGTTGGCTGGACAAGTGCATTGTGAAGTGGAAGAAATAGACAAATAATTTAAAAGGTTCTAGTTAAATGTGAATAACTATAAGATTACCGCACCAAAAGTTTGACCAAAAGTTGATGTAGCACCTTTATTTTGATTCAAGGATATGTATGCCATATCTTTTGAGCATGTGTTAGATTAATAAACTAACAAAAATATACAGCTGATTTGATTTAATCTTTTAGTTTAATAGAATTAATTAGGCCTAATGCTTATAGCTCAATATGAACATTTTAACTTTTCAGACTGAAATAAAATCTTGTTAAGTTATAAATTACAATGTTGAAAACAAATGCAAAAACAATTTGAATAAGTTTAAATGTTCCATAATTGAGATCACTGAGTTGTTCTCCATTAGCACTTGGAGGGGAGAGGGGCGCTTACATAATTTTTGTCTCGGTTGATCTCTATAAAATTATGGCAAGCCTAATGCTAGCGCTCCTAGGCAACCATGGCATAGGCTAGTCTGCATTTATGTCTGTTGCACTCAACGGTTTACTATCCATTTAATGGTCTTTTTTTGGCGTTTTAGCGAATTTTCCTATAGAGAATACGCTATTTTAGACATGATATAATACAAAAAAAGTTTTGAACAGTGGCCGATCTACTCAGTCCTATTCTGTTTGGCCAGTTAAACCTGGTTATTACTTAATTTAAACTAGCCTAACTACATATTATACAAAGGAACGTCAAGATGTTAACTCATTGATTGAACAACAGTAGAACCGTAACAAAATAATAACATTTTATTTTTTTCAGATTTTCGATTGTATATGTACAAAAACTACAATTGGCTTCTTGAAGGTAAGTCTAGTACACGAGCCCATAATAGGTATTAATTCTATTTTTGTGTCATCAAATATGTAAACATGTAATTAGAGTTTTTGCAACACATGGTAATCTTCAGCGACCAAGGAATACTATAGACTGGCAATCCCTATCCTTTAACATTGATAGGTGTTGAAGCCACTTTCTATAGTTCCACATAGGTGTAACTAGCGGGTCCACTGCTAGCGCAAATTTTAATTCACTGTAAAATATTATAGTTATAGTCAAGATAAAATTTTGATATTTTAGTATGATGAACACTACTATATAACGGTGTCTATGGTAATGTTTTTATGTCAAAATTAAAATAATAACATGAAGAAAAAAATACAAAATTATAACAAAGCACTTTTGTTGGAAATTCATGACATCAAAAAGTTAGTATGCGAGGAAGTTTTTTATTTATTGGTTAGGTAAATTTTGTCAGTGAGAAAGTTGTTGGAAAAGACTTAAATCGCAACTTTGTAATTTACAATTTTGTTGTAGAACGCTTAGTTTTGGTTTTATTCTAATTCAGAGTCAATAGTTAAATCGTCGACGGGCCGGCTGCCGCGGCCCGTACCGACGACGCTCGGAGCGCTTGTCGCACGTATAAAACTTTGACAGTTTATTATTTTTTATCATTATTTTGTGAATTATTATTTTTTTAAAGGTGATTGTATCCAAAATAATTACTGTATAATTACTGCAAAACCTGATTATTGAATAATGGCAAAGGAAAGACATTAATCAACAAGAAAAATATTAGATTCCTTGAAAACAACAAAATTTATTAACAAAATTTAAATATGTATGATTTTTAAAAATACTTATTTATTTAAAACGAAAATTAGCTTATACAAACTTAATAAGACACTACCGTCAGATGGGGTTACTATGAACTGTGGGGCTACTATGAACAAAAAGTAAAAAAATGTTTCGACTTGGCATAATGCCCATTAAATGTGTCATATCATCCTTGTAATATACATTTTCTGGTTCCTTGGGTCTTATACTTTCAGAATATATCATTAAATAAAGTATAATTTTGCATACAAAAATTTAAAAAAATATTAAATGAGACTACGTTTTTCGACGAAAAACCGGACTTACCCAAACTCTTTTATGCAGACCAAAAACCACAAAAGATTGGCTCCTCTAAGTATTTTTTTACTATACTTTGGTTAATTGGGATCAAATTCCTGCCATCTAAAAAATTTTGACTACTTTAAAAATATTTTTTTTTTGTTAAAAAAATTTTTGCACTTTTTAGAATGAACATGGGGCTACTTTGAACAAAGGGGCTACTTTGAACAAATTTATAATATTAGCAACATCGCATGTTTTTAATGCTTATTTTTTGGTTTCAGTTTGTATTTGAGTAGAAAAGGCCATTTAGACAGTTTTTGGACACTATTTTGCTAATATCACTGCCTTTGAGTTGATGTTTTAACGCTTTTGGTGGTTTAGTTGCTGTATTAATGGCTTAAAAGTAGTGCTTTTTGGTGTTAGTATTTGATTCTACTTAGTTTCATAATGAACTAACTGCTTTTAGTGTTGTGTAGACTGTATTTTAGAGATATAACAATGGTTCGTCATTACAAACGAAAAGTTGGAGCTAGACAGTATCGTAATTTCTCTTCAGAGGACTTAGCAAAAGCCTGCAGGGAAATAATTACAAAAAAAATAAAGTTAAATAAAAGTTAAGTTAAAAGTTAAGTAAGTTAAATAAAATAAACAAAGAAAGTAAAGTTCCTCAGCAATCAGGATAACAATAAATTCATCTGGCCTCCCCAGGATGATTTTGATATTGTACCGTACAGCGACATTGTTGAGGTTCTACCAGAACCAAATATGGTTTCATCAAGGGGGTCAGGCGTTTTGACATTTAATGCTGACCTCAACAAGTACACCATTATCTAAAAAAAGTGAAAAGAGAAAAAACTGTACATATTTTAATAATAGAGAATAATAATAGAGAATAATAATAGAGAATAAGGCGCAAGATGGCTGACACTAGTAAAAGTCTGTAACTTGGCTCGTGAAAAAGTGTAATTTTATGTAGTTATTCGAAGTTTTTTATTTAAGTGACTAAGTCAAGTGAAATATCTTACATACCTGTTACAAGAATAATCCTATTCGGGGTGAGTTTGAACATTACTATTGAGTAAACACTGATAAAAGAATCGTAACTTTGAGAAGCGATCAGGAAGTAACTGGATGATAAGGACAAGTTCTGCCGAAGGTCACAACGTCACGGCTAATATCTTCAGACACTTATCTATCCACAACTCCAGCTTATCTACACATGCATGTGACCCTACGTTGACCTATGTGTTCACCTTTGGCTGACTAATCAACACGGAAATAATATTCTTATGAGTGATAGAAAGAATTACACATATTTGTAATATAAATTATTTAAATATAATTCAAGGAACTTTTTATTGTCATTTTTGTGACTGATAATATTACCTAATATTATCTGACAGTGACATTGAATCTTAGTCAATTACAAAAAATAAAATAAATTTACAATATAATTTTATTTTTTAGTTTTATTTGATTTATTTATTTATTTATTTATTTTGCATTTAAATTTAAATTTATTTTATTTTGCATTTAAATTCACTTGGATGAAATTTATTTATTTTGCTTGGTCGAGTAAAACCAGTTAAAATGAAATATAAATTCTCCATTGGGGATAAAGTTTTTGCAAAGGTTAGAGGACACTCACCCTGGCCTGCCATTATTGATGACATAAATACCTGCAGTAATTTACCTAAATATGAGGTAATATTTTTTGGAACTAAGGAAACAGCAACAGTTAAAGAAATTGATATTTACTTATATAAAGAAAATAAATCAAGATTCGCAAATATTAAGAATAAGGACTTTAAAATTGCTCTCAAAGAGATTGAGGCAAGTTTGAATAAGTCTCAAATAAACTCTGATAAAAGTATCAATAATTGTAGTGAGACATTGTCCAAAGTTCCACATCTACCATCAGCAACAAGCAGTCCTATACCCTTAGATATGACGTCTTGCCCTACAAATACACCGAAATCTGACAACAATGTATTAAATTCTAATAAGAATTTAACACTAACAAATGAAGAGCTAGAGGTGAGGGAGGCCCGTGAAAAAATTAAGGAGCTTACCGAACGTCTAGCTATTTTTCAAAGTGCACCTGTGTCTGATAACTATCCTAATGACAACCCTCGCACACTGAATAAGAGACTGGAGAGTTACATTAGCTCATACAAAAATGACATTTACACTCTTAAAAAAGATAAAGAAAAGCTTATTCAGGAAAAGCGTGAACTAATGGATGCTTTTATTAAACAGACTTCGCAAAGCTCACAATTGCACGATAATGATAATGTCAAAACAAAAACAACTATGCAGGAAGATACAAACCCTTTAACAGCAAGTAATGTAATGCGACAAAATGAAAAAAATGCATGGCAAAGAACTAAAATAGCTTTATCAATTTTAAATAATGACTGGTTGACAGATGAATCAATTGAGCACTACTACAACATTTTAACTGAAAATGCTACTTATGGAAAACCAATATTTCTAATGACTCCAATGTTCTCCCAAGCTTTGAAATGTTTAGATGAATTAGATGACATTCTGGACAGGTTTAACTTGCCATTGCAATGTCATATTATTATTCCTGTTAATGACTCTCCAGCAGTGGATAAGCCCGGAGGATCAGGATCACACTGGAGTCTTTTGCTTTACATAAAAGAAGGGAATCGCTTCTTCTACTATGACTCTTCACATTCTCTTTTAAACTTTGAACATGGCCAAAAGATAGCAATTAGATTAGCAAATTACCTCAATATCCCTGAAGACGTCAACATTTCAATAGTCTCAGTTCCAAAGCAGATAAATAACAACGATTGTGGGATATATGTGATTCTTTTTACTGATGTGATAGTTCAGAGAATAATGATTGACAAGCCATATGATCCTTCTGAAAAGCTGTTTCCATGTCCAATTGCAAGTGACCTGATGGCCAAAAGAGGACAGCTTGCATTATTATACCATAACAGTCTGACTAACGTCGACCCAATGACAACAAAAGCAATGGTTTTTGACTACACCGCTGTAAGGAAAGAAATAGACCTGGTATCGACAAAAACCCATGGAAAAAAGACAACACAAAGCGTGAAAGAAGATGAAAAGAATAGTGACGAAAATTACAAGAAGAAGAATATTGAGAGCGATGCTGAAGAGCTAATATATTCAAATATCCCGACCCAGAATAGTTTTGAAATCCTTAGTGAATTATCAACTGAGGAAACGGAAAAACCATTTAAAACAAAACTTAAAAGTGTGTACACAAATAATGAGAGTCAAAGACCTGTTAGAAAAGAATTGCCCAAAAACGAAAAATCAACTTTTACCTCTCAATCAAGAAACAAAGTTCCCCCCAAAAATAGTAAAAAAATAAACCTCTTAATTTACGGAGACAGCCACGTAAAAAACATGCACACTTTGATATCTAAAACCACAAATACATATGTATGTTGCAATTCTGGAGCTGGAGTGACATATGTATCAAAAAACGTAAAGGATATGTCTCATTACCTTAAGGAAGAAGACAAAGTTGTTTTAATGGTTGGCTCAAATGATGTAAGCTCTAGTTCGCCAACTACTGGAAATCAAAGTACAACTCTGATAACAGCTTTTAAGGAGTTACAAGACTTCATAACCCCTAATGAGCTAAAAGTAGTAACAATCCCCTTTCGCTATGATCTACACTATCATTGCTCAACCAACAATGAAATAAGAAAAATAAACTATGAGCTGAAAAAAGACAAAACATTAAGTATATTGGACATTGAAGATTTTGAACGTAGCTTTTACACTAAACATGGACAACATCTAAATAAAAGAGGTAAAGTAGAGTTATGTACAAGAATACTGGCTTCATTTGGTATAGAAAATGAAAATAATAAAAAATCGGCTGTAAGAAAAAACACTCGAGAAGAGGCGAGACTTCCGAACAGTGCCATTAGAAAAGGAGATAGATCTCATTTGTATTGGCGAAATTACCAACCGCTGTCTTATACAGAGTGGCCACCCCTACCTCACTCCAACAGAAGAAACAACATTACTAGGCACCAACAAGGCAGGACATCACAAAGAACACTAACAGTGGTTCCGATAAGCTCCGGCACAATTACAGATCAAGACAAGCAAATTGAAACACCTGCAAAGAGGAGCTCTGATAAAAAAATGAAGATGGCAATTAATGACACCCAAACTGTACAGGATCAAAGAGCATCTAAGGCGCAGGAAGAGGATCATAACCTGGTTTTATCTGCTGGTGAGAATGCAACTTCAAATCTTCAGGTGCAGCCATTTTCATTTTCAATCTCATCATCAGTGTCTTGTGATAGTGAAAGTGCTAAAAGTCAATTTAGTGATAATGTTTTAGTCTCAAAGGTTGCAACTCCTAACTCCACTTTAAACTGCTTCATGCAAGAAATGACAGCAAATACCTAAACAATAAGTTACAGCATGAAAAAGTCAAAATTTTTCATCAGAACATTCAAAATTTGCCTTTAAGAGTGGAATCATTACAAATTATCATAGAAGAAATTAATCCAAATATAATAGTTCTTACTGAGCATGACATGAAAGATAATGAAATTGAAAGGCTTAATATTAACGATTTCAGAGTCAGCTCATGGTATTGCCGTAAATCAACAAACAAAGGTGGTGTTGTCATTTTGAGTAGGGGGCATTTGAGGTGGAGACGGGTCAATGTGCCAAACCACAGTGTAATTTGTGAAGACAAAGTGTTTGAATGTTGTCTAACTAAATTCATAATAGATAAGGTATCATTTATTTTAGTAGGATTGTACAGATCACCTAGTGCAGATGTAGATGTCTTTTTAGAAAAGTTAAACTTGCTCATTGAAAACATTTTGAAGAAATCAAATAATATAATATTGGCTGGAGATATTAACATTAATGTGTTAAAGGAAGATGGTAATCATATAAAATTAAAGAATTTACTGAAGAGTCATAATATGATTTACCTGGTGGATTTCCCCACCAGGGTTTTCAATGGGTCAGTTTCAGCAATCGATAACTTTTTGACAAACATTAGTAAAGATAGTTTTGATGTGAGCGGAGTCATAACAATGCTCTCTGATCATGATGGTCAAATCCTAGAATTTAAAAATGCATTTACAAAAAAAAATGAATAATTTTTTTACAATAGTTAAAAGAGATTTTTCTAAACAAAATCAGTTATTATTTCAACAATTATTACAGTCTGAAACATGGGAGAGTGTATATTTTTCACAAGTAGATGCAAAGTATGATGTTTTCCACAACATTTTAATGTACTATTTTAATTACGCATTTCCAGAAAAACGTTTCAAAATTAAGAATACGTCTCAAAAATGGATAAGCAATGATTTAAAAGAGGAAAAAAGAGAAATTGTTAACTTGGTTAAATCTAGTAGAGTGAAAAACATACCAGTGCCAAAATATGTATGTAATAAGAATAAAATGTATAGACAAAAATTATTAAGGAACAAAAAACAGTACTTTAATGAAAAAATAAGGAAATCTGATAATATAGTAAAAACTACTTGGGGTATTGTAAACTCTGAAATTGGATCAAAAAATCAAGATAAACTTAGCAATATTACTGTGTGCATAGAAAACAAAATTGTCCAAAACCCCAACACTATTTGTAATATATTTAATGACTATTTTATCAATGCTTGTGTAACTAAAAACTCCACTGTTGATATGCAATTAACAACTGATGATGCAAAACCCCCTGATGATTTTATTTTTCAAAACAGTAGTTCGTACTTCCGATTTTTAGAGACAGGGGAAGAGGAAATACTAAAAATCATTAGTTCATTAAAAAATAAACTCTCCTGTGGAATAGATCAAATTCCCACAACAATTTTAAAAGTAGTTGGCAAGCAGCTAAGTAGAGTATTGGTGCATTTGGTGAATTCCTCATTTATTACTGGAAAGTTTCCTGACAAGCTAAAAATTTCAAATGTTGTTCCCATTTTTAAAAAAGATGACCCCAAATTAATTAGTAATTACAGACCTGTTTCTTTACTTCCAGTTGTAGCTAAAATATTTGAAAAGGTAGCATACGACAGAGTGGCATTTTTCCTCGAAACTAATAATAAATTAGATAGTTATCAGCATGGATTTAAAAAAAATAAATCTACAATAACAGCAGCTGTCAGTTTTATTGAATCAATTATAAATTCAATAGATAAGGGAGAAAGAGTTGTTGGCGTTTTTATGGACCTTTCCAAGGCTTTTGATAGCGTTTCCCACATTTTATTATTTTCAAGACTTCAAGAACTAGGAATCAGAGGTGTTGCATTGGAATGGTTCAAATCATACTTATCAAATAGACAGCAATATGTTGAAATAACCCATGTCATCAAACATAACCAAATTGTCAAGTTCACATCCAAGTTAAACAGAGTCAAAACCGGTGTTCCCCAAGGATCAAATTTAGGGCCACTTCTTTTTTTGTGTTATTTAAACAATATAGGAGAATCCTTAAGTTTTTATCCGTCTTCCAGTCTATATCTGTATGCTGATGACTCTAACTTAAAAATATCTGGCAAATCACAAGAGGAAATTGAAATGCTTGCAAATACAGAATTAAATAGTATAGAACAATTCTTTGATAACCTCAAATTAAGTCTAAATCCAAATAAAACCAAAGGCATTTGTTTCAAAACAAAAAAAAAGTAAAAATCACATCTCCCCTATTATAACCGTAAAAAATGAACAAGTAGAACTGATTGAAGAAACTAGATTTCTGGGCATAATAATCGATAATAGCCTGTCTTGGGATGGGCATGTAAATTATGTTTTAAATAAAGGTAATTCCGGTTTATTTGCCATCAGAAAGATGTCAAAATTATGTAGCCCAGATATTTTGCGCACTATTTACTTTGCTCTCATTCATAGTTACATTGCATATGGAATAAGTATTTATGGTTCCACAACAAAGGAAAATTTGAATGAAATATTAAAAATTCAAAAAAAAGCAATTAGAATTATCTTACAACTAAAATATCAAGATTCGGCAAGGGAATATTTCAAACAATTAAAAATCATGACGGTTCATGGACTTTATATTTTTGACACAATCATGTATGTAAAGAATAATCATAACGATGAATTCATACCAATGCACCAATATAACACAAGAAGGAAAATTGAACCTCTTCCCAAACACAGATTAGAAATTTTCAAAAATAAAACGTCTTATGTAGGTAAACGATTTTTAGAAAGAATCCCAGATCATATTAAAAACGAAAGTTGTCAAACAAAGTTTAAACAAAAGTTAAAAGCACATTTAATAGATTCAGCAATATATGATTTGAGTGAATTTTAAAGAAGTAAATAGCTTAATTGTTTCATTTCATTATTTATTATTATTATTATTATTATTATTATTATTTTGCAATGAGGAACTGTTAGTGTTATTTGACACTGGTTAGATGTTTTATTGTTTGGTTTTATCTTCTGAATAATATGTTTTATCTATTTTATAATGCTTTGTTTCTTGTAGTATTGGATAAATACTGACACTATTCTATGTATACTCCTGTATCATAATGAATAAAGAACTTTGAATCTGAATCTGAATCTGAATCTATTGTAAATATATATAAGTGATTTTTTAATTTTTAGCTCAAGACCGGACGCTTTTTTGTTGCGTGTTTTTATAATGTTTTTAAGACGCTCTTAAGTCAATTAGATATACTTTTAAAACATGTTTGTGCTCAAAAACTTAATAATTAATTGTTTGAGAAGAAATATAAGGCATTACCAGCTTCTTAAATCAATAAAAAAAAATTATATTCAAGGACAAGGAAATTCCCATTTTTTTGGTAAGTTGTTTCACTTTTTACGTTGTAAGAATTTTAATTTTTAATATATTTTTACATTTTTTATATGTATTTGTTCATTGAAACCCCAGCTTTTTTATGGTGTTTCATAATAGCCCCTAGCTACAACAGGGGCAGAGATATATGAGATTTAAAAAAATGTTCATAGAAGCCCCATCTGCGGGGCTACTTTGAACAGCCAAAAAAATTTTTTTTAAATTTTACTGTAGCATTTTAATTTTTTTGGCATGCACAAGTTGTAGATAAGATCTGTCCACATCATATGGCACAAGAATTGATTATTTTGCATGTAAGGTTTAGAAATTATTCCCAAAAATCAAAATTTTTGTTACAAAGTCACCCCATCTGACGGTACCTATTACAAAAAATACATTCAAATATACAGAGTATTCTTTATTAAAGTTTTTAATTGAGTTTTTAAATAGCAAATTTATTAAGATAGAGATAAGATACATAAGATACTAAGATACATAAGATACTAAGATAGATAAGATAAGATACATACAAATATTGCGCCCTTATGCGACACAATGGCATCGTAAACCAAAATTACTCAAAGCGCAAGGGTAGCCGCTGCACTGACAGTGACAGTTTATAGCCGCTCGACGCGCGGTATTGTGCGATGCAAGCGCACTCACATGCCTCTCTCCCCTCCACCATTGGCGCAGCCCGGCTTCAATCCGCGAGCCACATTGCCAGTCTATAGTATTCCTTGGTCGCTGGTAATCTTACAGTAAACACGAAATGCTAATTTAATATTGGTAAATTTACGAATGATGTTCTGTGCATGGTGGCATGCATCGTGGTGAAACCAGATAAACATAATGTATAATGTTTACCGTTGAAAAATTTTTTTCATTTCTTCAAGCAGTAAAAATTGGTGAAGTAGTCATAAATGAAATTAATTGCATTCAATGGTAGATCTTACACGCTCAATAGGGGTCATAATTCTGATCCGTGATTAAATATTGACAATTATTTAACGGGCTTGACCTTACTCAGTCAAAATACAGATCATACATCAATATTTCACTTTACACACTCCATCGGTATCATGATCCTAGATCACATTCCAAATTTCGCGTTCGGTATTGAGTGTAAAGTCTGCCAGTGTTTTCCGTATTCATGTACTGTATTGAATTTAATTGAAAATAACTTTATTCGTCGATCATACAAGTATGTACATTGATTGGCGTCAAGATTCTTACTACTTAAACTAAAGCACAATATTATTTGTGCAATTCATCAAAATTATAAAGTACTTTTTCAGTTTAGTATACTCTAAGATTACTTAAATTTTTTATCATTATCAATTCTCCTCAACCGCTCTGGAAGCCCTTCAAAAAATTTTGTTCAAGGTTTTTCGGTGTAAAATTTTAATCTATGGGCACCAACAGCAATTTTGTTTCTATGACTAGTGTCATATTTATGGTTAACCCCTAGTTTAGGTAACACTTTTCCAGAAAAAAGCTTTTTGGTGTAAAGAACAGTGTATGGTAAACATAAATTCTGTACACCGTCATAATGCCCATATATTGGGGCTAAGAAATGATCATGCATGGAAATATCCCAGTTTACGATTAACATTGTTATTGCTCTTTTTTGTGAAATTAAAATTCTATCCAAATTTTTCTTTGGTGTTCCACCATAAATACTGATGCCAAACGATATTGAGGATTCAGTGAAAGCAAAATAAAGCATTTTTAAAGTCCTATCTATTGAGCAAAATTTTTACATTCAATAAATGGCATAGATTCCAAATGTAATTTTGCCAACCACATGGTCATTATGAGATTTCCATGAAAGATTTTCATCGACTACTAAACCTTAAAATTGTGTTTGTAGTAACTTGATGATGATTGGAATTATCAAAATTAATCACTGGGTGAATTGGATTTTTCTGTTTACCGGTTGAAAATGCCATGAAGTTAGTTTTACTATAATTTAAAAGCAGTTGATGGTAGTTTAAGAATGCATCTATCGTTTTTAGGCAATTCAAAGAGTTATATTCCAAACATAAACAGATTCACTACTTATTTTTAAACTGGCATCGTCTGCATACATAATTATTTTATTAGATATTTTTTTTTTATGAGCTGGGCATGCCTTAACGAAACAAAGAAATAAAACAGGCTCCAAAATCAAAACCTGTGGTACGCCATGTTGAACAAAGGATAATTGAGAGCAAGTTTTTGTTGAAATATTGTTTTTTACTTGCTTTATCAAACATACTGCGATCTCTGAGTCAGGTAGGATTGAAACCACTTGACTGACCTGCTGTCAGCACCCATACCTCGGATCTTCCCCAAAAGAAGCTGGTGTGAAACACGGTCAAAGGCATTAGTCAGGTCCAAAAATATGCCCAAGGCTAGTTCATATATTCTAGAGAGCATGTTTTTCTTTTCAGGTTAATCTTAATTGTACGGATCGGTGGGGCTTATTAAAAGTAATATAATTAAAGGCAAACTTGATCCAAACCATTACTATTTTATTGAATGTCTAAAATCAATTTACAAACAGTAAGTCTATTAAGGTTTATAACATAGGGTTATTAACATAGTATTAAATAAGATTATTAACATAGTTATCTTGTTTCACACTGCGCACTCCATGGAATGCACATTCGTAAACTTAAAAACAAATATACCTAAATACGGAAAACTTATCTTTACTTTTCTTGAGAGGGAGATGAGATGTTGCTGGACTGCTGTTTTATGTAGCATCTTTGTCCTCGGGGTGTAACATCCTGGAGCCTTATTGATGCAGTCTTGCTGCTAGTTGAGAGTTAACTTATTCCTCCTAAATCTTCATTATCGATAGATCTAAATGTCGTAAATTTAGCTGATCTTGTCTCCATATTATTAATATTTAAACCCACCTACAATTTATTTGCACTCTACTACAAATGTAATTGGATAATATTGAGCACCGTGAGTCGCGGCAGTCGTCCGCTATGATCTTAAGCGGAAGGAAGAATTCCCATGTCTGCGTCCCTGCGATGCCAATATGAACAATCTTCGCAGTGTTGCCGACGCCCGTATTGATACTATATACATATTTTATCCATCGGACAAAACCCACTACATCCACTGAGTTTATTATTGATCCAATAAAATCCACTGCTGCGGTTACAACAAAGCTAACCTGGTCTAAAGCCATGTCATGTCGTTCATCATCATACAAATAATTTTCTTCTAGATATGTTACTAATTAATTGGTTATAAGCGGCTTTTTCATATAATTTAGAAAACAATGAAAGTAAATTTCGATAATTTGTAAAATTTTAGCAAACTTTAGCAAACGTTAAACTTTAGCAATTTTTAGGAATTTAGGAAAAATTTCACTCAAAAAAGGAGAATTTATTATATGAAAGAGATTTAACCCATTGTTTACTAGCATGTTTTATAACTAACATAGGCACTTCATCGTAACCGGTTGATGGTTTATTATCAAAAGAATTTATAATACTTAACATCTCATTTATTACAAACGGCACACAATTTGAAATTAGCCGTTGGGGGACACTGAATGCCTGGACAGGACTCACTGTGTGTTGTTTTGAGCCAGCTGAGGATAATCGATGAATTAACCCAGTTATTAAAAAAATCATTAAAAATACAACTTAGGCTATCTCTTTAGGGTCCCTGTACAATTTTCCATTAAAATAAATTTCAATATCATTTACATTCTTTTTCTTATTTGAGACTTCAGCATCATTCACCCTATTCTCATAAAACTGTCTTTTGGCATGGATGACTTTTTTTCTGAAATTTGTATTTAACCTTTTAACTTTGTCATAAAGATCATTTTCTTTACTAGCACGAGCAATTTTACTTACATTAATAATTTTTCATTTTAAATTTTCTAACTCTTGCGAGATTCAATTTTTATTCTTAGTTTTACAGCGTTTTTTAAATGTCGGAAAGCACTTATCAAAATAGAACATGAAAATTTGGTGGAAAACATACTTTCTTCAACGTTAGCCATATAAACATGCATCCAATTTTATTCACTCAGTAATCTTATAAACAAGTCTAAATTATCCTTGATAATATAAAAAAAAATGCTGCCTTATTTTGAGTATGTAAAAAAAATGATGCACTTCTTTTAAAGCACCCTAGGCACTCAGTTCCCGGTTCTGCAGATAATTAGGGGTTTACTTTGAATAGAACCAGGGTACTGATGCTTTATGTTTAGTAAAAGGTTATTTTTCGATGGAATCTACTCATGGTCAAAGTACAACTAGATTTGTTGTGTATGATGTTTGCCACCGCACCTCCTCGATTTCCAGTGTTGTGCCTCCTCTTTGATTGTTGGCCTAATTTTATTGTGGGATAGATCTTTCTTTCAGTGTGCTATGGGCCTCTGAGCATGAATACGTTATAAGTCTACAGTTGAGAGCAGCATTGATATCTCTTTTTTGACTACATAATAACATACATTTGATTTGGTTTTAAATTTAAATCTGTTCAAAGGTTATTAGTTCAAATTACAAACAGTTTTGTATTTGTTGCAGGATATTACACGACCGGAGAACTGATATCTGGTGACAAGAGCATCCGTGAGTTTGACCAAAACACGTGGCGGAGTAACGGAAGCATTTAATTCAAATATGGTGTATGACTTGAGAAAAACAATAGTCCAGGGTACATTGATTGTTGTCGCAGGATTTGCTCTCTTATACACCATCACACCGGAAGCCAGAGGAATTGATAAGGTAACAGAAAGATGATGATTTAAAACTAAATCCAGTTTAGTTGTGCAATCTGTGACCATACATTGACTCTGGTTTTTGCAATTTATGTATTTTGTGTTTTTGGTAAATTGTTTTCGGATTTTAGTTTTGTTATATTTATAATCAATGTTGGAAAATGTTTAGAGTTCGTTTATGTAAGTAAAAATTTTGTAAAACCATTCATAGTTTTAAAACAGTAAATTAAATCAGAATTTATTTTCCTACTGCTGGATATTGAATTTCAAATTGTTATATAAGATTTTTACCTGTTCAATATCCTTTTTGGTCCTTTATGGTCATACAAGCAAAAAGGATATTGAAAAGGTAAAAATCTTATATAACAAAGTCCTTTTTGGTCCTTTATGGTCATACAAGCAAAAAGGATATTGAAAAGGTAAAAATCTTATATAACAAAGTAAATTTAAAAATAAAAATTGAAGCCATAGAAAATTTTTGATAAGTTCCAAAGGGTAAATAGTATAAATCCTTTATTATTGTGAATCTTAATTCTATAGTCTTAATTTCTTAGGTTCCTAAAGTTTCTGTATTAAGGGGTCTGTACAGAAAATAATATGTTAATTGTGTTTTACTGTACATCGAGATTTTAATGTGAATAAAAATCTTATTTCAGGGTGTCTACTGATACTGGAAATACTTGAAATACTGGAATTTTATTTCCATGCGGAAAATAATGGAATTATACTAAAATTTCAAAATAGATACTGAAGTTTTTTAATTTTATTTAAATTCATAATTTTTTTAAGTGTATAAAATATAGATTTTTGTCTTTTGATCCAAACTTAATTAATAAATTGTATAGCTGATCATGACATTCTACTAGTAAAAATAGTCAGCTCTATATTAAATGTAAAAAGAAAAAAAAAACAAAATGATAATACTGAAACAATAACATTTAGGGATCTTAGCGCCAACAGTTTAATAAATTTTACACTGAGCCTTTCAACCGAAAATTGGTGTGATATTTTTAATGAAGGTTTAAGTGTGGAAGAAATGAGTAGCAATTTTGTTAGTAAAGTTGTTTCGCATTACAATAAAGCATGTCCCATTAAATCAAAATTAAAATATAAGAGGCATAAAAATATATCTAATAAATGGTTTACACCTCAGCTGGCTCAACTGAGGGATTGGGTGACAGTTCTTAGAGATAGAGCATCATTAAGTAACGAAAATAAAAAGGTATTTAAAAAAGCCAGGTGTTTTTATAAAAAAGAAATAAAATTGGCTAAGATAAACTTCAACGAAAAGTTCATTTTAAATTCAAATAATAGATGTAAAGCCGCTTGGCAAGTAATTAAAAGTGAAATGGGAGCTTTAAATTCAAGAAATGATAGTTTGCCAAATATTTCTCCGAATGACTTTAATGATTTTTTCCTGGACATTCCCCAAACCAATACATCCCAAAATGGCCGAGCAAGAGCCCAACAGTTGCTAATGGCAGCTGTAACAAATAACATGTCTGCTAATAAATCATTTAAATTCTCACAAATAACACCTCTTGATCTATTTTATATTGTTAGATATTTTAATAACTCAAAAAGTGAGGATTATTTTGGAATGTCAAACTATGTTCTCAAAACTATTATACATTGAATTTCTTTTCCCTTAACTTACATAATTAACTCTATTTTATTAACCGGCACTTTCCCTATGTCTTGGAAGATATCAAAAACGATTCCTCTTTATAAGAAAAATGATAAAAATGAACCATCAAGTTACAGGCCAATTTCTCTTGTGCCAATTTTTGGTAAAGTTGTTGAATCAGTCATAAAGAATCAAACGTTAAACTACTTTATCACCCACAATCTGTTTAGTCCATCTCAGTTTGGGTTCCTCCCAGGAAAATCCACTGTTAAAGCTGTTGAGACTGTGGTAGATGAAATTTTACTGGCATTTGAAAGTAAGAAAGTGTTATGTGCTAAATTAGTTGATTTAAGTAAAGCATTTGACAGCATTTCCCATGACATAATCCTTCATAAATTAGAATTTTATGGCATAAAACATAATGAACTTAAACTATTCAAATCCTATATTGAAAATAGGAAACAAATGGTTATGGTTGGTAATAAAAAATCAAATCTCAAGGAAATAAAATTGGGGGTTCCCAGGGCTCAATTATTGGCCCCCTTTTATTTTTGATAGCAATAAATGACCTCCCATTCTATATATCAAAATACCCCCGTCCCAGCAGACCTGCGTACTCAGCGAATTTCCAATGGAATATCAGATTATTTACTTTCCCCATAAAAACACCATAAGATCGAGTATGTAGGTTTGCTCTCATGGGGTGTTGTTAGAAAATCTAAGTTAATTAATAATTGGTGAATGTAAACACAAAATTGTATCAAGCTCTGGCAATTTTTATTTTCTCCATAAACCCCATGGGGGTGAGTATGTAGGTTTGCCGCCATATGGGTTTCGTAAGAAATTATAAGTTAAGATCTATCTAAATAATGTACATACCAAATTTGATTAAGTTATGTCAATAAATGAGCAAGATATAGGGTTTTCTTGATTTCCCATAAGAATAACATGGAAAACACATTTTTGGGTTTTCCTTGTAACCAGTTATGCTAAGATAAAAATTCAAAATACCAAATTGTTTGTTTTTTTAAGCTCTTTCAAATGGTTTCAGTTAAAATTGATGAATTTTGAAAATTGAGGTAAAAAAATGTCAAAAACCCATTTTTGACCCCTTTGAAACCCCATAAAACCCCGTTCCCATAACCCGACAATGCTGGTTCGCGAACTCATGAAAATAGACCTGGTCTAACACCTCATACCAAATTTCATCAAAATCGTAGGTTCCCTTCAAAAGTTATCGGTGCCACGGACACATATATATGGACATATATATACGGACGACACTACCTTTTTGAAGTTGATCAGGATATAAAAAATGCACAGATTAAGTTAAATGATATGTTTATAAAATCAAGTTTGTGGTTTAACTCTAACAATTTAAAAATTAACATAGATAAGACTGAAGAAATTGTATTCAGTCTCAAAAAAGTTTCTGCTGAAAAGAAATCAGTTAAGCTATTAGAATTTACTTTGGATAGTAAACTTTCCTGGGATACCCAA
This sequence comes from Neoaliturus tenellus, assembly GCA_030545055.2. Taxonomy (NCBI): domain Eukaryota; kingdom Metazoa; phylum Arthropoda; class Insecta; order Hemiptera; family Cicadellidae; genus Neoaliturus; species Neoaliturus tenellus. Next base: position 61,705,783 of record CM061537.1, on the reverse strand, counting down.
ACTAAAAACATTATATCCAAACTTTCTAGGGTTCTTTTTCTATTACGAAAATTACGATCATGTGTCAGTCAAAGTATGCTAGTCACAGCTTACTATGCATTTTTTCATCCCCATCTCTTGCATGGTGTTAGGCTTTGGGGACACAGTCCGGGTGGAGCAAAAATTTTCATTTGTCAGAAAAAGGCTATTAGAATTATTATGGGAGTTAGAAATAATGAGAGTTGTGTTGATTTTTTTAAACAGTTAAAAATAATGACTTTGCCTGGCTTGTACATTTTTTGTAATCTACTTCACGTTAAGGAAAATTTGGCAAACTACACAGTTAGATTAGATATTCATTCATATGGTACTAGAAACCAAAATAATTTAGAATTACCAAATTACAGATTGAGTAAGTCAACTGGAAGTCACCTTTATCTGCAAACTAAATTGTTTAATAAATTACCCACCTCTGCTTTTGAGATACCTATGAAAAGATTTAGAACCGTTTTAAAACAATGGCTCATTTCAATGTCTTTTTATAATGTGAATGATTTCTTAGAATACGACATGTGTAGATTTAAATTTGACTAAATAGGCCTATGTTGTTCTTTCAGCCATTTGGATTCTTTAGATTGTTGATCCGATAATCATTTTAAGCTTTTACACAGTTTTTCTTTTGCTTTTATGTCTTAAAGATTAAATTTTTTTTACAATTTTACACAAGCTAACTTTTATTTATATATGTTTATTTCTAGGAAATGTATCAATGTATTTTGACAAAGTCCATTGTAATCATGTATTACTTAACGACTAATAAAGATCTTGAATCTTGAATCTTGAAACTTACCAATGTAAAAATGTTTAACTAGTCATTCTTGCGGTTTAAATAGGTTTGCTAACTAAAATCAGAAAACTTGTAAACCTGTTCTCTTTTACTAAAAATTTTAAGGTTCTTTCTTAAATTGTACGGTATTTGTGTTTCTTTTTGTTTACTTTTAAGTATTAATTTAGTTCATTAATATTTTATAGTTAACTTTACTCTTATTATTATTTTTTTGTTTTAAGTAAATGCAAAAATAAATCAAATAAAATTTGACAAAGTAATTTGGTGGTTAATTATTAGCTTTATCTTAAACCAGAGTGGTGTGTAACTAACATGTCTCTATCCCTCTTACATAGTAGTTATTATTGTATTAATTTATAGTATTATCTTTTTCAGCCACCGCCACTAACATCAGAAGCACAGAAAAAGACGGATCAATTGTATAAAGCATTGCGTGGGGAACCTGTCAAGAAAGACTTGTAGGATAGTCACTAATAAAGTTAGTTTTGCATTAAAAGATAAAAATGATGGACAAAGTTGTACCGGAGGAAAATATTAAAGTGAAAGAAACATTGATTCAAAGAGATCTGGACCGAAGAGCAAAAATAAAAAGTCTCAAGGAGGAAAAAGAAGCAGCTTCTCCAGACCAAGCTAAGATATTCAATGAAACATTCGAAGAACATTCAAAACAAATTCTAGAAAGTATCAAGTTATTGGAACAAGGGGGAGTTGAACAAAAGGAACTACCTGATTACCTTGATAAAGTAAGTAAAGATATTCAAAATTTGAATAGATATTTATCTGTTTCAACTTCGTTTTTGACTAACTACACTGTACGAAGGAGTATGAAAACT
>CM061537.1:61532922-61704024 GCA_030545055.2 Neoaliturus tenellus | reverse complement strand
AATTGTTAGGAACCCATACTTTTCAGCCCAAGCCTTTCCACATAACTCTTTAAATCGTTCAAAAGACATATCCGCATTTACATGATCAAAATATATATGTTTTAGGTGGTTTCGTCCTGTTTAAATACAATTAACATGTTTGCATTGTCTCTAATAAGTTGTTTTGGTATTTTGCTGTAAGTTTGACCAATATAAATGCTATCTATGTTGTTATGTCGACCCATAGCGAAGTAATTTCTTATTGTGTTTTGGTTTTCACAAGATAAATCGTCGAATATGAACACGGAGAATGGTTTAGCTTCTTGTGGTTGCATGACACTCTCGCTTGCATTAAACTTTAAATATTTAACTTCAGGCACATTAGTCAGTATCTTTTCCAATAATTGATACTTTGGTTGTTGTAGTGATTTTGAAAATACATATAGATTGTTAAAACGTAATCTTTAGGGTTTGTAATCAAATTGAATACTACATTAGTTTTTCCACAGTTGGAAGGTCCGGTAACCAGACAACGAACGGTGTTTGGTAACAAATTGCCATGTTTCCCACTATTGAATTCTGAATTATCCACTGTGAGTTCATCTATATTATTAATAGTAAAACTCTCTTTTTGTGGTACTATCTCCATCCTTTGTAATGGTTCAACCTAAAATGATTCTCTATCGTTATATCAAATCCTTTTAGGTATCCAAGAATCTTCCGTCTTATTAAATCCTAACCATCGTACTTTGACCTTATCTTTTTTCCGTTGCAACACCTTTTCAACTAAATATACATCGCCTACTGTTGATTTTAACATTTCATGTCCATAAAACCCTCCTTCAAGCAATTGTCCTTTATTATCTTTTAAAATATATGTCTCAGGTACTGTAGGTTGTACTTTGAATACAGTAAAAACCTCATTGGTCCAATTTGGCAGGTATCTTTTACTGAATACACCTTTATATTTACTTATTCGCACTTTATCACCCACATTAAATTTTTTAGGCTTTAGTTTTTCAACTTTTGGTTTAGTATTCGTTTTTATACGTTTTAATACAAGGTTTTCATTTTTACTAGTTACTTGGTTTGGTTTCATCCCGATAGTCCTATGAAATTTGTTATTGTAATCGTTTATAAGTTTTGGTAACATATCAATCCATATGTGCGATCCTCTGTTGGAAAACATTTTATACATCGCACTTTTTAAAGTTCTGTTGAATCTTTCGATTATTGAGGCTTTTACTTCTGAATTGGTTGAATAATGGTTTATATTGTGTTTTTTCATTAAATTTGCAAATTCCTTATTAAAATATTCTTTTCCATCATCCGTTTGTAAATGTTTAATAGTATGTTTGTCTCTTTGTATAGCTGTTTCCATTGCTTTTGTAACACTTTTGCCACTTTTATCTTTTAGTGGTAAAGCATCTGCCATTTTTGAAAAACAGTTAATAACAGTCAATATGTATTTATATGCTTTATTTTGTTTGCTATAAGGAATCATTTCGATTAAATCCGCTTGATATAAATCATTAATTCCTTTTATCACCGTATTTCTTCGTGGAAACTTTCTTCTTGCAGGTTTATGAAGTTCGTTGACAATTTGTTGCTTCAAGTCCTTCATATTGCAGGTTTCAATGTTTGTTGTATCACATGTATAATCACAATGAATGTTGTTTTAAATATTCACATCATTTATATGGGTCAAGGTCATCCAAATTTGTGTAAAAAAATGGGGAACACGGCATTGGACTTGCCGTGTTCCCCATTTTTTTACGGAAGGAGAAAGGAATAAGGTCGTAGTTGTAGAAGGACGAAGAATAGGATACTAGTTGATAGGGTTTAGAGTGTAGTGGCCAAAAGGAAGAGTGTGGATTTTGTCGGGCATAATGTGTCTTTTATCATCCCGAGCTGACAACGCTTTTTTAATTTCGGTGACACTGTAGACTTGATGCTTGAAGCTTCGGATATTGTTGAATGTTGCTGATATCGTAGTATCTTCAAACAAACAAGTCTTGTAGTGGTCAAATGTCACGTGTTTTTTCAAATAAGATGTCTTCACTCCTTTTGCTTTCTTCACTGTCGGTGTGTTGTTCTCGTGGTACATCTTAAATGAATACAATTTCGCCATCAGCGCCACTATTTCTTCTAAAGGCATTCCATTTGCTTCATCTTTGAATTTTCCAATTACTTTTTTATTTTTTTCATTAAAATTTGGATGGTTCTTCGGATAGTCAGAAAAGTCGAAATCTTCTTTGTATGGAAAAGTCCTTAGGTCTTCATACATGTCCAAAGTCTTTATCCAGTAGATAAACGCGTCCGTATCCATGTATGCCACTCCAATGTTTTCCCTTCCGTAGTGTTTAACCATTTTGTTATAATGGAAATCATACATCAGGGTTTTACTGATGTCCAAAATCGACATACCTATGTATAACGGACGGTCCATGACTATTGTTGTTTTCTTCATACTGACAGCGACTAGATTTTCGTTTATAATCATAGATGTTCCAAAATTTGGTTTTTGCACTAATTTTTCCAATTTCCTAGGATCACTCACTAATTTTACATTTTTGTGTTTTCTTTTGTTCTCCAAGGTCTTCCCAAAGATGGCATTGTTCATTAATTTATAGAAGTCCTTTTCAAATGCTGTTGTCGCTGCAGCTCTTCTTGTAGTGTTGGAATCAATATATGGTTTCAACCAACAAGACTGGGTGAATTCAATTGCTCTATGAATTCTTACTATACGTAGACCCAATTCAAGAGCCTGTTGAACTACCCAGTAGTGAGCCACATAACGATCTTTATTCTCCAAGGTCATCATCAATTTTGGCCATCTTCCTGTCGGTGAAACTTCAGTCTTGGCTAGGAGAGGCAAGTCGTAGTGATGGTCATGAAGGTGCTCCGGGTATTCAAAATCACAGTCCAAAATATAGCCTTTTGGACCATCCTTTGGAATCTGTGAGATGTCTCCGATGGTGGCCGGGTCGATCCATTTGAAGTCAGCGTAGGGAAGCGGATTTGACATTGCCCAACCATAAAGGTTGTTTGCGTCAAAGTAGCCAAGGTAGACCGATGGTTGTTGCTCGTCGAAGCCGGGGATGTACTTGTTGTTGGCTTTGACATGACGTGTTACAGCTTGTGTCAAACCGCCCCGTACACCAGATTCCATCATGAGCACCATATCAATATCCGTTAGAAGTTCCAGTCGACAGTTGGTTGACTTTAGCATAGCTTGCCATGCTAATCCTGGAGATGTGTACGAGTGTAGAGGGTCCAGTCCATAGGCGGAGAAGCAGGTGTTTCGAAATTCTTCCATCACATCGCACAGCAGAGTTACGTCCAATTTTATATAAAAGTCGGAATATTCCCCTAAGGTTTGAATGTTTAGTTGGTTTTTATTGGGGATAAAGAAAAGAAAATTTCTATTAGTCACGTGCTTTATGTTCCTGGTTTATCTATGAATCTTTCATCAGTTTCTAAACTTGATGCCAATGGACTTACAGTCACATTTGAGTAGTGTGAAATTGGGGATGCTGGCCCAGTTCAAGGTCACCTGAGGGATAACGTCATCGAGGTCAATGACCTCACCGATGACGTCATCGATGACGTCATCGATGACGCAATCGATGACGTCATCACTAATGACGTCATTTCGATGACGTCACACCCATGACGTCACAGAAATGACGTGCTGATGACGTCATCACCCCTTACGTCATCAAAATGACGTCACCGACGCCACTGAGGTCAAGGTCACGCCGAAACTTAAATTTTTTTGGCACTTTTGCCGTTTCTCGCACTACGCTCCGAGTTTCAGTCACATTTCCCGTGACCTTGACGACTTGGAGCGAACTTGCGACGAGAAACGGCAAAAGTGCCAAGTTAAACTAGATTTTGTGACATGACCTTGCCTATATGACCAATCGGTGATCCCTCAGGTGACCTTGAACCAGCACAACACCCCCAATTTCATATTACTGTGGCCTTGAAAACGTAACAACGGAGCGCCGACACCGATGCGCACCCCACGACAGCCACCGAGTGACTGACTGTCAGGCTCTGCGTACTCTAGATATATGGGGAAGTGGAGGGGGAAATCTCAAGGTCATCCAAATGGAGTTTTAAAAAAGTTGAAGAGTAGAAAGACTACTCTTGTGCTTCCTGGGCGACCTCATCAATTTCCAACGGATCTGTAAACCAATCCGATCTGTAGCGGCAGGAGTCCAGAAAACAGGTGCACCACCCATCAGGTTGTCCGTAGCACTTCCGACAATTGGTAAGATTGGAGAAGTGAAATTTAATACACCGCTGCGGACAACAAGTATAAAAGTATTTGGATTTGTAGATTTTGAAAGTTTGTAGTACCGGTGGTGGCAGCTGTTGGTTCTTGCATCTACACCTGCAACATCCGAAGCATTCACATTGCCGGCAGGCCAGCCCATCCACTTGCCACTTTGGTAAGAGGAAACACTTATCCTCACAGCAATAGGTTGTCCCCGTCTCTTCCTCCCAACGCTTCTTTGCACAATATGTGACGCCTTGTATCTCCAAACACCTATGCTCGCAACATGAGATGCGCTTACTTTCCATAGCTGATGTTGCTTTGACGAGGGAGCACGATGAAGTGATGCTGTGGTCAGTGGGAATGGGGTTTATATAAACTAAGGTGGGTGGAGGGGGAAAGGTCAAGGTCATCCAAATGGAGTTTTAAAAAAAAGAAAAGAGTAGAAAGACTACTCTTGTGTATCTATAGCGATTTCATTGATAGTGAGTGCTTCTGTATGCCAAGTTGATCTGTACTGACAGGCTCCTAAATAATGTTTGCAAAAACCTGCAAAATGATTGTTGCACAATTTGCAGCCAGTTAGCTGTTTTAATGTGAATTCAATGCAACGTTCAGGGCAACAAGTGTACTTATGCCCTCTCATCTGGTACACATGGAATGTCTTCAACTCCGGTTTCGGCTTCTTCCAAGACTTGCACTTACACATGCATTGACCAAAAGCTTCACATTTTCTACACGCCAGGCCATCCGCAACATTAATGTCATTTGGCCATGAAAAACATTTCTGTTCGCAACAGTAGTTGAGTTGACTCTCCATGTTGCTGTGGTGAAGGTGCGCGATGAAATGATGCTGCAGTCATTGAGAGTGCACCTTAAATAAACTCAGTGGAGGGGGAAAGGTCAAGGCCATCTAAACGGAGTTTTAAAAAAGATAACTAGTCGTCCTCCTCCTCCTCGTCCGTTGTACTTAGAGAGCTGTCAGACGAAGAGCCCCGTGCAGGTGCTCCCCAGATGAAAAACAAATCAATTTTAAAACGAAGACCAGGATCTTGCATCATCAATTCCTTTAATTTGTCACATACTAAGTCCACCTTGTGTAAGGTGTCAACAACAAGCTTCCAATTCGTTGGCTCAATATAACTTGTAGTAGAGTCTGCCTCGCTGATAACCACATCCTCCGGCCGTATTGGAGTGTAAAGATGTGTAAAGTTCTTCGGCTGTAGCTGAGGTTCAGGCTGGCTGGAAGTGGAAGGTTGAGTGTGGACCCCTGTCGCATCGAAATCCATAGTCATTCTACATTCAATGTTGGGGTTTTCGTTTAATACATACACCAATTTCTCATGCAACATATCCACTTCTGCCGAGTCTTGCAGATGAACATTCCAGGAAAATGGCCATTCTTCATCCGTAGTGGAGTCAACTCGAGAAAGAGTGCTGTCCGCCATGATAGCTAAGCAAGGAATGATGTGAGCTACAGACTGTGGTAACAGTATTGAAAAGTAGAGGGGGTAAACCAAAAGTACGTGGAGGGGGTATTTTCAAGGTCATTTAATTTGGGTTTTAAAAAAGGAAATAGTGGAGGGGGAATTCTCAAGGTCATCCAATTTAGGTTTTAAAAAAAAGGAATGAAGCTTACTCCTCTTCAGCCTCGTTGTCCTCTGCATCTTCATCAGCCTCATCTTCATCGACGTCAGACTCGCCGTAAGGGTAGATCGGGGACATGGGCGAATATTGTGGAGATTGTTGACCGTTGTTGTCGTCCCCTTGCATTCTAACTTGGGACCAATCATAATTTAAATTCATTTGTATTATGATCCCAGGGTTGTCCCGCAGTATTTCTTTCATACGTTCGCAAATCGACTCCAAATAGTGTACACTATCGATCGACAGTGTCCAACCCGTACTTGTACCGACATCAGTAGTGGAGTCAGCTTGGCTGATGGTGTTGTTGTCTGCCATGGTTGCTTGTCGGACAAGGAATGACGGTTGATGTGATGCTCATGCAGGAACATGGTGAAGTGGTGGGGGGTGTGGTGGAGTAGTGGGGGAATTTTCAAGGTCATCCAAACGGAGTTTTAAAAAAAAGGAAAACTTACAAAGTAACATTGAAACTTTCCAATTGATGGTGGCGAGCGTTTTCTTCTGCAACCTTGCCGACACATGTGACTATGCCATACAGTATGAAAAGTACAACCATAATAAGGCCGAACAATAAAAGATAGCCGTTGACTATCATGATATTTTCTGAGTGGATCTGTTTTCTTCTTATCGCCCTCTCCTGCATCCTCTTCTCCAACTCGTGGACGAAGTCACAACATGCGTGAGGACATCTTTCATCTGTTGGTAGGTTTGCCATTGTTGATGTTGTCGGTGTGGCTGTTGAAGATGGAATGAGGTTTCCAATTGCGATGTGCCATGTACACCAATAGTCAAGTGGTGGGGGTAACAAAGCAGTGGAGGGGGAAGTTTCAAGGTCATCCAAATTGTGTTTTAAAAAAACCTATCTTGTTACTGAGCTTATATGTCAGTAACAAGATAGGTGTTTTTGCTCTTTTACTTCTTTAATATAATGAAAAAATATACATATTCTACAATGGTTAGGACAAGAAATACAACTGCTAGTCAGCTGAAGTAGTCCAAGTTGTCTGGCTCGGTCTTCATGGACGCTGGTGAGGAAGCCGTCGAGGAGTGTCCAGGCTCTTCCTTTGACTGCCGGGTGTTCCGTATATTGCAAGCGTAAACTTGCACATTTATACGGTAGCCTCGTGCCACCATCAGCTGCAACTCCTTGTATAAGTCGTTTAGCTCCTGCTGAGTCTTGATGCTCACCTCCTCGTAAATTGCGCAACTGACGTTGAGAGACATCCTGATGTTGCTAGGTTGGCTGCTGGAGTAGAAATGAAGCCGAGGCACAGCGTTTGGAGGTACATGGAAAAGTGGTGGGGGTGATGGTGGTGGGGGTATGGAAGATGCAATTAAACACTTCTAAACTGGTGAGATGCCATGGTCAGGTTACAGATCGTCTTCTTGCTCGGAGATGTTGTCGTCTCGGAATCTCGAGTAATACTCATGCCAGGTCCCTGTCTGCTCCCCACTTATATACTCTCCGTTACCCCCACCACTCCCCAATTCCCCATTTTGAAGGTAAGAGGCGAGTTTATAGGCATTTTTCAAAGCGCAATGTCTATCTTTATCATGTTCTGGGCTTTTTGTACAAATACATATGGTTTCCAGCATGTATTGATAATTCTTATCCAATTCCACATCATTAACCGGAACATGAGTAAATCCTTCGATCCATCTTTTCTTTTCCAGCCCCTTTGTGTAAATATTGGTAAACTTGTCTGAAAAGTGATGCATAATGTGATACAAGTCCGTGTAACTTGTAAAACCATCATACCAATCGATATGATGGAAGTGTTTTGAAATCCATCTGTTGGTAGTAGCGGCTTTACTAGTTAAAGACGAATAAGAACATGGTGGTTTAAATAAAAACGAATAAGGAACACTTGTATTCATGTCCAAAAACACAAGTTCTTTTATAATGAATCTATCATCATTACCACGAAACGCTTGAAACTCAATAATACCAGGCTTGAACTTTACTTGTTCTTCTTCTTCTCCCTTGTCCATTTTGAAGGTCACACGTCTGCTCATTACGAAGTCAGGAGGTCAACTGATTTCCACACCACGGTAGGTACTACTTTTATACCAGGCCGTACAGTTGTTGGCGCGTTGGTGTATATTTAACGTGGGCACCGTCCCCAATAGGCCTAACCCCACAAAATGTTGGTTATTGTTTTAAAAACTAACCATTGTCATTTAAGTTTCCATCTTTATATTTTCCTTGTTTTCATTTTCATCACTAACACTTGATTCTTCTCCTCCATCTTCCTCTTCTTCCTGTTTTACTGATTTCTTATGTAGTTGAGCGTACTTTTCCAATTGTCTCCACATCTGTACTTCATGAGGAACTCTATTAAATATAGAAGTATCCACAGGTCCGTATAATATAGGTGCGTCCGGTTGTTTGTCCAAAGTGTCTTCCAGATAATCTTTAATAATCGAACTTGAAAACACCAGTTGTCTCAAGTATCTTGTTATAGGTTCAGTAGCACAAGTTAAAATGAAAAACTCCTCTCGATTAAGTTGAATTTTGTTATCATGTCTTGTTGTGTCTCTAAACCGCAGCTGATGGTCACCACGTTGTTTAATAATATCGATTTCCACATTTGAATCCAAAAGTCCTACTCTTGTCTTTCTTCCAAACATGTTACTACTTAAATAGCATTCTAGCAGATGCAAGTGTTTCATAAATGATTCCCAAGCACTGTCCGTAAACAAAATCATTTTGGGTCCATGAGTTAAAATTACAGTAGGGGAATAATCTGTAGATTTCATAACACCGATTAAAACACTTTTGTCCAAACTGGAAGAGATTGGGTAAAATATTCGCAAAAATACCTCACTCAATATGTTTGGAGAAATATTATCTTCAATATCCCTTTTTCTCTTTTGTATATTCTTTCTTCTTTTACCTTTTTCTTCAACATTATTACTGGCGTGAAGTTGCCCGCAAACGTTTTGTTCACCTCCTTCCTGGTGACCTCGAGGATCTAAAAACTCAGATATCTCCTTCTCAATATCTATCACATTTTCAGGTGTACCACTAGGAGAAGCCATATTGAATACGATGCTACCCATACAACAGTAGGCAACAAACTGATGAGGAGCGGTCTGTACGCTCTGCTTTTATACTCGCGGAATGAAACAAAACCGGTTTTTTACAGTACATTTTTAACAATTCCAGTTAGAGGTGTGTACGTTACAATTTTATCATGTAGAATTAAACAGTATGCAGTTGTATTTGCAGGTATAGCTACAGTAAACTCCATTTCAATCTTTATGTCAACACTTGATGATTTTACTGATTCATTTTGTTTAGAACAATCAATTACAACTATTGTGTAACCATCTAAGTATTCTTCTGGTGATAGTAAAGGTGTATTCGTTTTACCGTAATATGAATTTTGGAATCTCGCATACATATCGTATAAAATACTGTACTTTTTATTAGCAAATGACACATTCAAATTGTCATAGGGGAAAAATTGTGAATTCAAATAAACTTTAATATTTTTTAAGTTGCAATGATCAAATTTGCCTGCATGTTTTGTGATGCTGTCTCTCCTACCTGTTTGTAAACCAAATATAATATACCTGGCTCGTTCTACGTAATTAGATGTTTTAACAGTCCAAGTGTGACGATCCGTAGCTGGCAAGCTTGGATGTTCATGGAATTCCCAACTTCTAAAAGGAATTACAATATCACGATCAGCTTTTAACTTCCTTAATAGTAGCATTCTATGCTCGTCAGCTAATTTAACATGTGGAACTCTCCATACAATTTTGTCTAATGTTAATTTCCATTCTAAAGTTGCATCTGTTGTACCATCTGGAGCTTTAATAATGTCTTTATCGTTAGAAGATCTCAATAAAACTAATTCTTGTTTAACATTTAATATTATTTTTCTATAGTCTTCAGCAAACCCAAGCAACAAACGTAAAGGGATATGAAAATCGAAATATCCATTTGTATTTGGAGTGATTGTTTCATGTTCAGGTAAAACCCATCCGGCAGGTTGAAGTAAATTGGTTTCATTAGGTGATATAGATGTTATCCCTTTTAAAGTCGTTGTAATACCTACTTTTTTAGTAGAATCAACTGTTACACCTGATATTTCATATCTAATTTCATCAAACAGGAAAGCCATAGGATTATTTATAAATGGAACTGTTGTACCAGCAGTAGTACCGTCCTTTTTAGTAACTTTTCCTTCAATATACAAGTAACTTTCACATGGTAGTGTGTAAATGTCTTGATGTTGTATGGGAATACGAATTTCATCGTTATTGTTTAATTTCGATGAAGTGTAAGGGTTGTGGGTGTGATATTCTTTTTCCCATAGGGTTTCGTCGAATGTTGGACCCTGCGCTATATCCAGTATATCCATAATCGGTTAATTTTAATCCAACTCTCTCTAAGAAACGAATGTTCTCGCGTGTTAACTCCTCCACAGCTGAAGAGCTACTAATGCGGTTTCCCGTAGGTTGTTCGCTTTTAAATGTTAAACCCATGGTTTTTTGTATTAAAGTGTCGATTTTAAATGTAATCTAATCGTAATAGGCTCTTCTCTGAAGTCTACCAAGTTACCGTCTTGATCCAATACGCTCAACACGATGTCTGAAATGAAAGTGGTGTTCAACGGTAGATATACCAGGTTTTGTGGCTTTTCAACAATTTTAAATCCAGGTGGTACACTTGGGTAAAATGTATGTATGATATGGGTGTTAGCCCCATCCCTGTAAGCTCCTTGTATAATGTTGCAAGTTATGTCTATACTATTGACTTTTAATATTGTTACTGTTTTCTTACCGGAATGTGTTACATCTGGTTCTAAAACGGGCTGATCGTTGGAAAATCCTAATAAATCACCAATTGAGTGTGGTTGAGTAAAATCTATATAATATTTGGAAGTAATTTCAGCTTTCATCGTATTATTATTACCTTTTAATGTTATATTGTCTTTTCCCATTTTAGTTTGCAAAAATTCATTTATGTGATCGATTTCATAAGAACCTGTGGGTAACCTACACTCTTGTAAGTCTGTAAATTTCCCACTGGCATCTTTTCCCTTATAATAATGCAATACGTTATTTTTACCTTCCGTAACATTGGGAATAGAGTTGTAAGTTGTAAAATCCAATAGTGCCGCTTCCCAAAATCTTCCTTTTTGCAAGCGTAACGCTGGAAAAAGGATACTTCGTAAAGTGGACGATTTTCCTGTTAATGATACCGTATAGGAAGACATCTCAATAGTGACTGATACTTTTAGCTAAAAATTCCAAACATAAATGGCCGCATATTGAAGTATTATCAGGTTGTTCTCTTTTATAGTTATAATATATGTTTTTAGCAGATTTAAAGTAATTTTGAAGTTCTTTTGGTGGTGGCAAATTACCGAAACTATCAAAATAATATACATTGTTATTTTTAGTTTCTTATAACAAACCCAATGGGTGCCAGGCCCTTCAGTATTATCCAAATTTACAATTCCAGTCTCATTTTGCCACATTTTCTTTGGTAAACTGTCTTTCATAAACACACCGCGGAAAAATGGTATTTTTAAACAGGAAATATATTTAAATAATTCAATATTGGTTAATGCTTTATGTGGTATGACCAATTGATTTTTTTCATTTAATATGCACGATAAGGTCTTAGGTAAAGACCTGCCCCGTTTTTTACCATTGACCACACGGTGGGCTTCTTCCTGCCTTTTCTGCTAGATCGTCGTCTTCTTATATTTCCTCCATGTTTTCTTGTGGTTGACTTCCTTTTTACCCTTCTTCTCCTCCTTTTTCCACGTCCTACTGCTGTTTTAGCCTTCATACCTGCTGTTACTGCTAAAGCTGCTGCTTTTTCTGCTATGCTAGCGTCACTTGATTTTACTCGTTGCCAAGCTATGTCCGCAAGCTTTCTGTCTGCTATCGATCTATTTTTTGAATCGGCAAACGTGGAATATGCGATATCGTGTTCTTTACAAGCCTGATCTAACTTGTTTATGCCTGGATCACCTCTTTCCAGTCGTTTTTTCAATTTAGTTCCTGGTCCGCAATACTGATAACCTCCCGGTATATGAAATTCGTATGGTAAAGCGTCTATTGCTCTATTTACGATAGATCCTACTGGAATACGATTTAAAGCTTTACTTAACAGAGAAACCGCTGTGGACGTGATCCCACCTCCTTTCCTTGCAGTGTCTCGATATGGACTGATGTACTTGAACGTCATTATTGTCCTTTTATAATCGCAATGTGCAACTCATGTGTTAACTCTATGACGAGTTGGACATAAATGAAATCGTTTATAGTGATCTTATATTAAATATCAATATCACCCCAATCTGATGATCTAAACTTTTGCGTATTAGGATTAATAAAGTATTTTTTAAAAAATTCCCATTTAATCCAACCACCTCTCGCGGCTTCGTCCCAAATTTTATGACCTGGTCCTCCTTGAAGAATTTCCGGTGTGAAATGATTGTGAAAATCAAATAACGCATTACCTAAAACTTTTACAAGGAAATTAACAGTGACGGCATTATCTACATGTTCAGGGTCTTTAAGGTCTGTTATACGTTTATTATTACAAGTATACACTTTACTATCCTTAAATGATGTTGTGATGGTCTGTCCTACAGTTGCAGCATCATTCGGGTGTCTTCCTGCTCTCAAGTTTGTAATATTGTTATTATTACATGTAAAAACTGCAAAGTGTAAATTTGGATCTAGATGTACGGTTTGTGATAAAGCAGCTGCATCATGATCCTCATGACCCCATGACACGTTTGATAACTTTTTATCCATGCAATCCCAAGCATTATTTTTGTATGTTAATAAATTAAATTTTTCATTACCTTGAACAAATTCATCCCCTTGCTTCGATACTACTTGATTTTGTTTTACAAAAGAGGTTGTTTCTTTTTTTAAGGTTTCCATCATTTGACCCACTGTTGCACCATCTGATGGCGCCGAACCATCTTTAACATTTGCTAAACAATTACCAAAACAATCTATAACCCCTACATCACGTATGATACAATGATCTTTTATATATTTGAGGTTTACAGCATCATTTTCATTTTTTGGATAACCTATATCGTTAATAACAAATTTATAAAAAGAAAATCCATCTTTTGTCTTTTCAGGTATCAAGGAATGTAAATAGCGTCTATTTACGCTGTCTTTTGCATCTTTATGGTCATCTACGTTGGATATACGTTTATTGTTAGCACTATACGTTTTCCCATTGAATTTTAACGTATTTTTTAATTCAGATGACAAATAACCTTTGTTTATTGCATCACCGTTTTGATTTGGTTTACCAACGTTGATGATTCTATGATCTTCTGCGTCATATGTGTTATTTTGTAGTCTTAATGTTGGCGATATCTTTTCCTTTAATATTTTTAAATTTATTGCATCGTTTTCATCCGAAGGATCTTTTATGTTTTTTAACCTTTTATTACTCATATCATAATCCCCATCGGGCGTTTGTGGTAAACCAGCACTTCTTTTTAAACTATTTGCATAATATAACCCATCCGAGGAGTAACGTCCGAACTTGTCGACACTCATGGTGCAACTGAATAGTACTCTAGGAAGTAATGCATTTTTATGAGATTACCCCACGGTTTCGGAGTTCATCCACTAAAGCCACCCATTCGTTTTCCAATCCAGTATGACCCGCTTCTTTAGCTTCATGTATTAGTTTCATTCTATCCACCAATTTATTGATGTTATTATAATAAATCACATTTGTGTTATATAATTTCTTCATTAAACCTGTACCCGTAACGGACTTACTTCTTTTTCTTCGTTCCTGAGCACTTACATCCAAAGTGGATGCCATAAATCTTCGTTTTACAGGTTTTCTTTGTGTTAACGGCATTGTTTGTCTTCTAGTTGGTATTAACTTGGATACGAATTCTTTATATTTTAAAGACTTAGATCTAAAAGGAGGCTGGTCAGGTAAATACTTTCTCCTATATGCATTTGTCTGTTCCAAAATATTTTTATATGCTTCCATGTCTTTTTCTTTCACTAACGATACTGAAGGCTTATTTTCAAATAATAATTCAAATAATCCTTTTGTGCCCTTATACCTTTGATCACCAATGACAATATTGTCATGTTCGTCAACGTTTAACGGGCTATTACCTATCATTAAACCAGTTTCTGTTAATCTCGCTCCATAACTATGGTAATTCTTATTAGGAATTGTTCCGAGTAACATTTTTACCATGTATTTCCTTCCTAAAGGTCCTTTGTTATGAATGTTTTCACCCAACAAGCTTATGTTTGACGGTCCTTCTCTTGCCTCTTCTCTTTTTTCCTCTTCACTAGCAGTTGGTGCTTCTTCAGGTCCCCTTTCACTATATCCTGGTGATTCTAGCTCTCTTTCAGATTCTGCTCCGGTAAAGCCGCTGTATGTAGAGGATTCCGGGTCTTCATCACTAAAACCTTCATATTTTACACTTTCTCTTTCAAACTTTGTGATAGGTGCAATCGCATCTCCTTCCAATACAGGTTTAGCGAATTTTTTGTTTAATTGTTTCAAGGGTTCAGTAATAGGTTTAAAAGTAGATTCAAGGAATTTCTCCCTTTCGCTGATACCTAGTTTTAATGCTCTGTTTTTAGCCCGAATAGAATCACTAAGTGATTTTATTTCTTTTACTAATTTTTCTTGGTTAACCATGTTTGTAGCAAGACGTGTTGTACAACAATGAATAGTTTATACCATGTTCAATGTATTAATATAAATTTATCAAATCCTATCCTGTATCGACCATTGTTTAGCGGTTGTTCCTTCATAATTGTTAGGAACCCATACTTTTCAGCCCAAGCCTTTCCACATAACTCTTTAAATCGTTCAAAAGACATATCCGCATTTACATGATCAAAATATATATGTTTTAGGTTGGTTTCGTCCTGTTTAAATACAATTAACATGTTTGCATTGTCTCTAATAAGTTGTTTTGGTATTTTGCTGTAAGTTTGACCAATATAAATGCTATCTATGTTGTTATGTCGACCCATAGCGAAGTAATTTCTTATTGTGTTTTGGTTTTCACAAGATACATCGTCGAATATGAACACGGAGAATGGTTTAGCTTCTTGTGGTTGCATGACACTCTCGCTTGCATTAAACTTTAAATATTTAACTTCAGGCACATTAGTCAGTATCTTTTCCAATAATTGATACTTTGGTTGTTGTAGTGATTTTGAAAATACATATAGATTGTTAAAACGTAATCCTTTAGGGTTTGTAATCAAATTGAATACTACATTAGTTTTTCCACAGTTGGAAGGTCCGGTAACCAGACAACGAACGGTGTTTGGTAACAAATTGCCATGTTTCCCACTATTGAATTCTGAATTATCCACTGTGAGTTCATCTATATTATTAATAGTAAAACTCTCTTTTTGTGGTACTATCTCCATCCTTTGTAATGGTTCAACCTAAAATGATTCTCTATCGTTATATCAAATCCTTTTTAGGTATCCAAGAATCTTCCGTCTTATTAAATCCTAACCATCGTACTTTGACCTTATCTTTTTTCTGTTGCAACACCTTTTCAACTAAATATACATCGCCTACTGTTGATTTTAACATTTCATGTCCATAAAACCCTCCTTCAAGCAATTGTCCTTTATTATCTTTTAAAATATATGTCTCAGGTACTGTAGGTTGTACTTTGAATACAGTAAAAACCTCATTGGTCCAATTTGGCAGGTATCTTTTACTGAATACACCTTTATATTTACTTATTCGCACTTTATCACCCACATTAAATTTTTTAGGCTTTAGTTTTTCAACTTTTGGTTTAGTATTCGTTTTTATACGTTTTAATACAAGGTTTTCATTTTTACTAGTTACTTGGTTTGGTTTCATCCCGATAGTCCTATGAAATTTGTTATTGTGATCGTTTATAAGTTTTGGTAACATATCAATCCATATGTGCGATCCTCTGTTGGAAAACATTTTATACATCGCACTTTTTAAAGTTCTGTTGAATCTTTCGATTATTGAGGCTTTTACTTCTGAATTGGTTGAATAATGGTTTATATTGTGTTTTTTCATTAAATTTGCAAATTCCTTATTAAAATATTCTTTTCCATCATCCGTTTGTAAATGTTTAATAGTATGTTTGTCTCTTTGTATAGCTGTTTCCATTGCTTTTGTAACACTTTTGCCACTTTTATCTTTTAGTGGTAAAGCATCTGCCATTTTTGAAAAACAGTTAATAACAGTCAATATGTATTTATATGCTTTATTTTGTTTGCTATAAGGAATCATTTCGATTAAATCCGCTTGATATAAATCATTAATTCCTTTTATCACCGTATTTCTTCGTGGAAACTTTCTTCTTGCAGGTTTATGAAGTTCGTTGACAATTTGTTGCTTCAAGTCCTTCATATTGCAGGTTTCAATGTTTGTTGTATCACATGTATAATCACAATGAATGTTGTTTTAAATATTCACATCATTTATATGGGTCAAGGTCATCCAAATTTGTGTAAAAAAATGGGGAACACGGCATTGGACTTGCCGTGTTCCCCATTTTTTTACGGAAGGAGAAAGGAATAAGGTCGTAGTTGTAGAAGGACGAAGAATAGGATACTAGTTGATAGGGTTTAGAGTGTAGTGGCCAAAAGGAAGAGTGTGGATTTTGTCGGGCATAATGTGTCTTTTATCATCCCGAGCTGACAACGCTTTTTTAATTTCGGTGACACTGTAGACTTGATGCTTGAAGCTTCGGATATTGTTGAATGTTGCTGATATCGTAGTATCTTCAAACAAACAAGTCTTGTAGTGGTCAAATGTCACGTGTTTTTTCAAATAAGATGTCTTCACTCCTTTTGCTTTCTTCACTGTCGGTGTGTTGTTCTCGTGGTACATCTTAAATGAATACAATTTCGCCATCAGCGCCACTATTTCTTCTAAAGGCATTCCATTTGCTTCATCTTTGAATTTTCCAATTACTTTTTTATTTTTTTCATTAAAATTTGGATGGTTCTTCGGATAGTCAGAAAAGTCGAAATCTTCTTTGTATGGAAAAGTCCTTAGGTCTTCATACATGTCCAAAGTCTTTATCCAGTAGATAAACGCGTCCGTATCCATGTATGCCACTCCAATGTTTTCCCTTCCGTAGTGTTTAACCATTTTGTTATAATGGAAATCATACATCAGGGTTTTACTGATGTCCAAAATCGACATACCTATGTATAACGGACGGTCCATGACTATTGTTGTTTTCTTCATACTGACAGCGACTAGATTTTCGTTTATAATCATAGATGTTCCAAAATTTGGTTTTTGCACTAATTTTTCCAATTTCCTAGGATCACTCACTAATTTTACATTTTTGTGTTTTCTTTTGTTCTCCAAGGTCTTCCCAAAGATGGCATTGTTCATTAATTTATAGAAGTCCTTTTCAAATGCTGTTGTCGCTGCAGCTCTTCTTGTAGTGTTGGAATCAATATATGGTTTCAACCAACAAGACTGGGTGAATTCAATTGCTCTATGAATTCTTACTATACGTAGACCCAATTCAAGAGCCTGTTGAACTACCCAGTAGTGAGCCACATAACGATCTTTATTCTCCAAGGTCATCATCAATTTTGGCCATCTTCCTGTCGGTGAAACTTCAGTCTTGGCTAGGAGAGGCAAGTCGTAGTGATGGTCATGAAGGTGCTCCGGGTATTCAAAATCACAGTCCAAAATATAGCCTTTTGGACCATCCTTTGGAATCTGTGAGATGTCTCCGATGGTGGCCGGGTCGATCCATTTGAAGTCAGCGTAGGGAAGCGGATTTGACATTGCCCAACCATAAAGGTTGTTTGCGTCAAAGTAGCCAAGGTAGACCGATGGTTGTTGCTCGTCGAAGCCGGGGATGTACTTGTTGTTGGCTTTGACATGACGTGTTACAGCTTGTGTCAAACCGCCCCGTACACCAGATTCCATCATGAGCACCATATCAATATCCGTTAGAAGTTCCAGTCGACAGTTGGTTGACTTTAGCATAGCTTGCCATGCTAATCCTGGAGATGTGTACGAGTGTAGAGGGTCCAGTCCATAGGCGGAGAAGCAGGTGTTTCGAAATTCTTCCATCACATCGCACAGCAGAGTTACGTCCAATTTTATATAAAAGTCGGAATATTCCCCTAAGGTTTGAATGTTTAGTTGGTTCCAAACATTACAAGCATGATTGTAGTCTTCAACGGAGATTTCACTTTCGTTTAATTTGCTGTTGAAGGCTTCAATAGGTGGTAGACTGGTTTCTTCAAATTTTTCTGTAGAAGTTATGTAATCGTAGGGGAACACTCCTTTACGTAATACTAAGTCCAATTTATCTTCAGGTACAATCTTGCTGGTTTCTTTTAAGTCTTCTCTTCGTAGATTCTCAGACAATCTGCTCAAACTAGATGCCATAAATCTATAAGAGTCTACAAAGCGAAGTTTAATTTTACCTACTGTTTTTGAGAAACTGATATACTTTTCCAATGTTGTAGCAAGAACATCAATTCTACCATTATCTCTTCCTAACTCTGGAATAATGAAGTGGGAGTCGTAGCCGCTAAGATTGTGTAACACGACAGGGATAAAGTGGGGCAGTTTGTAATTTATATTGCATGAATTACAAGCAGCTCCTCTGTATAAACCTGTCAGGTGATCGTGATCTCTTACTTTTGGATTTCCTTCACTGAAACTCTTCTCGCATAGATAACATCTTGATGTCAGATTATATTCTTCTTGTTGATTCTCATTCAAAGGTTCCATAGGTACGACATTACCATACAAGCGTTGTACCTTTTCAGCAATGTCATACAACTGGTCTACGAAATACTTAGCGGCTTCTTCACCACGGTAGAGTATTGGAGTGGATGTTAAACCATAGTCTTGCAATTGGTTTTCAGACAAGGTTGATTTCACTAGTAGACAAAAACTGTTGGGTTGATGCAACTGATATTTTGTTCTTCTAGTCACTTCACCGTCCGGCAGCTCCTGTGGTACTAACGTAGATTCAAAATCTGCGTAGATGACTACTGGAATCCGATATTGGTAAACTGTCTTGTTAAATTGGATACACGCTCGAGATGGTGGTGGCAGACTAATCTTTACTTCATAATTTTCGTTACAAAGTCTTTTGTGTTCAATCAACCATTCTGATCCTCCACGTCTTAGTTCTTTATATGTAAAGCAGAAACATCTTTTACACACTGTTAACCTACTTTTATGTTTTGATAACTGATTCCATACCAAGGCTACAAAGTCCTTTATCCATACATAATGGGAAATTTCACCCTTTGTTATCAATAGCAAATCCGTGTGGTTTCTCTGTTCAACTTTTACTACCCGCAAAGGATAAACGTTGTTCGAATCATCCAGACCAAAAACATTGACTGAAACGCCAGGATTTTTCTTTTCAAATTTGCCAATGTCTTTCAAGGTAACTGGATAGGTGAGACCTTGAAAGTTGTAGCGGTGTTCATTTTCGTAATATTCTCTACCAACTCTTTCAGGATGATCTTTAACATACTTGGTTAACATTGCATACTTGAAACATTCATTACCTTCATTTTGCACATTCCTACACGATTTAGTGTTTTGGATTTTCTTTGGTAGAGGGATAAAACT
This sequence comes from Neoaliturus tenellus, assembly GCA_030545055.2. Classification (NCBI taxonomy): domain Eukaryota; kingdom Metazoa; phylum Arthropoda; class Insecta; order Hemiptera; family Cicadellidae; genus Neoaliturus; species Neoaliturus tenellus. The sequence continues at coordinate 61,684,492 of CM061537.1, read as the reverse complement.
ACTACCCCTTAAACCATATCCATGCTTGTGAACCCTTACATCCATACCTTCAATTGATGACAAAGTCCATCCAGATCCTCTTCCTTCATGTTCTTGAAGTTTTGTTATAAGTTCTTCCAAGCATTCTTCAATAATATCATCGATGTTGGAGGTGAAGGTAAGGGTTCGATTTTTGGTAATGAATGCTCTCAATGCTGTTTCACCATCAGTATTGTTAAACATAGCCTCTAACACCATTCCAAATTTAATAAAATTTAGCCTTTGTAATTCTTCCCTCAAAGTTTGACCAACAAGTTCCTTAGCCTGGGTTATGAATGTTTCCAGTTCCAATTGAACATTATTAATTTTGAAATGTGTTACAACTCGTCCTGGCAAGGCCGTGGTGCGCAGTTGTTTCACATCTTCCAGTTCTTCTTCAGTGTCCTCTTCTTCAGTGTCTTCTTCTTCAAAAGGTCTTCTAGCAGTAGATGGTCCAGCACCAGCAAATTGGATCACACTAGGTCTTCTTCTTTGCATTTGCTGTAGATAGCTGTCCCAGTAGTCCGTCTGCTTCTGGTGCTCTTCCAAAAACCGGTCAAGTGAGTCTAAGTCTATTTCATCCATGGTAATATCTTCTTTTCTATCTTCTTCTTCATGTAATTCTCTGTGTATGGTGAAAAGATCTTCGTCTTGAAAGATTTCCCCACAAATGTCGCAAAGAGCCATTTCAAACAGTTTGGCTTTGAATGCACACTCTGTGAATGTCCACGCAATAATGAGCAGCGCACTCCACCGGGGCCCTTTATATCCGAGGCAGATAGGTGGGGAAAGTGACGTCATATGGAAACAGGTTATCACTCATGTGCTAAATTTAGCCTTTACACAACCGTTTGTAATACATTTATCAGTAGCCTTGATAGATTGATGATATTTGGTCTAGATTCAATAATTTGTACAAGTTTTTTCAAAGACGTCTGTTTGAGCAAGTTTATGTAGGTCAAGGTCATTTGGAATTATTATTTTGAGCGGGGGATAGAGCACTAAGCAGCATCATTTACTACAAAGTGCTCTATCCCCCGCTCACATTCTTTTTTTTAACTTTTTGTTTAAACTTTTTACAAGGGTGAAACATCACCATCAGAGTCGGAATCATCCTCATCACGGAATAGGCAGCGATGACAATACATAATTCTTCTGGCAACTAACATCCTATCCATTGGACGATGGGGAGTGTCTTGTTCTTGTTCTTCTTCTTCAATTTCCAATTGGAATTCCATTTCTGACTCAGATGACGACTCTAATGTTTCGTAGGCGTGCAAGTCCACTTCATTGTCCGTTGAACCAGCTTCGTCAGAGTCCGTTTCAATATCCATTATTTCTTCTTCCTCTTCCTGATCAACCGCAGGTAGTTGGTCCTCTGCTTCTATAACTTCTACAGGTATTACCTCCAGAATTGAAAGAATTCTGTCGCGATGGAACACGGTGTTGTCAAGTGGAGCCATGGTATGAAAGTGGTGTATCTATCCAATTGGTTTGCCCTTTTTATACCCCCACCAACTATACATTTTATGTGGGTCAAGGTCACGTAAAAATACCCTTTGAGCGGGGGATAGACCACTAAGCAGCATGCTAGTCCATTGCCGCAAAGTGATCTATCCCCCGCTCTATTCCGCAGACCACACTCAAGTCCAAGTCCACATCCATATGCTACACTTTATTATTACTGCCACCAAGTAATTGTCACTCGCACGTTTACTTGGTTTTGATAAAGGTACTGCACAAACTCCATATTGGTTGTTTGTTCGTTATAAAAATGCATCATGAAATATGCAATCTTATCGATTGCGGCATTGTCCAACGGTTCGCAATTCACAAGTTCCAATGTGCCCTGGCTGGTCTTCTCCTCTATAAGTTCCACCACTTCGTTGATGTCTTCTTCCAAGAGGATGAACTCAACACTGAAGCTCTCCATTGTTGTTGATAGTGTCTAGACAAATGCTTGACTAAATGCTTTATTCATCAGTCCTACATATATACCAATTTCCCCCTCCTATTACCCATTCCCCCTCTACTTTTATATGGGTCAAGGCCATCCAATAATACCCTTTGAGCGGGGGATAGACCACTAAGCAGCATGCTAGTCCATTGCCGCAAAGTGATCTATCCCCCGCTCTGTATTCCACACAAGTCCTAGTCTTTACACACACACACACATAAGCCCCCAGTCTTTTACACTTACTCATATACTCTGTCCTCCCTGCCAATTAAGAGTTCCCCATGTTTGCCACTATTTTCAATTAACCTTTCCAAGTCCCAAAACACAATGTCCAAATTAACCAAGTTCGCTCGTCCAATTTGAAACACACTATTCCCCCCAAAGTCACTTGCTCTCACTTGTTGTCCTGTATACTGCTTCTTCTTCCACGCTACAATCACTACCCTACCTTCTTCAACAACCATTCTTTTAACATTATCATACACCTTCTTCAACATCCCTCTACAGTTTAAATAGTTTATGGTTACATACTCCCACTCCTTACCAATGATCAGTGATCCACTCATTTTCTAGCGTTCCACTGGAAGGTTCAAAGCAGAATGAAGTCGGGATGTACAGACCCCCTCTTTTATACCAGTTAACCGGTTGTCCTTCGTTTAAAGTGGGTCAAGGTCATTCAAAAGTACCCTTTGAGCGGGGGATAGACCACTAAGCAGCATGCTAGTCCATTGCCGCAAAGTAGTCTATCCCCCGCTCTGTATTCTACACACACAAACACACACACACATGTCCCTGTCTTTTCATTACATACCTAATATATATTCACTACCTTCATCGTCACTATCACTCATCACCGTTTCTACAAACTCCACCGGATTAAAGTTAAATTGTTTCAATTGTTCTTTTAAGTTTTCAATTTGTTGGTCCTTTACTTCTAAAACACTGTGAAGGTGTGATATGTAGTCCGCTGCCTCGTTGATGCTTGCTACTCTCGGATCGCCTAACTTCAAGCTGGGAACTACACCCTGCAGCCTGAAGTACGCCATACGCCTTTCTTGCTCCTGCCGTTGACCAGGACTGAGCAAGCCTTGTCCGTCTTGGCTTACCTCCAGCAAGGTCCGTAGCATCGGAGCTTTGCAGGCGTTTGCCCGAGCAACAGTTATGCTGTGGAATGGTCGAGCAGGTCCACGAGTAGCAGGCAGGACGTTGGCAGCACGCCTTCTTGAAGAAGAAGAGGAAGCCTGAGAAGTTTTGGAGTTGAAAGCCATGTTACAGTGCTGTATTCAGCTAAGCGGTACAAAGCCGAATAACCAAACTGCACGTTAATACCCGTATATATACACTTATCAGTGGTGGACGTACTAGCTAGCCTTGGTAAAGTGGGTCAAGGTCATCCAAAAACATTACCAGAACGGGGGATAGATCACTAAGTGGCATGTTAGTCCATTGCCACAGAGTGATCTATCCCCCGCTCTGTATTTCACATTCACGCACACATTCATACATACACACAAGTCCCAGTCCAAGTCTTTACCCACACACCTATCCACTCTCATCCTCACTATCATCACTGTCCAACAGGCTTTCACACTTCTTAATTAGTTTTTCCCATTTACTCCGGACATAAAGTAGCTCCCTGCGAGTGTTCTCTAGCATTCTGTCCCTTTGCTCTATGACTTCGTCGTACCACTCGATGATGTTTGGTGGAGTCTGGGTTGATGCGTCCATCGTGGTTGGTTGAGAAGCTCCGCTGCTCCGCAACTCCTTCCTCACAGGACCAAAGCCGGAGAATCGGACACGACTCCTTGACGAAGGCCCCGATCGGATTGGTCCAATGCTCGGGCTGGAGTTGGAGGCAGCCGGGCCAGAGGTAGAGGCTGGGACGTTCATAGCAGACATGGTGGTGTTCAGCTTAACGGTGTAAAGCAGAATGAGAGGACGGTTGATCACCACTCCTATATATACCCATTTTTAGTGGTGGGGATAACATGGGGGGGGGGTTAAAAGAAATTTTGCTTAGTCTTCCCGGTCATCAGTTTTACATACCTTTAGCACACCCATTATTTTGGTTTCTTCTATAACTTTACACACCTCAAACACCCAAGCAAACAGCTCATCTATGTTGTTATAATTAATTTTTGTCCAGTGTTCATACTTATGAGTTTGGTTGTTTATAATACATAGATAAAATGTAGACCCGTCTCGTCTTATACAATACTCAACTTCCATTCTATGCTGGTTTAGCACTTCCCAAGCATTGTGTTGATCTATCAAGAAGTCACCACCTTTGTAATTGTACCGTGACATGTTTACCACGGAGCACAGAAACAGACTGAAGCAAATGAACGGCTCATACAAGCTTAGTAAGAGCGTTAGAGTGGGGGTATCACGTGATACACAACATTAGTTGTAAGGTTAGCACTTTACTTTAAACAGTAATTTATATGGGTCAAGGTCGTTCAAACTTTGAAAAATTTTTACCTCCAAACACTTGTAGCAAGCTACAAGTGTTTGGAGGTAAGTTTTTATTTGTTAAAGATTTTTGTAACTTAGTCTTCGCCCTCAAGGACACGGTTTGAGATTGTCCCAGTGACTTTACATCACCGCCGGGTTAAAGTATTATACAAGTCAAGTGTTTTTTTTTTTTTTTTTTTATAACTTGACTTGTATAATACCCCTCTCCCTTACTTTAAGAGGGTTAAGACTAAATTTGGAAACATAATTTGGAAAAAGACTTTTTAAATATTGTCCAACACAGCCTAACAATTTTGTTTTTTTGGTGGGCCCATGTCCTAGTCCATTTCCCACACGGTTTCACATCCTTTCCTTCGTATTAGATAGGCTTTAGGGATGAAAAATTCTCTTTGTACCATCCGAGGTGGTACTTGCATTGTACAAAGGTGGCCTTCACCTTTTACAACGATTTCTACTTTCTTATTACCTGCTCCATATGTCTGACCAATGAAATAATATTTTTCATCAACCTTTAGCCTTCTAATATCCCGCGGTTGCGGACCGTGGGGATGTCTGAACTTGAACGTTTTAGGCTTAATGTACAGAGTATAGGGTTTGAATTGCCGAAATTTGACTGTACTTTTGAGGTGTCGTTGGCAGCGATCCCCTTCTGCACAAGCAAGTTTCTGGCAACACAAAACCCCAAACTTACTAGACATCCAAGCGTAATCGCATTTCTTACCCTTGCCAGCAGGGGCTTTAACGCGTTTACGTTTCTGTGTTGGACTCTTTAGCGGAGTGTCTTGGAGCTTCTCTGAATTAGGCTGGCTAGAAGGGATGGGGCTGGAAGGAGGTAGAAGGGGCAAAGATTGTTCAAGCGGGATGGAGCAAACAATTTTGGGCGGGGTAGGAGAGCGTGTTAGGTCTATGGTGGGAAGATCAGGGGAGAAGATGGATTTACGGGGTGGTTTGGTTGGTGTAGGTGGCATGGGGGATATAGGTGAGGGACATTGGGATGTAGTGTATGAGAGGATTTTCCGGGTTCTGCTGTATGGGGTGATCCTCGACCTAGACGTCTCTTCAAAAGCCGCAGACTCCGATCCTGAGTCCGATAGCAGCGAGAGTGCTGGAGAGGCTACCGGGACTCGACCTGACGACTTGACGAGTTCTCCTGACGATGGCTGTGCACCAGCCTCTTCCACTGTCGCCGGCAATGGCGACAGGCTGGGCATTGAGGCGGGCTGTGGCGGTGGCGGCGGCGGTGGCGGCATCGTCAGGCAGCTCAGGATGTTCGCAGTCATCAGGTATTCCAGGATCGAAGTCGAGGATGATGAGGGTCGAGACGTGTCGGTCGAGGTTGAAGTTTATGGGTAGTTTTTCAGCTTCAGACCCATTTTACCCATTGTAATGAATGAAAAGAATAGATGTGAAGAAAGAAGTGAACTTGTAAAACAAAAGTCTCAAGAGTGAGAGAGAGTACCTGTCCGTATGGGAGCTTGGACCGGAATGAGAAGTGCGTGCAGCCCTTCCGCCTTATATCCCCACCGGGGCTGCCACGCCCAGGATATCAGGGGTGGGGGTGGGGGTGGGGGTGGGGGTGGGGGGGGGGTTCGCATTTTTGTCGGGGGGGGGGTTCGCATTTTTGCCGGGGGGGGGGTTCGCACTTTTTAAAAAAATAAGCCCCACTTGAGGCATTTATGTTACCATAGCTGACGCCTCCCAAGGGACCCAACTATAAACAACTCCAAACTTGTGGGTTACAAATACCTAACTGTTATATTTTTTAACAGACATTAATGTATTAACTGTGTTAATAAGACCTGACTGTTAAACACTTTGAAAGATTTTACATATTTAGGTCAAGGTCACAAAAAAACTTTAAAAAAATTAAGCCCCACACCCCCCTTTGGGGGTGTGAGGCACTTGGGTTGTCATCGCTGTAGCCTCCGAAGAGACCCAACTATGACAACAAGGCAACATCCAATGTCGTGTACCCTTCGCCACGCAAGACTTGTAAACATTTACTGCATTGTCTTTTCAGTAGCTAACAAAGATTCATTTACATAATTTTGTGTTTCCAGAAGGAAACAAACTGAGGACACCCTAGTGGCTTACGTCCTCGTCCGAGTGCAGAGGCCGCCGCAACCTTTTGCATGCCAGCGTACAAACGGACATGCTCCCAAATGCCATCCGCAACCTTTTGCATGCCTGGCAGGAGCCTACCGATAATTAAAATAGGCTTTACACGGGGGCCTACTCCCGTAACCTATCTTTAATATTTTTAATTTACAATGCATTGAATTTTTACAAGTCTTTGTGGGTCAAGGCCACACGGACATTAAAAAATTTCGGCCCCCGTACATCCATGGCGAACCACGAATGTTCGGGGGCCTTAGGGACTAAAAACACAAATAGCTAACAAAGATTCATTTACATAATTTTGAGTTTCCAGAAGGGAAACATACTGAGGACACCCTAATGGCTTACGTCCTCGGTCCGAGTGCAGAGGCCGCCACAACCTTTTGCTTGCCAGCGTACAAACGGACATGCTCCCCAAATGCCATCCGCAACCTTTTGCATGCCTGGCAGGAGCCTACCAATTATTAAAAGTGGCTTTACACGGGGGCCTACTCCCGTTCCCTGACTTTACAATTTACTTTGAGCATTGAAAAAGCTCAAGGGGGGATTGCTAAAACAAGCGTATACACTTTAGAAACATATAACACACTTACAACACACAATTGAGCTCAACGTAGTCAATGCTGGAACAAGCACATACACATTAAACACATATAACAAACAAGACACAAAGGATAAAAGACACAGGAGACATAGGGTACAAGTAAAACACTCTCATATAAAACAATTCGCAATACCCAAACGCAAGCGCAATATCTTACAACTAATACAAGTCTTAACGTTAGAGTAGACTTCGCTAAACACTGAAGGCGCCATTCAATGTTTAGTGATGCCTATGGCGGTCCGTCCCGGTCGTTCACGTTCAACGCGCGGGAGCGGACTGCGAGCCGGCTCTGGCTGGACCCCCTTATATCCCCACCGGGGCTGCCACGCCCAGGATATCAGGGGTGGGGGAGGGGGTGGTGGTGGGGGTGGGGGAGGGGGTGGGGGTGGGGGTGGGGGGGGGGGTTCGCATTTTTGTCGGGGGGGGGGGTTCGCATTTTTGTCGGGGGGGGGGGGTTCGCATTTTTGTCGGGGGGGGGGTTCGCATTTTTGTCGGGGGGGGGGGTTCGCATTTTTGTCGGGGGGGGGTCAGGTAAGTTAAGTGGGTCAAGGTCACCCACAACACTTGTACTCTAAGTGTTGGCTATACCCCCACCACAACTGGGTCCCTAGGCTGCACAACACCGCTTCGCCAGTATGTCTCCGGCTTCCATGCGGTGCGTCTCGCTGTTCTCTAGCTCTCTATATGTAAGTAATTTTACAAGTTCTGAATGTAGGTCACTACACTTTAACTTTGGGACGATATCGACTTGTGGTATTTCAGCGTTTTGACTCAAGGTCATCACACTTTAACTCTACCACATCGGTTATCGTACCAGAGGTGCTCAATAACCTAACTTGTAATGTTTAGGGTGGCGTTTGCACGCCACGTGGTATCGCCATGAGTGTCCAGTCCAAGTTTTAAGTTACATTAATTTTACTGTAATCTTTTCCATTTCCGCTTCGTTTTGCCAAAGTATGAGGTGTCGCTTAATAAAGTTGTATTTCTCTAAAGTTATAGGAGATTGCAGGGATACAATTAGTTTATTTAGGAGACTCTTCATCTTGGAGTTTAACACAATTTCCACTTTGACTTTGCTTCCTCGGCTCTCACAGCCTAAGCTGTACAGAAATGTTTCTTCTAGTGCCAACTCAGGCCAAGAGAACAGTGTGTTGACTGTAGGACAGCTCATGGTGAAGTGATGCGATACTCCAGCGTACCACCTCACCTTCCCCCACCACTGTGACCTTCCCCCACTCCTGCTGTTTCCCCCACCTCTTTTCCCTTGACTCATGCGCTACAAGCAGTCTCTCAGTATTGTGCGGACTTTTGTGAGGGGAAGCCATGTCGCGGGACGCTTTAGGTAGGAAACTTAGCCGTGTTAAGACTTTGTTAGTTGCTCACTATCCACCACTCAAAGTTAAGAAGGTTTCGACTTTAGCTAAGTGGCGCAAACTGTTGCGTGGACACCCTAGGTTTTATACCAAACAGACTAATGTCAGTTTTACTGATGAAGATTTGTTTAGAATATTAGATGAAATGACTTTTCCTTGCAAAATTCAGTTAGTTACTCCCATTCCTGACAGTTTAGAGTCTTAGTCTCTCAAGCCGATATACCTAGAGTACACAGAGCCTGACAGTCAGTCACTCGGTGGCTGTCGTGGGGTGCGCATCGGTGTCGGCGCTCCGTTGTTAAGTTTTCAAGGTCACAGTAATATGAAATTGGGGGTGTTGTGCTAGTTCAAGGTCACCTGAGGTATTACCGATTGCCCATTTAGGCAGAGTCATGTCAGAAACTCGAGTTTAACTTGGCACTTTTGCCGTTTTAACTTGGCACTTTTGCCGTTTCTCGTCGCAAGTTCGCTCCAAGTCGTCAAGGTCACGGGAAATGTGACTGAAACTCGGAGCGTAGTGCGAGAAACGGCAAAAGTGCCAAAAAAATTTAAGTTTCGGCGTGACCTTGACCTCAGTGGCGTCGGTGACGTCATTTTGATGACGTAAGGGGTGATGACGTCATCAGCACGTCATTTCTGTGACGTCATGGGTGTGACGTCATCGAAATGACGTCATTAGTGATGACGTCATCGATTGCGTCATCGATGACGTCATCGATGACGTCATCGGTGAGGTCATTGACCTCGATGACGTCATCCCTCAGGTGACCTTGAACTGGGCCAGCATCCCCAATTTCACACTACTCATTTGTAAATGGAAAAGCAATTATATCAAATGATGGTAAGGAAGTTGCTGTAGCTTACAGGGTAAACAAACTTTATAAGTTAGAACTGAATAGCTATGAAAAATGCAATGTAATCTGTAATTTACAGGATAGTATTGGGGAACTTTGGCACAAGCGTTTGGGTCACATAGGGAACAACAGTCTAAAAAGTCTTAAATGTATGGTTGATGGTATAGACTTGCTAGATAAAGTGTCTCTGCCTGATATTTGTAAAGGTTGTGTTGAGGGGAAACAAACACGACAACCTCACAATCAACCAAGGAGTCGAGCCAAGAGACCTTTAGAACTTATTCATAGTGATCTTTGTGGACCAATAAATCCTAAATCTTATGATGGTAAGAAATACATGCTTACATTTATCGATGACTACACTCATTTCACAGCTGTTTATTGTCTCACGGCTAAATCTGAAGTCTTTCACTATTTTAAGGTATATGAGGCAATGGCAACAGCACACTTTAATTTGAAAGTTAGCCGTTTTCGATGTGATAATGGGGGTGAATTTGTGTCTAATGAAATGAAAGAATATTTTGAAATGAGAGGTATTCAGTTTGAATTTACCATTCGGTACACTCCACAACAGAATGGGGTAGCCGAGCGGATGAACCGAACGATTTTAGACAAAGCTCGTAGTATGATTTTTAGTACTTCTTTGGACAAAACTTTTTGGGTGGAAGCAGTAAAAACTGCAGTTTATCTTATAAACAGAAGCCCAACAGCTGCTCTGGTAAATGCTGTTCCAGCAGAACTGTGGTTTGGGGAAAAGCCAAATTTTAAGAAACTGAATGTTTTTGGTTGTGTTGCTTATCTTCACGTTCCAAATCAACTTATTAAAAGTAAATTTGAGAAGAGATCAATGCAGTGTATATTTATCGGGTACTGCACGAATGGATACAAACTTTGGGGTCCACAAGAAAGAAAGGTTATTACAGGACGTGATATAATATTTGATGAATCATCGTTCGAGATCAAGAAGGAGCCAATCTACGCAAAGTACGACTGGAATTCAGAAGAGGAGGAGGAATCTGCCAGTGATGTTGAGCAGGAAGTTTCGCTTAATGAAAATGAGAATGGAACTTTGGATGATGAAAATGTAGTAGAATTAAGGTGGAGTACTCGGAATCACACAAAACCGAAATATTTGGAAGATTATGTTAGTATGGTATTTAATGCGGAAACGTATGTTGATGATGTACCAGTAACATTCAGTGAGATAGCAGAGAGAGAAGACAAAGAATATTGGTATGAAGCAGCAAAAGAAGAGATGAATGCTTTGGTTGAAAATGACACTTGGACACTAACAAAATTACCTCCTGGAAAAAGAGCAATTGATTGTAAATGGGTTTTTAAAATTAAAAGAGACGAAAAAGGTAACATTGAAAGGTACAAAGCAAGACTCGTTGCAAAAGGGTGTTCTCAAAAGAAGGGATTTGATTATAATGAAACATATGCTCCCGTTGCTAGGAATACAACTGTCAGAACACTCCTTGCGGTAATTAACAAAGAAGAATTGCAAGCATATCAAATGGATGTTAAGAATGCATTTCTGCACGGATATATAGAGGAAGAGATATACATGAAACAACATTTAAATTTAAAGAAAATTCACAATTAGTATGTAAATTAAACCGTTCATTGTATGGATTGAAACAAGCACCGAGGTCATGGAATACAAGACTACACGAGTTTCTCTTAAAACAGGAAATGACTCAATCTCAGCATGACAAGTGTTTGTATGTGAAAACTGAAGAAGAAAAGAAGCTGTATATACTAGTTTATGTTGATGACTTAATCATTGCAGGAAATGATGAATCAATGATAAACCGACTGAAGGAGAGACTTTCAACGGAGTTCAATATGAAAGATCTTGGAAAACTACGTAACTTTTTGGGCATCAAGATAGAACGAACATCTAACGGTATGTTTCTCTCTCAACCTGTGTTCTTAGAAAATCTTCTGAAAAGATTTGGAATGGATAACTGCAAAGGGGTAAAAACACCAATGGAAATCAAGCTCGTCACTGATGAATCAAAAGATATCATCATAGAACAGAAGCCTTACAGAGAACTCATAGGGTGCTTGATGTATGTAATGCAAATTACAAGACCGGATCTTAGTTTTTATGTAAATTATTTCAGCCGATACCAAAGTAATGCAACTGAAGAACATTGGAAAGGGTTGAAGCGGGTATTACGGTACATCAAACAAACAGTAAATGAAGGTCTCTTCTATCCTAAAGACTCCACAGACTGCCTGATTGGTTATGCAGATTCAGACTGGACAAGTGATCATGATAGGAAGTCAACCACTGGATATGTAATTCAGGTGTATGGATCAACCATAAGCTGGGCTACGAAGAAACAAACAATAGTTGCTTTGTCATCCACAGAGGCTGAATATGTTGCACTGGCAACTGCAGCAACTGAAGTAGTTTGGCTGAGGAACTTGTTGAAGGACATGAATTTGATAATAAACAATCCTACAGTAATCTTCGAAGACAATCAACCCTGCATACAACTTCTTGACAAATGGGACCACAGAAAATTGAAACATGTCGATGTAAAGTACAAGTTCGTTCAAGATCTACATAGCAAGCGTGTGATAGAAGTAAAGTACATTCCAACACAAAATCAAAGAGCTGATATATTCACAAAGAGTCTTCCATCTGTATGTTTTGAGAAGTTGAAGAAATGTTTGAGAGTGGTTACAGTTGATTTGCAAGTTTAACAGAACTATTTCATGTTCAAGTTAAGGCGGAGTGTTAAATAATATACAACTTTACCATGAAATATTATTTACACTTCACCTGTATTTTTCAATCATATGTTTTTTGTTATTGTTGTTCATGTTCTAGGTTTTCTGAGTGTACAATGTTAAAACCTAATCTTTTCCTTTAATAAATTTAGTTTATTTCATTATTGTATCCTGATTATATTTATAATTACTAATGAATGTCCCACCCAAGATCCACGGCTTTTATTAAAGATGAATTGGAAGGGGGTGACCAAGATTAAAGACACCTTCAAATTTACCTCCTGTCACTTCCCTTACGAATCACGGGTATTCAGCATGGACCCATAAATTAGTATTTTAATTTCTTAATGCAGCTAAATAGCTAAAAAAAACTACCCTATAAACGACAGCAGTGTTCCTCTGTATAAATTCCAGACAAACGAATACAAACATAGTGTTCCGTTTAACTTTAAAGCTTTTAATTAAATCTGTTTTCCTACTTAAAGATTTTACTTTAGAAACCCAAATGGCCAAATATGATAAAAAATAATGATATCATAAACAAAAACACTAAGTGTTGAGGGGTTGCCAAGTCCTAAAAAGATATGATATCAAAATATGTTCCAAGTCAATGACTTTGATTTTAGAATAGCTACTCGACAAATTGATTCGATCTTTTAATGCTTGGTAAACATTTTGTAAAACAATATTGTTTTATTTCGAAACCGTACTTGGCCGGCAGATGTATTAGTAAAGTTAGGCCTATATATACTAATGGGGATATATTACGAAGAATGAAGAAGTTCTCAATAGTACAGTTCAATAAAAAATAAAATAAAATACCATACATCTGCTGGCCAAGTACGGTTTCTAAATAAAACGATCATGTTTTACAGAATGTTTACCAAGCATTAAAAGATTGAATCAATTTGTCGAGTAGCTATTCTAAAACCTAAGTCATTGACTTGGAACATATTTTGATATCATATCTTTTTAGGACTTGGCAACCCCTCAACACTTAGTGTTTTCATGTATGTCTATAACGATGAAAATTCATTAATTTTGTCTTAACTTATATTATTCTGGTCGAATTATTCTTGCAAAACATGCATAAGTTAATTTTTGAAACATTATTCTCAAAAGTGTTGAGCGACAGCAAGGTATACCTTACATTAACATTCTCCCTCGGTGTCTTCACCTGTCCCTACCTTTATTAATTCAAGTTTATGCCCACACACGGACACTGTGGTCATATCTGAGCAGCTACATGGTAATGTAATGCATAGTTATGAGCAAGGCAGGGAGTTACCCCTGACACCTTCTCCGCCTCTCCTAGATATAAATAATGAAGTAAAATGTAGACTTTCAACGTTGGTTTTTAGGTCTAGAACCCTTACAGGGCGTGAGACTTTTCAATATAAAGAAGCCTCACTTAGATTATCCCGTTACGATAGTACTAACATGAAAGCACTTTGTATGTGTTCTTATAGTATTATGTGTATATGTGAATTGTACTAAGAAACCTGCTGAGAAGAACCAATATTTTAGTTTTATAGAAATCCCTCGCCCATTTGCCTAATAGATTGTCGAAATCAGATGGAATGAATAATTTTTTACTAATTCTATGTTGTCCTCTTTCAATAGTAGCCTAGGCCTACATTTGATTTTTAAGGAATTTTCCACGATAAAATTGTTGCAATTCAAAGAGCTTTTATACAACGTTTATACCAGTTACCAAGAAACTCAAAAGCAGCGTTGTTAAAATAAAGCAAACTCTGGTAAAGTTTCAATTTTACACATGATATCAAACTTGCCTGTCAACAGGCCATTGCCGAATAAACAGTTTATCCCAAGCCCGAGCTGTCAGTTTGACAAGTTTAATCTTGTCTCTTCCGTTAGTTATTGACAGCGTGTCCTGTACACATGATATTGTCTACTCATTAATTTTAGTATACTTGGTAACTTATATTTTGAAGCCCTATACAACAATGTCAAAAATTAAAAATCTGTTGATAAGAGAAATTCTCTTAACAAAGAAGCCTTAGCGTATTTTATTTTTTATTTATTTATTTATTTATTTCATTTTCTTGCTTTATTACAGGTACAATACCTAATTACAATATAGCAGTACTTACAAACTAATTAATTACAATGCATATGCCTAGAGTGAACTGCAATACAAATATAACACAAAAATACACAATTAAATAAGTATGCCTATATGGATATAGATACCGGTAGATATAGATTTTTGTTTGAACACAACATTTTGTTCCATATACCAAGTGGCCCATACCACCCATAAAATTTTTTCAAAATAACTAGGCTTTAAATTAGTAGACATAACTATATTACGTTAGAGCACTATGTTCATTTGAAAATTTAAAAACTGTCTAGTTCAATGATAAATATACGTTGATCTCAGAATAAAATGAAACTGTAACTTCAATTACGTTACTATTTATGTAGGACTTTAAAATTTAATCAATTAAATAATTCACACAGAAAAATTAATTTTCTAACTAGGCAACGTTATTTTAATAATGATGATATCTGAAAGTATGATTTTACGGTAAATGTGGAAAAAGAAGTCCTCTCATTAAAAGAGTACATAACTGTACTCGAACAAATAAAAAAAAAATATTACAATGGCTACTCATAGATACTTTATCAATAAAAACGCATCAAATTACACCCTGCAGCTCCACCCGTTTACATTCAGCGGGGGGTGTTGGGGTCGGGTGGCTTTGGTCAGGCCATATGAGCGTTGACAGTGACACATCTCTCGGTACATTAGCATAAAACTCGTTACCTCCGTATCCGTCCCGATCATCCGTCAACTCCGCTCACTCGACAGCTCCGAGTGTCTTATACAACTGCAGATATGACCAATATGAAATATATCTCCTTTGAAATTACCCGTATTAGTTTTATAAAAAATTGAATTATATGAAAATACTTCGTTGAGTTGTATTTAAATATTTGACTTTTTCCCTATAGGGAAATCGCTAAAAGGGATGAGAAAATTTTTTTGAAACTGTGGTTAATTTGAGAAAATGAATTTTAAATTCAAATGTCAATACTGTATTTGTTTAATAGTCTCTTTTTTAGCAAATTATTCCATTTGACAATCATTGGTGTGATATACATTGTGTATCACATGCAACATGTTTTAATGTGTATCAAGTTTCATTATACTCCAATCGCGACGCTATGCAATTTCAACCAAAACAAGAGAACAATGCTGATTATTTCGTGATTGCAGTTCCCGCCATCAGTTGCAATTATCTGCTTATTATCCGTGATGTGCATAGTGCAATGTGTGTCACTTGAATCTGTTGTTGTCAAGAGGTCGGTGGTAAATGAATTGGAATTGGCGAATTGACGTAATCCATGTGGTGTCAACGATTTAAAATTCTTATTTAAGTTAATATAAAAAATATTATATGTCAACTACTGCAACTACGTAAGAATAGTGAACTTAAAAAAAGTCACTTTAAAATTTACTTTAATGTAAATACTTACTTTAAAGTAAATTACTTTAAGGTAATAGTAGTTTTCATCACTAGGAGCAAAAGTGAGTCTTTTTGGTGCGCAATCGTGTTTTAAAAACTCGGCGCAAACGATTAAGCATCAAAAAGACACTTTTGCTCCGAGTGATGAACAACGGTTTTTATCATAATGCGAAATTAGACTTTTAATCGTTAAAAATATTAAATAAAAAGTTGTATTTTTAAGGTTATATTTACAAAGTAAGTATTATGCAGTGTTTACATTTCTGTTATTTACAAACAATGCTCTTTTAACGTATGAATTTCAAAATTCTGCTCTCCAACATAAATGAATGAATATTAATACACTTATAAAACAGCTGACTTTTCAGTACTAGGACCTAAAAAATTCTCCAGATGATTTTTTCAGTCCTAGGACAAGAAAGAATCGGTTTTGGTACTATTGAGAGAACAAAAAACAAGCTGATTTCGTGTAGAATGATAAAAAGGTACTTTAAGGTATTAAAAATGACAAACAAAGTCATATGTTCTAGTTTATCAAAAAGTAATTTTTAATTTTTAATTAATTCAAGTTTGTAAGTTTAGCATTAACATTTCAATTAAAATATTAAGTATACTAAATTTTGAAATAGAAACTTTATCTACCATACTTAATAAACCGTCATAAATTCCTCTTTTTCCATTGGTACTGAGGTTTTCTGAGTATTCTGTTCCGTAGATTGTCTTAAGTATACTGCATAAATAAACCCTAGTACAGTATAATAGTAGGCCTATTTTTTCAGTAGACTGCAACTCAGCCAAACTTAAAAAACTCTGACAATAAATTGGAGTGGATTGATTTGCCTGAGGGATAGACATGCACAAAATAAAATAAATATATGACCTTCTACTTTAAATTCTGATCAAACTTAAATAATTATTGATTAAGTTTCCGAACATACCCTTATGTACTAGAGTATTGAACCTTCATTGTAAAGGTCCATTACTAAAATAATTAATAATTGAACTGAATATAAGTAGTAAGATTGTGATGTGATTTTGGTCACTGAGCTTCATCGACTCATAGAAATAATTGATAAAATTTAGTCTTCATGTGTTCTACCACAAATTAGGCTACTCCATAAACTTCATTGTCATAGAGCTCTAGCCGTGAGTATTTTTGAGCTGAATCGTCTAAGACGCAATACTTTCTTCTAGATTAATTGATTTTTAAATCAAAATTGGCCTACTTTTACTTCTGGGTCTTATTTCCATGTCAGAGAAAAATTCACGTAAAGTCTGTTTGGTTCAGAGATTTTTTTTTAACTACAAAGGCATTCCAGTTTAGCTTGATCTCTGAATTTGAAAGTTAAAAATAATACACTTCATTTCATGAGCAAGAAGGTGGTCTTTGTGAAGTTTGATGGGCAAATTCTTAGTGTCATTCTCTAGAATTTTACGTGACATTTAACAGCAGATAACTTTTTAGTTCTTATGACCCATATCATATTTCTAGAAACAAAGATTTTGTCTAAGACGGATTTCTTTGAAATAAGAGTTCTTCATCGGATTTGCTGAAGAATTTGGTTCCACCACAGATTTGTGGTTTATTGAATTCTTCCTTTGATTTTAAACAAGTATAGAAAGATAATCAACCATTGTATCCCAATGACAAACACGCTAATTTACTTCACTCCTGTTCTATAAAAGGTTGTTCTGACACTCTCTTAAATAATTTACGTTTCAAGATCCCGCAACAGGAAATGGGAACAACAGTTAACCTGCCTCCTAATTCCTGTGTTACATCGAAACTCACTTTGCTCTCGCGTTCCGTTTAAATATGAACAGCCCTCCTTCTATATTTCACTCATCTCAACAGAATTAATCGTTATATTTAATCCAATTCAAAGCTTTCAATAAAATATTAAAAACATATAGTTATTATTACCAAAAACATTTTAAATATAATTTTAAGTTGTGACTATTCTTATACTTTCCCGCATAAAATAATTAAAGAGGGCTTTTTGAATTGATGTTTTTAATTTCAACATTTTACATTAAACTTATATAACAGTTGACTCTTTTTGGTCCTAAAAACTAATGCTGACGAGAATTTTAAATCCTCTACTAGGTATAAACAGATGTCCGTTCTTACCTAAACAGATCTGACGCTTAAAGAGAGCATGACCAGAACAAATACATAAAAAACTGTTAAAACTGAACAAAGCCCACTATAGCTCAATGATCCTAAAGCTCAGATGAATATATCTAAAACTTAAAGCAAATCTCCAAGATCATCACCTTAAACTATATTTTTTCTTGAACAGAATTTTAACGAAAGCCAATATTATTTAGCCCAGTGCATCAGTAGTGAAATAGCAATTGAGATATTAGTACAATTTATCAATTTTGTGTTGATTTATTGCATTTTGTATAGCAACAAAGTAAAACTGGTCTAAACAAGCATTTTTTATACATTTTTTCCATCTATGTGTTCAACCAAAGTAATCAATGTTTTACCCATAATGACGTTCAAGCCAAGTTAAATAACAGTAGTTTCCCTCATCGTTGGGACGACATTCAGGAACATACT
The DNA here is from genome assembly GCA_030545055.2 of Neoaliturus tenellus. Classification (NCBI taxonomy): domain Eukaryota; kingdom Metazoa; phylum Arthropoda; class Insecta; order Hemiptera; family Cicadellidae; genus Neoaliturus; species Neoaliturus tenellus. The sequence continues at coordinate 61,666,285 of CM061537.1, read as the reverse complement.
GTCAATGAACTTTTCCACTGGTTACCGTATTTCATTTGTACACGGGATCACATCACAACCAATCCTGGTACCTTTTGAACGAGTGAGTTTGTGTTAAACTAAACTAACAATATTTGCATTTCCGACAGAGAAACGCTGATATGTTGGTCAGTTCACGCTAAAACAACATTTGCCTTATTCAGTTCACTAGTTTACTTTGAATAAATAAGGATAAAGTGCAGGTTTTTTATATGTTCATCCATTTAATTTTTAGTTTATTACAAACCAAATTTGAACTATAAAGTTCAGTTCATTGTGGAGCTTTATTTTATGCGATTAGTTTTAGAAGTAATAAGTGAAGGGAAGTATTGATTCAAACTGTGTTGAAAGTTGAATACATCTTTGATACATCGTTGAGTTGAGTACATCTTTAATTTTAATTTAAGATCAATTACAATTTATAATTTTTACATTGTAAATTGAAATAACATGTTATAGCTTTATTAAATTTTAAATAAAAAACTATGAAAATATATACTAAGTAAAATCTTCAACACGTTTTTAGTGCATTGCTCAAATTAACAGTGGAACAATTTAAACAATTGGGCAAAAAGTCAAGGATTTAGATAAGGAGAATTAGCTTTTAATAGTGAAGTTCATTCGCTTCTTAAAATTTGAACTTGGCAGCTTTTATTCCATTGAAACTGATATTCAAATAATTTACACTAATTACACTTTCATTTATTAAACTTGTTTTCAGATCAGTTTTCAACTTAATTCAGCTGTATATAAATAATTACTTTCAACTTACATAAATACTAATCAACTCAGAATTCAGGCTTTAAATCAACGTTTGAACTACATGAACTTTGAACAACCTTGAATACCGGTAACTTTTTAAACATATACTGGTAGCACTAAATTACTATTACACATTAAACATTAAATTACTAGAAAATTACGTGGATTCATCATATGATATCCCGCTTTTCATTTTATGTTTTTCAAAACAAGAAAATTGGATTTATTCTGTGTTTTGTGGAGTTCATGTCATCTTCAAGAAAGAAACACATTTATTGGACACTTAAGTACATTCCAACTGTCTCTTTCTTTCTCTCTCTCATGTCTTCTTAATTTGATATGGCACTTACATTCTATAAATAAATAAAACAGTAACTTATACCTTTGACATTATATACAATAACGTTAGTGTATTTAGTCAATGCTTACACCTAATTTCTGTTTTATTTTTTCATGTACCTATGCAGCATCGCCATAGAACTCTGTATTTTATACACCTGGAATGCTCACACTGTTATAAAAACCCGTAACCTGGCGGAAAGAGGGCATAGGCAAGAACGACCGAATTACTGATTCTAGCAGTTCCCACGCTGTCATTCACACGCTTGTTTCTTGTACATGCAATAAATAAATAAATTGAACCTTATGTATTCTTAATCTACATAAATTAATTGCTGATTCCAACAGTATAAAAATATTGGCTATATTAAATATTGTGTAAGTACAAAAAATTATTTTATCATATTAAAAAAGTAAAAAAGAATTATATTCAAATATATACTTTAGAAACCGTGACATGAAACATTTTCCAAGTGAGAAAGTTTATTTTATTTTTGGGCTAGGCTAGGATCAAACTTTCAGATTACAAGTTGATTTAAAAAGTTTACATTTAAAGTTTAGTTTGTCTAATAATCGAGTACAAAGACAAATGCAATCGCTTCACTCGCTCGCTACACACTACAATACTGGTATGCAGAAGAAAGAAAGAAAGAAAAACTGTACAAAAAATGATACAATAAAAAAGTATCAATAAAATAATAATAATAATAATAAATTTTATTCCTCAGACAATAATTAACACTAGAAATCGCCTTCTGATCGAAATTCGATCAAAATTTCAGCTTATTTGGATCCAAGAAGCTTAAAAATATTTAAGAACTAAAACATCTGTTTTTCTAGCAGTTGTTTTTGCAACAGCTGTCTAATGATTTATTCAATTCTCCTTCGTCCATAAGATTAACATTATAACTTTGAAAGCCTGTGGGGCGTAGCCCTGGAGTCCGATGTGAATTAGAATGTGATTCTGCTCATCTACAGGACTATACCTTTCTATCGGTATGCGCGGATTTCTTCTACGATGCACATGAGCTGAGAAAAAAGGAGGAAACGAAACATGCTTGCGTATTAATATATAGATTGTATAGGAATTTACATTTTAAGAAGAATTTACATAAAGTCTTTCCATCTGTTTCACAATAAAAAAATTTACAATTCCGGATTTTTCAACAAGATTTTTAGTTCATTTATTTAATACTCTAAACTTTCTTCAAGTCTTTTCAATCATTTTTAAATTTCTTTTTCTTCTTTTTTTCTTCTTTCTTCCTTATTCTTTCTTCATCTCTACATTTAATAAAATTTTTTCGCCTATCCCTTATTATTGTTTGGTTTTTAATTATACTCTTCCTTCCTTGAACTTCCTCCTTTCTCTGGCGTCTCCTTTTCATTTTGGCTTCTCACCGAGAACAAAACAGACAAGGACGAAAGAGTGTGTAACATTTATGATTTTATTATTAAATACAATTATGTAAATATTGATTATTTATGAATAAGTTTATTATTATTTTATTAGTTTGTAAATTATCCATAAATATTTATTTTTCAATAATAACTATAATAATTTAATTTAATTTTAGTTTGCTTATTAATTGGGAAACAATCAGCATCACTACAGCCCGGATTCTTGGGATGCGTCATATTTCCCAATAAAATGTTGAGAAAGTAATTATTTATGAATGTTTAATCCATATGTATGATTTTATGGCATAGTATTTATCTGTTACTCTATTTTCATTGAATATCTAACATTGCAGAGTTTATTAAAAGGTAAATCAATTTAGGCCGATAAGTTTAATGCTTTTAGTTATTTATTTATTTTGTGATAAATTATGGTTGGTTGTAATAGTGTTCATTAAATTCATTTATTGAGTAAAAAGATGCATCAATCAAGAACTTTTTTAGCTCGTTTTTAAATTTAGTTTTATCTGTAATATTTTTAATGATGTACAAAATAAAACAATATAGGTCTGTTGAATACCTAAATCAGTGCACATTTTTCAGTAATGGTTTAAAAAACCGTCTGCTGTGTTGTCCAACAGTTTTTATTTGTCTAATGATTCATTATGATTTTATTGGATGCTTACAAGATCAATGGTGTACAAATTTAAGAATCAAATTCAATTAGGATAGGCTAACAAGCAATTTCAATTCTTATGACAAAAAATTATTATAAAATTCAGTACCTCATCGTAAAAAATATATTTTACTATTTTTAAGATTTTTCGCTTTAATTGCTTCGCTTGCTCGCAATGCACTACAGTATAATTTTTTTTTTTTTAATCACATATGTTGAAAATGTAACGTGTAATGTAATAGACCTATACTAACTAGTTTTGGTTATCTTAGTAGTTATGAAAATGTCCACTTTGAAGGGCATTAGGACAGTACCCAAATTTTCTCAATCTTGTGACCGGCTCCAATCGATTCCTCGTGACCAAAAAATAAACAAAAATCTAAAATCTTGAAAATTATTAAAATTTGCTCGTACAAACAGTGCTTGTTTTAAGGTGAAAGGTGACTCTAATTCCTACGTTATTCAATTAACGTATTCAATTAACACTTTTTTAAAAGCTTTGTTAAAAAAAATACACAAACTAAATTATTAACAGATTAGCACTATAAAACTCTACCTATGAAATACTTCAGCCCAAAGTTCAATTATTTTTGTAGCTTGGTTGTCATAGTGTAGAGAGGCAAGATCATCTGTTTTCATTTATCGACATTCCCCTCACTTGGCCTTTGTGATGCATAAACGAGTTTATCTCCATCCCTTGCTGTCAGTTTGACAAGTTTAATCTTGTCGGTTCAGTTGATTATTGACAGCATGTCTGTACAAGTCCGTACGTGCCCACTGTATTGAATAACGATCATATCTCCAAAACACTGTCATATCAACCAACTAACTTCCCCTTCGTTGTTTAGGTATAGCAGTTTTCTGTTCTTTATCCACAACTTTTATTTTTTCTTTGTGTTATTTGAACTGTTGGTCATCAATTTATATAATCCATTGCAATAACTGTTTTCCTCATTGTGTAAGGTTTAATAGTAAAACGCCCAATTTACGCTGAATAAAAAATACTAAAACTAATGTATAAACCCTTTTCGTGAATTTTATTTAAGGTCCATTTGTTGTGTGTTGTGATATAAGGTAAAATAATTTCCATTTACCTTATTTCTGTTTTATTTCTTTCCTCATTAACTTCGAGATTAAGCTGTCATAATCCATTTTGGTAAATGGTTTTAATGCAATGCCATGGCCGAGGGAGGGTGTTTGGGGGTCATAACCCTCTTTCCCTCAATTTGGAGATAATTATTTATGATACTACTTAATAATATTCCACAAACCCTACTTAATAAGGATTTAGGCACCACTGAATTAGAGGAAACTTGCCTATATTATCATTTTTAAGTAAGCAAATTGGTGTTTGAAAGGGCTAAAATATCTGTGTTAACCCAACACCCCCCCCCCCTCCCAACGAAAAACACTTCTGGCTGTAGTAACACTGCCAGTTTTTTTGAGGTAACATGCCTTATTAAAAGTGGAGATGAAAACTGGATGGATAATTGTTGAAAGAGGTTTAATTTACATATGTAGGACACTAGAACCAGTAATAATCAATATCAAATAAAATTTAATTTCAATTAACTGCTTGAGACAAAAGGTGATGATTTAATTTTAGCGACACACTTCGCTGTATTACAATCAGGTACAATTAGCTCCTTATTGCCTGCCTGTGTTCTGCATACCGGGACTAGCAGGAGTTGAATCAATTCTGAGAGTTGATGAGAAATTAATTTCGGATATGATTCACCTCCTATGTTGTCAATATTCTTATCCTATTTGACTTTATGACTCGATTAAATTTAATGAGTCATTTGGAAAGCTGCAATATTTATCCAGATGTGTTTTTATTTTATTTTTTATTCGGAAGTTATTAAACTTATTTGATTTGGATGTATTTAGAAACACAGTAATTTACATTACTCTGAATCATAAGATATTCTATTCCTCCTCCCCTTCTTCAAATAGTACTCACTGTTATTGGTCAGCTTTTGTATAGCCTATTTTCTACAAAATCATTAATTTATAAATTATTTAAGTAATGATTATATTAGGGAACCTATCTTGCTGTTGGTTTTAATTCACTTTTGTTATAGTATCTTGGTAAACAAGCTACACCAACAACCAACTCCCAACTGTACCTTTTCAAAACCAATGCTCACACATAGTTCTTTTATTTTTGTTTACCTTTTGTTATTATTTATAACATTTGTTACTAATAATCAATGTCAAAAATAGACATTTTCAAACTCTTCTCTAGACTAATTGTGTTTGGGGCTACATCTAAACTTGTTTTTGGACCAAAATGCTGTTAAATCTTAGTTTAAAAAAATAGATTTTTAAATACAAATATTTTTATTTATGTAATTGTTTTAAATTTACATAATCCAACATTACATTACTTTTAAAGTTAAGCAATATTTAGGTGGTGGATTAACTATGGTTATTTTTATTTAATCCTAGTATCCTCATAATTGAGATCGTAATTTTATTGAACTGTTGCCTGGCAGTATAAGGAATTATATAATTTTACACCTAAAGATTTAGTATATATTCACAATGAAAAGCTTTTATTTTAGTGCATATTTCCATCTATCGAGTGGATAAAATCTTGCATTATTTGCGTTAGTTCAGGCGGATCCATGGGGTGGAATGGGCCCCGGGAGGAATCTCATTTATATTTAATCAGTACAAGACGGTAAAGTGAGTTTTGATGTTAGTCTTTAGTTAGCAAACAGAAGTGCCTTAAGCTTCTCGAAATGAAATTAATATTAGGTAGCGGTATTCATTATTATCATGAAAGGAAATATAAAATGCGTACGGCAAATAAAAGTTGTAATAATTCAAATTTTAAAGAATCAGTAATCCAAGTTTGATGTATGAAATAATTTAAAAATTATCTATTGTAATATCCTAAACAATGTAAGTATCAAACATAAGGTGCCGGGGTGTCCCAGACCTCGACACCTCCAGAGTTGGGTGTTCAAAGCTGTCTTAAAATTACAAGCAAAATTTTAAACGTGCCATAAAAATAGGTATTTGCATAGTATTTTAAATTAATTACTTCTAGTCCAGAGGCCATTACTTGTACACTCTGTACATTCAATTGAGCGTCAATCAATAGAAAGTGTGTATATCTATATAATGGTACAATTTGTTTTTGTAAAAAATTAATTCCGTCAATTTTACAACGGATATTAATTTTTCTAATTATCTGAAACTCAATGAAATGTTTACTATGAGCATTGACTTTGTACACTACAGCATATTGACGGTGGTGCGATCTCGTGCGGGGTACATCGAAGTACACGTAACATATCATAGATAGATAAATCAGTATTATTACCACTCTTCTAAACCAAGGATGAAACATTTTATAACTGAAAGTTATGTTAATGTTTTGGTAAAATGTTTTGGCAGCGCTGTAAATTCAGCTGAATAATAACAACATCGATGGCAGCGACTCTGGTGCGGCGTCCACCGAACTTCCAAATTTTTGCCTCAAACTAAATGCATTGGATGAGAGGTCTATTCACGTTAGTGTACATAGTCAATGCTGTGAGTTACAAGCAAAACTGATAAGTTTAATAAAATTGAATAAATGAACCTGAGAGACCAACGATAGAGGGCGCTCTTGTCCCCAGATCGGGAGCACTCTTTTCCCTCGGTAGCTGGCATTCTTTACTGCCGATCGAAAGCGGCCCTTAACCACTGATCGAGGGCGCTCGCGTCTGTCGATCAGGGAGCTCATCCCCAAAGATTATAGTTGCCCGCCTCCAAAAATTGGGGCGCTTGCCTCCGTTGTAATGGTGCTCTTTTCGCCTATATTGAACAGCCGGCCCTGCTGCCCTGGCTCTGCAGAGCCGGTACCCTACAGATCGGCACCAGTAGCTCAAGCCCTGTCCGCCCCTCCTTAGTTACATCACTGCTGAGGGTGAAAAAGCTAAACATTATTAATCTTGTTTGTTTGATATTACTGTATATTAAAACATAATACGCTTGTGCTAACTATAATAAGCGTATTTGAAGTTTATATCAATGAATGTTGAGCGCAAAATGGGAATGACATTTTGTGAATCGTTGTTGCTGACAAAGACCAGCTGGTTCAGTTATCAGGAAATTAATTAAAACCCCAACTAACAAAGGCTGCTGAATCTATTTTTGAACCTTCAAAAGGCTACAGATTTTTCCTACGAACAAAGGGACAACCTTTGGATTATAAGGCAAGCTCTCTAACCACTCATCTACCGGTATCTGGCTAGCTCTTGCTACTCTGTGACAACGACCACAGGCCAGGCCTATATGTGAGGGAGAAATTAAAAAGGGACCTCTTCGCAGCAAAGTAAAATTTACAGTATGGACAGTTTTATCGATTGAGGTTAAAAATATCGATTTTTGGTTGTTTGCATTTTAATATGCTCCATTTTGTCCTTTACGGGATGAAATAAATTACAAAACACTTGTAATCGAATAAAACATTCAAAATAACGATTGAAGTAGTCGATGTCTAGCTTGAGAAAAGGTACCTCTTCGCGCTTATGGAGAAATAACATTGCCGCAAACAGGTCCCTTTTCAAAACCAATCTAAAAGATATGCTACACTTTGAAACCTGCATTTTGACGAATTCTATCGGCGACAAGGTGAACTACAAGGAGTTAATTGTAAATATAGAACATCTTTCAATAAATAAAAACCAGAAAATGCCGTCCAGAGGTCGCTTTCGGCAGTTTTGCAATTCGTTATGGAGAAATAACATAGGACCGCGAAGAGGTCCCTTTTCTGAAATATCACTTTTCACGACATGCTTTGATAAAAACATAATTTTCTTGAAAACTACTGTGAGTTAAGACAAAAATATGTGTTCCCATTAAAGAGGACATTTACAGCTTTTTTTTTGTACCAAAATCGTTTCTTAAATATAAAAAATAAATGTTTTATGCTAATTTGAATTTTCAAATAGATTTTTCTGAAAATGGCTCTTTTTACTCACATAACTTCAAACTATATCTTTATCAAAAAATTCGTAGACTCGCGAGACTTGTACCCAAATTGTTAGGAATTAAATAAAGAATTAAAAAATATGAATAACTCGATATCGAAAATTGCCCGAACAGGTCCCTTTTTCCTTTTCGCCTCACATATATGTAAGTAATACCATATTTTTAACATAAAAAATCCTAAACTTCAAATAGGGTCTAGGTCTAGGCGTATTTAATTGCATCTTTTTTATGTGGGGGGGGGGGGGAGGAGAAAGCAAGGTAATATCCCCTACTGTATAAGAAAAGTTGCCTCTTACCAAATTCTTTTATCAAGTAGATTTTAGTTCGCAATTTGTATGTATTACAGTTTTAGTTATTCACCCTTAACAAAATTGGATTCCTGCTTGCTTTACCCTAAATTACGCTAATGTAGTTTTTTGTAGTTTTGAACTGATCTTACGTCAATGGTTACGGTTTAAAGAAACCTTTTTTCTAACCAAGATCTAATATAGTAACGCTCCTTTCACACATCACGTTTTTAGCCGTGCGGGAAAAAACCGTCAGTCACACCATACAAGTAATTGGCAGCTGATTTAAAACCGTTGCCGTTCCAGTGTGAAAGGTCTCATAAGATTCTATTGGAATGTCCGCCATGCGATTTTTAATCGTACGGGCAAAACCGTGATGTGTGAAAGGAGCGTTATAGTCTAGTCAAAATTACGGTATTCAGAACAAAACAATATGGTTGCCTCTAATAAATAATCAAATACAGTACTGTATGGTACCAGTTAGCAAAATTTGCTACCTAAGCAGAAAAGCAGTCCCTCAAGATTGGATTAATTACTTTGCTCTACTTTCTTCATTATTAGAACTTTCAAGTTATCATGTCGGTAAATGAAGCATGTAAAAAAAAATTGGTATTGTAATATTTGTCATAATTTGCTGTATTAAATATTGGTATTTTTTGTTTATTATGAGTTAGTTGCGACAGAAACATTTACTTATAATTCTTTCAACATAAATGTTATTAAATTTATTTAGCAGCTCACACAATTTTGTGCCTGAATTTTCAACAGTGTTGTTGATCTATTGACTCATGCAGCTGTTGGCATTCGTTATTAAAAACCTTGAACATAATCAAAACAAAAACAAAACCATTGCTAGGTAGGTACATAATAACGGAAATCAACTGACCTCTGTTTAAATTTTTAAGCTTACAATCTTGTGGCACCAAGTATAACATTATTATTTATTTATTTTAGGTCTAATAACTTGAAATGAAGTTGGTTTCCTTCCCTTGGACTTGTAAGGGGCAGGTTTAACTGGTTCAATGCATTGAGTCTGCTATGTCCATGCATACGCATTGTGCTTGTTCCAATGTATTACAATGATTGTTGTATGGCACAATCTTACCCTAACCTCGTCATAGAATAGTGACCAGCTGTAAGTGATTCAATGCATGACAATGAGACCGTTATGTCTATGCATACGCATTGTGTACGGCAATCCGGAAAACAGAGTAGGGTCATTGACTATGTACAGTAGGGTCCTCTAGATGGATGTTTCTGAAATTTGATAGATGATGTCTTTAGGAAAGAAAATCATCCTCATACCTCCAGATGATTGTTGTTCATTTGAACATTATAATGCACAATCAGCTGAATAGTGACAACCACTGCACCAGTTCTAGTGATAGTGATAGTCAAAAATTAACTCAGACTCACTGTTTCAGACTCAGTATATGGGTCATCATTCTTCAGGATTTAATGGAATTCATTAGTAATTGGAACTGTATCAAAATTACATTAAAATCTTAACACTTTATCACTTTTAAAGACGCAGATGCTACCAGAGCATATTTTAAGGTGAATATGAATGATGAAGGATGAGTGTAGAATAGATGTGATGAGTTATATAGTGTTGCTGTCTAAGATAAGGTGGCTGTTTAGGCGTGGTTATTAATTAATATCCAAATAGCGATTGCAGTTTGATCGATTTTCAAACCATTAAAAAGCTGCTATACAAACAAGGAAAATATAATATTTAAACGGTCTTGACACTAGGTAAACATTAATTAAATAATTAAACATTGATTAAATAATAACTATAATTAATTAATATAGCAGTATCCAAAAGATTATACCCCACACCCCTTTTGACAGGAAATTGTGCTGGGAAATTTTTATGGCTAATTTTGTTGATGAGCAACTGTACCATCCCAATCTAGGGGAAAATCCTATAAAATGTGTCTACAAATACCCTACCTCCCTAGGTCCAAGGGTTGTCACTACTGTATTTTAATGATAAAGTTTAACTTTTTTTCCATTTAACTTTGAAGAGCAATATATTTTTATTTTCTTTTACCCTCCACTGCACCACAAGCTTTAGAAGATTAAACAGTACGGTAATTTTTGTATGTAGAGCTCACAATTGGGTAATCTCTGCATACACTGAATAGGATCCCACTCTCTATGAATCCCATATCTGGTATAGAATTTCACTCTATCTTGACTGCACCTCTTGCAGTTCTGAAAAAGAGCCATTCCAAATCAATGCAAACCCAAGGTTTGAATAGATGTTGTATTGATCACTTGTAAACCTACATGTGAGAGATTCCTGCAAGTAAACCTTTCAACAATTGAAAATTATTAATGTGGTTTAGTCGTTATTTATGAGAAACGTGTAGGTGAGAGAATGTTGAAACTTAAGTAACAAACAAATACATCAAATTAATGAATTGCCATACCACATTGGTAGACAGGAAATAAATATACACAGTTAATAAATATAACATGGTTCAAAAATTTTACTTTTGCCATAGAATACCAGAGGAAAATAAACTGCTAATGCTATGATTACTTCTCTTAACAGCGGGAAGCGCTATTTCTACCTCTTAAATGTCAAAATGAGCATATTAAAAAAAAACAAATCAAAACAATATCAAACTTCTGGAAAGTTACTTAAACCATCTGTCAAAATTATTCAACCAATCAGCATAATCCTTAACATCTTGGTGGTGCTATCTGTGTTTCAAGGGCAGCATTCTCACTTCCCCATTAGGATGTCCCTACTTATTTAGTTCTGTATTCATTGCAGGAAATATACGTTACACAAAATATGGATCAATTTCATTTCAACCAAGCACACTAGCTATATCAATTTCAAAATGAGCAGTGTCAAAATGTCTGTGTTATACTTGAATGAACAGGGTCTTTGAAGTCTCTGGTAAAAAGGTTGACTTGAACCAGTACCACTGTTTTGTATTACATACCTTACTTACCGTAATCAAAGTAATTACAGTCGGCTCATGCCTACTTGAAATTCATCGAACTACAGTTTTTCTTTGAGGTACTTAATTGGTTGAGGAGCAAGATTTTGTTAGAAATTTGACTCACAGAGGTAACGTAGTAACTGTATTGTGACAGGTAACACACGGGCTCTGGCAAATGGAACCAGTCTACTTGCTCCGCATTCCAAAAATATCCAGAATGAGCCAGTGACTTAAAGCTGACCCCCACATCACATTAAAATCGAGCCAGGTATTCAACCCTTGAAATCACTGAAGCAGAAGTTTAATAGTCCACTATTTCAATAGAGCATATCCATAATTTAAGTGCACTTGCATGGTTAATTTATTTTCATTTGACAGTATTGATCTAGATCCTCAAGCTGGCAGCCGACTTCAGGTCAAGCCGCTTCCAGTAGTGACCTTGGTGACCGGGTCATCCGAGGCGGCCAGCAGGCCATCCTCAAAGGCTACCGAGCAGCAGATGTCGGAACCCGACACCTCCACCTCCGGACATCCGAGTCTTGCGGCACTAGGGTACAACCGCCATCGCCACCCAGCAGCTGCCAGGGGTTCAACAGGTCATTGAGTAGCAGCAGTGATGAGTACAACATTGTTTGTTTCTGCATGAGTTCGAAGTGATAGTCATTCCAATAGTGGCGAATTACCTCGTGGACTGGTTAAGATCGTCTCTGGACTTTAAGTTTTGAATCTATTGTTAAATGGGGGGATTGGAAATTAGAGGGTAATCGAGGGGATTTCTGATAACAAAGAATTAATCTTGGGTATTCAGGGTAGTTAGTAATATTATTACTGAACTCATTTAGTTTATTTTATTTGAATGCTAAGAGGTTTGGATCTAGTTTTTTTTTTTATATTTGTTTGGTTGTTTGTTCAATTAATTGTAATAAATCCTTTCTGGAACAATGTTAAAACTATTTCGGAACTATATTATTTTCTACCCTCTCTAGGCTCTTAACTTGGTTAGTAATTCTAACATGGGTCATTGCATCTGGTGGCGGATCCTGATTCCAGACCGCTATCAGATGTTTAGACCTAACGTGACACTACATACCGGGTCACTACTGTAGAGTCCCATGCGCAGCATATGCTTTCTCACAGGACAATGACCTGTGACCAGCTATGTTACTTGCCTGATCTGCCTTCTCCCTAGCAAAAGGATGTTGGAGGCAAATTGCTGAGATGGAGAGTGAAGCATGAGCTTACTTACCTCCAGTTTAGGAAGTCTGGACCAGACCTTGCGGTGCTCCCCCCCTCGCCAATGACATGACCACTTGACCACATTGACGCCCAACTCTGAGAATTATGGGTATGATTTTTTACCAGACCTGACCTGAAGTGTGAGGGTTAAAAGCTGGCGAGTAGAACCCTAGATCTGATACCTGTCTACAAACATTTTACACTAGTTTTATTGTTCATAGTCAACTATTTGATGAACGTTTTCCCATACACATACCAACACTGCCCCTATCTTAATTAATTGTCACTCACACATTCTCATGGCTCCACATTTACATCCTAATTCTTTTACTTGCATGTGTTGATTAATTCCCTAAATTCTCTCTACGTTTACAACATCACCTCTATGTACAAATATTTTTTCATTTTGCCTATTGGATTAACCTCATTAAAAAATGAGTATTTGGTACCGGTACCGAGAACGGATCCTATAAAAGAACCAATACAGGTACCGACTTTGAATACCGACACACCACTACAATAGATGTATCTATTCAATAGTTTTATCTCACTCTCTTAACCCAACAATATAGATATTGGTTGCCATGGAAAGATTTGATAAAACTTACTTAATTCACACACACATCAACATATTACAGCGATTAAATTGACCGTTAAAAGAAGTATTACACAACAAATAACATCATGTGCTATTTAACAGACACCTTCGCTACGATCATCTCCCATGGTAAGGGACACCCTGGCCAGCCCACACGTGCAGTAACGGACACCTTCGCTACGATTATTTCCTGCGGCTGGGGACACCCCGGCAGGCCCACACGTGCAGTGACAGACATCTTCGCTACAATCACCTCCCGTGGCTGGGGACACCCTGGCCGGCCCACACCTGCAGTGACAGACATCTTCGCTACGATCACCTCCCGCGGCTGGGGACACCCTGGCCGGCCCACACCTGCAGTGACAGACATCTTCGCTACGATCACCTCCCGCGGCTGGGGACACACTGGCCGGCCCACACCTGCAGTGACAGACATCTTCGCTACGATCACCTCCCGCGGCTGGGGACACCCTGGCCTGCCCACACCTGCAGTGACAGACAACTTCGCTACGATCACCTCCCACGGCTGGGGACACCCTGGCCGGCCCACATGTGCAGTGACAGACATCTTCGCTACCATCATCTCCCACGGCTGGGGACACCCTGGCCGGCCCACACCTGCAGTGACAGACAACTTCGCTACGATCATCACCCACGGCTGGGGACACCCTGGCCGGCCCACACGTGCAGTGACAGACATCTTCGCTACGATCACCACCCGCGGCTGGGGACACCCTGGCCGGCCCACATGTGCAGTGACAGACATCTTCGCTACCATCATCTCCCACGGCTGGGGATACCCTGGCCAGCCCACATGTGCAGTGACAGACATCTTCGCTACGATCATCTCAACACTAGATTCACAATGTCAAAAATTGGTAAAAATACACAAACACTACAAAAAAATTGCACCTTTCTTTTAGCCACTAAAAACTATCAGGGTTTAGTATAGAATTTTAGAGTTTACTATATTGACTAATTCTTATAATAAAGTTATCATAAAAAGTTTAAATTTATGGTAACAAGTTTCAGAGATGCACATAAAATATTTTACCTGCAATTCTGACAATAAAGTTTGGTCAAGTTTTGCAGAAGCATTCAATTCTCTCTTGACTTCGACAGTCAAGTCATCCAAAGAATCAACACACAATGAAACATCCGTTAAATCTTTTCTAAAATCAATGCCAAACAATATTTTAGCAAGCAGGATTACCTATACTTAAGGGAGAAATATTCAAGTTTTACTCTTCCTGAAAACCCAAGTTATTAATAACTAATTTAATGTGAATTCATGATCTAGCCATCTTAACGTATAGATATTTTACTTTCTAAAACCAAAATGTATTCTTATAAAACTAGACAGTTTCACAAGAGACAAAAAAGAGTATAAAGCATTTATGAAGTATAAAATTCATGTTGTGATAAAGAGCAGGAGATGAGAAATGTTGAGAGCTATATTGGTCATACATAATGACTACTAGTATCTATACATATTTAATACGCGACACGTTTTTTTGTACAAAGAACTCCTCCTACAGTTTTAAACCGATTTTAATGATTTTAGTGTCATTTGTTTATTTGTTTATTTGTTTATTTGAGACACCTACATACAATCGTATGTCTTTTAAGGTGTAACATAGGCCTACATTAAATAATCTAACTCAAAAACACTACAGTATAGGAATTTCACATTCAGTTCATTCTTATTGCTTCATTTCACTTTCATAATTTAATCTTCTTTTCTAAAATACTCTTCTAAGGAATAAAGTGATTTTGAAATAAGATATTCTTTCAGCTTTCTGTAAAAACTCTTATTATTTTGTTCTATTTTTATATGGATTGGTAAATTTTTTATGAATTTTAAACCTATGTAACTTGGAATTTTATTATAGAAATTTAAATTATGGTGATTCGCCGTAGAATACTTATGATTTCTTGTGTAATGATTATGATTTACAGTATTAATTTTGATTAGGTAGTGTTCTTTTGTATATTTAATTGTCTCAAAAATGTATAATCCAAATACTGTCAAAATTTCCATCTCGGCAAAATATTTCTTCACTGATTCTGTATATTTTAAATTTAGCATTATTCTCAAAGCTTTCTTCTGTAATATAAGAATTTTGTTTAAATTTTGATGAGATGTGGATCCATAGCATGTTATTCCATAGACAATGTGAGATTGAATTAGAGAGAAATATACCATCTTCTTTACTGCCATATTACAATAATTTGATATTCTTTTCAAAGCATAAATTCCAGATCCAATCTTTTTGCTTATGAAATTTATATGTCCATTAAAACTTAAATTCTTGTCAAATACTACACCTAAAAATTTGGTTTCTTCTATTTCTGTAAGTATGTTCAAATCACAATAAATTTCTGGAGATGGTTGATTTTTATTTTTACAAGTACTGAAAGAAATAAAATTAGTCTTAATATTATTTAATAAAAGATTTTTGCTATTAAAATACTGTTTGATGTATGTCAAATTGATAAATGAAGAAATTTCTAAAGACGTAAGTGATTTTCCTGTGATTAGTAAATTTGGATCGTCTGCATATAACAACATTTTATTTTCATCTTCATCTAAAAGTAATTTTGGTAATCCTTTAATATAGCAAATGAAGAGTATCGGGCCCAGGATTGACCCTTGAGGGACTCCATACCTGATCTTCTGACGAGTAGATTGATAATTTTCCAACGTTGAGTTACTTCCAGAATTATGTTTAATTTCTACGTATTGAGTGCGATTTTGAAGATAGCTATTAAACCAATCGAGGGATTTTTTACATACTCCAATTTTATAAAGAGTTTGGATTAATTCTTCATGTTTAACACTGTCGAAAGCACGACTTAAGTCCATGAAAATACTAATTGCCTTTTCTCCCTTATCAATTGCACTTACGATGTCGGTAACAAAATTTACAATAGCTGTATTGGTTGATTTTCCTGGTTGAAATCCATGTTGTTCTTCATCAAAAAGGGAATTAGATTTCAAGTATTCAATTAATTGATTGTAAACGACACGTTCATAAATTTTTGAAAAGTTAGGTAATAATGATATAGGTCTATAGTTTTTAACGTCAGTTTTACTCCCTTTTTTATATATTGGTACAACTTTTGTAATTTTTAGTTTTTCAGGAAAAATTCCAGATATTAATGATGCATTCACCAAATGGGTCAATGGTTTAGTAATATTTTGAGCTATTTTCTTGATTACAGAAGTTGGGATCTCATCATATCCTGATGAATAATTATTTTTTAAGGAGTTGATTATATTTCTAATTTCCTTCTCTTCTACTTGTTTTAATGTAAAATTCTTAGTAGTGCTTATTTCAATGTCACAATTTATATTTCTTGTCACTTGATTTAATAGATTAGGAGCAATAAGATCATCAACTGCATTTATGAAAAAATTGTTAAAAGACTCACTAATTTGAAGAGGGTCATCAATTTCGCTTCCATTTACCTTAAGCTTTATATCTTCATATGGTGCGTTAGATTTTCGCTTGCCTAGTTCTGAGTCTATTAAGCTCCAAATTGATCTAGTTACATTTTCTGACTGTTTTATTGTTTCATTGAAATAATTAGCTTTAAATGATAAAACTTTATTTTTGTATGATTTTTTCAATGTCTTAAGTTCAACAGTAAATTTGTCATCCCTCCTTGTTCTCACATATTTACTCAATTTTATTATATTCCTTTTTTCTTGCTTCAGTTCATTTGATAGCCATCCAACTTTCTTTTTGTTTTTGGTCATAACAAATTTAACTTTAGGAAAATGCAAGTTAAAATATTGAAGAAATAGTGTAATGAAAACATCATATTTCTCTTCAATGGGAGCATTATACACTGAGAACCAATCTTCTTTGGACAGTGTTCTATTAAAGTTATTTATATTTTCCAGACTGTATATTCTTCTAAATTTAATAATTTTGTTAGAAAAGTTTTCTTTAACACTATGTATTTCCAATATTTGTGCATCATGATCGGAAATTTCAGTAATTACTCCATAAACACATAATTGATCTTTTCCTATATTAGTTATGAAGTTATCTATCCCTGTTTCACTTTTCTCAGTGATTCTAGTTGCAAATTTTATTAGATATTTCATTCCATGTGTAAAAAGTATATTATTAAATTTATTTAAACAACTGGATTCTTTTAAAATATTGATATTTTTTTTTTTTTTTTTTTTTTTTTTGAGGGAGAGGCGGAAAAATGCATTACGCACACAGGTGGCCAGCCTGTAGTGTGGGGCTCCCCTAAAAACGAGTTTACCCACTAAAAAACCTCCTCTACTCTTTAGGAATCTAACCTGGAATTGTTTGTCACATTACGTCAGGCTAGGCCTAAATTTGGCTTACGCCCGTGGGGCTCGCTCCTTATCCAGCCGCTCGATCAAGGGATCTGGGCCACTTCGCGGTCCAGATCGGTTTTCTTTTCCAGGAGTATGCCCCGGACGAACTGTGACAAACAATCCCAGTTGCCCTCA
This sequence comes from Neoaliturus tenellus, assembly GCA_030545055.2. Taxonomy (NCBI): domain Eukaryota; kingdom Metazoa; phylum Arthropoda; class Insecta; order Hemiptera; family Cicadellidae; genus Neoaliturus; species Neoaliturus tenellus. The sequence goes on along the minus strand of CM061537.1, from coordinate 61,648,524 downwards.
TCCTCCATAATCTTTTGGCAGACCGTGTCCACCGAAAAAACACCGAGTTTTCTTGTGGCCTCCAGGCGGGGCCTTTCCCAACGCGAACAGCGGAAGAAGGTGTGTTCCGCGTCATCGGGAACGCCCGGGCAGTAGATGCAATCCGGTGAACCGGTCTTGCCAATCCGGTTCAGGTACGACTTGAAATAGCCGTGACCTGTCAGGAACTGCGTGAGGAAGTAGTCCACCTCGCCATGCCGCCTTTCTACCCATGGTTGGACCTGCTCGATGAGTCGCGCAGTCCATCGTCCTCGGGTGTCGTGCTCCCAGCTGTGTTGCCACTGCTGGAAGGTTCGGGAGCGCTCTTCTGTTCTTGCCGTGTCCTTGCCGATCTCGCCTTGTCTCTGATAAATCGCTTTCCTCTCCCCTGCCAAGAGCTTGACAGGGATGACTCCGGCGACCACCAGGACGGCAGGCTCGGACACTGTCCGGTAGGCGGAACACACCCGAAGCGCAGCTTGACGCTGAACCCGGGCGAGTCGCAACCTGTAGCACTCCTTATCTAGAGCGCCTGCCCACACCTCTGCCCCGTAAAGGAGCACGGACTGGACCGCGGACATCAACAGACGTCTTCTGCTGGATCGGGGACCCCCGACATTGGCCATCAGCCTACTAAGGTAAGTGACTACCTTAGCGGCCTTGTCCGCCGTACGGAAGATCTGATCCCTCCAGCTTAACTTGGTGTCCACCATAACCCCAAGGTATTTGGCGGCACGAGTTGATGTGACCACCTCCCTTCCCACTCGGAGTGGCACGACGGTGTCGATCCTCTTCTTCGTGAGGATCACAATCTCCGTCTTACTGAGAGCAAGCGAGAGACCGTGATCTGACATCCAGGTGTTGACCACACGCATGACTCGGTTCAACTTTAGTTGGGCCAGCTCAACGTTGCGTGCAGCTATGAGAGCTGCGACGTCATCGGCGTACCCAACCAAAGTGGTTTCCTCAGGCATCTCGGACCTCAGGAGGCTGTCATAGGCAACGTTCCAGAGATCCGGGCCGAGTATTGAACCTTGTGCGGCACCAGAAGTGACTTCCACCGTCCGCGTTCCGTCCCTCGTGTCATAAATCAGGCTTCGAGAGCGTAGATAATCCTCGATGAGCCGCAACAGATATGCAGGAATACGAAAGGTGTTTCGAAGCGCATCCAACATATCGACCCACCTCGCCGAGTTGAAGGCATTCTTGACATCAAGCGTAACAAGAAGCACTACTCGGCGGGAGAAATGGTTGTGGCTCTCGGCTCTCTCCACAGCTCTCTGAACTTCGGTGACAGCGTCGATCGTTGACCGTCCCTTTCTGAAGCCGTACTGACGGGGGCATAAGTCCCCGGCAGCTTCCACGGCAGAAGTCAGGCGGGAACGGATCAGCTTCTCGAACAGCTTTCCAGCCGTGTCCAACATGCAGAGAGGCCTGTGGGACGACGGCAGCTCGGGATCACCTTTGCCCTTGCTGATCAGTACAAGCCTGGCTGTTTTCCAGGGAGCCGGAAACACCCCTTCTACTAAACATGCATTGTACATTCTCAACAACAAGTCAGCGTTGATTGAAAATACTTTCTTTAAAGCCTCACTGGGAATCCCGTCCGGGCCAGGAGCCTTGTTGCTCTTCAGGGAGAGAACGGAGGTTTCCAGCTCCTCGAAGGTGAAGAGTGGAATGTCCTCTACCCGTCCGAAGTCAACCGGCGGTCGCTGTGGATGTTCAGGAAACAACGCAGCGACGATCCTCCCCATGGTGGCGCCCTCCATGATGGAAGGTGGAGATCGGGCGCCGAGTTTCTGTGTTACAAGTTTGTAACCCAGGCCCCACGGGTCGGAGTCAACGTCGTCACGAAGTCTCCTCCAGCTATTCGCCTTGCTCCTGTTGATCGCCTGGCGGAGAGATTTTCTCGCAGCTTTATAGGCCTCCGACTTACGAACTCTGTCTGCGGGAATTCTCGCTCTTGTGGCGGCTCGTCTAGTTCTTAAACATGTTCTTCTGAGTTCCGCAATCTCTTCAGTCCACCAGTAAACGCATTGTTTGTCGCGTCGGGGTTTCCTTCGCGGCATAGACTGGTCGCAGGCCGAGACGATCAGTTCCATCGTGGATGTTACTAGTGCCTCGGCCCCAGCCTCACCAGGATTCCCCTGCGCTCCCCGAGAGATGACTTCGGTGAACTTGACCACGTCCAGTTTGTTGGTGTTCCACCGGCGTGGCCCTTCCCGAGATGCGGAAACTCGACGATTTGCCTGATCATGCAGGTCAAAAACGACGTATTGGTGGTCGCTACCCGTGTAGTCCTCCACAACCCTCCAGCCAGAGATCCTCGGAAGGAGCGACTCAGACGCAAAGGTGACGTCGGGGATCGTGCCTCTCTGCCCGGGGCGCCGAAAAGTAGGTGTGTCGCCCTGGTTAAGGACGACAAGACCGGCCCTGGCGATGAAATCCAGGATGTATTTCCCCCGGGAGCTGGTAGAGGGCATTCCCCACTCGACGGCCCTGGCGTTGAAATCGCCACCAATGACGACATGCCCGGTGGTGCCGAGAACGCACTCCTCTAGACTATCTATCTTGTCGCGGAAGTCCTGGACGGCCTCGTTGGGGGTGAGGTAGCAACTGAAGATAGTCACGTCCCTACACCGAACCCAGACGAATCCTCGGCCGCGCCCGTGACTCCGCACCAAGACATCTCGTGTATTACGTGCCCAAAATGCAGCAGTACCGAGGCTGTCGGAGATCCAAATGTTTGGGTCTCTGTCCCGATACTGTTCGCTGATAAGGAGCGCGTCAGCACCAAGTTCTCGGGCGAGCTGATCTAGAAGGTTATCAGCTCCCCAGGATCTGTGAAGGTTGGCCTGTAGGATGCGAATTACCGTCCGCTGCCTTTTGCCTGTTCAAGTGCGGCTCTGAAGGCACCGCACTGACCAGACCCAGGTAAGTGACCGAGGGCACTGGAGCCTGAATCCTTGCAGAGGAAGCAGGAGGGGCTCGAGGAACATTCCTTACGTTTGTGGCCCTGGCTTCCACACTGGAAGCAGTTGGCACTCCTGTCGGGCCCTTTACAGTTTCGGGAGGAGTGGCCGAAACCGAGACAGCGGAAGCATCTCGAAACTACCACCCTCCGTTTGAGCCTGCAACTGACCCAACCGACTCTAAGGTGCTGAAGGCTAAGCAGCTTATTAGCGTGCTTTTCGCCCATCTCAGCGACAGCCATCCGGAGTTGACTTCGGTTTGGCTTTGTCAGCCATACCCTCACTCCGTCAGCCGGTATCTCCGGGAGTGCCACCTGGATCGCACGGGTCACCTCATCTTCGGTGGAGAGGGCATCAAGGTCCCGAATCTCGACCGAACACTTCGGTTCTAGGGCCTTGATGGAGCCTTTGTCCCCAAGTGCAGTCTTGAGGGAAGCGGCAAAACCGATCTTGTCACTCGACTTCCCCAGTTCGAGGAGGACATCCCCGTTCTGGGTTCGCCGAATAGACTTGATAACGGTGTCGGTCTCTTCCGGTTTGGCCTGCGATCTAATCTGACCCAGAACATCGGCAAAAGATCGCCCCCCTAAGGGCTTGATCAAGATTGCCTCCGTCCTGGGCTTCTTAGGCCTGGGTTGTTTAGGCTTTCTGACAGACTTGCCAGAGGCCTCCCCAACCGGGTTTGAGACTTGCGTCCGCTCCACCCTCGACGCACTTTTCGAAGCTGCCTCCGCTTGCTTCTGCCTCCTCCTTTCTTTCTTAGACAGGCGCGTCTTCCAGCCCCCCAAAGGTGTTGAGGCAGAGTTTGCTGCCAAGGCAGGATTAGCCGCCGGAGCAGGAACCTCTGCAGGAGTAGCCGCTGGAATCATGACAGCGCCCGGGGCGGATTGAGTGGCCTGGACAGGAGATGTCTGCGATGCCGCAGTGACAAAAACCGGTCTCGGCACTGAGTCCACCTCAACAAGCTCAGGGCTTCCCGGCGAAGAACCGCTCTGCCTCTTCTTTCGCTTTCTGGCTTGAGTCTGGGACTCAGCCAGGTGAGCTTGAGGCGAAGCAGAGATGACTCGGTTCGTGACATCGCGCTCCTGCTTCACTGCCTTTAGCCTGATTTTCCGGCATTCCTCAATTTCTTCTAGAGCATCTTCGAGTTTCGGGATCCCCTCTTTTATCGCCTTGTTCACGTTCTTTTGAATTAAGAGGGCCTTGGCCATCTCCTTCAAAAGAGCTTTCATCTTCTTCAGACATGAGTCTTCCTCCTCGTGGGCGTCGTCCTGCTGCTGCCGAAGCATTTGCAGCTCGAATGCCGCACGAAGAGGGCTCTTCCTGGGAGGAATCCCTTGGGTATTGGCTAAAGGTGTTACCGGATTGGTCACCTCCATCACTAGATTGACCTCCACTTCCTTCTTTTCAGGCTCGGACGTCGATCCGGCGTCACTTACCGTCTTGAACGGCACCGGTGGGGGGGAGGTTTTAATTCCCACTGTCGGCGTCCCAGTCTTCGAGGTCGGAGACCTCTGCACAATAGAGCTTCGCCTAAAAGCGGCTTGCTCATTCTCCATTACGTTCTTCGTGTTTCGTTTAGTAGAATCCATGCTTTCATGTCACCAGCGCATCGTGCGGCAAGAGGCGGCCCTTCATCGGCCGAGAGCGGGTACACCCTCGGAGGTCTACCCCCCGTAGGAGATAAGACACCCCTACCCCGGATATCCCCTGCAATTACAATATACCTATACGATTTACTTAGAATAAGTAAAAGGTTGTCCAATTTTTCCAAAAATCCTGCTTGAAAACAATTACGAGGAGTTCTATATATGCAGGCAAATATTAACTTAAATTTTTTCATTTTAATTTTCGTGAGGCAACATTCAAATTCCTTTTCTTTTAATAGTAGGTTAACATTTGGTAATTCTATTTTCTTTGCTTTTATGTTATCTTTACAAAATATTGCAACCCCACCACCAGAAGTTTTTGTTCTTGCATAATAGCTTGATAAGTAATAGTTGTGCATGTGTACTTTTTCTATGTCTTCAGCTTTCATCTTGTGTTCACATATTGCAACTACATCTGGTTGAGTCTCATCTAAAGTAATATGTAGCAAATCCAACCGTGATGCAAGATCTTGTATGTTTTGATGAAATATTATTAAATTTTGTATACGTTTTTTCATCATGGGTCTACTCTTACTCCTCTCGTCAAAAGTATTTAAATATTGACTTTCTTTTGAATTATGTGATTTTAAACCTTTTGTCATGTTATTCCCATTTGTTGCCCCGGTTTGTAGTTTAAAGTCTGGGTTAGGATATTTTGAGACAACGTAGAAAAAGAAGACATGTTCTTTGCATTAGTGGAAGTGTAGCAGTGTTTGTCTTTGTCCTCATGCTTTTGCATATCATTATTATGACTGATAGTTAAGAAATCGCCTAGTTTTTTTCTTTTCATTTGTTTATGCAAGCTCTCCATTATGAGCTTTGCCAAAAGGCGTTTTCCCTTACAATTGATATGAAGGCCATGTGATGTAAAAGAACGACGATCTAATGTTCGGAGATCTACAATATGCAAATTTTTTGTTCTTGCAACTAATTCTTCAATATAACAGTTTATAAGTTCTATTTCCTTATGAACTGGACTGTTTTCACTCTTATCATATCTTTTTAAAATTGTAGAAATAAAGATTGGCTTGTTCTTTTTATCTAATTCCTTAAGCTTTCTTTCTAGGTGTAAAAAAATATCATTAGTCTTGCCATCTAGAGAATCATTTGTACCCCCAATAATTACAGCAGCATCAAATTCACTATTAATAGTATCTTCAATTACAGATAGCAAGGATCTATTTGGCATGACTTTTCCTGTGGCTTTGACAGTACCATCACTTAATAAATTAATGTTTTTTGATATTCCCCTACCTTGACTGTCTGACATCATAGCCAGCTTTAAGTGAGTGGGCCTATTATCATGAATATTATAATTACAATCGTTTGTTATCTTCCAATCGTTATTTATGTTATATTGGTTGTTATTTTTTATTATATTCTTGTCTTCTTTTATATTATGATTATAGTTTGGAGTCACTGATGGATTTTCATTTGATATTGAAGGAGTCAGTTTCTCGTGTACACTCACTTTGTCGTTCAATATAGATGGATCATTTGAGTTTGCTTCTTGGTATAGTCCTGGCATATTTCCTTGTGAGAAAGATCTACTTTTATGTTCATGTTGATCATGGTAGTCATTTTGTTCGTTATAATCATCTACTCCTTGCTTCAAATTATTGTTAGGAATTGTTTGTAATAACAGATTCCAGAATAACGTTTTGCTCATGGCAGAAAATATATCTTTGTAAAGTAAAAATGCTACTAAAGATCTCTTTAGAAATATAAGTTCTTGTTTAATATTAGGTAATTCCAGTTTTAGGATGTCTATTTTTTTCTTTGATAAAATGATTTTACTTACTAGCAAATCTGTTATTATAATGACAAAAATACCACAATCATCCGAATTAATTTGCTGGGGTGTACATATTTTTTGAACAGGTAAATTGTTCATACCAATATGTTTAGAAAGTTTCCTTGCTATAACTTTGGCATGTTTGTAATTATAGTTATTGATTGAATCGAAATAAAAGAATTTTTTATCCAAGTTAGAATAAAGCAATAGACTCCAATGACTACCAGCTTCGACTAGCACTGCTGGAGCATCATTTACGGGTATAAATATGAAAGAGTCTGCATGCAATTTAATATCTTTCATAATTGAACTAGGGTCTTCCATATGTTTGATTGCGAGTGCCATTGAGTGCATTAAATAGATGTTTTTGCCTTTCAAACATTTTTCTGAAAATACTTGAAAATATTTATATATTACATCATCTGTGATCCAACCTTTGCAGTAATCATACATATTAGAAACTTTTTGTTTTTGCATCATATTTGGTTCAGATGTATTATTATTTTTAATTAAACTGTAATTTAACATATTTTGCAAATATTGTTTTTTACTTAACCCTGGCTCATTAAGGCTTTCCTTATGTGTGGCCTGTATGTGGGATTTGAGTCTGTGGAAAGATTTATTACAAATTGGACACACCTCTTTTTCATTACAATTTGCATTACTTGTATTGACCGGTCCAGGATTTAATTCAATGTCTCCACTTTGGATGATTAATAGACAAATTGCAAAATATCTATTAACATTTTTTGATATACGGTTTACTCTGCTTTTCCTCTTCATTTTTCTGGTCATTTTAGGCAAATAGTTAAGATTGGTTTTCATTATAGAATTCTGGTTAAACACTACCATGCACAAACATTTTGTATTAATGTTGCTTTTGTCCTTTAGGTTTGATGTAGGCTTAATATTGAGTAGTGCTAGTAATGATAAAAGAATTATAAATTTCCAAATAAAGGGCATTTTAACAATCATCTTGTGAGTATGCTAATGAAAGTCAGTGTACAAGATATAACCTAAAACAATACTGGTCAAAGTAGAACTTATGATTTGGAAATTGACTTATCAACTTTTAAGTAATATTTGAGTATATATAGATAAATATACCTTAAATGCTTCACTACACTTCGTAATATAGTTAACTTTACCGTCAAAACAATTTTAAATTAAGTTTTTTCAGGAGATATTTTTTGGAGTCACTGTTTTGTTTATATGTTAACTTCATCCATATCATTGGATAGAGCTCGGCGAGAAGTCGTTTCTAAAGTAAACTGGTGAATTTCCATCCAAACAGAAAGGCCCTACAAGCCCTTAAAGTTCATTGCTTGGGAAATGAATTGATTTAAACAAACAAATAAACAAAGTATAGCAACGAGAGCATCTATCCATTCATAACAAAGATGTTGTGCTACTGGTTAACGCAATACTGTACCAGCTGACTAAAAAGAAAAAGAAAATTATTGAGCTATCTAGAAATGTTTATTGATAAACATCAATAATTGTGGATACTTTTTAAACTGTTTTAGTTAAACAAAAGAACTTGACGATAATTTTGATTAATGCATAAGATATATTTAAATAATTTTGTTTAACTTATCAATGTAGACTTTAAATGACTGTAATAATTAATTTCTATTGTGCAATTCTAAGTTAATTCAATTAACCTATGGAATTGAACTATGGGGAAATTCAGTTGAGAGTAAGCAAATATTTAAATTGCAAAAACAAATTATTAGAGTAATGTGCAAAAAACATCCAAGAACCCACTGTAAACCATTATTCCAACATCTAAATATACTGCCATTGCCTTCTTTATTCATTTTCAAAAGTCTCATGAATATTTTCAATAATAACATCAATATTAAAAATATAAATAATGATCATGAGTTTAATACTAGACATAAATATATTAATTTCCATTTCCCGGCTCATAATACAAGTCTCTTCGAACATTCTCCATTTTACATGAGTATAAAACTTTTTAATTCTTTGCCAAACGAAATAAAAAATATTATTGATGAAAAGAAGATAAAAAAAGAAATCGGAAATTTTCTTCAAAGGGAATGTTTTTATTCATTAAATGAATTCTTAAATTATAAAAATAACAAAGAAAATTAAGAAAGTGTATCATTCATATTTTTTGTATTAAAAAATAATAATTGAAATGTTACAATTTAAAAAGATTTTCATTGTTTCATTGTTTTAAGGCCATGATTTCAAAAAATTAGTATTAGAATTAAAATTTGAAAAAGAAAATTATTGTATTTATAAACACTAGTGGCTTCTAGGGGCAAAGGCCCCTAAAAATAAAAATGGTGATGTTGCCTCAAAAACATAAGTTTCAATTTATCACCTTCTTGCAGTATTACTGTATTTTTCTCAATCTGTAGTGTCAATTTACACGTTTGAGGTTTCTAATAAAATATTTCCTAATCTTGACGAAACTTTTTAGCGGTATCAAATCAGTAATCTACCAATAAATTTCCCCTGCATACAGTAGTCTATTTTGAAAAAAAAAAAAGAAAAATTATTGTACTATTATACCAGTACCAGGGGGACCGAGCTTAAGCTCGGTAAAATTATTACTTTCGTTTCTCACACAAAGCTCGTTCGCTCCGCTCACTCGCCAGGCGGAAGGTTTGCTGCACATTGGTAGATTTCCCTAAAACTACAGGTTAAAGATGTAACACATTGGTTTATTTTATCTACAGTTATCAGCTGATTTTTGTTCAGTTAAAAAATTTCCATAAGGATAACATGGGATCTTTGAAGGGCTCTAGCGCGAAAACCGGATTTTTCCCAGCTATGGGACCAGCTCCAATCGATTTCTGGTGGCCAAAACCCCCATATTCCAAAATTTGAAGGAAATCGTCGGAGCCGTTTTTGAGATAATTGTGTAAGCAAGCAAACAAGCAAACATTGCTCGTATAAGAGTATAGGATTGAACACGGTAAAATTAGTTTTAAAATTAAACATTTTCTTGATAAGGTTGTAACTCAAGTAAATAAAATAGTTCAAAACAACATAAGCCCATTAATACTGTACACTCCTTCGCCCTGGACTCCTGTGCCCCCCATTCCCTCACACTCGCCGTGACTCCATGCTTCCTCGTGCCCCCGTTCACCTCTCCTGACCCGTGTTTCCTGTAGCCCCTATACCCCCGGGGACCGAGTACCCCCATGCCCCCGTATCCCTTGCCCCCTCATGCCCCTATGCCCCCCATTCTCCCGTGCTCACATGCTCGCAGTTCTTCCCCATGGCCCCCGTGACCTCTATGTTCATCATTCCTCCCCAATGCTCCCCCCCCCCCCATTCTCAACCACCATCCGTGCCACCGACGTCTCTAGTACCCCTTGTGCCCTCATTCCCATGCCCCCATACCCCAGTGCCCCATGCCCACCATTCCTCCCCATGCAGGCCTAACCCAAGTGCCCCCGACAATCCTCGTGCCTAAATGCTCCTGCACCCACGGTACTCCCGTGCCCACATGCCTACCCTTCTTCCCCATGGTTTCCATGGCCTCTATGTTCCCCAAGCCTCCCCCGTGCTCCAATGCCCATCTGCCCCCGTTCCTCATACCACCTCAGTGCCCAATGTGCCTTCCCACCCCCGCGCCACCACGTGCCCCCGCGCCTCCCATGCCATCTACCCTTTTGGCCATCGACACCCCTAGTGCCCCATATGCCCCCGCACCCCTGTGCCCCCGTACCCTATATGCTCCCAACATATCATTCTCGCCGTTCCTCCCTGTGCCCCTATGTTCCCCATGCCTCCAAAGCGCCCCTCATGCCTCCCTGTCTCTAGTGCAACCGACATCCTTCGGGCCCTCATATCCCCGAACCCCCTGTGATCCATACGGCCCCGTGCTTCCACCCCGCCGTCCCTCCCCATACCTCCGTCCCCTCCTGTGCCCGCCAGCCACGGCCCCTATTTCCCCCATGTCTCCCCCCTTGACTCCATGCCACTGACGCCCCTCGTACTTTGATTTTATAGTAGGATTCACGAAAATAGTCCGATGAGAGACGATACATTGTTGCCAAATTTATTCTGAAGCACATTTTTATACTGCATTACACATAGTAAACATAATCACAAATGACAACATTGCAGGGCGAGAGGGGGTGAGGAGGGACACAGCTGTTTAAATTTCCATCGGACTATTTTCGTACATCTTACTATAGTCAATTTTGTCTTTTCATCAATGAAGTAGAACACTGATTGATACTGTTAGTTTACACACACTATCATTTACATGAAAAGCTCCCCGTCTTTATGGATTAACAGGCGTTTGTTTATTGTTTTCCTACGACCTACGTAAAGAAAGAAGCAGAGAATGGATAAAACCAAAACTAAATATTCCTCATACCTAGGTTATCCAATGTTAGTAGTAGTAGTTTAAATAAAATGATTCAGTTGAAAATAAACAAACACTCAACAAAACGATTCAACTCTTCAACTCTAACTACTAAATAGCCAATATATAAAGCAGTAACGTAATAACTAAACGACATTTTTGAAGTAAAGACAAACATTATATCAACCATGCCACGTCCAAGCCAATTTTAACTTTGGTATTTTCAGTATAAAAAATCATTCCACTCCTGTTTTCTTAATGACATAGATGGGGTCACGAAAATAAAATCTCCTGTGTGTCCATAATCCGTTCATGAACATGAGTGTTCTCCTTTTTTATAGTGCATTGCAAATTTTAAAAGTTATAACGATACGGTTATCTTAACTCAAAATATCTGCTCGATAACCAGCTGAGTTTATGATAAAACACTGCAACATCTGCTTAATCACACGTGTAGATTCTATAAATCGGCTTCCCATTAGATTAACATTGGAACTTCAAGGTCCAATGCGGCGAAGCACAGGTAACTTTTGATAATTCTGGTATTATTCCTTGCGTCCTTGGCCCTCAAGCTTTAAAATGAGCCATCATACGTTACCCTATCTTTCTTCTAACTCGAGATATTTCGTGGGGACCGATTCGCTTACGGAATTATATATATAGATTGCTCTATGACGAAAGTTGTGTAAGCAATAAAGAATTTGTATTTGTATTTGTATTTGAAGATGAAGATACACATTGTTTTATTCAGATTTTATTGAACTTTCTGTCTGAGAATGTTTTCGGAAATCTACTAAAGTGTTTTTAACCATTGAATTATGCGTAAAGCCTTAGACGTTTTTCATGTTGTGCATAATGGTATAATACTGTATGGTTCTTAATACCGTGTATTTTCGGTGTTTTATTTTTTCCATTGAAATATGCGTTATTATTTTCTATTCTTTTATTTAGTGACTTATAGTTTACCTATCGGACATACAGTACCATGAAATGTTTCGTATCATTAAAGTCTGTTGCTTGCTACTTTTAATGCCTTTCACCATGCCTGCAATAAGAAGAAGACCAAATAATTACAGGAACCAAATATACAACCGTGACCGTTTAAGAAATTGGCGCGCAGATAATAATCATGAAATAAACACAGACTCATACAACCGGGCTTTTAGAATGCCAGCCGAAGTTATGTCCTTCACTATCGGAGGAATGGACGAAAGATGTACTGCATGTGAAGCGCGGCATTTTAAATGTGAAGCGAACGGCAGGAATAATTGACTCTACAAATTGTGTTGTCACAAAGGAAAGGTCGTGTTACCAAATTACACTCCATCCAACTTCATACAAACTCTTATCGAAGGAGTGAATTCGCTATATTTTAGATTGAAAAATAAATAAAAAACTACTTAGAAAATATCAGGTCATATAACTCAGCATTTGCATTGGTAAGTTCGGAATCACACCTGGATGAGTCTGTTCTGGGAGGGATATACAATTTTCGTATACATGACAACTTTTAGAATTGTAACTGCCTGCTGAAAATCGCCAACCTAAATACGCTCAAGTGTATCTGTATGATGTAAACACGGCTACTGATCAAAGAATGAGCCATCAACCAAACCAAAACTGTTTGAGATCTTTAATGGAAGAAATCGCACTATGTTTATGTACGATCTTTTAAAGCAGTGGCAGACGTTTGCCAACAATCCAACAACCACGAAGTATTTATGTACATTGTTTTGGATAAAAACTCTGATCTGAGACAATATAACAACGCAGTTACAACAGACGTCGCTGCTATATTCAGGGCAAGAGACGGTCAACCACCAAGGGATTAAAGTTTTGTAATATATTCCAAATCAAATGGAGTTCGACATGTTTCTGTGCTCGATCCTTCCTTAGATCCAATGGCCTATCTACTTTTGTTTCCAAGGGGTGATAGTCGTTGGCACCCATTAATGCAGCATAAACCTAGAACATCGCGTGAGAGAAATCGACTAACAATTCTACAATATGCTTCACACAGACTTGCCGTGAGAGAGGGATTCAGCCTACTACATCGATCACAAAAACTATTCTTGCAATGGATTGTGGATATGTATATAAGAGTTGAGGGCACAAGATTAGATTTCATTAGGAACCATCAAAGTCAATTAAGACCTGACCTGTATCTCAACGTTTCTTATTTTTTGCAACACAGCAAATGGGGGACCAAAATGTGCGTCTTGGTAGGCAAGTGATTTTACCATCTTCTTTTATAGGGTCCCCTCGGAATATGAATCAAAATTATCTTGATGCTATGGCAATAGTTCAAACGTTTGGTAAACTCTCACTTTTCATCACAGTTACGTGTAATCCAAAATGGATTGAAATAGTTCAAAACTTAGAACCTGAAGAATCAGTCCAGTTTAGACCGGACCTAATTGTGAAGGTATTTCACAGCAAGTTGAAAGAATTAATACCAAGCATCATGAAGGAAAATATATTTGGTAAAGCCTTAGCAATGATATATACGATAGAATTTCAGAAACGAGGGTTGCCATATGCACATATATTATTAACACTAGATGAAGAAGACAGAATTCGTGATGCAGGAGACATTGATGAAATTGTCCATACATACCTATCTTCCTGATGCACAAAACTACCCAATGCTTCACAAAAAAGTTAAACGCCACATGATTCATGGGTGGTGTGACATCCTAAATCCACATGCTCCCTGTATGAAAGAAGGGAAATGTTCGAAAAATTTCCCAAAGTAATTTAGTGAAGCTACAAGAAATATTTTGAATGGGTACGCCATATACAAAAGACCAGACGTACGTGGTAAAACTGTAGGCAATCGTTGGTGTCATTCCCGATATTTACTCACGGTCAATTGTACGTGGCTGCAAGCCGGGCTAAATCCTTTGACGGATTAAGAGTATTTGTCGAAGATGCAAAAGACCAAGGTCATCTTGCTAAGACAGTAAAGTTTACACAAGAAATATCGTTTACAAAGAGTTGTTGCAATGAACGAATCATAGTACTGTTTTCCATGGTACAGTGTGTATGAAAGTAATTTTTGAATAAAATAAAAAACCAATACAATAAGGAGTTTAAATTTGTTATTAACATCCTAATTAAATTGCTCGATTTCGAGCAACGGGTACACTAGTTTAATTAAATAAGCTAATTTGATACTTAAAAGTTTGACAGAGAAGTCAAAACTCGAAAGTAAATAAATACTTACTTGTATGAGTAGAACATTCCCCACGAATATCCACCAAATTAGTCTTAGTCATTACAAGTCTCGGTATCCTACCCTCATCACTCCTTCTTAGATGAGCAGAAAATTCTTTTTCCTTCATAAGTTCATTTTTCAAAACAGAGCACTTCTTTTCACTTTCTCTTCTTGCTCTCCTTTGCCTTTCATACTCTCTTTTCAGAGCATCATATTTTCTTCTTAAAGTTTCAATAATTTCCTTACTTGAATCATCACATAGTGGTTTTTTTGTTTGGGTCTCCAAAGAGACTAAATTTTTGTTCAGATCATCCCTCAGTATCTTGAGTACAGTGATTTCTTTATTCAACGGTTGTTCAGTGGCTGCTTTTTCAAGTTTTAGCATATCGTAGTTTTCTTCAAGACTCTGCAGTTCATTATTTGGTTGTTGAAGTTTATTATCTTTACTATTTATTTCTTCAAGGAGAGACCTAAAGCTATGCCCAACTTCATCCATTTTTTGTTTCAAGTTTTCATTTTCTGATTGCAGTTCATAATATTGAGTTTTAAACTTTCAAGCTCATCTCTGATCTTTATTGCTCCATCAGAATCTTTCATCAACATATTTTTTATTTCTGTTTTAGCGAATTTCCCATAGGGAATAAGCTATTACCGTAGGTCTCATGGTAAGACCTAAGCCCGGGACCATGTTACTTTTTCGTTTTTAGGTGCGCAGAGACCAAAAATAATAGTCATAAAAAATTTTATATATATATATATATATATATATATATATATATATGTATGTGTCCCTAGGCACGATAACTCTCGTAAAAACGGTCCGATCAACACCAAATTTGGTAGAGATGTGTAATCCTACGTTTATTCGGATGAGTTCGTAAACCAGACATATCGACCTACCAGAAGGGGTAGTTTTGGGGGGGTTTTGTACCCCAAAATTGGGTTTTTTGCATTTTTCATATGTAAATTTTAAAAATTTTAAATTTTTATTTTGACTATTGGATTTAGCTCAAAAAACACACAATTTAGTATTTTGAAGTTTTGCTCTATCTCCATTGGTTACCGAGATATTACAAAGTCTAAAGACAGTACATTGTATTTTGGGGCTCCAATGTTAATCTTATGGAGAATAGGGATGTGTTAATATTTCACTTATTAACCAATATTTTTCGATGAAACTTAGTATTCAGCTTCATTTGGTTGAGATTCATCCATTTATGGTAAAAAATCTTGGTTTTTGGGCTTATCATGGCAGCAAACCTGCATACTCTTTTCCCATGTTAATTATATGGAGAATAGGAAAACTCCTTTAGCAATGGACAGATATTGATGAAACTTAGTACATGGCTTCATATGGTGGAAATAAATTTTTTTATGATAAAAACCTACATTTAGTGTTCCCCATGGCAGCATACCTGCATACTCTCCCTATATTTATCATAAGGAGAATAGACATTTATTTCCCTATTTATGAGCATGTGATTTAATTTGGTTTACAGTTTTATGTGGTCAAAATTAATATTACTAATTTGGAAATTCGCTGAGTACGCAGGTCTGCTGCGACGGGGAGTATTTTGCTTCTTTGACAAGCGCTCTACGTCTTTCTTTAACTTTTGACAATTAGTGGAAAGTTGATGGTTGGTAGAAAGGCCATCGATCAGTTATTTTATGGTGAGAGAGAGATTCCTTACTAACAAACAATCATAGAGATTGAAAGTAGTAAAAATTAAAATTAGGTAAGTAGGTAGGTATAATTAGGTAGAGTGGTGGTAATTATGAATTTTCCCAGTCCAAGAATTCATTGACACTATAAAATAGATGTTCTAATAGCCGCGTTTTTAGCTTCATTTTAAATTTTTCTGTATTTTCTTCCTTGATATTTTGAAGTAAAACATTATAAAATTATGATCTAGAGTAAGATAGTTCTTTTCAAACATTATCATGCGGTGGCTTGTAAGATTGAAATCATTTTAGCATGTCTGGTTTTTTTTGCATGTATTCTGTTGTTTTTAGCATTATTGATTTTGACAGCTAATATTCAGCAATCCATTACCGGTACATACAAGTTAACGACAGTCATAATCCTCAATTCCATAAAGGCATTTCTGCAGCTTCCTCTCCCATCTAGACCCATCATCATTCTAATAGCTTTCTTTTGCAATATTAGTACTCTTTCGAGTTTTTTAGCTGATGTTCCGCCCCAAACAGCAATTGTATAGGCTACCAGGCGCTCTCGAGTAGTCGATCGACTACTCTCTTATCACTGACATGGGCATTCGTGTTGTGTACGGTTTTGAAAGTGTATTCAGTGTTCAATACTCATGGACAGTCACTGTAGGATCACTAACTGATGTAGCAGGAATACTCCAAGAGCTAGTTTAATAAAATTGACAAAGTAAAACAACCAAAACAACAAGTACATGAGTGGATATAATATGCAAGAAACAACACAAGTTAACCAAGTTCAAGAGAACAATATAATCCCAGCAAGGCACAACCAGTGTATCTAAAACCAACATGCTCGAAGGTCATCATAAATGCCATCCTCCACATAAAAGGAAGAATCTAAGTGAAAAACGATGGGTGGTGGTGTCACAGAACCCGGTGCTAGTGTTATCGATAAACCCATAAGTGATTTCATGACAGCAAACTGGAAGTATTATTTATTGGTCCAGCAATTTTGGGATCACCCGTTGATAGAGATGTTCTCCTAAAAAAGGGTGATGTCCTGTTAAAATACTGATTGTTGTAAATTAAACTTATAAATCGTCTAATTTTTATAAATTCACTCATTATGAAAATAGTTTGTCATTTTAATGGGCAGTTACCTAGTGTAAAAAAATAATAAAACACTGTATTAAATCTAAGTTGCTTTTATTAAACTCCTAACATGTGAACATTGTTATATTCAAAGTCATACGGTATTTGTCAAGTCAACAGCACAAGACAGTAAATTCCCTTAAGGTAACGGATGGGGTTGTTTATGTCTATATTCAAAGGGAAAATCATCTATTTTCCCATTCATAATGAATACAGGGCTGCCATGAGGGGGAGGGGCAGAGGGGGCAGATTGCCCCGCGCCTTTAGAGACAAGGGGCCTCGTCTTCAGGTTTTTTTACGGTAGCAAAATTTTACCGCTGTCTAGGCTATGTAGTAATGCCATTAATGTATTTTTGAAGATCTATTGAAATATTCAAACAGTAACAAAGTATAGCCTATGACTTGAGTAGTAATCAGCCTGTATGAGTCCGCAATTTGAAGCTCAGTGTTAGAGAACAGACGCTGCGGCGCTCTCATGCCGCCTCATGCCCCATGCCGCCATTAGAGAACTACACCACCACGCCCGTAAGTCCACCTGTAACTTAGTATACGCGGCTGTGACATTGTGGTACGCCCTTTATTAGTAGTGCAAGAGGTATCGGAGTAAATCCAAAAGCAAGTTTACAGTTCCTGATTATTTTTGGGTTTGATTGAAATGAATGTGGTTTTTCAAATTATTTCATTACAGGGTGTCTACTGATATCTCATTTTGGAATTCCAGTATATTTCCAGTACCTTTTTTTTCAAAAAATTCCAGTATCACTCCCAAACTATTAATCTGAATATGGAAAAACATTAACAAAATTTTATACATATAAACAAATTTAACATGGATCTTTGTATTACGATCCATGTTCAAAATTCTACCTGATTTGGACTCTAATTTATTTAATAAATTACCCTTATTCCATAAGATTAAATTGAAACTTTGAAAGCCCGTTGGGCGTACCCCTGGAGGCTGATGTGAATTTATAATGGCATTCTCCCCAGGATTTTAACCAGCGACCTTTCACTAATTGGGCTGACATGTTTACCAACTGAGCTACTTGGGATGAGTATATGACCCCGTGACTGCAGTTGGACTGGTTGTGGTAGAAGTTGCAAGGGATGAGTCTGTGGCTTTGGCAACAGTCAAGGGGCCCGATAGCCTCTTCCTCCACCATCAGCAGATTGAGGTTTGCCTTCAGAAAGTGACTCTTTTTCTCTGGAGCAACTCAGCATAACCTCTTAATCCTTGTGGCCGGTAGGTGTTGAAATATTGAAAATTGTTGGAGGTGAGCCCAGCATCCCGATCAGCGGACCAAAGCTCTCTCGATTTATGTAAACAGCCCCCCCCCCCTCAATGGTAAAAGCGCTCCCGATCAGCGGATAGGAGTAATCTAACAGCAGTAAAGTGAACTCCCGATCAGCGAACAAAATCTCTCTATTTACATAAACAGCCCCCTTCCACCCCCCCCCCCCCCTAATGGTAAAAGCCCTCCCGATCAGCGGATAGGAGTAATCTAACAGCAGCAAAGTGCTCTCCCGATCAGCAAACAAAAGCTCTCTCAATTTATGTAAACAGCCCTCCCCCCATGGTTAAAGCGCTCCCAATCAGCACAGCGGTATAGAGCGCCCTTGATTGGGGATGAAGAGCGCTCTCAATTTGTGAGGGGAGAAAGGAAAAAGGGACTTCTTCGCGGCAAAGTAAAATTTACAGTATGGACAGTTTTATCAATTGAGGTCAAAAATATCAATTTTCGGTTGTTTGCATTTTAATATGCTCCATTTCGTCCTTTACCGGTTTAAGTACATTATAAAACACTTGTAATGGAATAAAACATTCAAAATAATGATTAAAGTAGTCGATGTCTAGCTTGAGAAAAGGTACCTATTCGCGCTTATGGAGAAATAACATTGCCGCAAACAGGTCCCTTTTCAAAACCAATCTAAAAGCTATGCTACACTTTGAAACCTGCATTCTGACGAATTCTATCGGCTACAAGGTGAACTACAACGAGTTAATTGTAAATATAGAACATCTTTCAATAAATAAAAACCAGAAAATGCCGTCCAGATGTCGCTTTCGGCAGTTTTGCTATTCGTTATGGAGAAATAACATAGGACCGCGAAGAGGTCCCTTTTCTGAAATATCCACTTTTCACGACATGCTTTGATAAAAACATTATTTTCTTGAAAACTACTGTGAGTTAAGACAAAAATATGTGTTCCCATTAAAGAGGACATTTACAGCTTTCTTTTGGTACCAAAATCGTTTCTTAAATATGAAAGTAAATGTTTTATGCTAATTTGAATTTTCAAATAGATTTTTCTCAAAATGGCTCTTTTTTCTCATGTAATTTCAAATACTATATCTTTAACAAAAAAATCGTAGACTCGCAGGACTTGCGCCAAATTGTTAGGAATTAAATGAGGAATTCAAATATATGAATAACTCAATATCGGAAATTGCCGCGAACAGGTCCCTTTTTCCTTTCCTACTCACATTTACGGGGTCTGGTCCCCCTGATCACCAAGGATTTTTTTCTTGGTGTCTAAGATTAGACACCAATTAGGTTATTGAGGCATTCGTGAAAGAGTAACCAATTGTCTTGTAAATTTTGTTGGCAAAGAACTGTGAATGGTATATACATTTCAAGTGATTTATTTGATGATTAATTGTAAATAACATATAGGCATTTTAGATAATTTAAATTATTCTTTTAATAACAAATTAAGTAAACTGGGGGGGGCCTCCTTGTTTTCGATATTTTGTCCTAATTGAAAGATTGAATTATGATTAGATATTTTCTAAGATTCAACAACTGATCATTCAATTCAACGATATACGTGTTGCAAAAAATTTTTAGAAAGGGGGTTACTAAACATCTGTAAACACTATATTTTACTAATCAGTCAGAGAGTCGTCGGAGACCCATTGTTCTTAACACTGCACAGTTGAAATTCCTCAAAACAGTATTAATTTTTAGGATAGAATGAATAGTCTAACAACATCTTTTGAAATAGGTGTCAAGCTTCAACCTTTACAAACTTTCCAAGGTTATTTAGCTGTAAAGTGCAGAATAACATGCACAAGTGTTTGCTTGTGTTTAGCCTATAGCAATCAAAAAACAATATAGCATGTGTCCTATCTCTAGCCATTTTACGTCTGTCTCTCTATACAGGTTGAGTTTCTTAAAGTGATCCAATAGCTAACTTTTTTATTCTATATCTTACAGTATACTTCTTATGGGGGACCCCCTTTACTTTTTTATTTTGCTTTCAGGTATGTATTTCACTTTCAAAATTTCCCGCCATTTTTCCAATATTGCGGCCAACTTTAAAATTTCTTATGGAACACCCTACATTTTATGGTGTTTTTGAAATTTCCATGTGATTTTAAGACTTTTTTATTCTATGTAATTTTTCTCTGAGCCCAATGGTTAGGGAGCTAAATTCAATTAAAGTTCATTTTTAGTTCCATAAGAATAACATGGGGCAAACTTTATCTGCGCATATCTCCGAAACCATTGATTAAAATAAAAAAATACTCAAGAATAAAAATGTCTTAAATTGATGTTTTAAGAACACTTTTTCATAATAACAAAAAAAAATTTGAAAATTTTATTTTTTGCCCGCCATATTGGAAAGAAATTAATTTATGCGTAAACAAAAAATTTTAGAGTAAAATGATCTAAAAAAATAAATTTAAGACATTTTTATTCTTGAGTATTTTATATTTTAATCAATATTTTTGGAAATATGCGCAGATAAAGTTTGTCCCATGTTATTCTTATGGAACTAATAATGAACTTTAATTGCCTCTAGCTCCCTAACCGTTAGGTTTAGAAAAAAATGACACAGAATAAAAAAGTCTTAAAATCACATGGAAATTTCAAAAACACCATAAAATGTAGGGTGTTCCATAAGAAATTTTAAAGTTGGCTGCCATATTGGAAAAATGGCGGCAAATTTTGAAAAATAAAATACATACCTGAAAGCAAAATAAAAAAGTAAAGGGGGTCCCCCATAAGAAGTATACTGTCAGATATAGAATAAAAAAGTTATTTATTGGATCACTTTAAGAAATTCACCCTGTATGTATTTGTATTTTTAGTTAATCTATTATATTTTTGAAGCTACATAAGGTACAGAATTCAAACTTGGCACAATTATTAAGTGTATTCATGCTCAAATGCAAATGAATTTTGTTATTTCTAACTTATATGATTTCAAAGGGCGCACCAAAACTGCAATCAAAAACCCAGGTAGACATTGAAATTGCGATCCTTACCCCAAGGGCGAGGAACAGTAAGTAGTTTTTTTACAGGTGTTAACTGTGAAGAGGTTGGTGTAAATTTAATAGCATGATTACCATGACATGAAACTATAACAAAAGTGAATTAAAACCAACAAGCAAGGCTCGGTTAACCTGGTACTGTAGTTTGAAAAAATTTTATCAAGACACAAATAGTTGCAAATTTTATTTCCTAACCAAAATTATTGAGATTGCTAAGATTGAACAATAGAGGGATTAAAATTTGTTTTTGAGAAAAATGGTTTATGATTTGGTTATTGAATCTTAGATTAATCCGTCGATTCTTGTTTGATCATTGCAAACTTAGAATTTTTGGTTAGACAATCAAATTTTGCAGTTTTTTTGTAACTTGTAAAAATTACACTTTTTATGATATTTATCTTTGAAGATGATAAATGGCCGCCATTTTGAAACTGTAAATGTTAGAAATGTCTAAATTTAAAATTACTATTTGAATTTAAAAAAATTGATTTGAAACAAAGCAACTTAGGTATATTTCCAACTTAGATATAACATTTGCATTTGTGTCTCAATACACTTAACATTTGTACCAAGTTTTAATTGTACTTCAATAACTTCAAAGATATAGTGGAATTAGAAATTGGAGACAGACAGAAAGAGGGGAAACTAGAGTTATGACACAAGTTGTTATATTCTATGTTTCCTAGTTTTGACTCCCAGAACAATATGACAATATGTTAAGTCTGTAAAGGTCAAAGCTGGACACTCTGTATTTACACATACCCCGCAATAACGGGTTTTTTTCTAAAACATCTTTTAAATAAAACTACCATCCTGTAATTACCAGCACTGTACTCTGTGCAAAATGTAATATTTTGTACCATCTAAATAAATATAACAGTTTTGCTGTCATATAAAAATAAGTAGAACCATCACTTATCTGTTCAATAATATGCGTCTATTAAGTTTATGTACTTATAGTAAAAAAATTTGTTTTCATGCTTAAAATTATTTTTTTAAGTTTCAGTTTTTAAATGAAAACATAATCAGTTACTATATTAAAAATATGCAACACAAAGTGCAAAGAAGGCTAGAGAAACTGAAAGTGAATAATCAAAAGGCACACACCGGTGCAGACAGAGGTGTGAAATCGACTTTTGTGACGTCACCGTTGGAGGATGACGTCACGGCGGCGATGTGACCGGGAGTAACCTCTGGACGGCGGCCTTGGCTGCCCCTCCCCCCGCGCCGCCCGCCAGC
The DNA here is from genome assembly GCA_030545055.2 of Neoaliturus tenellus. Lineage (NCBI taxonomy): Eukaryota > Metazoa > Arthropoda > Insecta > Hemiptera > Cicadellidae > Neoaliturus > Neoaliturus tenellus. Next base: position 61,626,181 of record CM061537.1, on the reverse strand, counting down.
ATCACCACTCCTCGCTCGGCGCGATCCATGACCTTCCCCAACAACGCGACGGCCGCGGCCAAGGCGCTAAATTTACACCTCCGCGCCCAGACAAAGGCCTCGCCGGCGGCACCAAGCTGAAAACTGAGTTGGAAATTGGTAAAAATAATCAAAATGAGGAGAAAGTGTTATTAAAACAATTCCAATAACAAGTTTAATATTAGGACGACGCACTTCAAATATCTAAAAAAATATGTTTCCCATGCTAATTGGGAAATCAACAAAAACCCTATATTTCGTTTATTTATTGCCAAAATTTGATAAATTACATTTTAATTGCGTTAGTTATGTTAGGTTATGATTGTTTTTATCGTAAATTGAGAATTTTTGTGGGAAGTGGATGAAAAAGACAAAAAAAATTACTTTTTGCCATCCCTAAGAAAATGTTTAAATTAAAATAACTTACGTCTTAATTATGGTTATAATAGAAGTAAAATAACCGTCATATAGTAAAATAGTTCGTCATATGTATGCCGAAAAAGGCAATATGAAGGATATCACTGTTTGGAAACCCTAATCTATATCATTAATTTAGAAAATGGTTTTTATTTATACGATCCTGCAGTGAATTTCTTGTTTCTTCAACATAGCCATATTCTTTAATTTTGTATTATACTATAAATTTTGAGGTAAGTTTACCGATAAATGTCCTTCTAATGACAATTTTAAGTACTGATAGTGAAACTACATGACATTAATGATCAATCTATCATTTTTTGTGAAATCTGAAACCTCAATCAACAGTGAAGGTAAAGTATGCTTTATAACGTTATGTATAGTTTTACCCAAAGCAGCATGACCTACACCGATAGGAGATCACCTGTAAAAATTAACACTCTTCATTGTATTGGTGAAGGGGTACTGTATCACATAAAATTTACAGCTCTATGTTATTTCTTTGATATCGACTGGCAATGATAAGATAAAGATAATAAAATATTTAAAGAGTAATATACTGTACGATTTGTTAGGAGAAATTATATGTATATTTTTGTATTCTATATGTAGTAGGCCTTAACACTGTACAGTGTAGATTAACAACTATAAAAATACCAATTTATTATTATCTCCATTTATTGCAAACTGAACAGATATACCTATCACTTATTTTCGAAATGCTTAATAAAATTGGTACACTATATAATATATATCTTATAATATTAAAGTTTTAAGTTAATTATTTCTTATAGGCTAGTTAATTTTTATTGATGCCCTAAACAGATTTCCTAAATTATAATTTTTAGTAAAAAATCAAATTAAACAAATTGACTGTAAAGAGAAAAATAAAATATGTGTGAATTACAAACATAAGTTTAATTAACGTAAAAAGTCTATCGTAATACTTACGTGTGCAAAATTTTATTGTTACACTATTTAGCACACACAAAAAAAGATTTCATTCCATCATAATAACATCCATTGTTTAAATAAGGCACTAATATTCACTTATATAATATTCACCATTGTTATTGAAGTTAACGTAAATTTTGACTAATCTTTTAAAAATGTCGATAATTATCAATAATTTTAAATTCAATATAACTCTTATCACACCTCAAGTGAATGACTTTAAAAAATATTAATTTTTGAAACAATTTTAAATATTTATAAATCTTGTATTTTAAAATAGCTATAAAAATAAAATTAATTATTAATTTTTAGTTAAATATTTTCCGCGTGTTTTCGCACCGGCGGCGTCTGCCGGCGAACTGAGCCGGTGACGATCTCTAGGCGAACCTCAGGTTTTTTGACATCACTCCAGTGCATCTCCTACGTCATCGTTGTCGTCACCGAAAACCTCGGTTTCACTTGCGAAAACTTTTTTCAAACTTATGCACTTGCGAAGTCGAGTCCAAGAGCGGGGATGTTGCGGTAGGTCGTTGACCGTACACCCCCCAGACGAGAGTCCGCCAAAAGTTGGACTCGCCCGGCGCAATCTCCAACCATGACCTGCCTCAACACTAAGAAGTTCTACTCGCCAGACTGTCCTGTACGCGAGAAACTGCGGAGCTTCTGCAAAGTCGAACTTGTTTAACCCTTTCTCTGTGCAGCGCCGACGTCATCTCTAGGATGTACTTTGGTATCAGGAGAGCAGAATGTGGCAGAAACCGCGGCAGCGCCACTGTTCCGAGCGTTCCCGCCATTCGTTCCTTGCATTGCCGCATTATTCTTGCAATCTGCAAATCCCCAATAATTTCTTTTCTTTTTTATTATTATTTTGAGTAAGCATTAATTTATATAATATAAAATACGGATTTAGGTAGCCTACTTAATAACATATTTATACTTATATTATGGTTTCAAATCTGTAATGAAAGTAAACATAATTTTAAATTGAGTTTATAATAAAATTTGCTAACTACAACAATCATAAAATCAATCCCGTATTTTAAAAGATTTTCAAATTTTTTTGTATTATTGGGAAGTGCTTGGTCTATACAGTTTATAAGTTTAGTTTCTGCCAAAAAATTATGTAAATCGGGTTTAAATAAAAGTCATTGAAATTTGAAATTTTTCCTTTAGAATAACATTTGGATTGAGTTGAGCCAACGAGTTAAACTATTACTGTGCGTATGTCTACTATGGTTTAAAATATTTTTCAAATACCGTAAATGTTCAATAAATGTCAAAAGTTTTATGTTTACGTTTTGAACGTAGAATAAATATGAAAAGTTTTACATTATTTGACTTTGACATTTTGAAAGTTAAATAATTATCAACAATTTTACATTATTTGACTTTGAAATTTTATTTTGAATATCAAATAAGCATCAAATAAATATCAAATTTTTTATTAGATGTAATTTGACATGTTGAACGTTTATTTGCCGTAAAAAAAATTTAAGAAGGTTTATTTTCATAACTATTGGTGTGGTGTCTTAGATGTAAATTGAATTTTTACTCAAGTCTTGTATTGTGTCTATAGGATTTACGGTTTTTAAGGATGCCTGCGATCAGCAGTAAAGTGCTTGCGCTACTGGCGGTAAAAAGCTTCCGCTGTCTGCGGTAAAGAGCGCTGATATCTACCGTTATGAACGCTATCGATCAGCAGACACAAGCACTCTTAATTGGTGGTTAAGGGCGCCCACTGTTAGCAATAAACAGCGCCCCTATAGGCGGTTGAGGACGCCTTAGATCGGTGGTAAAGAACGTGCGCTATTGGCAGGAAAGAGCATCCACTCTCGGTAGTAAACAGCGTCTGCTCTCTGCCGTAAAGAGTGCTTTCGATCGTTGGACACGAGCACTCTCGATGTGGTAAGGGCGCCCAATATTGGCTATAGAGAACTCCTACATATGGTTAAGGACGCCTCCGATTGGAGCGGGAATGTGAGTCAGCTCTTGGTCATAACAAAAAGCGTCCCTGATAGTGTTTTCTTTGTGACTTAACCAGGACCCTAACATAAAGTAAATAATTGTTGTGCAAGTTTTTTGACAATAAATTAATAATGTTTTATATAAGTATAATAAGGGGCGTCCATAAATTACTTCACCTGAAAATAGCGGGAGGAGGGGGGTGTCCAGATTGAAAATAACGGTAGGGTAATGTGCAAGGGGGGGATCGGCTTTGACATGACGTCTTAAAAAAATGGTGTTTTATATCAAACTAGTGGCTTGTAGGGGCAAAGGCCCCTAAAAATCAAAATTGTTATGTTGTCTCCAAAAATAATTTTCAATTTATTACCTCCTTGCAATATTAATGTATTTTTCTCAAGCTGTAGCTTGAATTTACACGTTTAGATTTTCTAATAAAATATTTCCTAATCTTGACAAAACTTTTTGACTTTATCAAATCATTAATTTACCAATAATTTCCCCTTCATTGTCTATGTGTACTCTCTATTCTGTGGAGAAAAGAAAAATAATTGCTCTATTATACTAATAGACGCGGTAAAAATAGTTTTAACCTTAAACATGTTCATCATGAGTTTGTAACTAAAGCAAATAAAACAGTTCAACAGAACATAAGCCTATTAATACTGTACACTCCATCACCCTTGACCCCTGTGCCTCCCATTCCCCCACACTCGCCATGACCCCATGCCTCCTCGTGCCCCCGTTCACCTCTCCTGACCCGTGTTTCCTGTACCCCCTATGCCCCTGGGGCCCAAATACCCCCCATGTCCCCGCACCCCCTTACCACGACATGCCCCACATTTTCCCGTTCCCACGTGCCCGCAGTTCTTCCTCGTGGCTCCCGTGCCCCCTTCCATGCCACCGACGTCTCTAGTATCCCTTGTGCCCCCATTCCTATGCCCCCATGCCCATGTGCCCTCTTACCACTTGCCACCGACGGCCCTAGTATTTGTTGTTATTAATTTTTATTTCGGCTAAGCATAGTACCCGAAGTGCCAAACCACAATTATCATGAAAAATTTGGCAATCATTTTCAAAATTGGCACCATTAATGACTTTCTGTGTACCTACCTACCTTACACATTGTTGAGAGTTGACTGCTCTTACTGAGAAAGCTCTGTTTCATAATACTTTGTATAACTAAAGACTTATATTTGTACCTTCTGTAACTGTAACAGGTATATTTTTGCAAGGTGAGCGAAAAACACCTTATAATTAATTTATTTCTTAAAACTCTATTGGCTTGTGGATCTGACTGAGGATATTATGTGGGTGCAATATAAAAAGACAACTAATGTAATTTTGATAATATTAATTATAAAATTCTGTCAACATTGTGAGTACGCATATAGTCCGGGTCATTTGGCGAATGACCTAGACAAAATTGGCCGGGTAATGAGACCTAGTGGAATGAGTTTGGTATGTGTCCCTGATCATTTGGTAAAAATTCCCAACTTTTCCCATGACAGGAACATCCGCCATTTTGGAAAATGGCAGAAAAAGTTGATTACAGTGTAAGTGTTTACTAAAATGGGATTTTCATAAAGACCACACCACTTAGATCCACCCAAAAAAGTTTATATTGTTCACAATTAAATACTGTACAAGAAAATACCATATTTATTGGCATAAATCATGTTTTAAGATTCAATATGTGCACTGAAAATTAATATTTCGTCAAAATTTTTGGAAGTTATTTTGGTTCTTTGTAATTTACGGCGTTAATATCACAGATACGATAATTTTAGCCCTTATAAGAATTGTAGCCCTTGGAATTCTGCATCGATTGCATATATAATATTCTTTGTTGGAATAATAATAACGCTGATACGGTGCCTTAAAGTCTAAAATATTCACGGCTTTCAAAGGATTAAAAATGGGTTTTTTGCATTTATGGATCTCCATTTTCTAAATTCAACATTTTTAACTGAAACCATTTGAAAGAGCTTAAAAAAACAAACAAGTTAGTATTTTGAAATTCGAACTTGGCTTGAACGGGTTACGAAGAAAAGCCAAAAATAGATTTCCCATGTTAATCTTATGGGAAATCAACTAAACCCCGTATCTCACTTATTTATCGGCATAAATTTATAAAATTTGTTATGTACATTCACTAGGTAGGGTTTAACTTATATTTGCTTACAACACACATATTTCGGCAAACCTACATACTCACCCCCATGGGGTTTATGGGAAAAAGTGCCGAATATTGATACAATTTGATATTTACCTTAACTAACCATTATACTTCCTAACAACTAACATTTGATAACAACATCCCATTGGAAAAAACCTACATACGCATTTCTACGGTGTTTATGGGGAAAATACAAAATCTCAAATTCCTTAGGAAATTCGCTAAGTACGCAGGTTTGCTGCGACGGGGGTATTTAATAATATGACGAGAAAACTATAAAAAAATTAATTTAATCAAATAAACCAATTTAATCTTGATATTTAAACCAAGATATAAACAACGCAAAATTCGATATGCCATTTTTCCGCTTGCATAGTCCACAATAGATGGGTATATAAATTTCAAACATTTGATAACAACATTCCATGGCAGCAAATCTACATACTCATTCATAGTGTTTATGGGGAAAATAAAAAATCTTAAATTCCTTTGGAAATTAACTGAGTAGCCTACACAGGTTTGCTGCTACAGGAGCATTTGACAATAAGACAAGACAACTATATACCTACAATTAATTTAATCAAAATAAATATTATTTTTACAGATTGCATGATATTTAGTGAAAAGAATATTTTGATGTAAATATGTAATTTAATTAATTAATACTTTGTGTATTGTGTATCAAGAACTCATTACAAGAAAGTTTAAATAAAGAAAATTAAGTACCAATCAAATTATAAATAGATAGTCAGACATTTCAGATTATAATACTTATGTTATTTTTTTTTTTTTTTTAATATATATCAATATATTTTATATCTTAATAGATCACCTGAACCTTCCAGTAAAAATGGAAAAACTAAGCTTAAAAGGGAAACAAAGACATGGTTATTCTTAAAAAAATTTGCCATTATTTAAAAAATGCTGAAAAAAAAACTTAGTAAAATTAGTTTAACAAAATTAAATAGCGTTTTTACAGATTGCATACTATTCAGTTGAAAGAGTATTTGATATTTTGATCATTGAGTCATTAGATGCAGGTGTATGTAATATCACATACGGTAAGTAATGGGGCCTAATGAATTATAACATGATAATAGTTGGAAATTACAGGTAGTTAAAATTAAAAGAAATCGTTACAGGTAGTTTAACGAAATCGACCAATGGTTTAAAGCTTTAAGTGGTATGAGCTTTACGAAAATATCATTTTAGTAAACACTTACACTATAGGTAATTAATTTTCCGCCATTTTCTAAGATGGCGGACCACACCAAAATTAGGAAACTACCAAATGATTAATTAAAAGTTAAGCATACTATACCAAAATTAGGAAACTACCAAATGATTATTAAAAGTTAAGTTTACCATGTATTGTATCTATTATAAAACTACCCATCTTTTTTTGTGAGTCGTCTGATAATTTTAGGGCCTACAGAGATGATGTCCTTGCTAGCGAACGGCCTCACGAATCTAAATTTAAAAAATATTACTGTGTATTAATTTGAAATTTATATACCCATCTATTGTGGACTATGCAAGCGGAATAAATGGCATATCGAATTTTGCGTTGTTTATATCTTGGTTTAAATATCAAGATTAAATTGGTTTATTTGATTAAATTAATTTTTTTATAGTTTTCTCGTCATATTATTAAATACCCCCGTCGCAGCAAACCTGCGTACTTAGCGAATTTCCTAAGGAATTTGAGATTTTGTATTTTCCCCATAAACACCGTAGAAATGCGTATGTAGGTTTTTTCCAATGGGATGTTGTTATCAAATGTTAGTTGTTAGGAAGTATAATGGTTAGTTAAGGTAAATATCAAATTGTATCAATATTCGGCACTTTTTCCCATAAACCCCATGGGGGTGAGTATATGTAGGTTTGCCGAAATATGTGTGTTGTAAGCAAATATAAGTTAAACCCTACCTAGTGAATGTACATAACAAATTTTATAAATTTATGCCGATAAATAAGTGAGATACGGGGTTTAGTTGATTTCCCATAAGATTAACATGGGAAATCTATTTTTGGCTTTTCTTCGTAACCCGTTCAAGCCAAGTTCAAATTTCAAAATACTAACTTGTTTGTTTTTTTAAGCTCTTTCAAATGGTTTCAGTTAAAAATGTTGAATTTAGAAAATAGAGATCCATAAATGCAAAAAACCCATTTTTAATCCTTTGAAAGCCGTGAATATTTTAGACTTTAAGGCACCGTATCAGCGTTATTATTATTCCAACAAAGAATATTGTATATGTAATCAATGCAGAATTTCAAGGGCTACAATTCTTATAAGGGCTAAAATTATCGTATCTGTGATATTAACGCCGTAAATTACAAAGAACCAAAATAACTTCCAAAAATTTTGACGAAATATTAAATTTCAGTGCACATATTGAATCTTAAACATGATTTATACCAATAAATATGGTATTTTCTTGTACAGTATTTAATTGTGAACAATATAAACTTTTTTGGGTGAATCTAAGTGGTGTGGTCTTTATGAAAATCCCATTTTAGTAAACACTTACACTGTAATCAACTTTTTCCGCCATTTTCCAAAATGGCGGATGTTCCTGTCGTGGGAAAAGTTGGGAATTTTTACCAAATGATCAGGGACACATACCAAACTCAATCCACTAGGTCTCATTACCCGGCCAATTTTGTCTAGGTCAAGGCCATATTTTGGCTAAATGCCCCGGACTAATATTGTGAGTAAGTTATGTTAAAAAAAATAAACTTAAATGATTGATTTTTTTACACTGGTCAGTGTCCTCCCCACTGTTTAGCTCTGATATGATCAGGGGCACTATTTACTGTTGATTAGAAGGCAAAGGCAAATGTTAACCACCGGTCAGGGGCGCTTTTACCACTGGTCAGGGGCCATATTTACCTCCAGGCGCTATTTACCACTTCGAGGACGCTTTTTACCAGCAGTTGGGGGGGACAATTTAACTCTGATTAAAGGCACTATTGACCGTTGATCAGGGACGCGTTTTACTGTTGGTTGGGGGCGCAATTCAATTCTGATCAGGTGTATTTTGCATACCAGGGGCACTGTATCACGCCGGTTGGGGTCGATATTTAAGGCTGATCAGAGGTGCTATTTACACTTACTTGGGGCGCTCTTTACTGTTAATCATGGGCGCTTTTAACTGGCAGTGGAGTACACTGTTTACCGCCGGTCGAGAGTGCAATTCAACTCTGATATGATCAGAGGCGCTCATTACCACTGGTAGGGGGCCATTTACCTCCAGTTCGGGCACTCTTGATCAAAGGTAGGGGGCACAATTCAACACCGTAGAGGTGCTATTACCCTTTGATCAGGGGTGCTTTTAACCGTTGTTTAGGGGTGCATTTATTTTACTTATCATGGGCACTGTCTCACGCCGGTTGGGGGCGATATTTAAGGCTGATCCGGGGAGCTATTTAATTATGGCTATTTGGGGCGCTTTTTTGAGCCGATCAAGATGAGGCTGTTAACCGTCTTTTGAGGGCGTGGATCAGGGGCCTGCGCTCTTTGCCCTCGATCAAGGGCACTGTTTACCACCGGCTAGGGGGCGTTTTACTGCCGATCAGGGGCGCTTTACCGCTAATTAGGGACACTCTTTACTGCAAATCAGGGAACTCGTCTCCTGGTTCGTCTCCGCCGAGATGGCGCCCCTCGGGCCTCGGTGCCCTAGGCGGTCCCCTATTTGGCCTATATGGTAGAGCCAGCCCTGCCATATCCATTTCTCAATAGGGAGATGATTTATTACTTTTATAACTAGCTTACCCGGCATACTTAGCAATGCCAACTTGAGAAATTTTTTTCACTTCAGGTGAGCTCGTTCACTACGCTCACTCGCCGTCAGGTTTTTAGCTCGTTCGCTACGCTCACTCGCCACAAGTCTATAGTAGGTATTCTATGGGTTTTTATTGCCAATATTCCCTTTATAATTTAAATATGAACATCTGTTTATAAAATTAATATTCCTTTATGTAATCATCATATCTTAGAGTACAAAAATGTAGCTTCCATAAGAATAACATGGTAATTTTGAAGACTTATGGGGCGAAGCAATATAGAAGAATGTGGATAAAAGAAGTGTTCTATGTAATCTTCCTGGCTCTAAGCTCCCTTCCCTCAAATAAAAAAAAATAGTTCAGCCGTTTTCGAGATAAAAGTGGTGTAACTAACATGACTTTCTTTTATATATTTAGATATATCTATTTTATAAAATTATATTTGATGAATAATGGAAACAACTATTTTGGCGCCAAACTGTTGTCTTTTAATATCATTACTCTATGTTATAAGTCGAGAAAGCATGAAGTTCAATTTGGGGACATTTTTTCTGTCACTCTGTGTTTGTTATGATACATCGATGTTTAGAAAATAATAATAATAATAAACTTTAGGTTATTCAAGTGATTGTTTTTGCACTAACGATTTTACGTTTGTGTAAAAGTTCTGTGAGTTTTGAAGATATCGATTTTTGGTTTTCACATTATTAATTATGGTAGCCTATTTAATTTGACGCCTAACCTACAATGACTGACTCGGATGTATCAGAAAAGCCAGTAGAAAATAATGAGGAAGTCGACATATACTCTGACGTTTTGTCCGATCATGATAGTTTGATATCCAAGGTAATACAGGAATTGTTTTTATTAATATTTTATAACAATTGGTAGCCAAGGCCCCTAGCCCAAGCAGCTCCTAACCTATACCTAGGCTATCTCAATACTGGTGCCTATTCGAGTTATTATGAAGTAGTATTAGGCCTTATTGAATTGCAATATATGAGTGGAGTTGCATAACTAGGCTACCATACTATCTTTAATACCTTTAATACCTTTATTGAAATGGCGACCTAACTCAATAGGTAGTTTAAAGCCAAGTATGAATGAAGGATGAGTGTAGGATGATTGTGGCGCGATCTTGTAGTCTTGTTACTGACTAAGGCCGACATTCTCCTTAGACAGGACTGTTAATTCATATCCCAACAGCCAATGGTATCTAGGGACCTACAGTTTTAACGTGGGATCCGAACCACAATTTCAACCTCCCATATACGAATTGGTCTAATTATGAGGATGGTACTTATGGATGAACTAGTATTCACTAGTGCGGACGTTAATCCCCACCAGGGAATATCGCATCCACAAGCATATGATTATCGAATGAAAATATCCGATCAATATAGCCTATCGGCAAAACTTTGTTATCCGTCTATCGTAGGCCTATTAGGCTAACTATTGATTCAACCTAGACCTAAATACAGACAATCTACCCATATTTTGTTTAGCTTTTTATTTCCATATTTCAGTTGAAAAATAAGTATAAAGTAACATAGGCTTTAATTTATATCAATAAAATCAAATCTCCAATAAGTTAAACATAAGCTCAACTTAGGCAAAATTTTAACAAAATGACATTATTTAAGATAAACAATTCCCAATGTATCTTACTTAAGTGTTGTAGGCTATACTCTTACATTTAAACCACAGTTAGGCCTACATTTAATATATCGGATTGATCGATATTTTCATTTGATAGTATCGTAGCACAGATATGAAACTGCACAACAATATGTTCCGGTTTTTGAATGGTTGCGTTTAGAATTCACCCAAGAAATTCCAGGGTATTTTTGACATCATAAAGATGTTGGTATTGCCCCAGAGTTGAAAATTACAAACAAATGGTGTAAATACCTCATTCACCAGTTCCTAGAAGAGGTCTAGTGCGACCCAGGTTTCAATGCTTATATGAGAATGAGAATCTTTATTGTCCTTTAAGCATTTACATGCAATTGGGTTCGTCATCTTAGGCTAAAAATACATAATATTTATCTAGCATATAGTTCATGTCCTTATGCTATGCACACCATGCAAAAACAAAACCATGCAATCACAGCAAACAAAAATAAAACAGTAAACCACTCAGATTTCAAAAATAGCTACTTACAATATTCTTTGGGATTTCAAAAAATTCCTCAACTGAATACAGTGGGTGTGCCAATAAAAGTTCCCTCACACTCGATTGGAAAGATTTTGTTAACTGGTTCCGCGCTCTCATAGGCTAATAGTTAAACAATTTCAGCCTTAAGATTTCCTGACTGGATTGAACTTTCTTTAATCTTACAAAGGGCACATCAAAACGATACTTATTTATAGTGTCATAACTGTGAACATTCTTTCTACAGACAATGCTGTCTTGTTCCTTTTTTGCTGAAAACAAAAGAAGGTTTACATAGAGACTGAAAACTTAGCATCATCATCAGGCAAGCTTTGAAAACGTGTTGTTCTGTTCGTGTTTATTTATTTATTTTAACTGTCATGTGTCCGTGTGATTTTATGTTTTGTGACTGTGATACTTTTAATCTCTCAACGACATCCATTGGATAGAAGTGTGAAGGAGAGATGTATTTAGGGATTTTTTATTAGATAAAAGACTATGAACATTGTGTACTTTAGTAGGAGGCCGCAACGGTCATGACTAGAGTCAAGGTCCCGCTGGATGGCAAGGCGCTTTGGAGGTAAACACTGGGTTCGTCGAACTGAAGGTCAGAGGCGAGGTGCGATCTAATATATAGGTCAACTTGCTTGTAGTTGGGGAGTACGGTGCCTGGACCCGGGGCGGTCGTAATCTTTTCCAGATATTTCTGAACGATTGAAAGAGTTTGCTGTACTTAGAGGCACACAGTAGACGGGCATCCAACTGATCGTGCAAATTGTCGAGCTCTGTTTACGCACGACATTGGACGGCCTTGCCGACTCAGCAGCCTACTACCACACACTGCTGGCCGTGATTGTAGCGGTCTAAAAACAACGCTGCCTGTACAACAATATTTTGTATTCTTTTTCAATTCTTTTTTTTTTACAATTTTGTTACAATTTATTTGTTTTTACAAGTTTTTTAAGAAACTAGTTGTGGGGTTTGTGGTAGATAAAAAAAAAAACGTTTAGAGTAGGAAAAGTAATAGTAATTTTCAGTTTAGGGGTTTTTTTTTTTTTTCAAGAATAAGAGACAAAGTTTAAATTGTATTTCATTATTGCCAATATACCCATTTATTAATTATTGTTGATATTGTATTTAAAAGTCATACTTTGAAATAATTTTGGGCAATTTTGCCAGACATTTAACATTTTCAATTTCAATTTTGTAACAAAAGGTCTGATAATGCTTGGCTGTAGGATTTTCCAAATTTGGGGTTACATTAATTTAGTTATTTTGTTGTTCCCGGAGGATAGGTTTTGTATTCCGGTTTCGGTGTTTTCCGGGAGCCATTTCCGTAAATTAGAACCCCTGGCTATCTATAAATCATCGATTCCTTTAACATATGTTTTCCCTAATGGAGATTTTAATTTACCCATCCTTGATTCTTTCCCATTACCTACTTGCCCCTTCCCAAACGTCCGGATACAGAAGATGGCAGCGGCGGCGCTCGAACTGAACCAACTCGTCAGGGATCTTCAGCGGCGGTCGACTGCTCTCCATCGATCTTCGGAGGACACGAGAGGCCGGCGGGCAATTGAGACAATTGGGAACATTTTGAACTGGTGCTGTGGGACGGCAACGGACACTGAATTACATACACTCTCAAAAAACGAAGAGACCGTTAACAGACATATGAATTCGATGCAAGAATTACTCAAGAATGATCATTTGGACCTGGTGAAGTCAGTTGGAGAGATGAAGAATTTTTCTGCGGACGTCACGAGGGTTTTGGGGAAGGTTCACGCTGCGATGGATCTTCTGAAGACAGATATGAAGCAGCGGGTGCCAACTGAAGAGGCATTCGGTTTTATCATGTCACACATTGTCCATGTCCAGGCCCAGTTCTATTATTCTCAGGCTATTGGTTTACGGAACAACGCTCAGGCAGATTGCAGGGCAAACAGACTTCCGGCTTCGCTCGTGCCAGAGGATGTGCTGGGGAAGGATCTTCGGGGGCTTGCCCAAAACATCTCAAGGGACGGATACGAGATTGCCCTGCCGTTGACTGACGTCAGCGTATTTTACGCCCTGCCGGTCACAACGTGTAAGGTATCACCTACAAAATTTGTTTTAACAGTTAAGGTCCCAGTGCGTAGATCACAACACAACTGGGACCTTTACGAATACATCCCTTCTCCGATGGCGTGGAATGGATTTACGTGTTCCATGGCGTCGGAAACCATCTACGTGGCTACGTCAGGATCGAGAACAACTACGATCACCGGCTACCAACTGGAGGACTGCAGACCAGGAGCGACACGGATGTGCAGGCTCCCACGACAACAGAGGGGGTCTGTTTTCTCCACGGAGTGTGCGGAGAAGATGCTGGGACAACGCACCGTGGAGAATCTGCGAGGTTCGTGTCCATTCTACTGCAGCCCTTCGCATGGTGGTGTTCTGCTGACACAGGTGGCTTCCGACTCCTACGTCATCACAAATCCAACTCCTAACCTAACTTTATCCTGTAAAAATTTCTCCCAAATCTTACCTTTTGATGTCCCAGGGGCCTTTGAAATTACGGTAACATGCGACTGTGTTTTGACCGATGGGGATGTAGAGTTAATTTCCAGGCAGTATCCTTGTTTCGCGATGACCGGTAGTCCCTCAATTATTCATATACTGCCTGCGGCGTGGACCTCTTTGTCAAATTTAACTTTTGATCCTTTGCTGTCCGATTCTAAGTATATTTATCAAAATTTTTCGCGTATTTTAAATTTAAATTGGCACCCGGCGCCTCCACCACCTGTAGCGAACCCCAAACCTTGGTCCGTCTACCACTTTAGGGAGCGTAGCTAATTAACTCTAAAGTAAATAGAGATAAATGTGGGTTTCTACTTAATAACAGATACACGTGTTTGAGCGGACCTTTCTTTTAATCAAAACAAAAACCCTGTCTATACAAAATACAAAACATAAACTGGACTCTAATAATTCCTTATACAAGATGTCTTCTCAAGCAAAACAAAACAATAATATTCTCTCTTAAAACATTTACTCTGGACGGCAAACTCGCTCTGGAGGTAGTGCAATCTTGGTCAACTGAGACTTTAATTTAAACTCAAACAAACTTATTTCTTCTTAAATATGCTACAGAAATTAAACCCTCTTTCCTTAAAAACTCAACTTCTTCTTTAAGACTCAACCCAAAAGAACTTTAACTAACTCTTAACACGAAAACCCCAAAAACTTCTAACAGGGCCTATTTTCCCAAAATCAACCAAATACGGTTACTCACCTACGACCGCCCCGGGTCCAGGCACCGTACTCCCCAACTACAAGCAAGTTGACCTATATATTAGATCGCACCTCGCCTCTGACCTTCAGTTCGACGAACCCAGTGTTTACCTCCAAAGCGCCTTGCCATCCAGCGGGACCTTGACTCTAGTCATGACCGTTGCGGCCTCCTACTAAAGTACACAATGTTCATAGTCTTTTATCTAATAAAAAATCCCTAAATACATCTCTCCTTCACACTTCTATCCAATGGATGTCGTTGAGAGATTAAAAGTATCACAGTCACAAAACATAAAATCACACGGACACATGACAGTTAAAATAAATAAATAAACACGAACAGAACCGCGCGGTTTAACATTTACTGGCACGGGTTAAAAAACGGTCATTGACTGTGTGGCGAATGGCATCCAGCCCACAACTGCTCAACTGGTGTTGAGGACATCGTTGCTGTTGCTACACATTAATAGCAACATGTGTAGAGTAGAAATATCAGACATTATTTTAGCTTTGCAAAAAAATTCCTCCCGTTGCAGCACACCTACTCAGCTAATTTCGAAATTAGTAGGCCTAATATTAATTTTTAGCAGATGTACCTGTAAACAAAATTTCATTACGTGCTCATAAATAGGGAAATAAATGTCTATTTTCCTTAGGTATGGTAAATATAGGGAAAGAGTATGCAGGTAAATACATGGGGAACATTAGAAGTAGATTTTGCATATAAAATTTATTTGGACCATATGAAGCCATGTACTTTCATCAATATCTGTCCATAAATAAAAGAGTTTGCCTATTCTCCATATGAATAAAATTTGAAAAGAGTATGCAGGTTTGCAGCCATGATAAGTACAACAACCAAGATTTTTTAACATAAATGGTTGAATCTCAACAAAATGAAGCTAAATACCAAGTTTCATTCAAAAATATTGGTTAAGTGGTAAGGCCCTAATAAGTGAAATAATAACACATCCTTATTCTCCATAAGATTAACATTCTTGCCCCAAAATACGATGTACTGTCCTTAGACTTTTTAATATCTCGGTAACCAATGAAGATAGAGCAAAGCTTCAAGATACTAAATTGTGTGTTTTTTTAGCTAAATCCAGCGTTAAAAAAAAAATTTAAATTAAAAAAAAAATTACATATGAAAAATGCAATAAACCCATTTTTCCCCAGCGCTTCAAGCAACCAGTATAACTTAATCTTTACTGGCAAGTCTGGTGGTTTTTGGGGACATGTGAAATAATCGAGTGTCTCCCAAAAATCTTATAGCCTACTATTAGCATTGACTATATACACTAACGTGAATAGACATAGCATCTATAGGCGTGTTTGAAACCAATCTACGGTGGTGCGATCTTCTGCGGTGTACATGAAGTAGAAGTAACATAAGATAGTTAAATCAGTATTACCCAATGTATGTATTGTAGAACATACCAAGGTAGGTTACACTTACAGCTTATTGAAGCTGTCCAGCACCTTTGACGTAATTGATTTTGTTATTATTTTTGTTGATGTCGCCTACCTCCTTCTCTCCTTCTCATTCTAGATTTCTTGGTATAACCACTCTTTTTAACGACGATGAAAAATTACTGATGGTTATGTTTATGTTGTGATAAAGTGTTTTGCAGCTCTGTAAATCCAGCTGAATAATTACAACATAGATTGCAACGCGTACACGCGAACCTTTCCAAATTTCTGTATTAAACAAAATGCAATGGATGAGAAGTCTAATTACCTTATTGTATATAGTTAATGCTATATTAGTCTTTGGCATCACATACAAAACTTTGTTCCCTTACTTGAGCAGTTTTCCCACAATTTCTTACACCTGAGCACAACTTACTCGCCGATGCGACAGTGATAACATTTGATCATCATGTCAAACTTGCAACTGTTTTTAATGTTTTTTTTCTTATTTGAGTTGTTCTTTTGGACGAGTTTGCAAGATTTATTGTGTGTGTTCAGTCTTCATGAAAGTATAACGCTCCTTTCACACATCACGGTTTTGCCCGTACGATTAAAAACGGCACGGCGGTCATTCCAATAGAATCTTATGAGACCTTTCACACAGGCACGGCGACGGTTTTTATAAGATTGTATTGGAATGTCTGCCGTGCGATTTTTAATCGTACGGGCAAAACCGTGATGTGTGAATGGAGCGTAAGGTATTTTATTTTTCTGCGCATTTGTGGCTATCCCAGTGTCACTGCATGCTAGCATGCTACTTGCAGCGGCAAACGCGCTGTGCCACTCAAACCTGTCAAGAACCTTTCTTGATACTTAGTCTTATAAATTTCAGAGTTGCCCCACCGAAGCAACTCTGAACGAACGTGAAAAATAGAATAGGCCTATAGAGTAAATAAAATTATCCAACGCAAAGCAACGTGTGATCACAAATTGATGTCTAATGTAAAATATTAGACTTTTAATGAGGGTATGAATAGGGTTGGAGGGGGCGGCAAATGTAACCTCTGCCTAAGGCGGCAAAAGTGCTAGCGCCGGCCCTGGTCCCGGGGAGTTGGGACAGTTGATGTATAGCAGGGTGTAGAATTGGTTGTGACCAGTGTTGGGGAGTAGCGCGCTACTGTAGCGCCGCTACTTTTTTAGTAGCGTCAGTGTAGCTCCGCTACTTTTGAAAATAAGTATCTTGTAGCTGTAGCGAGCTACATTTTTAGAGTAGTTGTAGCGGATTATTTAGCTACTTTTCTCGCTACTTTGGTTTCAATAAACCATAATAATTGTGTTCACATTTCATCATTCAGGGCTTCCAAATAAACACGAGAGAAGGTTAGTCAGCTGTTATGTTTTTCGCTCGTTGGGATTGAAGATATTACTTTCAATCCACTGCCACCACCACACGCTCCAATTGCGTACCATAACCACAAAGTGAAAATCACTAGTCTTGTTCTCTTTTGTGTTTGCTGACCCCTAGATGCACTACTAGCGCTAGTAGTATTCTATACTATGCGCCTATACGGTACTGCTGAATGCTGAATGTAACTGCTGAATGCTGAACTAAGTTTATGCTTCCGCACCGCCAGGATCGCTCAGGTCAGGATTTAAGGAAAGGAATATTTACAATAGGCCTAATGAGAAACGACGTGACGTCAACGAATTCAAATAAATAGCCAATTGTTGACTACTGGAATGACGACTCAACAACATAACCTCAACCACCTTGATTGATGTTAGATGTTGATGCGAATGTTTACCGTACTTCACAAACTCTACTTAATTAAATTTGTACTTAATAATTTACAGAGTAGGCCTACTTCATACTTATATTCCGTTTCTGTAGTATCAAATCTAACAATCGACATCGTGGCAATTAGTAGGCCTAAAAGCGAGATTGGCGACAAAACTGAAGAAGCTGGTCCTCTTTGTGTGCATACGCCAGCATTAATCCTACCGTGGCCGGTCTAAGAAAAATGCTATAAACTGAAGATAACTTAATAAATATATTGTTGTTTACGTCTTTGATGTAAGTCTTTTTATTCGACAATTTATATTTTCATACCACTATTCTGTATACATTATCTAGGCTCCATAAGAGACACAAATTATTATATTAAAATGAAAATATGTCTAAAAACAATACCAAAAAAGGTATAGACCTATATTTTAAAAAAAACTTAATTTTACTTTTAAATGGGAAGAATGGGTGGTTATACATCACAAGAGAAAAACAGGACCAGATTGCGAAAGTAGCAAAGTAGCTTTAATTGTAACGAGCCACTTTTTAATTGTAGCTGTAACTGTAGCTAGCTACTTTTTTTTAAATGTAGCTGTAGCTGTAGCTAAGCTACTTTTTTGAAAAAGTAGCTGTAGCTGTAGCTAGCTACTTTTAAAAAGTAGCTTCCCCAACACTGGTTGTGACCTTGAACACGGCCACTCCCCTCCTCCTTACTATGCACTATTCCTTGATCGCTCACCCAATAACCACCATAACTAGGAGTACGCTCGTACCTCCCGTAAGCGTCTATTCGAAGAAGAAATTTAAACTTTTGCATTAGGGACTGTCACATTCAAAAAATTTGATCCTTGAAAAACAACTTTGTTTTTGTTTCTGCGACTACTTCATTCCGCTCCTGTTCTCCATTCTGTTCTGAATTCAATAATTTAGACTGGACTGGAATTGAGTCGGTCAGTAGACCAATCAGAACGTCTCAGTCTTGATTGTTAAGACTCGCAAAGACGTTGCCAAAATGTAAACAAAGAACCGACGACTAAAAATGACTCCAATGCATTTCTTATGGGGAAAATTAAAAAGTTACATTTTAGGTTTATTTGATTAATATTCAACCAAATATTTTCAACAACGAACTTAGCCTTAATAATTGCATCAAGAATATTCGACTGAAATTTGAGACTCATCTTTGACTTCTATCGAGAGTAATCGTCGGACATTACATTTGCAATATGAGTCACTCTAGAGCCTATTCTTCGAATAGACAACTAGTATTATTGTTACCACCAAATGAATGCTTTTAATCACCAATAAAGAACATACTGTAACGTATTTGCAGACACTGAACGATGTTTTAATTCTTGCTAGATACAAATTAGGTCTATCAAACTTTTTTTTAAGTTTTATAATCATTGTAAAAAAAAATGTCTAACGTTTTTAATTGATTTCTTCAAGTGTAGGCAGTATTTTGCAGTTAAAGAAAAGCTCTGAGGTATTATTTCTGCAGGGATAGTCCACCTGTTAATTGCCTATTGATTTTTTGTTTAAAGCAACACCCAAAGCCTAATTTTTAGTTTGTAAGTACCGGTATGAAATAAAATTTTCTTCATTGTGTTTCAGCTAAATGAGAAAGTTAATAAACTCAGTAAAGAAAAGGAATTACTCTTGAAGAGTTTAAGTTCCCTACAGAAAAGCTATGAGGATCTTCAGAAAAAATGTGAAGAACTTGAAAAAAAGTACAATGTTGTCTCATTCAATTCATCGGCTCTATTCAAGACTGCTCAGGCTGAAATCAAAAGGAAAGATAGAGTCATAAATGAACTAAGGAAAGAGTAAGTATTCTATGTGAATGATATATTTCTTACTACATACAGGGTGAGAGAGAAATTAACTTTATTGACTGGACTTCCAGTTGACCAAAGTTGATCCAGAATACAAATATTTTGATTGTGATACAATAAGAAAAGTTTCAATTACATAAAGTAAAATAAAAGTTACCTATTTGGCTGGAATAAGTGATGATTTAAAATTTTGATAGTCTCTTATAACACTTATACAAATTAAGTTGATAATTTTGGATAGTATTTTATATTTTCTACAAAAATCAACAAGAAATTTTGGAATGGTTCCACGACTGCCAATTAAAATGCCAATCACAATCCAATTTTTTATATTATACTTCTCCGATAGGAATGGGATGCAAGGTCCATACATTTTCTTCTTTTCATTATTCACTTCTTCTACCTGCTCTTCCCCTGTTTCCGTCCTTATGGTTGGGTCAATTATTAAAGTCTTGTTTTCTCAAAGTCATTTGTCATTTTGTTATTTTATCAAAGTTATTAATATTATTTTTAAAGTTATTTGTCCGTCGCCGAATTTCATAATATGGCTAATTGGGTCCAAATAAGCAAAAGGTTTACATGAAGGGTGTGTCCTAATATTCATATTTAACCCAGATATACGCCATTTTGTTTTTTCCACATAATGTTTTTAATGTCCATTTTCACAATAAATATTTTTTTCTTCTGAGGCATATTTTCAAAATGGCGACAAGACACAAAAAACGTGGACAAATTTAATTATCTAACCAATATTATCAATTTTGTAAGGATTTGACAACAAATAACGGAGTTATTGTGATTTTTCAGCAGAGAAACGTTGATTTTGTAGAAGTTGGATAATTCAGTAATTTTTTCATAATTAAACTCATAGGCCTAATAGTAAACAGAGCCGTCCTTAGGAAATGCGAGGCCTGGAGCAAAATATTTTTGCGAGGCCTTATTTAACGGTGATTGCTGGGGGGTTGTGGGGTATGGAATATACGACAGCATGTGTCCAAGTTATGTCTAGACGTTTTCCGACTGTATATATATGTTCTCAATCCATTAGACCCCTATATCTTTGAAATTATTTGAGTCACAGAAATGAAACTTGGCACAACTATTAATTACATTGTCTCCCTGAACTCTGCCCTCTACCCTTCTTTTCAGGTATTATTCCTGAACCAAAGACAAGCTAAAATATCATAATTAAAATTTAGTGATTTTAATGCAAATAGTCACGCATATGAGTGTGTTGCCGCGCAAAAAGTGCGGTTGCGGCGCCAGCTCAACAATGGATTTCATACCAAAACTGCTCCCGGGGAAGCGGTCCGACCGTGACTAGCCTCAGTTATATCGCTCTATCTCGCTTATTTATAAACAAACTTTCACGTTTTTTACATCGTTGGATTTTAAATTAAATTTTGGAAAAAACACATAAGAACATAAACTTTGCTACCTTATGTAGGTAGTTTTTATGTAATTTAAGGTTAAAGATTTTAATTGGCCATCATTTTGAAAACATGAATTATAAAAGGTTGATTATTTTTTCTAGCTAGGTCTTTACTTCAAAAAGCTGTGTACCGAATTTCCACCTATTACCTCAAGCCGTTCTTAAATTAAAAATTATTTTTAAAAAATACAAAATGGCGGCTGTACAAGTAACTATGGTGTTTTGGAATTTTTTAATATATGATATTTTGATTTTGGCTTGTCTTTGGTCCAGGAATAATACCTGAAAAGGAAGAGAGTCCAGAGACACCCTGTACTAAGTCGCAAATGCAAGTGAATTTATACATTTCAAACTTTAACTGTTTCAAGTTTCAAGATGGCTGTAATTAAAAATGTTCATAAAGCTAAATATTTTTAAAAGCTGTAAATTTTACAAACTTTTGCAAACTAACAAAAAATTGCATTATTTAATTACCGGAGTAAAAATACTAATGGGCAGTGGAGAAATTAAAATCTTATTTTGAGAAAACACGGGTATCGCTCGTAATCTTAGGCCTATGTAAATTTTTATGATTTAAAAATGTAAAACCTTAGATTAATTCCTTGTTTCTGATTTGATCATTACAAACCAAACTTAGTTTCAACTTTTTTGTTTGCAGTTTTTAAGGTATTTTGCTTTGAAAATTTTAAATGGCCGCCATTTTGCAACCATAAACGTTAGAAATGTCCAAATTCATTTGCATTTGTGCCTTAACGCACTTAACAGTTGTGCCAAGGTTTAATTCCGTACCTTAAATAACTTCAAAGATATAATTGATCAATTAATTAAAAATTCATATTATCATATACAGACAAACAGTTGGAAAACGGCTAGAGATAGGCAAAGTCGGTCATGCATGGTTGTGGCATCTGCAAGTACGGCTCGGCGGCCCGAGGCTTGGTCCCGTCACCCCGCCCGCCGGCCGCCGCTATCAAACGATGTTTTGCGTTTGCGTTTGCATCCTTTTGGTCGCTACTATTACGTACGAATAAGAATCGCATTCGTAGGTTTTTAAATTACAATTATTGAACATATTGCGCGGGAATTTAAACCGATATTTTAGGTACGTATCTGTTTATTATTAGGCCTATATTATTTTTATTCAACCTAAACGTTTATGCAACTAACTTTTTAGCGCGCAAGGCCTCGTGGCGCGAGGCCCTCCTCAACGCGGGGCCTGGAGCGGCCGCTCCACTCGCTCCACCCTAAGGACGGCACTGATAGTAAACAGTGTCTACGGTTGGGAAAAGTTGGTAAATTTTGTGAATTCAGGAAAAGTAAGTGAAAAAGTCAGGAGTTTCAGTCTTTGTTTGGAAAAAACAAATTTTATACACAAAAAAAAAACAAGAACTTTTCTGTGTTTTTAAAACTTTAAAAATTATTTCACAGAATTTTACAAAAATACTTTTTAGGTTTTCTGTTTTGTGAATAATTTAATTGTTTTGTTTTAATTTTCTAATTAACAATAAAAATATAATCTGTCAATGGTTATTGTATGTGCATTGGTCCGATTTTTGGACAATTTAGGCAGTGGTCAAAATTCTGAGAACTCCCCAAGACACAGACACCCTACGGCCACAGGGACCCAAGACGGGGCCTATTGTCCCGTGCCGTACTTTACAATAAGGGATATTTTGTCAACAATTGATAATGATGGGCCGGGACTATCAGCCCCGCCTCTTTAATTCTGATATCCACTACTGTAATATAAGGGTTAAGAGTTGCATGAAAGCTGTTGTCGGGAAAAGGAAATTGTTGTAAAAAAAATTATTAGGACCTGTGGAAGGCGGCTTCTTCACAAATTATTTTGTCTTTACATAAAATGTAACCTTATCGGAAGGACTTCGGTGTACCTGGTATGGAATTTTCCAAAACTTATAACAGATAAAACTTTCAACTTAACTTTACAGATATTCTCCCAAACACCAATGTAAAACCTGTTGCAAGCAGAGATAAGTAAAAAATTTCAATGACCCTCTGTGACCTTCATTGAATAACTTTTCTCCAAAATTCACCAATATTACGAGTGTGGCTTTTAAATCTAGCAGAATTAATTAATAAAGTTTACTCCTTTTATCTTATTTTTACCGTTAGATTTTGTAATCGCTCGCTTAGGCATTTTTTTAATTTTTTATGTCATATACACAATTTTATATTTACATTTTGTTTATTTCCATATCTTTTAAAAGCAAACTGCTCTCTCCTCCTTCATGTCCATCCTGGACTGTCAGTATTAAATTTCTTAAATATATTTTAATGCTGGTATATATGGTTCATTATTAATTAAACTAACTTGGAATTTCTACACTGAAATAACTTTTTTATTAGGTTGAAATTTTAATTGTGTTTTCAGAAAAGACGACTTGGTGTTCCGCAAGGCTTCTGCTCATCAAGCTTTACAAAGGGCTCGATCATCTATCTTTTCACCAAAAAAGTATAGATCCCCAATCAAGAATCAAGGATCAACCCCGTTATTAGCACCCATCAAACCGGTTATAAGACCTACAGAAGAATTACAAAACCTTAAACCAATTGAAGAACCTTCCGAAGAGGCAGAAAATCTCAAGCCTACTAAAGTAGAACTAGGAATTGCAAGAGCAGCCGAGAAACTTGTAGAAGAAAATATCAAGGTTTCTAAATGTGGGGGAGAAAGCAAGAGCTTAGTTGAACCAGTTGATGAAAGTATTTCAGAAAATACAAAAACTAGTTTTACCCGTAACCAAACCAAACCCACACCGCCACCCTTCAAGGGACCTTTAACTGCCTATTCCAAAAGGCTATATAAAAGAATTCATGGGGTCAGTCCAGAAAAAAGTACTAGTCTAGTTCAACAAAACCGTAATAAAGAAGAAATGTCTGAAAAGGCTGACATGACCCTTAAAATAAATCATGATGAAACAGAGGCAAAGTCAGTAACTCCGAGTAGCCATAAAGTAGAAAGCATATCTTCAAAATTACAAAAAGATGTAAAAGAAATTATTAAATTGGGATCTCCTACCAAATTGTCACCCCCATCAACAACCAAATCATCGCCTGATAGCCCAAAATCAAAAACCCCTAAAACTCATTTAAAGGAAGAAACACAAAAACAAAACTCTTGTAGGCCTTTCACAGAAAAAATAATAATTCAATGTGACCTCAAAAATGGTTTAAAAGGTAATCACAAGAAGTCTCCCAATTCCGTCCCGGTTTCTCTTAATGAAACAATTGATAATGTTTTGAAAAAGCAAAGAGCACATCAAAATATCAACTGTAAAAATGAAGAAACAAAAAAAGAAAAAGTAGGTAAAGATCCCAAAAGTTTAACAAGTAGCCGTCTTCTAACAAATAGAAGGCCTACTGATAAACTTACAATATCACCAGCCACATTTGGAAAATTGGTCTCCCATCCTAGTCTTGAAGTGAATACCCCTATTAAAACAAAAAATGGCACATCCCCGAAAGAAGGAAAATCCGACTCAAGAAAGCGTAAGCTTTCTGAATCAATTTCTTCTCCAAACAAAATTTCACCCAGAAGACCTAGACGAGACACATTCCCAGAAACAGAGAGGACGAATAGTTTTATTACATCTTTATTTGGTGAAAGTCCGTTAAAATCTGATATTGAAATAAAGTTAGCTAATCAGTCAAGTCCAAGTAAAAGTTGTGAAGATTTAAAATTGACATCGCCAGTTGAAAGAGGGTTACATTCCAGTTCACCTATCTTTCCTGATAGCCCTTCATTGGATAGTGACAATCCCGAAGATTTAGTAATTGACACTACTGCTGGTTCTCAGAATACCGGTACCTCCCCTAGAGTCTCCGAAAGTGACAAAAAGGATTTAAATGTATCTGATGAAAAAGTGCTTGTTAAAGTTCCTTTTAGTTTAAAAGATGAATCTACACCTGAAATACAGCCTCCTAATGTTACACCGAAGGAGCTTATAAAAGAGACAGAAACGACTACTACCTCAAACATTGTGTCAGAAAAAGAATCTAATACAGATAATCCAATCATTGTTAACACTGAAAGCAACGATTCTCCTACAGAAAAAAATAACTCTCCTTCAAAAAATCCAAGTATTTCAAGTATGGAGAAAAAGGTAAATATCAATTCTTTGCCTCAAATTGTAATCAGTGATGAACCAGTCCCTCAAATACTTCCTCAACAATTACCTGTGTCTGATGAAGTACAAAGTAATTTGCTTGTCACCAACTTAAGTCAACAGCCTAAAGTTGAAGGCAATAATTTAAGGAATGTAAATTTGGAAAGTTCACTTTCTTCAGCATCTTTAGACAAGGTTTTGTCTCCAGAAAAGTCAAGTGAATCCAACAGCTTATCACAAAATGATAACAAAAGTACCACATCAGAAAAGGAAATCAAAGTGAATAAGCCTGCTGATAGATTTGTACCATCTCCTCCAGAGTTAACATTAGTGTCTGCTTTCAAACATTCTGAAAATAGTGTTTTTGCCTTGGCTGAAGATACTTTAGGGTTTGTATCAGCTCTGACCCGGATGCGGGACATTTCACCCATCAGAACACCTGACAAGAAGAGTAAATTGTTTAACAGGCCCTTATCACAGTCTCAGCAATCAGAACTCATTGGGCCTGAATGTGTAGATCTTAAAGGAAAGGACGAGTCAAATGAAAAAAGCCATGAAATCTCAAAACAATCAGGGCAGGGTATTCTAAATAACAGTTCACTTACTGAAGGGGCTTCTCAAAGTGAGGAGTGAATCGTCAAATCCTAAAAATCCTAACAGTGCCTCAAATAAAAAATTAAATTATGTAGATTCAGCAAAAGATGGTACTAAGGTAAATAACAAGTTAGATGGTACCTGTATTCAAACTTCTATTACTGAATTTCACAAAAAAATTGATTCTCATAAAGATGAAGACAACAAAAAGGTCATGGAACCCGCTACCCTCTTAAAAAATGATTTTAATGAGGCTGATGTTAGTAGCAAGAAAGAAGAACGCTTAAAACATAATCCATTTAAAAGAACAAAACCTGTACGACTTGTAACAGTAGGGAATAATATAACTGATGGATCAGGTAAACATTGCTCATCAAATGTTCAGCAAACTATATTGCGCCCAAAACAACAAGACCCATCTAAGGTTCAGGTGACACCTGCAAGAGAGAGTAGTGAACACATGGATATGCCGAATAATGTCAATGAAATAATCAGAAATTTGGTTGCAAATGGGAACAAAAATAAGGTTGTGGTCGATACGGCTAAAGATAACATAACTGATGAAACTGTCTTAAATTGCAATAATAAGCCAGTAAAAAGTGTGCTCCCCAGTTTAAATAAAGTTGTAACTCAGCCAACCAGTGATTCTAAAAACAATGAAAGTGTTTAAAACTTTCAAAAGAAGTGAAAGTTTGAAAATGATGAAAAAACCTTTGCCAAGAAACTATTTGAATATTATAGGTAATAAAGAATTTTATAAGTCCGATGACTGTTCCAAAGTATTTAACATTGAAACTAGAAAGTCTGAAGAATTAAAAATTGAAGAAAGGTCATTAAATACCAAACCAAATGAAATCCCAAACAGTAATAAAAGTAGTGAGTTAGAACAAATATCACACATAGCAAATATTAATAAAAAACTGCGTGTAAGTAAATATAAAAGCAAGCCTGATAAAGAAAACTTAAACCAAGAGAAGTTACCAGTAACTGTGGCAGTTAATGACAAAAGATTGAATGATATTTTTGATGACAATAATAGAACACAAACTCCAGTGGTGAAGAATAACCAAGCTGTAATGTCAAGGACAAGTACGAGAGGAAGTAAAATAAACAAAACGCCTTCAACATCTTTGCAAGTTTCCTCCAGAAATAGAAGACAAAGGGAACGACGCTCTGTAAGCCTTGGGCCCGAAATCCGCTTAGGAATTCACACCGGTCCACCTCAGAGTCAGAAAAGTAAACAGCATAGTACTGTTTCAAACAATACCAACAACATTGAACCTGTGGTTAAAGTTATTGGTACAGATAAAAACTCTTGTTTGGAATCAAGTGAAAAAGTTGGTAGAAAATCAAGAGTCAAAAAATCAAATGAGGTAATTGGTCTCAATAAATGCAATACACCAACATCTAAAAATTTGAAGCCTGAGAGAAATGAACATCCTTTAAAAAGATCTAGTAGCAGTAGTCCCAAAAGAAATCAAAATACTCTTGAAAGTGAGAAAGTTGAATCCCCAAAAGTCGGAAAACGAAATGTGTCAAGAAGCCCTGAGCATAACAAAAGAAGCAGAAGCAGCTACAAAGTGTCACCTATAATATCACCAGATATAGAGAAGGAAACCCACCACAATTCCCGTAGACCACGTGGTAGAATTCCAGAACATAACAGAAGCAGAAGCAGCTACAAAGTTTCGCCTAATAGATCACCAGATCTAGAGAAGAGAACCCACCAGAGATCATGCAGTAAAAGTCCTGAACATAAAAGAAGTAGGAGCAGATACAAATATTCTCCTAGAAGATCAGATAGTGGAGGTAGTAGTCGTCGCCGTTCAAGATATGATGATTTTCGAAGAAGATCTCCTAGCCCAAACCGTGGCCGCTATCAAGAGAAAGAACATCGAAGCAGAAGTTCCCATTACAAGAGGCGTAGAAGTGACAGATCAAGAAGCCCTGAACCTAAACATGGGAAATTCGGCGAGAGATCAAGAAATAGAAGCAGAAATTTCCCAAGAAGGTCTAGAAGCAGAAGTTCTTCTTATTCTCGTGACAGGAGTTCTAGAAATTTGAGCCCATCTGATAATAAGTCTGCTGCACTGATGTCAAACAATGAAGTAAACAGCTATAAAGAAGAAATTGAGCTTATGAAAAAAGAACTCGAAATGTTGAAAGGTAAAGTCAACCAAACACAAGAAACGTCACCAAACCTTTCATCTTCAACAAAAATTAACTGTGACGTTCATAAGTTACAGCAGTCTGTTGAGCAGAGAAAGGACTTACAAGCAGCGATACCATCAACTGACAATAAAACAACAGATTCAGCGAAAACAACTGTGTTAGCTGAAAGTAACAAGGACATTAGCAACATTAGGAGTGACCCAGAAGGCCCTGTGTTAAGAAACAAACCAGAACCTCTTCAAAAACCACATTGTCCCAGCACTAGCATACAGAATAATGAGAGCTCCAAAATATCTTCAGGTGCTGTTAGGTCCACACATCCCTCTCCTAAACCAATTCAACTTAAAAAGAGGACTAGAAAACTGGGTGATTCGGAGGTCCAAGTGGTTTCGATTAAGTAAGTTGTTTAAATTTTGTCAAGTGTTATTTTACTATTGACTTATTTTAAACCCTGTTCAGGTTCTTGCTAACTGCAATATGGTGAACAATTTTGCCATGAAAAATTAACCAACAGTTTGTAAGGTATTTTACTACTTTAGTAAAATAATCCTCGCTGTAAATATGATTAGTTTGGTTCAGATATTAATTTGATTAGACTTAAGTAATCGCAAATCACACTATTTTCCCAGTGTTTTGGTAAAACCTGGTATAAGGTAGGGTCCTGTAATTCCCAGTTAAAGGTATCTTGTCAGTAACTGTGTAAAGTCCTGTTTTCCAGCAAACAGTGACATTTTGTTTAATGTACCTATACTAGTTTAGTGAAAATGTTATTATATGTCATTAGTGTGGTTTAAAATGGTTATAAAATTATGGGTGGTTTTAAATTGAATGTACTTCTGTATTTAATTGTCGACTGCATAGTGTCGATAGTGGCGCCGATAGTAAGCCGAGCCATAAGAAATAATTGAGTTTTTTCTGAGAAAATTTACCAATTTTAAAAACTGGGAACTCATAGGACCCTGCTTTTAAGCAGTACCTTGTTTTTAATTTTAATTTTATTGTGATTTTTTTTTGCTTTTACAAAACTTTAAGTTTCTTTAAATATATCCACACTGTACCTACACCAACCTTGTGACCAATTGGAGACAACCTCATTGATTTATTTTGGAATGTTTTCATGCAAATTTTACATTTGAAAACTTCATTATTTAAACCAGATGATTAATGCAACTAGGCTCAGGTGTACATCAAAGAATAAGTTCGGCAACATCGCTTGGATCTCATTTGTTGGTTGGAATTCCTAGTCTTTGCTTTGCCCCACCATCAACGGACATCCTTCATGGCATCTGGTATACATATAAATTTTTATTAAAGACCAATATTTTTATTTGTGCTTTTTACCTTAGTGTCTAGTTAGTTTATTATAATTGTTTAGATTGGAACAAATTTACTCAAGAGTTACTAAACTCTTAAGGTTTTTATACTCTAAGAGTAGAAGCAACTTTATCGCCACTGTAGTAATGGGGACCAGATTTACCTTTTTCTTGTTTATAGCTACTTAAAAAATCAATAAATGCCTTCACTCAGATCATTAGTAATGAACAGACTTGATTTTTTACAAAAATGTATAAAATAGTAGGCCTTAGGCACAACATATTTTTAACTCACTTTTTGTGAATTTGATTTATTTAGTTAAGGATTTGGCATAGCTAATTTGAATGTTGAAAACTAATTTGTTATAATCAATAATTTCTAATTATATTATAATTTATCTTGTCTACCCACAATCTAATCTAATCTAAATTAATCTGATCTAAAATTATTTGTTGTTATAATAAAACTTTGAATATAATGTTTTGAAAGTGTTCCTGTTTAGAGAAGGTTAAGAGGGTTTTTTGTAACCATTTTTTCTAGATAAAATTTGAAAAAAAAATTTATACAGGTTGTTTGGAAAAAAAGTTTAAATATTAATTCCAAACCAAAATAACAGTTGATTAGTAAAACATGCTAACTAAAAAGTGAACCCAATCTGATTCATGTGGCACATTGCGCAGCACAAGTACCTTTACAGTTAGTTATTACATAAAAACGTCCATAGTAATTTTAACCCATTGAATATCAAGCATTTAAACTAAATCTTTATCCAAACAGCAACTTGTTACCAGGACAAATAAATTTTGTAGTGCCAAATTTGAAATCGTTGGGGGAAATAAAATTTGTAATCGGTGGTAACGAACATATACTATTTTATTTCTATAAACTTGAATAGTATATAAACGTAGTCAATATCTGTTTGTTTGATCTGAGTATAGCAATTTCTTGGAATTTTAAACTCTCTAACTGTAATCAGGATTAAATGTAAATCCAGCCCTTGTTAAAAACCGTGGAAGTTGAATGATCACGTAGAACTGACTCCAGCAGCTTTACTAAACCGTGCTACCTGTCTATTTGTATTTGCCTACTATTTGTTTACCAATAAAAATATGTATTATATTTTAATATAAATTGCTCTGCAATTTATGATAATGCATGTAATATAAATTTAAATACAGCTTCCTATGGATTGCTATTTACACTTTGTACATTAATTTTTTTAGGTTGCATTGTTATCTAGTAAAATTGTAAATAGTTCTGTTGTAAATTTTTGTATATATAAATATATTTTTTAATGCAGAAAATTAAAAAATATTTCTAGAAATGGAATTTGTTTTATTAACTGAACAAGTTATCCTTTAAACATACAACAATTTGACAAAAGGTACAAATGGGGTATTTGTATTTTGTTATTATATTACTGTATTAGAATACCGGGTGTCCCAAAAATCCCAGAACTGTCAAATACGCTTTTTATTTGTCAACTTAACAACAATAACATTTTATGAGTAAGTTTTAATCAGCTGGTTTCAACTCAATAACGAGTCATTTACGTAGGACATAGTAATGAAAAATATTTTACTTCATGACATTAATTTGTCACATTGTAAAAGATTGTTTCAAAAATATTTTTTTATTTGTCAACAAATTGGAATAAAACTTAAAATGAAATTTTTTATGAGTAAGTTTTTAGGCATAAAAACTATTTTTGGAGGTCAATATTATTTGTAATTTCTGACTGAGGGGACAGCCCACTCAGGAAGCCTTGTGTTGTAAATAATTAATTCTATTTATATGACAAACAAATTGCTTTATTCAAACTACCAAGTCACTATAATACATAGTTGTTAAACTCCAAAACATAAACAATAACAGTAAAAGGATGTTTTTAAATATTTTCACTCCTCTTTCAGCTTGCCCATTACTTTGGTGATGATATGGCGAGCTATTTTCAACTGAAAATCATATGATGTTTTAAATTTGTTACATTCTTCGGAAAGGAATTGAACACCTGAATCCGCTCTAATCGACTCTGGAATACCATGTTTTTCAAATGATGTCTTTAGAGCTTTGATCGCCTGATTAGTAGAAATAGAAATATTGGTTAGCTGTGTTACATCAATAAATTTTGAATAATGGTCCATAAGCACGATATATTTCTCATTGTTCCATTCACAATTGTAAAATCATTAATTCTATTTATATGACAAACAAATTGCTTTATTCAAACTACCAAGTCACTATAATACATAGTTGTTAAACTCCAAAACATAAACAATAACAGTAAACATTAACCATGTGATTAATATATAACATGTGATTATTATCTAGACTACAGGACACCTTGAAAATATAAAAGGTAAGCATAGGTTGATGCACATCAAATTAAAGGTCTCAGTCAATATTTTATTATTTAGTACCAGTGGGACCGAGCTTAAACTCTGTAAAATTATTACTTTCATTCTCACGCAAAGCTCGTTCGCTCCGCTCACTCACCCTCTTAATTTTTAAGACGAGCTCGCCAGGCCGAAGGGTGCTGCACTTCAGCTGATCTACAGTTATCAGATGATTTTTGATCAATTTAATTACCTCCATAAGGTTAACATGGTAACTTTGAAGGACTCTAGCGTGAAAACCAGATTTTTCCCAGCTATGGGACCAACACCAATCGATTCCTGGTGACAAAAACTCCCATAATCAATCAAAAAATAAAAAATCCTT
Source organism: Neoaliturus tenellus (assembly GCA_030545055.2). Lineage (NCBI taxonomy): Eukaryota > Metazoa > Arthropoda > Insecta > Hemiptera > Cicadellidae > Neoaliturus > Neoaliturus tenellus. The sequence goes on along the minus strand of CM061537.1, from coordinate 61,594,043 downwards.
GGAGCAAAAAAAAAAGTTTGCCCCTACAAACGGAGCTTGTTTTAGAGTATAAGATTAAATTATTGCAGACACTTTCGATCACTGATTAGGTAGTAAAGCAAATTCACAACAGTTCGGGAACAGGAATCTGATCCCGTCTTCAGTTGGATGAAGTACCTAGAACATAAAAAGTTTGTAAAATACACTAGGCTAACCTGGAGAAGTCCATAGCTAAAAAAAATGTTTTTCTACCAAATCAATATTACTTATTGATATACAATTTTTTATATAGAAAAATAATTGACATTACCTATTGTACTACCTACCACAAGAAATGTCCATTGAGCTGTGCCCAATAGGAAATAAGCCCAATAATGTGCCCAATTTTGAAATAAAATGTTCAATGTCGCAACCAAGCGACATTGAACATTTTATTTTGGACTGTTTACATATAATGTTTACATTTGGAAATTTAATAATTTAAAACCAATCATAAAGAGTGGATGTTTTTGGTTCATCCCTATAGACCATCCTCATAATTAGACCAATTCGTATATATGAGGTCAAAATTGTAGTTCCGATCCCACGTTATACTGTGGGTACTTAAAAAACCACTGGCTGTTGGACTATTAATTAACAGTCCTGTCCAAGGAGAATGTCAGCCTTAGTCAGTAACAAGACTACAAGATCGCGCCACAATCATCCTACACTCACTCATCTCTCATTCAGGTTAAAATACCCACTATGTGAGGTCCCTGTCTCAAAATAGTGATATAGTGATCATGAATGCAACTAGACTTGGAAAGTACAGAATGAATGAGTACGGCAACATCACTTGAATCTCATTTGTTGGATCAAGGTCACATCTCCACTCAAAACTGCCCTCATCGGACATCTATCATGGAGAGTTGTGTAAAATAAGTTATTTCAAAACTATAGCTGAGAGTCAGGAATGTTTCTTGTTTTCTTTAATAAATCTAAAATATATTTGTCATATAGTTTTCCTTGTTCTAAATTTATGGATAAATGAACTAAGACTTTGGTGCAGTGTGCACCTGTGCATAAGTTATATAAAATAAACTCTAAAATATCATGGTAAAATAAAATTGCCGTACTTGCTTAACACTGTACTGTACTTAACAACTTTTTCAGTATGTACAATCTCATAGCTGGAAGATCACTTCTGTTACAGTTTAGCTACCAAAATTTGCTGCATCAGCATGATCAGCACCATCCAGATCATTATTTTCACTGGATTACAAATTCAGGTGGCCAAAAAGTTAAAGCGGTTGTATTGAATACAGGAATACCTAATATGAAGGGAATTCAGAGCCCTATGCCAAATAATTATATAAAGAATTCCTAAATGTGATTTGCACAAGGTTTATTTTATGATTATGATTTTTTACACGTTAAATTTGTAAAAATTCAAAAAAACCACTTGTCACATTAACAAATTATTTGCTTCCTAATTTCAAAAGGGTGATTTTAGCAGGTATAAATTTGATCAGAAAATTTTCATTATTTTTTCTCTGTTCATAAAAATTTTCCAAATTTTACACTGGGCGACAATGTCTTGGAACTGGGTGACTATTATATTGTCCAGTTATCATATGCACCATCACCATCCAGGGAGTATGTACAGATTATAAGGATTGCTGCGGATGTAAACATTGTCTCTCATTAGACAGGCGGATTGTGGTAGGGCTATTGTGAGCATTCACAAGCCCCTGTGCAGCTTGAAATGAAATAGAAATTCTTTATTTTAACAGGCAAAGTTAAGGCCACATGGCCCTTTCTTACACTTAACCTGATTACATAAACATGCTTAATTTAAATATATTGAACTAAATAATAATTAAAACAAAATACATCTTTATCAATTTCTTACAAGAAAAAAAATTTAAATACTACATGTGATTTATTCTCAAATATATTAACAAAAAAAAAAAAAAAAAAAAAAAAAAAACAAGGTTTAACACTCTCATTTACTTTAACACACGTCCGGCAGTGACCCCGCAATGACAACACCCCTAAGGACTCTCAAAGAAAAGTTTCTTTAGTGCTGCCACAAACCGGGGGCGGCTATCGATGAACTTTTTGGACTGGGGCAAATCATTCCAAAGGCGGCAAGCAGTAACAACAAAAGCTCTGTCATACACCGCAGTCCTATGGTGAGGCATTCGCAAGGTGGATGAAGCAGACCTCGAGGATCTAAGACTACTTTGTGAAATAAATTTGAAATCATTTTCAAAATATTTTGGAATTGAAGTTTTCAAATTGAAAAGACTAATGAAAGAATTTTTATTGCTCTCAATTCATTCAATTTCAAGAGTTTTGATCAATAATAAAAGGTGTGAGATGCTCGTAGTGTCTCAGATCAGAGTTATTGACAATAGAAATTGTTATATCCCTTTTTCGTAGAGGTTTATAATCTATATCTATAAAAGAGGAAGTATGTATATATATACGTATGTTGCCTATAGACTCCGAAACCGCTCGACAGATTGCAACGAAACTTTCAGGCATTATTAAGCATTATTCAAGGATGGTTTGTGTGAAGTTTAGTGCAAATCTGTCCAAAGGGCTCTGACCCAGAGGGCATACAATGGTGCAGTGTCAGGTTTTAGAAATTTAGTTTTACAAAATGAACTGCTGTAATTAAAAAATTTGAAAGTTTTATTCAAGCAGATGCTTATAATCATAGAAGTAACTAGGTGTGAGGTATAATGTTGATGTTTGTGTTGTCTTTATGGCTCCGCCCTACGGAAGCTCACAATTACACTAAAAGCCTAAAGGTGGTGAAATTTGACATGGACGATTCTCCCAGTCCATAGGTGCACCGTACGTCCATAGGTTTTGCAAATATATTTTTTTAAGCTCTTTAGGGCTCCACAACACTGGACTTCAAAATTACTTTAGGGCCACCGGGGTTGAAATTTGATGGACGATTCTCTTTACCCATAGGTACACACTAAGAAAAGATTTTGCAAATATAGTTTTTTAAGCACTTTAGGGCTCCGCCTCACTAGACATTGAAATTACTTTAGGGCCTCCGGAGCTGAAATTTGACATGGATGATTCTCTTTGCTCATAGGTAATCACTAGGAAACGGTTTTGCAAATATAGTTTTTTAAGGTCTTTAGGGCTCCACTCCACTGGACTTCAAAATTACTTTAGGGCCACCGGGGTTGAAATTTGATGGGCGATTCTCTTTGCTCATAGGTACTCACTAGGAAACGATTTTGCAAATATAGTTTTTTTAAGCACTTTAGGGCTCCGCCGCACTGGAAATTGAAATTACTTTAGGGCCACCGGGGTTGAAATTTGATGGACGATTCTCTTTGCTCATAGGTACTCACTAGGAAACGATTTTGCAAATATAGTTTTTTAAGCACTTTAGGGCTCCTCCTCACTGGAAATTGAAATTACTTTAGGACCTCCGGAGCTGAAATTTGACATGGACGATTCTCTTTGCTCATAGGTACTCCCTAGGAAACGGTTTTACAAATGTAGTTTTTTAAGCTCTTTAGGGTTCCACCCCACTGGACTTCAAAATTACTTTAGGGCCACCAGGGTTGAAATTTGATGGACGATGCTCTTTACCCGTAGGTACTCACTAAGAAACAATTATGAAAATAAAGTTTTTGAATCTTTTTAGGGCTCTGCCCCATTGGATTTCAAAATTACTTCAGGGCCACCAGGGTTGAAATTTGACATGGACAATTCTCTTTGCTCATAGGTACTCACTAGGAGACGGTTTTGCAAATATAGTTTTTTAAGCTCTTTAAGGCTCCACCCCACTGGGACTTCAAAATTACTTTAGGGCCACCGGGGTTGAAATTTCATGGACGATGCTCTTTACATATAGGTACTCACTAAGAAATGATTTTGCAAATATAGTTTTTTAAGCACTTTAGGGCTCCGCCTCACTGGACATTGAAATTACTTTAGGACCTCTGGAGCTGAAATTTGACATGGGCGATTCTCTTTGCTCATAGGTACTCACTAGGAAACGGTTTTGCAAATATAGTTTTTACGCTCTTTAGGGCTCCACCCCACTGGACTTCAAAATTACTTTAGGGCCACCAGGGTTGAAAATTGATGGACGATGCTCTTTACCCATACGTACTCACTAAGAAACAATTTTGCAAATATATAGTTTTTGAAGCTTTTTAGGGCTCTGCCCCATTGGACTTAAAAATTACTTCAGGGCCCCCAGGGTTGAAATTTAACATGGACGCGCCTCTTTGTTCATAGGTATTCACCAAGAAACGGTTTTGCAAATATAGTTTTTAAGCACTTTAGGGCTCCGCCTCACTGGACATTGAAATTACTTTAGGACCACCAGGGTTGAAATTTGATGGACGATGCTCTTTATCCATAGGTACTCACTAAGAAACAATTTTGCAAATATAGTTTTTGAAGCTTTTAAGGGCTCTGCCCCATTGGACTTCAAAATTACTTCAGGGCCACCAGGGTTGAAATTTAACATGGACGTGCCTCTTTGTTCATAGGTATTCACCAAGAAAACGGTTTTGCAAATATAGTTTTTGAAGTTCTTTAGGGCTCCGCCCCACTGGGCTTCGAAATTACTTTAGGGCCACCGGGGTTGAAATTTGACAGACGATTCTCTTTACTCTTAGGTGCTTACTAAGAAACAGTTTTGCAATATAGTTTTTTAAGATTATTAGAGCTCCACCTCACAGGACTTTAAAATTACTTTAGCTCCACGGGGGCTGAAATTTGATGTACGATTCTTTTTGTTCATAGCTTACTCACTAGGAAACGGTTTTGCAAATATAATTTTTAAGCTCTTTAGGGCTCCGCCCCACTGGACTTTAAATTACTTTAGGGCCACCATGGTTGAAATTTTACTTGGACATGCCTCTTTGCTCATAGGTACTCACCAAGAATGGTTTTGCAAATATATTTTTTAGTAGGGATGTGCTTCACTGGACTTTAAAATTAATTTAGGGCCTCCGGGGTTGAAATTTGACATGGACGTGCCTCTTTGCTCATAGGTGCTCTTGCATTTGCAATTGCGATTAATAAGATACAAGGCAAATTTTGACTATTCTGGGTTTAAATTTGCAAAATGCTGTTTATCCTTTGGCCTTACAGTAATATTAATATTACTATACAGTATATTATACTTAGGCTACTTTCTAAGCCATTGACTTTTTAAAAAAAAACTTAAAACTTAACTTATCTTTATGTTGTTATATTAAAATAGATTTATTTATGTAAACAGCTTAATTTGAGCGCAGCAACGCGCGCCGGGTAACTGCTAGTAATAATAAAAATCGTCTTTATTTGAGCAGTTCTCAGTATAACTGATTTTCAGAACAACTCTTCTAATTCCTATTACTTAATATAATTTTTACAATAATTTCTACAATAATTTTTAAGTATTTCTCTGCGTAGTGTATCTTCAACTGTTTCGTTATTGAATTTGTTTCTTATTCGGTTATATTCTTTGGTACAGCATTATATATCTTGCTTTTATATACAGCATTTATATCGGTGCATAAAATTTATAACTCTTTCTTCCAATTTATTTGTTTATTTTTGGGATGTGCAATTGATAATTTTGTCTTGTGGATTTATTTGATGTGTCAATTCTGTAAGCCAATTTCTCATAAAGGTACTGTGATTTTTTTCAACTTTAATGTTTTGTGTATCATGGATATAGTTAAAATTTCACATGTAGTTTTTGTAGGTAATAGTTGAGCAAATTTTCTATAGTTTTTAATGTGATCATATTTCTTTAAACTTTAGACATATCGTATAGCTGAATTTTGAATTTTTTCTAATCGTTTACTCTCTTCTTTGTTTAATCCATTGCCATAAGCTGGATAACAATATTCAAACATTATTGTGGCAAAAATCTATGTAGTTGCCTCATTTGAAACGTAAAAACATGACTTTATAACTTATAGCTCAGGTAATTTTTATCGTATAAATTTGCGTTTGGTACCAATGGATTGTAAAGAGTTCTTATTTTTAAAGTATTTTTATGTCAAAGTCTCACTGGTTAAAATCACGACAATTGGAACTCTAACTGCCTTGGGTTAGAAATGAATATGAAGGCAAATGTAGCCTTCATATTTTTGAAAAAAATGTGATCTTGGGAGCCATGATAAATGGTTGCCAAAATGGTTATCTGATGAAATTTTTACCTTAGCTGTTTTTAAAATTTTGCAAAAACAAATTCAAATTTTTACATTTTTAGTTTATTTTGAAACAAACACTGTCAAATATATTTTTTATTTTGCCATATTTAAATTCTACATTTTATTTCAAACAAAATGAGGAAATGTTATACAATTAAAAACATTTTTTGAACATGTTCTACAAGTTATGAAACTTGTAAAGTCTCTTAGTTGGTAAGTTTTTTGTCACTATCTTAGTTTTTTAAGCCTTTATTAAATTATGTGTTTTTTTTATATTTAGTTATGAAATTATGGATTAAGTTTTCTAGGAGATAAAAAAAAGTTCGGTAGCAGGGGCTGTGAGGGGGTTGTTTGGGGAGCCCCACACACTGGTGGTTTGCACTGGGCCCCGCACAGACTAAGGCCGGCTCTGTAATTAATGGTTTTAATCAAGTTCTCAACCCTTTAATTTAAATTATTATGATTTAGAAAAATATCCCAATTTTGAACATTAAGATTTGCTCTTAATTTAGCCCATTTAGTAACAGTATTTTTATTGTCAATCTGTCTTTTATTTGGGTTATGTTTCTTCACAGTCATTTGGAACGCTGTAGAAAAATGGTCAGTATTTACTTGTACAACAGCTGAAATGATTTCTATCTGATTTTTTACATTATCAAAAAAGTGGTTGATACAGCTCTTACTATTGACGGTAAGTAATTTTATCATGGATGCATTGCATGAATTCTAGATCATACAAAATGTCAAGGTACCTCTCTTCTGGTGATTATTCAACCCAGAATTTTACCTAAAATGTCACAGTTTATATCTCCCGCAATAATACATAAGTTTAAGGAATTAACATTTGGTCTAAAATAATTTTGTAGTTTCCTTCAATAAATTGAATAATATTGGAGTTTGGGCTTTTATAAATCGTTAAAAGTTGGCATGATTTACCGGCCCAGGCAAGCGTGGCCACAACGCCCAGAAACAGCTGATTAGAGTACACTGATAACGAGAGTTATCTATAGACATCAATTCCATCACTCTGGTTAAAACTGTTTATAAATTTAAAAATATTTAATGATGATATCAGCTGTTAACCATATAGGTGAAATCCACGTGTTATAGTTTCATATAGGCTTGAAAGGCAATGAGTTAGCAGACTCATTTGCTAAACATGTTCTTCAAACGAGCAAAACAACCTTTTTCTGCCAAGCTTTAAAGATTTCAATTTTTCTATTTCCTGGAAAGCACACTTGAGGTGGCAAGAAGAGTGGGAAGCCATATCTGTTTATAAAGGACATGGATTATTTCAACTGAAGCCAAAAGTTAATTCTCCAGTATGGTTTTCAAGTTTTAAGAAATCACGGACAAAAATAAAAACTATTTCTCGGTTAAGGATTGGACACTGCTGCTTACCAGAACATCTCCATAAGCTGAAAATAGTAAATGAAAATCAATGTGATTGTGGAACGGACATTGGTTCGATCGACCATATACTACTTGGGTGTGAAAAATATAAATTCAAGTGAGAAAATTATTTTAAAAGTTTGCAAGAAAAAGATTTTGTTTTTCCAGTGAATATTATGAACATTCTCCAAGAAAATAATATTGACGTTTTAGATGCTTTGTGCAAGTTCATAACCGAAAATGACATTAAGATTTAGTAACTCTAAATTGTAATAGTTTTAAACAAATTGTATTTTTGTATGGCTAGCTATGGGCATATGTTGCCATGAAGCCAATAAATAAATAAATAATAATAATAATAATAATAATAGTTTCATGAAACTCATACCAGGCTGTAGTGCTTTTAGTCCTACATTAAAACACCCTGAATGGCGAGTGAGCGGAGCAAACAAGCTAGTGTCTGTAATGATAAAAATATACCCCTGTCGCAGCAGACGTACGTAGGCATCAAATTTCCAATGGAATTTGGTATTTTTTATTTTCCCCATACAAAATATAAAAATTAAAAAAAAAATGGGGCTGAGTACGTATATGTTTGCTGCCATGGGTGTTGTAAGGAAAGATAAGTTACCGTACACTCTACCTAGTGAATGTACATACGGTACCAAATTTTATCAAGTTATGACAATAAATAAGTGGGATAGAAAGGTTTGTTGATTTCTTATAAGAATAGCATGGAAAAATTGTTTTTGGATTTTCTCTATAATCTGTTAAGCCACATTAAAAATTCTAATTAATAAGTAAAATTGTTTGCATTTATCAAGCTCTTCTGAATGGTTTTAGTTAAAATTGGTGAATTCAGCAAATTCTTATACAAAAATGCCAAAACCCATTTTTGAGCCTTTTGGAATACCTTAATTAATACCTTAATACCTTTACTGCAATGGCGAACTAACTCAATAGGTAGTTTAAAGCCCAGTATGAATGAGAGAGATGAGTGTAGGATGATTGAGGCACGATCTTGTAGTCTTGTTACTGACTAAGACCGGCAATCTAAGGAAACCCCATGAAATATAGGAATATGTGATGCGGAAAAGGGAAAGGGACCCAAAGTCGGGAGAGCAAATTTTACAGTATGAGCATTTTTGTGAAATCGGGTCAAAAATATCGATTTCAGGTTTTGATACGATTTTCCATTCTTTCCTCTACAAGTTAACTGGGTTATTTTTGTGATAAACATCTGATAAATGTGCCAACGTAATCATTTTCGTGACCCATGTGCCATCTGAAATGGGACCCAAAGTCGTTTTGGCGCAATAACATGGGAGCGACCCAAATAACCAATATTCAAATCATTTGCCACTTTGTTTACATTTCCTCCTTTGTCAGTCTCCAACATGGACACTATATCATTCCATGACTATCATTCATTATTAACATGTTAAGTTATGGACCGTGTCTAACTATAAGGAGTGTCGAACTATTGAGAGTGGGTTCTACTGTGCTTCATTCGATTCTGAAAATATTTTATATATATATATATATATATATATATATATATATTATGTTGTACATAGACCGTTGCATTAATTGATTAATTTATAGTATGTAACAATAAAATTATTGTTTTAGTTAACAGAATCAATAACATTTTTTGTTTAATTTTTTATTTTAAATAACTAATATACATAGTAGCCTATATACAAGTTTAAAATACAACTCGTATTTTCAGAAAATATGTTTATATATCAACTTTAATATAAACATGTTATTGGTATGAAACACAAATCATAAGCAGGGGTGGACTGACACTATGAATAGGGCGGTGGAATGGGTACCGGAGGGGCGCCATATATATATACATATATGGCACTGATATTATTATGTATATAATAAAGAACATTTATTACACATGTTTCTACTATCATATAATTTTCTAGTGATTAAAATTGTAAACTTACAATATTAAAGAGTTTATAGTTTTATTACTTGAAAATGACATAGTTGTAACATGTGACGAAAAAAATAATAATATGGATACTTTGGTCTTTATTTATAATGATTATAATAACAGAATCCTTTGAAATTCAAACAATTTACAATGTATCTATAGAAGTATATTAGGGCCTACTGTAGTTTGTAAAATACAGTAAATCAAACAAGTGTTAAAACAGTAACTTCTTAATTTTCAATTAACATGTTCATGAGAAATAAGGTCTGGAGGTGTTCATCAGTGAGTCGTGAACAGACAATGGCGCTTTGTTTTGATATATTTTAATATTTGCAAAGGACTGTTCACATGACACTTAAATAGCTATGGTAATGTCAAGAGACTTAAAGACTTTAAAAAGGTTCGTGTACAGCCTTGAAAACAAAAACATTGTACTCTAGTAATACGTCGAATGCACACTTGAAGCAAGTATTGCATTTTTACCACTTTTACACTACATATACTGCAAATCGTTTGAGTCTCTTTATTCGTCGTCATTTAAGTTGGGAAACAATTCTTCTTCCGAGAGCTCACCTTCAAAATCATAGGTTGGTTCTGTTATGTTTACCAGCTTCGACAACTGGAGATGACACGGTGATTAAAATATACTAATTCCTCCTCCAGTTCCCCCTCCTCGTAATCGGTAACTAATTCTATTATCCTTTGAAAGCTAGAAGACTTAGGTAATGTCAATGCTTTTAAACCGCTTGGGATCAAAATATTTTTAATCTAAGCATAGACTTTCTTTTGCTGAAAACTTTTCGTTCATTGCACCTTCAAAATCATAGGTTGGTTCTGTTATGTTTACCGGCTTCGACAACTGGAGATGACACGGTGATTAAAATATACTAATTCCTCCTCCAGTTCCCCCTCCTCGTAATCGGTAACTAATTCTATTATCCTTTGAAAGCTAGAAGACTTAGGTAATGTCAATGCTTTTAAACCGCTTGGGATCAAAATATTTTTAATCTAAGCATAGACTTTCTTTTGCTGAAAACTTTTCATACACTTGACAGCTTGATCTATAACACAGTATAAAACGGTTACTTCAAATCGGCGATTGCTGTCCTCAATTAGGCCACGTCTCTTGATGACGTCTCCCCCGGAATTTTATTGTTCTTACTACTCTCACCCTAGGAAGTTTTGTTTCTATGATGATTTCTTCCATATTTGGAACTGTACCCGACAAGTGTTCGATTTTGTTCGTTATTTCAGTGACAAAGACCTCTGCAGCTTTGAAGACATCGGCAAACTAGGACCTAGCATCTTTTAAATCCCAAAGGTGCCTTTTTTTCCTAATTCTAGCTTACTAGCCTCAATGCTTGAACATAGTCAAGATCCTTGGTTTGCAGGAAATCTGCAAGTAGAGTGGTGAACTAAAAAATCATCAGGAAAGTCATTGCAACGAAGATTGCCTGGAAACTGCATAGTTTCTGCAAAATGCAAATACAGCATCTTTCCTAATCTGTTCAAACTGTCGATTTATTAAGTTAATGAATTAAAAGAGTCGTTTTAATACGCGTAGCCCCTATTTATATTCGAAACTGTACATATTCCAGAATAAATACAAATACTGTATACACTTAGTGTAAGGTTTAACAAAATCATCCCCCTGGGATTGACCTTTACGCGTACTATGTCGCAATGGTCGCGCCCAGGCTGACAGCTGTTTAGCACAGGTTAGCCAACTATGTCGAGTCATTGCTACACGAAAGAGTACACAGTTAGAGCTATTTATCAATGTTGAACATTCAATTTATATGAAGATAAACGTATAGTATTATGTTCAAGTCATGAAGTGCAAACACATATTAATCGTTTTAGGAAAAATACAAATTCACAAATATTGAACTTTCAAAAAAATATTTTACAATTCCTTATAATGAAAAAATTTCGTCCTAGGGGCGCCGGGCTGCCTTGATGGGGAGGGCGCACCGGAAATTTTCCCGGTGTCCCGGCGGCTCAGTCCACCACTGATCATAAGATATTATCAGATGTACTTCATTTTTACAGATATTGCCTTTTTAAGGTCATTTTACACATTATAAGTTATGTACTTTTTATAATATACATATATATATTTAATTTTTATCAGAATATTGGATTTTTCCATTGTATGTAACATGTTTCTTTTTTTACTCATTTTCTTCTCTTAAATATTTTAAATAAACTATCTATATAACTTATGCTACCAACAAGTTACTTAAAATAGCTTTTTACAGAGGTCATTTTTACATAGTACATGTACTTTGTACATATATATGTAATTTTTATCAAAATATTGGTTTTCCCGGTACATTTAACATAGTTCTTTTAAAATGTACACATTTATTTGCTAAAATATGTTAAATTAATTATTTATATGCTACCAAAACTTCGAATGGATTTTTCTCAAAATCCCATTTTTCAGTTCTACAACTTTGAAAAGCTCTATCTTTGACAATTTTAAATAGTAGGGGACCCAAGCCCTCAAAATCCCATTGAGGTGATACCCGAAAGATATACTCTTGAAATCGATTATACCTTTTTCTGGGTACACTAAGGGTCACCAAAACCAATGTTGCCACGATGAACTCTCTTGCAAAAGTGGTTTTATCTTGTGTTAAAAATATGAAAATTTAAGTGATTTTTTAATGTACTTGTTGCATAATAATAGTCATAGCTCCATTGTTTTTAGGTCGATTTTGATCAATTAAAGATAGAAATGTTCACAAAAAGTAGGAAAACAAGACTGATGCATTTTAAACGCTTTTATTACACCGGAAAGTAGTTAAAAAGCCTCTGAAACAAAAAATATTGTTCCAAAATTTATTTATGTTTGTTTCCAATTATGTTTACGTCATACCAATGGCTCCGATGTCACTAAATATGATACTACTAGATAGATTAGGTAGTTTACAACAATTTATGTCTCTTATAGTTTTTTCCTATGAAGTGCCGTTTTTTAGTAAAATGTAATTTTACAAAGTTTGTCAGGTCGAGGGCCGCGCTGTTGGCCGGTCTTGTCGACGTAGACCACCGCACAGAGCTAAGTTATCAATCATTCTATTGTCTTTTTAAGACTTAATAATGTATACCAAGGTAATATTTCATCTGAACTGCTTTCGTTGTACCTACTTGAACATAAATTGCAATTACCCTGTTGCAGCAGACCTGCGTACTCAAAGTGGTTTTAATTGTTTCTATGATAAATTTACATCGCCAAATTGAATGTTTGTTTTTGCAGGATAGTCAATTTTTTATGCAGTGTTACAAATTTAAAGTAAATTAATAGATCAAAAATGGTTTGTCGATATATTTTTTTCAAAACAATCTGTATTGGTACTTTTATATCTTACAAATTAACAATTGTAATCGTAACAATATTTGTTTACTATCGACGCAAACACCATAATCCATTAAAATTTTATTATGAATAGTTAATTAGTTGTATGTAGATATATTTTAAACTATTTAAACTAATATTATTTCAATACAAAAATGGGAAACCAGAGATTGACTATTTTGTATTATTTCGTTGATTACTTTTGCCAACTCTGCATAAAATTGTTTATCCATATACAAAATTCAATAATAATCCTCCCATATCAGCAGGCAAGGATACTTAAAGCTTTAAATTAGGGTCGGACAATAAGGGTGTTATTCACAAATTGAATTAGAAATTTTCATATTAGAATAACATTAAGATTGGTTTGAGCTTTTTAAACATCCGTTAACGTACAGTACAACTGTAGTTTTTGGTGATCACAATATTGGATTGGATATAGTTTTTGGATATTCACAATATTGGATTGGTTGGATTTCATTGATTTAGAACAACATGTAACTTTTGTATTGTATCCATAAAAATTGCTCGATGTCGAGCAACACGTGCACTAGTTGTAAATTAATAACTTTGACAGAGAAAAATCAACACAATTGATCGCTTGAATGCCAAACTGAAAATTGTTTAGCCCTTCAGGTAAGGTCGTTCGCTACGCTCACTCGCCGCAAGTTTATTATAATATCCACTGGTCTTATATTTTCAATCTTCCCTCGATACTTTAAACAACAACAGATGTTTTTAAAATTAATATTCCTAAATTTAATTATATTTTCTAATATCAAAATTGTTGCTTCCATAAGAATAACATGAGAACTTAACTTTGAAGTCGTGTGGGGCGGAGCCCCATCTAAGAATCTGGATAAAAAGTATCCTATATGTCCTCCCCCCCCCCAAATTTTCAGGGAAACTAGTTGAGCAGTTCTTGAGTTATAAATGGTGTAACTAACACGATTTTTTTATGTGATAGCCTACCTATATCGGTATAACAAAATTTTCAAAATTTTACTTTTGTTTGTTGAGAATAATATTTCACATAACAATAGCTTAAAGTAATGATAGAAACAACAAAGTTATGAGACCCTTCTTTTAAATCCCGATTAGGCCTAATGAAGCTTGTTACTGACAGACCTCTTTTTTTCTTATGGGATATTTGTAATCCATAACCAATATTCGTTTGGAATCTTTTAATAAAGGAAATTGAAATGTGAAAATAAAATCAATCTTGTAAAATATTTTAAGAAACATTCATGCACAAAAAATTATATTATCTATAACTCCGATAATCCTAAACTGTTTGATACTCAATAAAGTTGTATGAATTGTTTAGGCATAATATAAGTTACTAACGATAACGAAACAGAGTTATTAACCCAATGCATTGAAGGTTCAAAATAGTCAATACACGATTTCCTTGTTTAATCAATCAATATTAATATACACCATCTTAGACAAATACAGTGAAAGTTATTGTTTTATGTGGGAAAGTGTGATAAAAAGTATATTTGGTTAACACCATTAAAAATACCCCCGTCGCAGCAGACCTGCACACTCAGCGAATTTCCAACAGGATTACTTTTTTTTAATTCCCCCATAAACACCATGGGAACGAGGATGTAGATTTGCTGCCTTTTGGGTATTGCTAGTAGATATAGGAAAATCCATTCCCAGTGCATTTAACTAAATTGCATCAAATTCTGATATTTTTCATTTTCCCCATAAACCCCATAGGGGTCTTGGGGTTGAGCAGGTAGGTTTGCCGCCATATGAGTGCTGTAAGTAAATATAAGTTAAACCCTACCTAGTGAATGTACATACTAAATTTAATCAAATTATATCAATGAATAAGTGAGATACAGGGTTTTGTTAATTCCCCATAAGAATAACATGGAAATTAAACCTATTTTTGTATTTTCTCCGTAACCTGTTAGGCCATGTTAATAATTCAAAATACTAAATTGTTTGTTTTTTAGCTCTTTTAAATGGTTTTACTTAACATTGTTTAATTTTGAAAATTTATGTCCAAAAATGCCATAAACTCGTTTTTGGCCCTTTTAAAACCCCATAAAACCTTCTTCCCATAACCTGATAATGCTGGTTCGCGAACTCATGATAATATACCTGGTCCTACCTACAACTTCATACCAAAGTTCATCAAAATCGGAGGTCCCTGTCAAAAGTTTAAAATTATAACTTTAATTAACTTAAAATAACTTTAAAAAAATTAAAGTTAATTTATTAACTTTAAATTTTTTGTTAATAGTGTTATTAGTACCACGGACATATACATATAAAATGAACGAACGGTATTTTTGGCCTCTGGGGACATCAAAATGAAAAAGTAACCTGGTCCCATAATAGCGTATTCCCCATAGGGAAATTTGCTAAAACTAGGGGGCCCGTGAGCAAAATTCGCATTTTGTAATGTATTCCTTTCTGTTTGTGAAAACCTCAGCTACAGTACAATTCAAAGGAATTATGCCTTTTCAAACAATATTTGTGTTGATTATGCAGTGAAAGACGAACTATTTTTGTCTATATTCCAAATGTATCTGTAGGTAATCTGTTGTTAAGTTAAATATTTTAAAATCCTTTATGAAATTTGGTCAACATTTTAAAGCGCCATCTAGAACTAAATCAAAGGCTAGGGGGATGAAGCTTGAAACGAAATGACCCCACGTGCCACGTGCTAGATCATAAAATTAAAAATGCAACATAAATCTTAAAAATCTGAATTAATAATAATTATGATACATTATGGCAAGAATATTGCAATCTTATGTAGTATAATATATAAAACATTTTAATCATATGGAGAACTGTGTTATCTACATAAATCGAAAACTAAACCGGTTTGCCGGGATTGGATTTAATATTAATAATATGATCCTTATTTTTAAACTATACAAGTATTCATGTCTGATTAAATTAAGAAATTTTATTTAAGGCTGTGTGAAAGTTGTAACATGGATTTTGTTCAGTGTTATCAATAGTTATCAACGCTCAGCAACGTAATGTCACAAAAAAGTAATTTGTATAGTCTGAAAGTAATACATAATACAGAACTTTTTCAAATACATATCGCATACAATTTCATGTATAATTTCATTTATATATAAATTTTTAACCCTACAGAAAAAAATAATAATCCTGCAAACCCAAACACTTAATTTGGTAATGACAATTTATTATAGAAACAATTAAAAACACTTTGAGTACGCAGGTCTGCTGCAACAGGGTAATTGAAATTTATGTTCAAGCAGGTACAACGAAAGCAGTTCAGATTAAATATTAACTTGGTATACATTATTAAGTCTTAAAATGACAATAGAATGATTGATAACTTAGCTCTGTGCTGCGGTCTACGTCGACGAGACCCGCCAACAGCGCGCGGCCCTCGACCTGACAAACTTTGTAAAATTACATTTTACTCGAAAACGGCACTTCATAGGAAAAAACTATAAGAGACATAAATTGTTGTAAACTACCTAATCTATCTAGTAGTATCATATATAGTGACATCGGAGCCATTGGTATGCCGTAAACATAATTGGAAACAAACATAAATATATTTTGGAACAATATTTTTTGTTTCAGAGGCTTTTTAACTACTTTCCGGTGTAATAAAAGCGATTAAAATGCATCAGTCTTGTTTTCCTACTTTTTGTGAACATTTCTATTTTTAATTTATCAAAATCGACCCAAAAACAACGGAGCTATGACTATTATTATGCAACAAGTACATTAAAAAATCGCTTAAATTTTTATATTTTTAACCCAAGATAAAACCACTTTTGCAAGAGAGTTCATCGTGGCAACATTGGTTTTGGTGACCCTTAGTGTACCCAGAAAAAGGTATAATCGATTCCAAGAGTATATCTTTCGGGTATCACTATCTCTCTTATTATGCACGATAGAGGCGGCTGGGTCCCCTACTAAAAGATATTTTAGTGAGTTTGGGTTTATAATGTTCGGAAAACAGACTTCTATAAGGATATTAAATAAAGGGATAAAATCCCTTTCCGCATCACAAATAGGAATAGGATAGGGATAATGGTTATGTACTGCCAATAACCTAGTCTGAAAAGAGTAAGACAGTTGGCCGACAGAATGCGCTGCCCTGTTGTTCAAGTGAGCTGTTGCTTCTGCGCATGCGCCGCTTTGAAAACTAGATTTTGTTTAGTGGTTTTGTTGAGTTGTGCTTACGCGGGTGTTGTCGTGGAGATATTTTACGCGTTTTCGAACTTGAAGTGATGTTCGTGACTTAAAAAGTTGTTAAAGTGACAAAAATAAATTATTTATTTGTTGTAAGTGGGAATGAAGTGCAATAATTCATATTTTTCACCCGAATAATGAAGTTTTTAAAGTTTAGTGAAGTGTTCTGTGCGACATTGTGTTTTTATTCACCTTGCCTACGGCTACCTGTTTGAGAGGATTAATAACAACAGGTAAAATTTAAATTTAAAACTTTTACTAAAACAAAAACATCGCCAATTTAGTGCATAGAAGAATTCTTCTACCGTCATTCACGCCGCTAGTTAGTCTAACGTATTTTTTGAAACAGGTATAGGGAAATAACTTTTGAAGGTTAACTAGCCTGGGATTGGATTCCTCTGTAAGATGGCCGCTTCAGAGCAGGCGCGGAGGTTCGCTGCGCTCCTCTGAGATTATTGAAAGTTGTATTTTGTCTTTATTATGTCTTTCTTAGATCTGGAAATTGGTTAAAAGGAAAACAAGTTATCTATATTTTTAGTTT
Organism: Neoaliturus tenellus; assembly: GCA_030545055.2. Taxonomy (NCBI): domain Eukaryota; kingdom Metazoa; phylum Arthropoda; class Insecta; order Hemiptera; family Cicadellidae; genus Neoaliturus; species Neoaliturus tenellus. The sequence continues at coordinate 61,576,428 of CM061537.1, read as the reverse complement.
CTTCTAACAGATCATTCGTCATCACGCATCCTAACACTGAAAGGTTGAATGATTGAAGTTTTCAACCTTGGTAGCCTAGCCTAGTTAAATTTAGGCTAGTTACATTGAAGTTAGTTGTGACTTAAGATGCAAATAAGTAGGAGCACCATAGGCCTAAGTTAATTTTGAAACTTCATTATCCAACTCTACCGTGATAATCGATGTGGAAATTTGAAATTGTGATTATTCAATTGGCCTCAAAACTTAGTATATGGTTGGCCTAATTTATTTATTCTAAATAATAATCTGACCATGAACCTGTGTCATTTGTAAATTACTGACAGCGGTGTTTATGGGCCTAAAAAATGGTGTTTGGAAACACTTAAAAAAAATAATCCCTCAACATAATATAAAAAAAATACCTTTCTGATTCGTATTTGGCAGCATTTGTGTGGCGCCACGATAGGTCTAACAAAGTCTGTTTCTTCTCGCAATAGTGAGTTAGTTTGCTTCGAGAGCGCAGCACTAACCCCCAAAGAAATAACTTGAGCTAATACGGGCGAAGATAACTTAACACCATCACTAACTTAATCTTGGGTAGGCCTAGTATATTAGCCTATGTGTTGTTCTTTGATAATGTTACAGGTAGGCCTAGCATTACCTAAAATTTGTACTTGTTTTTGTTATTTTCAGTTACTTGTTTGCAATATTATTTATTTGTTTTATTGTCAAACGGTAAACTTATGTTTAATTATATTAAGATCAAAACTAAATCAGGTGATAAAATTGTATCGTTTAATTGTATCGATTAAGTTAATTTAACTTACCAATAATATCTCAATATCAAAATTTACTCATCGATAATAATGGTGGAGTCGGATAACGAAGTTACGCCTTATAAAACACTTGCTCATTTTGACATTTACAAGGTAAATAGCGCTTCCAGTAGGCCTATAGCCTAGTCTACTGTCCATGAAAACCTCTAAAACCAGGAATGGTAGACTTAAATTTTTTGTGCCATGAAATGTTTGGGAGAATGTACCCTTAATTTTTGTAAAATTAGTTCATGTCCTTAAATTTTCAAGGCGGTATTGTAAGCATGTTGCAAGTTGCATTCAATTGCACTGTAAGTTAGGTAACATGATTAAGGAATACTATTTTCTTTACATTTTTCTTTTCCTACTGATTAAGATACTGTATTTCTTAAATATAGCCTATTATTTTAACGTGAAATGTTTAATCTTTGATAAAAAGGCAAATTTTATTTCTTAAACGGTTTTCATGTGTTTGAGAAATAGACTTAATTTGGCCTAGTTCCTTTAAAGGATCTAAAATTTTAAAGGATCATGAGTAAGGATCTCATGTTTGATCATTTCCATAGATTTAAGAACACCAAATTAGTTGTTGATAGAATCCAATATAACAATGCAAAAGCTAGATATAAGCAAGCCATCATACAAGCCAAGGCTAATTGGATTGAAAACTCTCTATCCAACGCTAGCAATAAGTCGAAGCAATCTTGGAAGATCATTGATCAGTTCCGCAACAAGGGCCCCAAGTTGGTCAATAACTTGGCTTTAAACATTGATGGTACTCTTACAAAAAATCCAAAAAAGACATGTGAAGCCTTGAACAATTTTTTTGTAAACATTGCCAATAATCTTAAGCTGCCTTCATCTGTATCATCCGCAAAGAACCCATTGCCTGCCGTGATCAACAATAATTCTTTTTCCAATTTCAAAAAAATCTCCGAAACCGATCTTTTAACCATTTTTTCCAAATTTTCTCCCAAAACTTCAACCGGTTTTGATGACATCAGTATGAAGATTTTGAAATTCTGTCAAAATCAAATTTTTCAACCATTGACACACATCATTAACTCTTCCCTCGAAAAGGGAATTTTTCCGCAAAAATGCAAGATTGCCAAAGTGAAACCTCTTTTCAAAAAAGGAGTGGAGTCAGACATGGGAAACTATCGTCCTATCTCACTTCTTCCCGCCATTTCAAAGCTTTTTGAAAGAGTGGTGAGTGAGCAGCTGACTCACTATCTCGAGTCTAATAATCTCATTTGTAAAAAACAATATGGATTTAGGAAAAATAAATCCACCAAATTGGCCCTTATCGACTTTGTTAATGAGTGTATCGATGCAATGGAGGCCGGTGAATCTGTAATTAGCTGCTTTGCAGACTTATCTAAAGCCTTTGATTGTGTGGATCACCAGATCCTCCTAGGTAAGCTGAGGGACCTAGGAGTGAGGGGGGAAGTTTTTGGGTGGATTGCCTCCTTCCTCTCTGGCCGCTCTCAGTTTACTGAAATCCAACACCAATCCAAATTCAAAATTAAAAAAATTGAATCAACCAGGCAACCGATCACAGTCGGAGTTCCTCAAGGATCGATTCTTGGTCCGATACTATTCCTGACGTATATTAATGATATGTCAGGGGTGGTGTCGGACAGAAATCTATTCATTTTTGCAGATGATACCACCCTTTTCACCAAAAGCAAAAATTTAAGCGAACTAGAAATAGAAACTTTTTTCAAAATTAATTCTCTCGCTCAATTTTTTTCCAGCAATTCTCTTAAATTAAACGCTGATAAAACTGGGTATCTTTCCATCAGCACACACCAAAGGAGGAACGCCTGCGATATTGATAAAATTAACGTTTTCATCGGGGAGGTAATGCTGGAACCTTCTACTTCAGCGGATTTCTTAGGGGTGAGGCTGGACGATGGTTTGACATGGTCTGACCAAATCGGAAAAATCGAAAAAAAACTGGCAACTGGGCTTTTTGTCTTAAGAAGAGTAAGCAAACTATGTAACATTAGTGTTTCAAGAACTGTTTACTTTAGTCTTTTGGAGTCTCATATTACTTACTCAATAGCTTTATGGGGTGGTTATAAATCACACTGTGACAGAATACTCCTCTGGCAAAAAAAAGCCGTTAGGTCCATTTTCGGGCTCCCTCCTAGGGAACACTGTGAAAGTTTTTTTATGAAATTAGGGATAATGTCTGCTCCATGTTTATATTTTTATGAATTAGTAATTTTCATCAGGAATAATAAACTCCTTAACTTATGTCAAAAAAATCACACTTACAACACCAGGTTCAAAACAAATTTTGCAATTTTCCATAGGGTGAGGTGGGGTAATTCTGGGACAAAAATCAAAACAATCGATTTTTCTTTTACTTCTAGGTGTGTTAGGCTCAAACAAAAAATCATTTTATATTTGTACTAGGTATGACTATGAGGTCCTGTTTAGTTTATGATGTTATCTCTTGTACTTTTTTCTTAAAAAATTATAAACGCTGTCCCATATTTACCCCAGGGTTTGGGGCAATTATGGGACGGGTATGGGGCAATACAAGGACAGTCATATATCTCAATAGTTATGAAAGATAGGCAAAAGGGAGGGAAATAGTTGGACAGAGCATACTCTAATTGTGTAAAAGGCACTGGGAAATTCTGGGACAGTACAATTTTTCTAAAGGGAAAAAATTAAAAACAAAATGCCGTCTAACCGACTGAAAAATACACAATTTTCAAGTAAAGTAAAAATTATGAAAAATTTGAGGTATTGAAAGAACTACCCCCTACACAAATTCTTTAAAGTAAAATCTCCAAAAAAAAGTCACTCTCTAAAAAATTAAGCTGAAGGCAGATTTTTTGTGTATTTTTTTCTAAAACACTGTCATTTTCCGGGCTCGGTCCGAAAATAGGTTTAGGTATAAATGAGTTGAAATACTGTATGCCTATTCATGATAATTAATACCTTTATTTACACACTCAAACAAGGAAAAACAGGGATTACTTTTTTCATTGATATTTAATGGGGCAGAATCTTCTTCAAGCGATGACCTAAAATTTAAATTGTCACTACTTCCGCAGCTCTCCCAATCTTGACTCTCTTCACTGTCTGAAGATTCTATAAAGCTTTTCTTTTGTCTATTTACTTGAGGTTTTGACTCTAACAGGTTTCTTTTGTTTTACATTCTTTGAGACTTTGGACACATTCTTCTTTATTTTCTTTCGGTTCCTTTTTAATCTTTATTACAGGCTTCTTCCCTTCTTTGGGCTTCTTTATTTCTTATAAGAAACATTCTGTAGTTATAACTTGGGCTTTGGGGGTTACTTGTTTCTTTGGTTTAGTTACATTGCTAGATTTTCCATCTTTTCCCAACAATATTTCTTCAAAACTACGATTTGGGGTCACCTGCCCCGACTATAAAAAGGGTACATGATGCTGTGGCCTGATTAGAAACAGGGGATTGTATAGGTGGCATATTATTAGATGTGGATTTTGGTTCAGATTGCATGTTATTGGAAGTTGATGTTTGATTGAGCTAGTCATTAATAAAAAAAATAATAAAATTGAGAAAAAGAATATGTCCCAAAATTGCCCCAGGCGTGTCTCACAATTGCCCAAAAAAGTGTCCCATAATTACCCCTCTAGCCTTTTATTGAATATTACATACCCTATTAATGGCAGGACTCAAGTTTAAACACCATTTTGTTGCCAAAGAAATTGTCTATCTAATAATATAAAAATTATACATGTTCAAAAATTACACAACTGTGGACAGAGAAAGTTTTCACAACAAAAACGAAAGTTTTCGGCAGCAAAAATGTAGAGTTTAACAATACAAATTTATTTTCACTGATACTGATACAATATTGTTTTAATCATTATGGTATCTAACTTATCAAATAATAAGCTACATTTTAGTGATAAAATATGTTAAAATAGATAATAAAACATGATAAAAAAATAACTGTCCCTTTTTTGCCCCACTTTTTTGCTGTCCCAGAATTACCCCACCTCACCCTAAGTTGTCTGTTTTTGAGAAAAAACCGGCTTATGCTGGTTTGAAATTTTATCAACTTCTGCCACACTTTATTTCTGAAATCACGGATGACAAAAAATTTAAAAACTCTTTAAAATATTATCTTGTTAGGCATTGCTTTTATTCTGTGGACAGCCTCACCAGTCACTTAAAAGATTGCAAACCCGACTCTTGCCCGTACCTATCCTCACCCAACCCTTAACTTAGGTCCAACTTTGAGTTGGCATATTGACCAGTCCAACGCATCTTTGCCTACGGATGGAATCTACAAGTAAGTAATAAGTAACAAGTAAATTAAGACCATTAACCAAGACCATGATAATTTTTCCACATTGCTAAAAATTTTCTTCACAACTGTCAAGACTTATAATTAATTCTTTCTCTTTGCTTTATTTCACAAATTTACTATGCAACAGATGTTATTTAAATCATATGTATTATTTGTTTATTATTGTTCTTGTTGACATTAGAGTTTGAGTAAAAATACACTGAGTTCTTTAAAACTGAATTGAGCTATCTTTCATTTATTTATTGGTCCTCATCGAAGCCGGATGAATCATGAACCAAGAGGAGAGAATAACATTACTAATAAAACAGAGGACAACAGTAAAATCATGTTTTACTAGAATAAAAAACTTCATTGACAATGTAAGTAATGATACAGATAAGACTAACATCCAGGTGAGGCAAGAGAAACTTGGGTCGCTTTATGACAGGTTTCTACAAATTCATGAAGAACTATGTTCTTTATCTGAGGAACAAGCTTCAGATGAAATGTTAGGGAATTTTGAAAATGATTATTATGAAGTTACAGCTAAATGTCTTAGATTATTAGATGCAGATAGGACAAATTCCCTTCAAGCAAATGTAGGTCAGCCACATTCTCCAACTAGTGGTACTAGTTCTAATCCTCAAGTTAAGCTACCCAAATTAGAATTGCCATCTTTTAGTGGCAATATTGAGGATTGGCCTGCATTTAATGAGTTATTCAAGTCTATTATCCATGATAATGAATCATTACCTAATATTCAAAAGTTGTACTATCTAAGGTCGTGTTTGAAAGGGGATGCACAAAAACTTTTACAATCATTACCTTCAACTGATCAAAATTATTCTGAGGCTTGGGAAATTCTTAAATTGAGATATGATAACAAGCGACTAATCATTAAGGGTGTTTGGTCAAAAATTTAATTTTTAATTTTTACCATGGGATCGATTTGCCACAATGTAATGAACACAAAAATGGCAATTAAAAAATTAAAAAAAATTTGGCTGAACTACAGGAGGTTGAAATGCCAAAATTAGGGTATTTTTGTACCAACAAATAAAGAAAACCGCAAAGTATATTTAGGTGAAAAAAACATTTTATTATTTGAATTTGCCTGCTTAAAACATTAAAATGTTAAAATAATTAAATTTTACGACTTTAATTTTTTTCTCGTTTTAATAATTTATTTTCTATAAATGTTTTGTCAATTTCATTACTAGTTTTGTTTTAATATGTGTGGGTTTTATCTATTATTACGAATAAATTTTTAGATAATGTATATGTATAATAGTTTTGCTTATTTGTTGGTACAAGTAACACCATGTCAGCGCGGAGCGCGACGCTGCGAGTGTAGTGGTGATCACCTACAGCGGCCGCACGCGCCCGGGCGCGTGGCCGCGCAGGTTATCTGCGCTCTCTCTCACTCGTTCTCACTGCCTCGTTCTCTCGCCCGATGCTCGCCGCGCCAGCCGTGGGCCGGATTCGACCGGCATTCGAGTCGTTTCTTCTAATTCTGCTGCCTTCTTTTTCTTTGAATATTAAATGTTTAAGGATTGCAGTATTGTAAATTCCTATTAACTTTATGGTTTTTGTTTATATCAGTTTAACAATTAAATATTAGTGAACATATTAAAAACATGTAGCCTACTTTAAAAGTATTTTGGAATCTATTAATTACGCATTTACAAGAATATCAAACGAAAGTACAAAAATTAAGTAAATGTTTAGGCCTAATTATATTTGAATAACAAAGTAAAAATTAATTATTATTTATGCATGTTATATGTTTCGTATAGGGATCGCCCACTGGTCGAAGTTCGACCGAACCGGACCGAACATTCTGTTGATTTTGAGCCAATTAGTTTTAGAATGTTTTACAACTGAAACATCTGTTCTTCCTCATTTGCTAGCATTTGTTATTAGCCTACAACCGTTGCCGAGGAATTACAACCGAGTGCACAAGTTTTAATATCATCATGTAAGATTGAATTTGTAACAAATTACAAAAAAATATTGTAACCAAAGAAATTAACCCATTAAGGCCCATGGTCCCCATCTGGGACACTGAGAATTAAGACTGGAGTAAAATGTTATATGGCATCATTAGAATGAATTTAATTGACATTTTGAATTGAAAATATGATCATCTTTCGTTTTTCAAAGCCGTAATGGCACACACACAGTTAACAGTAGTAAAAAGTAGCAAAATCAGTGTTGACCAAGGTGCAACTCTCAAAGAATTAACCGATCCCGTCAACTTCCACGCAAGCCTGCCACCGTTTATTTAACGTGGGCCCTCCCACCAACGTTACCACAGATCGGCTAACCCTTTAAGAGTTGCACCACCAGGTCAGGGTTTGGTCGTGAGCGGATTCGAACCCGCGCCGACGCAGACATCCTGGCCAAGGATGCCTACGACTTAGCCATCTGAGCTATCACGACCGGCAGCCTAGACACGAGAATTAGGGTTATGACCAGTGCGCGCCCCTAGCGGGGCAGACTGTAGGCCGTTGTTATGCGAATTCGCTACGAGAGCGCAGCACTAAGCCACCGCACTAAATTTAAAAGAAATAATTTGGCATTAAATGGGTTAATGTCAGCAAATTTTTTCACTGTGTATTTATTGTCTTGCAATTATTCCTCGGTTTTTGTCCCCCACACCAAGATCACTCTCTGGATCGTCTCCTGTTCACAGTTGAAGATATTGTGAGCAGTAAACTGTTGATCCATAACCGAATATAATTTCTTATGAGAAATGCATTTAAGACTATTTTGGTTGATATAGACTTGTTGCTTTAACCAACGTCTATGAGTCTGGCATTGTTTTTGTTTACTTAAAAATATCCGTCCAAACCATGGGTCTCGAATTATAAAGGTTAAGACGTAAAGCAAAACCTACAAAAGCTACTGAGGTTCGACTCGTGTTAAAAAGTGCATTGATGAATCGTGTTACCGACGACGATTTCATAATATGTATATGCCTAGAGGATTAGACATTTAGGCAAGGTCGATTAAGCGGTAATTTTAACTGGCGCAAAAATAAGTGCAATCGAGGTATTCGTTGTTTATACTTATTATTGACAGTGATGATATAATGAGTTGAGATGAGTTATAATAAATTTACGGAACCTACTTATCGGGGTAGCCGCGATTCGCGATTTCCGCGGATTCGCCTGTCAGTTGCTGTGTTGTTGTCTTTACATCTTATTTAGTTCGCTAGTGTGTGTAATGGCAAGAAAACCACGTCCGCACAAGCGGTGTAAAAAGTCGAAGGCTAGGAGGGTATAGTAATCCGTAAGAAGATAGAAGAACAGCTTTCTAAAATTGACCCAAATAAGAGTCAACCAAATATAGAAGTAGGCCTAGTAAACGAATCAAGCGAAAGTATCTTTGACAGACTGCTTGAGGAACATAGGTAAGTAATGCATTTATTTCTATCAGTACGTCTAAGATCCCCAAAAACCCAAAAAGTACCTAGGCCTAAATAAAATTTGAACAACCCGGTATAGTAAACACTTGATCACCAAATCCTAAAACAAATCAGAATATTTCAATGTAATAAGCAATATTGTCAGAAGTTTGGTGGCGGACTTAAAAGACATGTATAAATAGACCTTATTGTAATTTTGTTTTATTAAATAAGTACTCCTATGCTCTAAAATACTTACATAATTGAACTCATTTTTTTAACAACTTAAATTTGGTTTCCATTACCATACTTAATATAAAATTTCCTGATGATAAATGTATAAATAATATAGTGAACAAATTTGTGGTTTGTTACTTTTAAATCTCATGTCATAGATTGTTAACGACATACTCTTTCATTTCACAGGCGTTTAGATAAAAATGTAGGCCTATCTAAACAAGGGAACAAAGTTGAGAAAATGGACGTCAGTGTCAATGAAGAAGTATCACTGATACTCAACGATTGGTGAGTGTTTCCTGTGTTTAATGTAACAGTTTGTACGTGTTATGTCTTAGAAATGTTATACTGCAAAGCTAGATTGGTCATTACTGTGTAGTAGTAGTAAAATTATTTATGTAAACTATGACCATGTTGTGAAACAGCAGAGAAAGGTTAAGCAAATTCAGCAATAACTCTGAGTGTTAAGAAAAAACTGAAAACTATTCAAAAATTGAAAATTGTAATGTTATTGGGAAATATGAATAACAAATATGGGGAGAGATGGAGTCATAGTAGAGGAGATAATACTGGGTTAAAGAGAGGATCAACATAGATCCTCTCTATGTTAGATCCTCTCAACATAAATCCTATAGGGGCTATTTTTGAACCTCCTCTATATTCTTTGACAAACTGAGAAAGGAAAACACCCCGATGTCAATTTAAATCGCACGTTTATGCATTTCAAATATTTAACACCACTGTTATAAACAACAAATACTACGATTCTCTGAGGAAGGTGTCGTAGGCCTATCGCAAAAATCATAGTACGCAGGATATTATAAAAAACACAATTACTTTACTTGCTGCAACATACAAAAGTAAGTAATGGCTTTTTGGGATTTTTGGATTACAATTTAATTTGTTTCAAACAAAATCATATGTTGACCAATGAACTTGTCTAATTTTCTTCTAGCGACTAGCCTGAGTGCCCAGATAGCACAAAACGTAAAAATCACATTAAATTTTAAGGTTTTATTTTTTACATTTTTAAAATATTACTAGGCAAAAAATTTTAAAAAATTCTGTTCTGTTTTAACGAGAAAATGTGGTGAAGTGCTGGTTACAATATTACACATGAAAAAAGAGGTTCTTGTTTTACTTTAGTTTGTCATTTTTAAATAACAGTTTATAATGTTACAAAAATTAGGAATGAATGCACTTTTTCAAACCAATAAGAAATGTTTATAAAATCAAAAAGAATCACTCTCACGACGGGGTTTGAACACGCGACCGCACATACAATGACCTGGCGCCTTTACCATCTCAGCCACATCACCTGCTTGCTCAAATATGTTACTATTTATACATTTATAACTCGGCCTTCCCTGGTGCACAGTTAAACAAGTCAATAAAAAGGAGGAACAAAACTTTCTCTAAGGTAAATATTTGCTGAAATTTAACTTGAATAGATTGTTTTCACTAGAAATGTTATAATTTCTATCATTTTCTGGACATGAGAAATGGAGTAACTGAAACTTGGTTTATCCTATAAAATAGAGAAAGATGCCGGATATCATATCCATCCACAATTCCGATACAATACACATAATTATATTTAATCAATATCTGATTCTCTGTGTTTTACAATATGTCAGTACTAATTCATTAATCATATGATACCCTAAATTGATAGAAATAATGTGTTATCATAAAGCAAAAAATACATTAATAGTCTACTGTACATTATTACATAGGACATAATACGTTTATTTACCTTAAACAATATTACATGCATTTGGTTTCGTCAACTTAGATGGGAAAAAATCATAAATAAATACAGGATTTACAAAAAATAAATTCAACCATAAATGCAATATTGCTATCAATAAATGTAATTGAATCAAATATTATTACAATAGGAGCTTGTGATAGAACAATGTTAACATGTTGTCGGCCTAATATCGCTTTATTATCGTGGAACTAATTTAATTGCATTTAACGCCTAAACAATCAGATTTTTTTAAAGACTATTATTATTTTATACTATTATTTATTTTTGTTTTATTTTTAAAAAGTAATATGTCTATGCATATATTACAGGTATCGAAGTTCTACTTGGAGTGTCTTCTTCCTGAAATTGTTGACAGCAGGATCACAAGAGGCCTGAAAGCTAGAGATGCTCCATACATCATCGATGCAAAAGAGAAGAAAGCAAAAAATAAAAATAAAAAAATAGTGGAAATAAGGCCGAATAATATGTTAAATATTATAATCTATAAAATTTTGCAAAAGTTTTCATTAACATTTCCTATGTTTTATTAATGTTTTAAAGATTAAAATATGTTTTACATAGAAATATAATATATTTGGTACCTTGGTTTTAGGCCTTTTGTTCTTGTAGTTTGTAGAGAATTGTAAAAGGCTACAACCAAGGTAAATATATAATTGACGTTCTTGACAGTGGGCAAACACAAGAAATATAACAAGTGTGTCTATTATTTTTCAACTCTTACGTGTTCCCAAAATGCATTAAGGTTTAGGCCTAAATTTATGACATTTTAATTTTCAACATGCAACGACATCATTAACTTATTTTTTTATTGTACTTCAGTTATAATCTAATTACGCAAAAACTACTTTAAACATTTTGAATTTTTAAAATCACCCAACATTAATCAATTAGAATATATTTCTACTGTTAAATTCTGCATTCAATGCATATAGGCCTACATAAAAAATAAGTTGTACAATCCTGTCACAGCATAGGATCGTGTAAAACATTACACAATCGCGCGATCCCCGATGCCGCCTACCATGCTGCTACAGTGCCGTGGCCGTAGCCGTAGCCCGAGCCGCGATTGGCTGAGTAACGTGGACTGCCGAGAGGAGGGATGGGAGAGAGGAACAGGGGGAGGGCTCTCTCTTTGCATCTGTGTGCCAGTGTGCGTGACCGCTGCACCATTGTGGCCCTAGCGGAGTCTAGCGGCGAACTCTGGAACTACTGATTCTCACCGCGAGACTTGCCTCGCGGCCAAACTGCCTTAATTCACACCTGTCAGGGGTATTTAATCAGGCACCACTGCATATTGAATCTGCTCAGGGTATTAGGAAACTAGTTGATGAAACTGAAAACCATATTCGAGCTTTAAAATCCTTAGGTGAAAGGGTTGATGCATGGGACAGTATTCTAGTTTACACAGTGTCTAGTAAGCTAGATAATGAAACTAGAAGACATTGGGAGATGTCGTTAAAAACACCTGAATGTCCTAGCTTTGATCAACTTAAAGAGTTTCTTATTCAAAGAATAAATGCGTTAGGGTCCCCAAATCTAGCTAATAAGCCCCAGCCATCTAGCCGTCAACGTAATCACGGTGAGCAGAGTAAATGGGTGCCTAATCACACAAAAGGTAAACAATCAGTAAATCATTTTTGTGTCGTGTGTGAAAACTCAAATCATGTAATTTATCAGTGTAGTAAATTCAATCAGATGGGTGTAAATGATAGAATAGAACAAGTTAAAAGGCATAAATTGTGTTTTAACTGTTTAAAACCCAATCACTCTGCAACTGATTGCTATAGTTCTAATTGTAAGACGTGTAATAAAAACCACCACACCTTGTTACACATTGAGGTTTGTAAGGAACAAGACAAAAAATCAAAATTTAAGGCCAAGTCGAGTAATCACACGTCATCGGAGGCTGAGTCACAATCTACGGACTTAAGTAATTCCGAGTCACGGGTAACAAATTCATCACAAGTTTTACTTTCAACTGCCGTAATTCTCGCTGAAAACAACAAAGGTGAACAAGTTAGAGTGCGGGCGCTGCTAGACTCAGGCGCTCAGTCTAACTTCGTTACAAAATCATGCGTCAACAAACTCAACTTATCTCCTTTTAATTCTATGATAACTATTAATGGAATTGGGAATTCTAAAACAAAATCATCAAAGAGAGTAACATTGAAAATACAGTCCAGAATCTGCAACTATGTAACTAATCTTTCAGCTATTGTGTTGCCCACTATCACTGATAGGTTACCGAGCGAAGATGTTAACTATGCTGGATGGTCTCAAAATATGTCCACACTTATACTGGCAGACCCGGAGTTCTTCAAACCAAGTGAGATCGACATATTGATTGGAGCCGAATTGTTCTTCGAAATACTGTCAGAAGGTAAGATAACTGGTAACGTACATACACCAACTCTTCAAAATAGTGTGTTTGGTTGGATTGTAGCTGGTAAATGTGGGAACAAGAATGAATGTGTGGAGTCTTATTGTAATTTCTCTATTGAAAATCAACTTAAGCAATTCTGGGAGATAGAGGAAATTGATCATCATCCTGTGCTTAACAAGGAGGAGCAACTTTGTGAACAACACTTCATAGACAATGTCAGGCGAGATGAGTCAGGGCGATTCATTGTAAAATTACCTTTCAATGATCGTTTGAGTGAGTTAGGCGATTCAAAACAAATAGCACTTAGTAGTTTCAAAAGAGTAGAAAATCGTTTATTATTAAAACCAGAGAGAAAAGAGCAGTATAATAACTTTCTAAATGAGTATGTAAACTTAGGTCACATGGATTATGTGCGAAACTTAAGTGATAATGCATCACAATCAGGTATCAATGAGTGTTATCTACCTCACCACGAGGTAATTAAAGAATCTAGCTCCACAACCAAATTGAGAGTTGTATTTAATGCTTCTTGTCCTACAAGCACACAAGTGTCATTGAATGACACTCTTATGGTAGGTCCAAGAGTACAACAAGACTTGTTTTCTATTATAGCTAGATTTAGATTGCATGAGATTGTAATGGTTGCTGACTGCGAGAAAATGTATCGCCAGATATTGGTTTGTGATGAGGATCGTAGATTTCAACAAATTCTGTGGAGGGAAAAGATTAGTGATCCGATTAAAGTGTACCAACTAAACACTGTAACGTATGGTACAGCATGTGCACCTTTTCTGGCCACCAGATGTTTAAAGAAGTTAGCGGAGGACGAAATAGAGCGGTTTCCTTTAGCTTGTGCAGCAGCGAGTACAGATTTCTATGTTGATGATTTGTTGACAGGAGCGCATGACATAGAATCTGCTCGCCAGTTACAGAGCGAGATCACTCAGCTTCTGGATTCAGGAGGGTTCAAACTCCGTAAATGGTGCTCTAACAGTGTTGCCTTGCTTGACAGTATTCCAAATAAGGATAGGGAAACACATTCTATTAGCTTAGATCTTAAATATAACCAAACCATAAAGACACTAGGTGTCGTCTGGGAGCCAACTACAGACATTTTCCAAATTAACATTAATTTTGAGATTAACAACACCACCCAAATAACCAAACGAGAAATTTTGAAAGATATCTCTAGAATATTTGACCCATTAGGACTCATAAGCCCTTTGATAATAATTCCGAAAATCATGTTGCAACAGTTATGGTTAACTGGATTAGGTTGGGACACACCGGTGAGTAGAGAGTTGTCTGAACAATGGAATCACATAAAGGGTGATTTGTTGTCAATCAATAAATTAAGTATACCAAGACAAGTGACGTGCCACAACTACTTGCGTGAAGATATTGAGCTTATTGGGTTTTGTGACGCATCAGAGAAGGCATACGCTGCCTGCGTTTATGTGCGGTCTGTTTCAACTAGTAATGAGATTGGAGTTAAATTACTTTGTTCAAAAACTAGAGTTGCTCCAATTAAACAAATTTCACTTCCCAGATTGGAACTTTGTGGGGCATTACTTGTGTCTAAGCTTCTGAGTAAAACTGCATTCGCCTTAAATATTGATAAGGGCAAATGCTACGCGTGGACTGACTCCACAATTGTCTTATGCTGGTTGGCACAGTTGCCAAGTAAGTGGAAAACATTTGTTGCAAACCGTGTGGCGGAGATCCAAAACATAATTCCACCGTCCAATTGGAGCCATGTGGCTTCAAACGAGAATCCAGCTGACTTAGCTTCTAGAGGTTGTTCGGCGTCGGAGTTCCATAAGCATGAGCTTTGGTGGAATGGGCCACAATGGCTAAAACAAGATAAAGTCACTTGGCCCAAAGGTAATGTGAACACGAGTGTTAAAGATGACGTTCCTGAAGCGAAGAAGGCAGTTACACAAACCATGATAGCAGAAGATAAACCTACACTACTAAGAAGACTTATGAATGTTTCCAGCTTTTTCAAAATACTGACGATTATGGCATTCATATTGAGGTTTGCTGAAAACACGAGAAAATCACTTCAACAAAGAAGAAGGGGTGCCTTGAACGGATGTGAGATTGCAAAGGCTACAAAAACAATCGTCAAACTTGTTCAAAATGAATGTTTTGCAAAGGACATCAAGGCATTGAAAAAACACGGGATGGTAAAACCGAAGAGCAAATTAAAATCATTGTTTCCGTTCTTAGATGAAGAAGGTTTGTTACGTGTTGGTGGAAGATTACAAAATTCCACTATTCCCTTTGATTCTAAACACCAGTTGTTATTGCCAGCAAAACATGACTTCACAAAACTTTTGATACGTTATGAACACATTAGACATTTACATGCAGGAGCTCAACTGATTCAAAATGTAATTCGTCAAAGATATTGGGTTTTAAATATCAAGAACGAAATCAAATCGGTCATTCATAACTGCACTATATGTTTACGCTATAAAGCTTCAACCATCTCCAACATAATGGGTAATTTACCACATCATCGAGTGACGGCTGGAAGAACATTCAGCATCGTTGTTGGTATTGACTTTGCAGGTCCAATCACAACTAAAAGAATGGGAGGACGAGTTAAAGTGTTTGTGAAAAGCTACATAGCAATGTTTGTTTGTTTGATAACAAAAGCGGTCCATATTGAACTTGTATCAGACTTAACAACTGACACATTTCTAAGCGCCTTAAAAAGATTTGTCAGTTGAAGAGGGTTGCCAAGTCATATTTATTCGGATAATGCGACGAATTTTAAAGGTGCCAGTAACCAGTTACAGAGAGAAGTTCTTACTTCAACCTCCGTTGAAAGATTTGCACAGGAACAACAAATTCACTGGCACTTCATTCCCCCATCATCCCCACATGTTGGTGGATTGTGGGAATCTGCTATAAAGGCGATGAAAAGTCATTTGGACCGAGTTATAGGGGATCAAAAATTAAACTTTGAAGAGCTATTAACACTCTTAACACAAATTGAAGCCTGTCTCAACTCCAGGCCACTGTCACCAATGTCGAGTGATCCTCGAGATCTCAATGTGATCACTCCTGGACATTTTTTAGTGCATGGTCCATTAACAGCAGTGCCTAATCACGACATCACTAATGAAACCATGAGTATTAAGAAGAGGTGGAATTTGGTGGAACAACTACACCAACATTTTTGGAGACGATGGTCAAGTGAATATTTAAACAACCTTCAACAAAGAACCAAATGGATGGAAGCTAAAAGGAATGTAAAGATTGGTGAACTAGTCATAATCAAAGAAGAAATCTTTCTCCATGCAAGTGGAAGCTCGGAAGAATCGAGGAAGTATTTCCAGGAAGTGACGGAATCATACGAGTGGTGGCACTAAGGACTAATAATGGAACTATCAAGAGACACATTTCAAGGTTAATAGTTCTCCCCATGGAACAGAACATGTGTTGAGATATATCTTTATATATCTCAAAGAGGGGGAGTGTGTCAAGACTTATAATTAATTCTTTCTCTTTGCTTTATTTCACAAATTTACTATGCAACAGATGTTATTTAAATCATATGTATTATTTGTTTATTATTGTTCTTGTTGACATTAGAGTTTGAGTAAAAATACACTGAGTTTCTTAAATCTGAGTTATCTTACAATTTAACAACCCTAGAGATGAGTCAGCTCTCTAGCTAAATGTTCAACTCATGGGCTCATTTATCTTAGCTCATGTGCTAAATGTTAAAGCTTTGATATCTACGTACCTGATTACAGTATGTGTATAGCCTACTATTTTGTGTTCTTTGGTTTGAGACACTGCAAGAAAAATATAAAAATTCAGAGCATTCTTCTTTGAATTGTTTTTTGTTTACTGTTTAAAGTCCAAGTTTCTACAAAACTGTTAACTAAGAAAAAAAATAAGTAGGGTAGGCCTTCTTATAATGATTTTGTTACGTAAACATTGTTAAAACCGATATAGGGCCTAAATGTCCGTGCTTAAATATTTCGTATCTCCTTAAATGTATGGGAATTGTCCAGGAATTTTTAGTTTTTAGTTCTTTTAGACACCATGGCAATAAGAAGATTAATCAGCGTTGTTTTTTCCTCTGTTTTTGTGAGGTAGGTAAGTTAGGTACCTAACGTTATACTCACGTTTTTAAAGGATGCTTGATCAAGGATGGTTCTGGTTGAAAAACTAAGAAAAATAAACTAATCCTTGAACCTATTTTAACACATTCCCTTTTATGAATGGTGTATCATGTTGCAGTTGCTCTACATAGGAAAAATACCTTAAAATTGTTCTACCAGTTGCTTCTAAAAGGTTGAGTGTTAAAAACTTTGTGACCATTAAGAAATCATTAGACCCAAGGGCAAGGGCGTATCCAGAAGGGGTGCTAAAAGGGCCTCAGCACCCTTTGATATTCTAAAAAACTACCTTCTTTTAAATATGTTTTTTAAATATTTTAATTTGATAGTATGACAGGCCTATATAGTAAGATGCACGAAAATAGTCCGATGAAAATTTGAACAGCAGCTGTGTCCCCCCTCACCCCCTCTCGCACTGCAATGTTGTCATTTGTGGTTATGTTTACCATGTGTAACACAGTTTAAAGATGCGTTTCAGAATAAATTTGGCAACAATGTATCGACTCTCATCGGACTATTTTCGTGAATCCTACTATAGCTCAGTAATGAAACTTTTATCCATATTGTTATATGCTGCTGCTTTTATCTATCATTCTTATACCGACCCAATAAGTTAACCTTAATTAGGTTATTTTACGTTGCAAGCTAATTGTGTAATATAGGCCTATGGTACCTTACCTCGGTGATATATTGGTAATAAATTTATTTATCAAAGGTAGAGTTTAATTACCGTCAGGTGCTACAATTTTGAAAGAGGACATTGGCATTAAGTAATTGCTTCCATACAGATTATCTTTTCCGTGTACCTAGTCCAGCCACAAGGATGAGGAGTGGCATTAAGTTCCACAGGCCGTTAACTTTGTCAGCTGGGCTTGATAAGACAAAAAGGTTGTTGAACTAGGATTTACCACGGGACAGGGACATGTTTTAAAAATAACCAGTGTGTCTATTGGTCGGGAAAAGTTGTGAAAAAGTCAGGAATTTTGTGAGGCTGTTGGAAAGTAGTGAAAAAGTTGGGAATGAAGGTCTAAGGTCTTTGGTTATTTAAAAAAAAACACATTTTATAAAAAAAATACAAGAATTTCTCCGGCTAATATTTTACAAACTTTTTGAAAAATTTTACAGAATTTTTACAAAAATAAGGGTGGTTGTTATGGTTGGAATTTGTAAGATGGTCCAAAAAAGTTAAGAATTTCATTTGCGAACATTTTTTTTTATTTCTGTACACTTCCTTGTGTTGTGAATTTTTTTTTTAAACTGTAGAATAATATGCAGCACAAGGCGCCGCTTGCTTGCTTTGCTCATGTAAGGAGACTTCATATTGAATTTATTAGGTAGTTTTTAATAGGCTAACACAATTCTATAAGTTTCTACGTTTCACCACAACCTTCTTTAAATTAAGTAAATTGCAACATGAACGAACCATGTCATGAAATTAAAACATGTGCTTTGTTATAATCAGATTGATCTGTGCTGTTATTCAGGTGATCAGTAAAAGCAATATTAATGAAAAGACAATATTTTTAATTTCATTTTTGGAGTATTAAATAAAGGAATAGTTAAAACTTTTCAGGCAAAATTGACAAATGGCTTCCTTGACTAGGGTTACCAGACGTCTGGCTTTACCCCTGACAGTCCAGGTTTTGATGGTCGCACATGCAATTAAAGTTGCCACGATCTTTCACACCGATCTAGTCTGTGACATAAAAAAAATTGAGGAAATCAGGTAAAGCCGTTATCCCGTGAAAAGACGACAAAGTAGGACCCAAGAGCGTCACAGACAGAAGTAAAGACAGAGGGAAAGAAATTTTGGATGCGTTAATTTAGAATAATTCTGAGATGTAGGCCTATACAACGTAAAAATATCAAAAAACTTTAAGATTCTCAACAATGAATAGACAAAATCTACGGTAAAAGTTTGAAAATGACAGCTAGCGAAATGAACGAATAGAGTCAAGTCCTTAGGCCCGCCGCACATTGGAGCGAGGCGAGGTGCAGGCGAGGCGCCGCTGATTTTGTGTAATACACGTGTTCAAATGGAGTACCGCACATTGAGCAGAGGCTGCGCGCAGCCTCTGTGCAGCCTCGCGCGGGCCTCCGCGGCGTTGTAGTTGAGATACAGTTTTCCTGCACCTCGCACGCGCCTGCGTTTGCCCTCCCGTATTTTTGTGTGGACAAATTCGGTATGGAGCTTCTAATTCAACTAGTTCAAGATCATCCTGTGCTGTACGACACTTCTAATGAAGATTAGTACTCATACAAAAGTATCCTCTAAAAGATCGATCTGGCAGTTCAGTTGTTAAAACATACTAACCATGACTTATTCTTTTTTCATGTAATCCGATTTACAAAAACTTTTCTTACTTGTTTTAGAAAGAGAAAACAGTAAAACTAATTTATTGAATTCCCAATCTGAATCGGATTCGAGGTCCAACAAATCGTAATCTACTAGTGACATTGTGCGAGCCAAGCGAGGAAACCTCTGTCACTCCTCGCCTCAATGTGCGGTGACACGCCAAAGTCCTAGCTTCCGCCTGCACCTCGCCTGCGCCTCGCCTCGCTCCAATGTGCGGCGGGCCTAATCCTTAAAATGTTTTAGAATTGGATTTACCTTAGCCACAAGAGGTAAAGAAATTAATCAGCCTATGTAGAGTTGTTGCATAGTGTTCTTTTAATAGTTCAAACACGTTGGTGTAGTAACTAATTTAGTGTAGGTTACTTTATAGTTGCATTAGCAACATGGATCATGGATACTATTGTAAACTCCACCAGTTTCGGTAGTTTGGCTGCGTTTGTTGAATACGTTTTGTCTTCATTTTGTACGTCGCCCCTGCCTGCAGGTCGCGGCTAGCCCACAGCGGTCGCCGAGTATGTCACACGTTCGACATTCCTGAGGGGAGGCGGCGGTCGGTGAGGTGGAGTGGGAATTGTCAACTCCGGAATACTAACAAGTCGATTGTCAGCGGGGAGTGGCTTTGTCTCGGAATTCATAACTTATGCGTGTCTCCTCTTCTCATTTGGCCATCTTGTAAATCTTCGTTTATTCAGCTTACTATCAGCAACTTAATTTTAAATTCTGGATGCGAGAATTTTAATTGTATTAATATTTGAAAGTTTTTTTATAACGACAAGTTTTATGACTGAGCTCTCACTCAAATATTCAGGGAACAATCACAATTTAGTAGGCCTATTCTAATTGGATTTTAATAGCAAGGTGATTGATTTCCTTCTAATAGCGTGAAATGGGTGTTCGTCGTTATCTCGGCTTTGCTGATAAGACTGTCGTTAAGCCATATTCATCTTGGTGATGTAATAACATCGAGGTGGTACCTTAGAGGGCAGGAAGGCTTTTTCTTGTTTTTGTGAATCAACTAAGAAATCTATGTCTTGTGGTTTAAGTTACCGTAAATAAAATTACTGAAATGATGGCGGTTTTTATAAAAGTGAGGTAAACGCAGAAGAGTGTGACTGCACGCCATTTTCAGTTGAGATCTTTTCCCAGAAATTTTTTCTTGTGAGAAACGAAGCGGACGCGGCGTCAGCATTTCTGGGAACGGCGCGGCGGCGGCGGTGTAGCGAGTTGTGCTGTACTCGGAATTCCTCAGCACGGGGGCGACGAGACGCTGACGCGACGAAGTTACATCAGCGTGCTGAGTCGAGCGTTGCTATGGCGCCTCTCCGTTCGCTGCCTCAGCACCACTGGCGGCTTCAGCTAAATTGACACTGGTTGTTCAAATGTCACTTGATTTTTCAAGAATGTCATGAATATCGTAGAAATTTGTCTCTGAAATAAGGAAACCGAGTGTCTTGGAATTTCGAAGTGGGTCTGTCGGTGGTTACACTACTAATTATTTTGTCTCTCAGACATCCTATGCTTCAATTAACGATTAAAAAAATTACGATCACATTGAAAATTAAAATTTTTGTGTAATAAAAATCATGCGGGCCAGTTTTATCTGAAATCTAACAATCGTCCGAGTAAAAATCTACTTGTAGGAGCGTGTCTTCCCATCTCATCCGTTCCCATTCTCCTTCGAACCCAAATCGGTGCCATCTCATCCGAATTCCTGAGTGACCCTTATAATCCTCCGGCGGCGAACCGCGGAGGCGAACCGCGGGGAAGCAACCCCGCAGCTCATATCCCCCTTCTCTCCCCCACCCAGCCTCCAACACTATCCAACCACCGCACTCTCACTCACAGCCACGAATAACTATTAATTTCCTTAGCTTAAACTGTTTGTTTGTCAAAGTATGCGAATCTTATATGAATGTAGTCTATAAATAAAAAATTTTACCCAATATATCAATTACATTTTTTTAAGACTTATGTGTCATATTATGAAACAGATTATACAGTTGATTTGCCGAATATCTATAATTCGAAATCTTCCTTTGGATTACATACGCACACCCATGAAATATCAGTCAATACGCCTCTAACAGAAGAATTGTGTTTTATTGTAATGTAACCTAAAACTTAGAGCAATCCGATAGTGTGCAGATAAATAGGCCTAGAGCAACTTACACGAATTTATGTAGGCCTAATTTTAAAGTTACACACTGATTAACAATTATGTATTTCAACGGTTTGGCAAAAAGGAAGTTGGATTGACTTACCCCATTTCGTAGGTTCCTTCTTTTCACAATTACGTTTCCCTTCGTATCCACTAGAGATTATTGTTGCAGCGCTTGACAACCACATGTACCACTTAGAATTCTTTTAGTTAATTTTGTTTTCTAAAAGCAGTTCTTAATTTTATAGTAGGGGTTTACTGTATCGCCCTTTAATCTGAATACCGAAATACGAATTCTATTCTTCTGTTAGAGGCGTATTGACTGAAATTTCATGGGTGTGCGTATGTAATGCAAAGGAAGATTTCGAATTATAGATATTCGGCAAATCAACTGTATAATCTGTTTCATAATATGACACATAAGTCTTTAAAAATGTCTTTGATATATTGGGTAAAATATTTTATTTATAGACAAGTCGCACACATTCATATAAGATTCGCATACTTTGACAAACAAACAGTTTAAGCTAAGGAAATTAGTTATTCGTGGCTGTGAGTGAGAGTGCGGTGGTTGGATAGTGTTGGAGGCTGGGTGGGGGAGAGAAGGGGGATATGAGCTGCGGGGTTGCTTCCCCGCGGTTCGCCGCCGGAGGATTATAAGGGTCACTCAGGAATTCGGATGAGATGGCACCGATTTGGGTTCGGAGGAGAATGGGAACGGATGAGATGGGAGGTAACCGTAGGAGACTTCGGGGCCCTGAGTCGTTAGTCAGTACAGTTACAGTAGTATGAATTTTGCCAAACAGTGCGCGCGGTCTGGAAACCTAACTTTTATTGCGATGTTTGACCTCACAAACGAAATTTTCTCTTTGGACATTTAGCATTTAGTACGAGATGTACGAATTACCTTTTAGAGTGGCTGGACATAAAATATACGCCCAATACAAATATATTAATTTGGTTTAAAATTAATACTACACTAACATATCGGCCCTGAATGATGTCTGCCTACTACTAAATCTACTACTGCGTTAAAATCTACCATTTTTATTTTCACAATTTATTCATTTGTTACTTCTGTTGAAATACAATAGTTCGATCAAAGACTGTGTAGTAACCTATGATTCCATCCATTTGCCCTTTTTTTGGATTTCGGAACACCGTTAATCATACAAAACCATTGAATTCTATTCTATACAAACTTTGACTTCACATGTTATTTTTTCGAACAGTTATGTTACAGTTGGAAAAACAAGTAGTCTACGTGGTCAAGCAGTGTTCATGGCTTACGCCAGTCATTCGCATTCGCATTTCAGCTGTAGAACCGCTTACGCTTACACTGTGTCCCGCCCGACTCAACTGCAAGTGCAACTATAGCCACTTGAAGGACGAATGTTTGTTTGCAAGTCGCGACTGATTGACACTGGTTTCGCAAGTGTAGGTGTGCACGCCGCGCCATACGGCACACAAAGCATCAGGCGGAAACGCACGCCACGCCCACCAGGAGACATCACTGACTGAGACTTCCGGTGCTGGGCCTTGTACTTGTAACCAGCACTCACCTGCCGAGTCCCGACACTCGCCGTTCAAGGTTGGACAATCGAAAGTAACTACTGGCGATCACGAGAGAATCGTGGCGATCGAGATGTTCTCTTGAGAACCTTAGTTTAGATAATTTCAGTTTTTTTAGTCATGCCCTATTGTTATCTTTAGCAGCATAGAGCTGTAAGCCGACTCGAAAAAACCATAACAAAACTTATATCAGAATTTTGTACTTTTTTTGTACCTTTTTGTACCGCAAAAAGAAAATTTTGTACCCCTCTCCTTCGGAAGTTATAAGCGATTTAAAAGTCGGCTTACAGGTCTATGCCAAAAACACAAGTACTCAAAATTAAAAAACAAATTATACCATATTTTTGTACTATTTTTGTACCATTTTGTACCACCAAAGAGAATTTTTGTACCGCAAAAATAAAGGCTACACAATTAAAACAAAGTCGGCTTACAGGTCTACGCCAAAAACACACGTGTTCAGAATTTCGAAAAAAATTATGCAATCTTATTCTACTATTTTTGTACCCTTCAAATATGCAAATAAGAAATTTTGTACCACTCAAATAACTGCACTAATAGACAATTTTATAAAGTCGGCTTACAGGTCTACGCCAAAAACACAAGTACTTAAAATTGAAAAACAAATTATACCAAATTTTTGTACTATTTTTGTACCTTTTTGTACCACAAGAAGAAAATTTTGTACCCCTCTCCTTCGGAAGTTATAAGCGATTTAAAAGTCGGCTTACAGGTCTATGCCAAAAACACAAGTACTCAAAATTTGAAAACAAATTATACCACATTTTTGTACTATTTTTGTACCATTTTGTACCACCAAAAAGAATTTTTGTACCGCAAAAATAAAGGCTACACAATTAAAACAAAGTAGGCTTACAGGTCTACGCCAAAAACACACATGTTCAGAATTTCGAAAAAAATTATGCTATCTTATTCTACTATTTTTGTACTCTTCAAATATACAAATACAAAATTTTGTACCTCTCAAATAATGGCACTATAGACAATTTTATAAAGTCGGCTTACAGGTCTACGCCAAAAACACAAGTACTAAAAATTAAAAAAACAAATTATACAGATTTTTTTACTATTTTTGTACCATTTTTTACCACCAAAAAGAATTTTTGTACCGCGAAAATAAAAGCTACACAATTAAAACAAAGTCGGCTTACAGGCCTATGCCAAAAACGGACGTGTTCAGAATTTCGAAAAAATTATGCTATCTTATTTGGAAGTTATAAGCGATTTAAAAGTCGGCTTACAGGTCTATGCCAAAAAATCAAGTACTGAAAATTAAAAAACAAATTATACCAAATTTTTGTATTATTTTCGTACCATTTTGACCACCAAAAATAATTTTTGTACCGCGAAAATAAAGGCTACACAATTAAAACAAAGTCGGCTTACACTTCTACGCTAAAAACACTAGTACAGTACTTAAAATTGGGAAAGTATTTATACGAAATTTGCTCTAGTATTTTTGTACCACAAAAACTTTGTACCTAACTTCATTGGTAGTTATAATTTATAAAAAATTGAAAAACTAACTTATGCCTCATATTTTAACTTTTTTGTACCTTTTTGTACCACACAAAAGAAAGTACCCCTCTCTTTCGTAAGTTATAAGCGACTGAAAACTCGGTTTACAGGTGTACACCAAAAACGCAAGTGCTCAAAATTCGAAATCTACATTTTTTACTACTTTTGTAACTCTTTTACTAAACACAACTGCTAGATACAAAGAAACTAATTGCAGCATTGAAAATTTGCGCAAGCTTGTGGCACTAAGGTCTCTTAAATAAACATTCAAATATTGTAATAAACTTGGCCGTATTACCTTTCCTGTTTATGTAATCAAAATTCCAAATTTGGAACAACTTTCGCTGAAATAATTTGTGTGATTTCTTGTTTTTTTTCTTCACCTAGAATTTTAACTGCATTACTGTAAGTAAAGAGAAAAAAATTACGACGAACTTTTTTTAAAAACAGTTAAAAAAGGTAATCCAAAACAGTAATCTTAAAAAAATATATAGTTTATTATAACAATTTTGATACATATTCAACATTTTTAAAAACAATTTAAATTGAAATAGAAGCAGATAAAAATTATTTTGACGTATTTCATTTTAATTTGTAATTAACTTATAAAAAGTATTCATCCCATACAATACCGTACCGGACTTAAAGCTTTGTAAACGTGTAGCATATATGGAAGGTTTTATAATTTTTTGTTTACATGCAATGAAATAAAATAGTAATTTTGAATTTATAATTGTATAATTAGCACACTCTGCTCAGTAAAAAATAATTAGTTTGTTTTAAGTTGGAAAATTAAAAGTCTGATTTTTTTATAGTGCTGGTTAGACAAAGAAATTATTGGCTGATCACTTCAAAAATGCAAAATCAATGTAAAAAAAGAACTGTAAGGAAAATTAAGACATTATTGGTGGTTCACGGGTTCTGATCAACCAATCAGAACACGAGGCTGCCGGGTATAAATTAAAAGTTTCCGACCTCGTGGTCCTTCTTGATTATGTGATGTTAAAACGTGTAAAGTTGTTTATCAGTTACCCCAGAAGTTTTGTTTAAGTTTAAATTAATGTATTCAAGTTAAATTTAAAATAATTTTAGTAGTTGATTTCATAACCTCAATGTCTTACCTTTCCATTTGTTTTGATATTCATTATTATGACTTTTATGGCAAAATTACAGTTTTAATTATCTTTTTTAGGGCTCATGATACGACTATCAGCACTAGTTAAAATTGTACAGGAAAAAATTAAAGTTTAGAGAAATAAAGGATATAAGAAGTTACCTTTGTAAAACAATTGTATTGAGCAGAGCAACTTTTGAAGAATTAATTAAATTAGAGAAGTTAATTTAGAAGTATGAAGAAGTAACATTATGATTTTGACTATAATTGAAGATGACTGCATTTTGTCTTTTATTTAAATTCATAAATAATAAAGTTCAATTTCTTCAAGACTCTCACATTTTAATTTGAACCACCATATAGCCTAGACAACACTTGAGTTTTTATAATTCTAATAGAATGAACTCTACAAACGAAATAAGTTTCCAATAAGAATCATACCAAAATACGACAATGTTAGTACTTCTGACCTTAGTCGCCCTTAAATTAGTTATCCGAAATAAAAAATAAAAATTGTACGTACAATTTACACCGTAAGAATTATTTCAAATAAAAAATTGAAATTCTTTATACTTCGCACAACATAAAATCCACTCAGTCCATGACTTAAAGAAAAAATTTTCTGTTTTTCTAAACTACATATAACATCCGCAAGAAGTTCCGAATTATTTTCACTTCGCAGATTCTCTGGATACTCTAGGGATCATCGTCGTCATCTTCAAGATCTCGAACATCACAGTCACCACTATAATGATCCCTTGCCTTCAACAAAGATTTCATCCACAATCTTTAGGTCTTCTTACAAATTCCGAATTAGAGGGCTACAACATTTTATTTTTGTGGTACAAAAAGATATAACAATAGTAAAAGAAATGTAATATAATTTGTTTTCCAGTTTAAAGTTCTTGTGTTTTTTGCATAGCCCTGTAAGCCGGCTATTCAATAGCTTATAACTTCCAATGGAGAGAGGTACAACAATTTCTTTTTGTGGTACAAAAAAGTACAAAAATAGTACATCAATGTGGTATGATTAAATTTTCAATTTTCAGTACTTCAGATTTTGGCGTAGACATGGAAGCCGACTTTTTTTTAATTGTGTGGCCTTTATTTTCGCGGTACAAACACTCTTTTGATTGTAAAAAAAGTACAAAAATACTTAAAAATTTTGGTATAATTGGTTTTTCAATTTTGAGTACTTGTGTTTTTGGCGGAGACCTGTAAGCCTACTTTGTTTTAATTGGCTGGCCTTTATTTTCGCGGTACAAAAATTTTTTGATGGTACAAAATGGTACAAAAATAGCACAAAAATGTGGTATAATTTGTATTTTAATTTTGAGTACTTGTGTTTTTGGCATAGGCCTGTAAGCCGACTTTTAAATCGCTTATAACTTCCGAAGGAGAGGGGTACAAAATTTTCTTCTTGCGGTACAAAAAAGTACAAAAATAGTACAAAAATTTGGTATCATTTGTTTTTCAATTTTAAGTACTTGTGTTTTTTGCGTAGACCTGTAAGCCGACTTTATTTTAATTGTGTAGCCTTTATTTTTGCGGTACAAAAATTCTTTTTGGTGGTACAAAATGGTACAAAAATAGTACAACAATGTGGTATAATTTGTTTTCAAATTTTGAGTACTTGTGTTTTTGGCATAGACCTGTAAGCCGACTTTTAAATCGCTTATAACTTCCGAAGGAGAGGGGTACAAAATTTTATTCTTCTGGTACAAAAAGGTACAAAAATAGTACAAAAATTTGGTATAATTTGTTTTCAAATTTTTAGTACTTTTGTTTTTTGCATAGACCTGTAAGCCGACTTTTAAATCGCTTATAACTTCCGAAGGAGAGGGGTACAAAATTTTCTTCTTGTGGTACAAAAAGGTACAAAAATAGTACAAAAATGTGGTATAATTTGTTTTCAAATTTTGAGTACTTGTGTTTTTGGCATAGACCTGTAAGCCGACTTTTAAATCGCTTATAACTTCCGAAGGAGAGGGGTACAAAATTTTCTTCTTGTGGTACAAAAAGGTACAAAAAAAGTACAAAAATTTGGTATAATTTGTTTTCAAATTTTGAGTACTTGTGTTTTTGGCATAGACCTGTAAGCCGACTTTTAAATCGCTTATAACTTCCGAAGGAGAGGGGTACAAAATTTTCTTCTTGTGGTACAAAAAGGTACAAAAAAAGTACAAAAATTTGGTATAATTTGTTTTTGAATTTTAAGCACTTGTGTTTTTGGCGTAGACCTGTAAGCCGACTTTATAAAATTGTCTATTAGTGCAGTTATTTGAGTGGTACAAAATTTCTTATTTGCATATTTGAAGGGTACAAAAACAGTAGAATAAGATAGCATAATTTTTTTCGAAATTCGGAACACTTGTGTTTTTGACGTAGACCTGTAATCCGACTTTGTTTTATTTGTGTAGCCTTTATTTTTGCGGTACAAAAATTCTTTTTGGTGGTACAAAATGGTACAAAAATAGTACAAAAATGTGGTATAATTTGTTTTCTAATTTTGAGTACTTGTGTTTTTGGCATAGACCTGTAAGCCGACTTTTAAATCGCTTATAACTTCCGAAGGAGAGGGGTACAAAATTTTCTTTTTGCGGTACAAAAAGGTACAAAAAAAGTACAAAATTCCGATATAAGTTTTGTTATGGTTTTTTAAAGTCGGCTTACAGCTCTATGCTGCTGTTATCTTTCTATGTTGTACAGTATTGCCTAATTGTGTAGGGTGTGTACACGAATATTTGGTTTGAGTTGCGCCTTTTCTTAAGAAATATTCTTAAGAAAATCGCCATCGTCTTAGTGTGGCAGTTTACATCCAGTTTCCTTACCTTATTCTATAGTTTTAAACAAGCCAAAGTCGCAAGCTATGCTTGTACAAGCCCAATGTTTTCTGTGATTTTTATCAAATTAAAAGAGGGCAACAGGTATGATTACAAGTGGTTGAAGGTTTAGGATGTGCACAAAGTTTAGAAAGCCTTCTATTTACACATAACAAATCGAATGAAATTTAAAACTCATGCAATCAGTGGTGAGTTTAAAATTTTACATAAAGAATGAACAACCTTTGTTATGCTACTTAGTGACTTAGTGAAAGAATCTCAAATTACAAGTAGGCCTACACAAATGCTGATCATTAAACTATTTCAAGAAAAAGTAATTTTTTACTGGAAAATGGCTATAAATCTTGCATTCTTCAACGGTGCACATTTATCTTAACAATTTTTCTCCATGCTACTTAGTAGGCAATGCGAGTTATACCGACAACAAAACAGAAAATGCGCCTGTTACCCGGGGATCATCCCGCACTGGTACAAGAGAGAGTGCGGGCCGGGAAAGCGGCTAGTTTCGGCGGCGGCGCGGCGGTAGCTGCACTCACCGCGGGCATTGTGATGCAAGTCTCAGCAGACCGCACTAGTGGGTCACGCGGACGCGGTCCAGATGAATATCCGACCGTTGCTAAACATTCTGCTGAGCCTTCCCCGTCCTGCGTGAGTCTGAGCGGCTAACTTACCTACAGCTTCCTTACAGGAGGTAAAATGCATAGGTATAACTGTAGTTCCCATCTAAATCATCCCCTGCAACTCTCTTGTTTATTAAGCGTTGTGTTTGTAAAACGTTTGTAAACGTTTGTTGTTATTGATAAACGTTTAATACAATCGAAGAATATTTTGAAGAAGAGTAAATGTACCAGTTACTAACGTGAACAATTAAATTTATGTATGAATGGACAAATATGAATAGATAAACTAAAATATAATGAAGAAATTAAAAAGTATAAAAATAAGCAGAACAATCTAGAAAAGACTAATGAAACAATAAATATATATTTTTAAGAAATCTTAGTTAAGAAAATTGTAATGCTGATGCAATTTATTGTTCAAGCAATAAAACATTATTATTATTATTATTATTATTATTATTATTATTATTATTATTATTATTATTATTGTAGGTTAATCCACATTCTTAATAGATCATTTTAGGCTACAAAACTAAGGCTATCTAAATTCGGATACCGAAACCGCAAGAATGGATTTTAAAGCAATATTGTTACGTCTGCAATAGTTGTTTTACTACTAATAAAGGTGAGCTGAATATTGAGCTTCATCTTGATCGATAGCCTGCTAGATCTAGTGACAACTGTGTCGACTTTCAAACAAAAAATCACTACATTGGCTCGTTAATTACCAGCCATGAGATTATAATGGAAATTCACTGCCAGTGAATTGTCGGGTATATGACATGATTGCATCTATTCCGTTTCACCTCCCGATCAACGCCCACGAGTTGGACGCCGGCGAGTGGAGCGGCGGAGGCAGTACGGTGGGCGTAGCCGCGCGTTACACACGTCTATTCTGGGAGCAATGGAGCAATACGGCGATACCGCGAGGCCCCACCGGGCCATCAGCGGTACACCGCTGTCGAGCATGACTCATGCCGGGAGTAAATCACTATAGGATCTGATCTCAGGCGGTTTGAAGATGAGTAATGCTATGGTTAACCCTTGGACCTTGATATCTCATTCAGTTTCATTGTTGATAGTAACAACTGATTAATGAATTGAATTTTGCATGATCGTACTTTTTGAGGAGATTTAGATTCTGTACGGGTATACAGAAAGAGAGGGTGATATTTTCAAGCGTCCAATTAGTTGGTCTTTTTAGCGATTTTTTTCAGGAAGCAAAGGAAAGTAATAATCAAGGCTAATCAAATCTTAGTTCAGTGTAAATATATAAGTATCCTAAATATCAGTTTCAGTAGAATGTTGTCGGTAAAGGAGTAGGATTACATCGAGGTAATCCCAAGTTGTATATTATGAAAAAAAGGTTTTATTTAGTTTCGTAAAGGAGTACAGTTTGGGTTTTGATAATTCCCCCTTAAGTTTTAAGTAAACTTATATCCATTAAAAAAACTTGCATCCAATAATATGTTTTTTGACGTTGTCATCAAGAAAAATTATTAAATTTAATTAATCAAGACTTGATCCAATTTTGCACGATATTTGTCTTCACTTGTCTTACAATGTCCCCGTGACAGCAACCCCACATAATCAACCCTATGGTGTTTGTGGGTAAAACAAAGAAATCACCAATACAAGCACGCAGGTTTGCTGACCGTTATTTGTTTTAGTTTCACAGAACTAGTTCCACAGCAATAGTAGCCGACTCGAACAACTACTGTAACTGGCAATCGGGCTGCGGAACACGTATCATCTGTCAGAGGTGGCAATAGATTAAATATTGCCGATATTTATTGCGTCAA
The DNA here is from genome assembly GCA_030545055.2 of Neoaliturus tenellus. Lineage (NCBI taxonomy): Eukaryota > Metazoa > Arthropoda > Insecta > Hemiptera > Cicadellidae > Neoaliturus > Neoaliturus tenellus. Next base: position 61,545,387 of record CM061537.1, on the reverse strand, counting down.
AGCGCAATCCTCGTTTGTTATACTGTATTTCTTAATCCAATCACTAATCTGCAGCAACGCGCGTTTGGAATACCATTTCCAACCGGCGCAGTTGGTGGAGTCATGTTGGGACTAGCAATGTATCAATTAAGACTTATTTAGTTACTGTAATCTTTTTTAAAGGGAATACTGTAGTATAATTATTTATAGTACTGCACATTATATTTGTACAAAATAATAATCATCGTACGTGAGCCACTTCGCATTGTTAGCTTTTAACTGGGTATACAATATCGTATCGTATTCATTCTGTATCATTAAAATGGTTGATACTGTAACGTTAAATTTATTATTTTGCATATTTATTTATCTTTTAACTTATGCTCACTACAATCAAAGTAAATAAGCACTTGATATGTCATAATCATTAAACAGTTAAATTGGGTATTTCTTAAAAAAAAAATCGACTAATGGAAATGTGCAAAGCATTGATATAATAGCTTACAATGTGTTTATTTGTATTTTAAAGCTGTTATAGTTTATGGGATTTTCTTAGAATTATTTATATCCCAACTCAGTAGAAACGGGAACCAACAGAAAGCTTTAAAACTCACTATGTGTTGAATGTACTCGGGTCCCAAAAAATATTAAAATTAAGGGGGGTTTGATTAAATAACTTAAAATTGTCCTATTTTTACCGTGGATTAATAGACTTTAATGTTTCTAAGATTATAGATCTCGGAGAGATTGAAAGCCCTGTGTGAGCATTGAGGCTGAATCATATTTAATGGCGTTTGAGAAAGGTTTTAAATGACCCGGCGGTGCGACGTTTTATCTCAACAGCGCTGAGTGAGGCGCGATGATGTCTTGTCGATGTGCATTACCAACCCATCCGTCCCTTAAACTAAACTGAACTCTGCTCAGCCTTAGAATACCTTTCGAAGGGAATTGTTTTAATTTTGTTCACTGTTAAACCTGTGTTAAAATAGTAATTGTTGAAGATAAAACCATCACACACCTCTCACATCGACAGTTAAAATAAAGTATATGTTTATGTTTATTGCTATCAATATTATTCATAAGTGATTAACAAATACGAACAGTTACAGGGACTAGGGGACAGAGTTTGACAAAGAAATCCTTAAGTGAGTCAGCTATCAGTGCAACAATAGAATGAAAGCAGTAATACAATTTATAAATCAATTTAATTGCATTTATTTCGGACAACCAGATGCATTACTTTGTACACCCTACTTGCTACGAAAGCACACATGTAACATAGTTATAAAAATAATGTTTTATTGAAAAAATTTGATAGCTTTGCGATATTTTAACAGATGCTTCCCCAACTCAGCCTTTCATAACCAAGTCTAACTCAGCAATTTTATTAAAAATTCGCACTCTTTTAAAAATGTCAAATGATGTAGGACCTACATGCTCACTTTCTATATTTTCCGCTTTCCCCCAGACGATTTATATTTATAACCTTTTTTAGGTGCGCAATGAAAGAGATTTTGAATTATTGATGAATGCCAATGATAAATTTTTTTCTAGACCCTAATGCTGTGTATGACAAACGCTCTTTGAGTGAGCTTTCCCAACATCGAACCCATTTTCGTTGTTGACTCACGCGTTCCAAGCCCAACTTACAGCAATTTATCGACCAGCGGCACAGCACGCGGACGCAGTAACTTGTGACGGAAGTCAAAACAGAACCGGGGTGACGGCGCGGCGCGGCGGCGGACGTTTATGAATGGGAGAAGGGAGGGATTGTTGTAGACACAGCTGAGCGATACGTCGCCGGATAATGAATCAGCTGTTGTAAACCAGCTGTAAATTAGCCCCGGGTCATGGGCCCAGTTGATCTTTAATTCTGGACTGTTAATGGGCTGTGTTTTCATGGAACAATTTGTCAAGAGGTTTACATGTTCGGTATTAGAATATCAAGAAATGATCGTGACCGTAGTAGGATAATTTACGATTAAGGACGCGATATGGTAATCCTTCAACTTTCGGTTTTAATGTGGCTAAGTGTTTGACAATTGAAAGTGAATCCATTATAAAAGCTCTTAAAACTGCTTAACTAAAATTTAAATTCAAAATACAGTATAGCAGTCGCTTAGGACGATGATGAAACTCCCCAGTAGCCTAAATTATTTTCGCCAAGACTGCTTATGGATATGTGACAAATTTTGCTTTAGTTAAACGTTTATCAAATAGGCATACTTATGTATTATTTAATGCACTGTTGAAGGATACCCGATCCGTTGTTTGGGATTTCTGCGAAACTAAATCTAAACCGTTACTGTATTAAACGATTTACCCCCTTGCAAGGGACGACGGAGAGGAAAAATACATATAGGCCTATGATTAAGGAAGAGGTGTTACAGTACCTACTGTTGTACTCTGTTAACAAACGTATTTAAAATATCAGAAAAATAATACTTGCGCTTTAGGCTAATATGTGACTCTTTTGGAAATTAATTACAATGGTAGGCCTTTATCAAAATGATAGACGGCATGGAGTTTGTAATATTACTTACACCGTGATTAGTCAGGATTTTTTTAGCAATATGTGAATCAATTAGTTGTAAACAATATGGAAAAAAGGTAGACTATTAAAGATCTAGTAGTTTCAATGAGGCCCTACTTAATTTCAAAACATCGTTAACGCAATATCCGCTATCTTTTAAATGCCCAAGCCTGATGCTTTTTAAACAGCAAAACAAAGCAGGTGGCCGCTTTTATACCAAGTTTTTAATCGACTCGCGGCCGCGGGCTGCTTATGTTTACTCTCTTCTCCCCCTCACCCCCCTCCCACCACCCCCCGGTAGTCGTCACCCCTCTGACGACGCGTCCATTCATCCGGAAACGAGCCAATCTGTTTATAATGGGTTCATCACCCGATGCGCCCCTGTTTGTTTTTCTTTAATCACCGGGTTTCATCAAAGGTAGAGCTGAGAATTTTAAACACGTTAGGAATAATTTTTGAGATTTTTTACAACATATTGGAGTCGCGCAATATTGTTAGTATTAATAGTGGCATTTGGTGGTAAAGGGCAGGACAGTTGTTGTGGTTTAGATCTATGATGTAGTGTTTAAATCTGTTTTAAAACTACTTTGTTCTAGTAATATTTCCCATACCAAAGCATTTCATGCATTAAAAAATAATGAATTACGTCAAAATCGTTTTAAACTATATGGTGGTTTGTAATGCCTTAATGAAACAGTTTATCTTTAGTTTGCTCATCATTATTAAAGCCACGTAGATTGTTATAGTCGGACTAAAAACCAAAACATAGGGCCTAGCATAATTTAGCTTAAAGTGTGTACCGAAACAAATATTTTTCAAAGTTTATTGGAGGAAAATGGAAAATTCTGGTATCGAAGGAGGACCTCGTTAGATCAACAAGAACAACAAGTGAAACACAAAAGCCCAGTCGCACTCGTGTCGTGTCGTGGGTTGTCGGCATTGCACAGATTGTTGGTGACAAAGGGCTGCAAGTTTTAATCGAATTCTCACCGAATCGTCCTTTTGATTTGTGGACTTTTCATTTCACAGGTCTGTGAAAGACAGATTGAATTTGTTTTAAAGTGTTCAAAGCAGTGTTTTGTAAACATGTTTGGGAATTAAATAAGGTTGAAACAGAAAAAATATACTGTTGAAAAATCAATTTTGAGTTGTAAATTAGAATTATGATTTTCTCTTAGGCCTAACTATTTAATCTCATCCTACGTAGTGTACATGGAGTTAAAAGACCTTAATCCTCATTTTGGCATTGCTTTTTTTGACAAATTTTACCGTTAAGAGATCAAATATAAATTGGTGTTTTGGCTAAATTAGACATTCCCCTGAAATATCCAAGTGACGGAAAGCTACATGACTGAAGCTTGAGAAACCGAAGTGTCCCGGTATATTTTATACACCAAGGAGTATACGTATGTTACTATGCACAGAGAAGTTTTATTTATAAGTCAGCCGCATCGCGCCTCATGAATACCCTTTTACACTGTCGGGCCGCGTTAGCGCCATACCCCGTGTTTTATTCCACGGCCCCAATCAGCCTGATTGAAAGCTGTGTTTACCGGGTGGATTACAGAGCCGGCCTTCGGCTGTCGGCTGTGCGGGTGGAGTCCGGAGCGGCCGACGGCTAGCGGTGGGAGAATCTATTTCAAGAGAATCGATTCATCGATTGTTTGTTTGGATCGATTATTCAGTATTTGATCCATTGCTGCATCCTTTCAATATTTTGGACTGCGATACCTAGTGAAATACTGCATGGATTTATCACACATCAACGGTTACTATTCAAGATTAAGACCAGACGAGTCTTTACACAACGCTATTGATTGATAGCCCAACAACCAATGGCTCGCTTCATAACCACCAACAACATAATATCACTCCAGTATTTGCAGATAGTAAAAAGACCAGCACTTTGACTGGTCCGTATCGAAACGCTGAAAATGCATTTCCCTGGAGTAGAAAGGCGGGAAAATGAAACCAACCGTCCGAACAAAATTTACATTACAGTAATAGATTTTAATTTGTATTTTGTGTTTGGCGTAATTAAATTAAACTTAGCCTAGCTAAAATTTACATGCACACTAACACTTATTTTATTGATTAAAAGATTATCGAATCGAAAAATCGATTCGTTTTCCACCGTTTTTCGCGTCTCTGCGACGGCCGAGCGCTAGGCGCTGGTGACGTCACCTTGTTGGAAATCGGTCACAGACACGCGAAGGGTTCTCACCATGTACCGGAGGAGGGGGTAGTGCCCCGGATGGGCCGGATGCTGCGTGGAGAGTGGACCTTTACAGACATTGTTGATGCTTGTTTACTGGCGGTTTGTGCCGCAAAGGCCACAGCTACTGTGGTTCTAGAAGTAGCTGTGTGCTCGATGAATTAGTAAAACATAGTACCTATTACGAGGTATGTGTATTTTTCGTGTGAAAAAAGTCATTTAAACGTTCTAAGCAATCAAGTCATTCAAGATAGGCCTACTATGCGTATGGTTCTTGTGTTTTCCGTGTGTACTATGAGAACAGTAAATGCAGTACCGGTTTTGTAGAAAGAGAAAATCGATTCTATATGTTACGATTTTAACTATTCTATGTTATGTTACTTATTCGAATGGGAAAATCTCGTGTGAGATTTACGACACGTGAATCTGGAAGGAAATCGCAACAATTAGTTAAGAATCGAATTAAATATAACGTATCTACTAAACTATCCACCGAACCTTCATGCTGCGTATATGCTGTATGCATGCATGAAGTGGAATGCAGTTTCCTCCCCCCCCCCCCGTGGTAAATAATAAATCAAATCGATTTGAATTCAATTGAGCTTCAATCTGTAGCCTTTACAGTAGTTGACAAAGTACAATAAGAGGGTGTGAATTCCTGTCAGCGACCAAGAAATATGGTAGGCCAATTCATCGGTCGCAGATTCCCATTAATCAAAGCAATGACATTTCTCTCATGTAGCCTATTGGTTCTACGTGTAATGTAATTAGGTTGATTTAGCAAGACTTTATTACTATTAGTTTTCACCATAGGTGTAAATTCTAGATAAGATGTATTGGTATATCAATGGAAGCGCTGTGGCGTGGCGCCAGAATCGCCGCGCCGCATTACTGGATCACGGCGGACAGGTTCGGTGTGAACGTAACGTTATGCCGGCGGCTTCGGACTAGGCCCGCCGCACATTGGAGCGAGGCGAGGCGCAGGCGAGGTGCAGGCGAGGTGCAGGCGAGGTGCAGGCGGAAGCTAGGACTTTTGGCGTGTCACCGCACATTGAGGCGAGGAGTGGCAGAGGTTTCCTCGCTTGGCTCGCACAATGTCGCTAGTAGATTACGATTTGTTGGACCTTGAATCCGATTCAGATTGTGAATTTAATAATTTAGTTTTACTGTTTTCTCTTTCTAAAAAACGTAAGAAAAGTTTTTGGAAATCGGATTACATGAAAAAAAGAATAAGTCTTGGGGAGTATGTTTTAACAACTGAACTGCCAGATTGATCTTTTAGAGAATACTTTCGTGTGAACAAACAACAGTTTGATGAAATCCATAATTTGATTGAAAGTGACATTAGTGGAAAAGAATCCAATGCTCAACAACCTATATCATCCGAAGAGAAGCTAACAGTGTGTTTAATGGTAAGATTCGATTACTTAATAATGTATAATACCATAAAGGAAGAAATCAGAGTGGCAATCCAATGCAATTTTTTTCTGTCGTTTTTTCGCAAGGCTTTAAACTTGTTGGGCTGTTTTCAGACCAAATTGTAATTTTATCAAATTATAGGATATATTTTGTACTTAGGACCTAAAGATTTCACATTGGTATGATTTATTTTGTTACCAGTGCAATATGGACGGCAAAATGCCCTCGGTCGGTCGGTTCAATAAGTTTGAGCAACGCTAAAAAACGGGCATGAAATCTTCCATTGGGTTGCTATTCTGTATTAATTCTTAATCTGTGATAATACTCATTTAATATTAATACTAATAAAAACAGGACTTGCTTATTTCATAGGTAACCTGAATTAAAATCGGGTAGTAAGTAATATTAATCTTCTGAATAAAACAAATTGTTTATTATTTAAAAATTAATGATCTGCATCATTACTGTAATATGCAAAGGAAACTCGTAATTACATGAGTAGTTATTTAAAAAAAACAAATATTGAAAAAAATACCAAATTCATTAATTTAAAATTTACACTTACTGATGACAAACTTACTGATGACAAATATTTAAAAAGACAAATATTGAAAAAGTACAAAATGGATCAGTTTCAAAGTTCACATGTAAAACTTGATTAGTAGACATTTACTACAAATTATTTGGGTAATTCCCGAAGTCACTCCAGTATCTAGCCAGAGGCACATTTGACTGATCTTGGCCCGACGACACATTTGAGGGTGGCCCAGACCCATCCCACGACGTTTGTTCTACGGGAGGGGGAACGCAGGCGCTTGCGAGGTGCAGGAAAACTGTATCTCAACTACAAAGCCGCGGAGGCCCGCGCGAGGCTGCACAGAGGCTGCGCAGAGGCTGCGCGCAGCCTCTGCTCAATGTGCGGTACTCCATTTGAACACGTGTATTACAAAATCAGCGGCGCCTCGCCTGCACCTCGCCTGCACCTCGTCTGCGCCTCGCCTCGCTCCAATGTGCGGCGGGCCCTACGATGGTGGTAGTGGTGGGGCGGCGACTGGTTTGGGTATAAACACCAACGGGTATGGGATCAGAACCAGAACACGACTAGAGGAGCCTGGAGCACGCTTCGGTGAAGTCTTCTATTCCGATCGAGCGTTTGGGTAGTTCTGTCATTTGATGGAGATACTTTAAAAAAAAAAGGGTTAATTCAGTCTAAAACTGCTTTACTAATCGTTTATCATCATGTGAGCTTAGTACAAAATCGGAGGACTAAATTTATCAGTTTTGTAGAATGTGGGAAAAAAAAGTACTGTAGGTCAAAGAGGTGATCAAAAAATATTACCGTTTTAGTAGCCCAAACCAGGTATGGGGACTTTAAAAACTGATGGGATATGTAAACTTGTTTTCACTAATATTACACACTTTTTCGCCTGTATACAGCTTAAACAGGCTACCTATGGCTTTAGCTCCATCACGAATAACATTAAGTGTTATTCTGATGGAAAGCCATCGAGACGGCAAAGGAAATTCAAATTCATGACCCAATGGTAAATAGTTGTACTTTGCTCAGATTTTAGAGTTTGACAACTAATTATGAGTTTAAGCGCCCACAGCTCATGTGAAGCCAAGTTGTTGATAAACAAACTAAAATTATATTAGAATACGAATGATCAAACTTATATAAAAGGCAAGGAAGTGCTTTATAAACACAAATGTTTGAATTTTCAATTAAAATAAAAAGGTAAATTCATACTTTATAGTTTAGTACTATATCTTCACATAAATGTATTATAGTCAATTGTAGAACCTGATTTTTTTTCTCTGATACGCCTGAACACTAATGTATTTCTTCGCTTCCTTCGGCCTAATTGTCCTCAAATGGAATATTGGAGCGTCAGCGAACAAATCATAGGGGAGGGGGGAGGGGAATGAAAGAACTGTGTTTGGTCTTTCCTTATTCATATAGGTATAGCCTTGTGTAAAACACTATAAAAGAAGAAAGGCAAAGAAAAAAGTGTATAGTTCTATGACGAAGAATTGTGTTGATCAAATCAAGTAACTGTTTGTTCAGCAGTAAATTGCCATGACTCGGCTCTACGCCAGCTAGAGCCGTGGGAAATGCTTAGTGGGCTTGACGTTCAAGTTGCAATATCGCCAGGAAAGTGTAGGATTCTCAGGCTTTAGAGAATTCTTGTAAACAATACAAACACAAGTTTAGCGAAAAATAACAATTCTTTAAGCACCATATATAACCTATCTAATAGAATTCAATAAGATTTTTTCTGCAATGATTTTGCTGTCATTATCTTACCTCATTCAACATTGTCAGCCTATTTCAAATTAAACACGGAAGTCAGTTCGGGGAAATTGTAATGTACGGTATAGTTTCAACTTTTTTCTTAACACAGACTAAATGGATGCCTCCTAAATTAAATTCTCAGTCAAAATGTTTTATGGAAGGCAAGAGTTCAGGTGTTAAGTTGAAATTAATTGTAAGTCTATTTTGGCATATTTTTACCATTTGTGTTCATTATTCGCTTACCAAAGAAAACTTTGCGCTAACAACAATGTCTTTGGATTAGACTAAAATAAATTCTTTAGGGAATATGAGGTTATACCATATAACTCTATAGCCAATACACACCAAAACCTTAAAGTTACTCAACTTCACGGAAATATAAAATCAAAAGTTTTCAAATGCTTAAAATGTTTGTCGAGGGTTTGCTGTCGGCAAGAGATACTTCCGTGACGGTCGTCACATTATATTTTATCTTCCAGAAATAGGCATCCAGACGTCGTCGCCAAGCCGCTATTGATCTAATGGAGTGATTACGAAACACCGTAACAAGATTCGCTCCCCTCCCCTCCACCTCCCCCCAGGATTATCCGACTGTCTGTCCGTCTGTCGGGGAAGCCAATGCAATCGTCGCAATGTTCAACAATGCAAATTTTGTTCTGTTGACTTTGTAACTATTTCAGTTTACGTAAGCGGTATGATGACATTTATGGGCCTATTATAAGGCAGTGGTTCGACGTGTAATCGTAACTTGAACCAGGTGGTTTCTTGGGGAATTCCCTCTTTTAAAGAAGAAGGATGCTATTCTTACTAATTTATTATTAATTAAGTATTATACTTATTGGTTTGGTTAGTTTATCAAATGAGCTGTTGGTCTATAGTGATGATGGTTTTTCATAGCATATACACTGTGAAAAACTATAATAAATCCAATTAATGGATTGATACATAGAATTTTTTTTAACATAACTTCACTTATAACAAAATTAGTTTTTACAGGGCCTACGTATGCTTACTTTCACAGCCCCAAATATAATTTAATAATGGACCTATATTTTAGGCCTACTCATCTAATTACAAAATTAAAATAAAGCAGTATATAGATTTTTGATCCAAATCATAACTTCGAGCTGAAAAACAGGAGCAAACTCAGTCGGTCTCGTATATCCTATACTCTTATACGATCAATGTTTGCTTGTTTGCTTGCTTGCACAATTATCTCAAAAACGGCTCCGACGATTTCCTTCAAATTTTGGAATAAACTTAGTTTTACCTTAAAATACGATTGAGATGGGTCTCGCCCCCCAGGGAAAATCTTATTTTGCTAAAAATTAAAGTTTAAAATTACAAAATTTTAACATTGGCCTTATGGGTTGCCATGTTGGCAACGAATTAACAACATATAAACAAGAAGTACATTCAGAACTTCAAAAAGAAATGTAACAGCTGTTTATGTACTGCATATTAAATGTCAATAAAGTTTATTCTGATATTTAAATTTACTAATATTTCACCGAGCAACGCTCGGTCCTCCTGGTACTATCATCTAAAGTCGCGTTAGTGTAGGAGCTCTATAGCTCCAGCAAGATGATTGTTTTGACGCGGGCTGGCCTATTTTTACCATATGTTTACCGCTGACTTCCGATAGGCGTTTGGCAGGCAATCTGCGTTTGCTTGTTTAGCTTCATCCCTGGAATCGCTTTATACCAGAAGAATCAACAGATCCACCGGAATTGAATTAGTGCTCACACGGAACATAACCTGATCAATACAAAATCAAAAGTCTGAACCATTAATTTTATAGTGTAGGGTTTCTGCTAAAACAGTGTCTAGGTGGGGAAACATGTTTTCCCGGGGGATCGTGTAGAGATCTTTCAAAAATTTAATCTTTATACTCGTTTATATTGTAACATCTTTGAAGATTCGTCAGAAAAACCATTAAATTTTTACATGTTTTCGTCTTTGTAAAACAAAATTTAGGAAAATCATAATTATCTCGTTCTGTACAGTGATCAGCTTATTATGATTGTGTTTTATCTATTGAATTTAAGCCATCCATAGAATATTGTTGGGCAAGGTACAGTAATCCTGGTACACTATTTGAGTGAAGCCTGCACTGAAAAAACTGTTTTGTTGGGGTAACAAAAAAATTGTTGTCCCAACAAAAAAATTTGGTTGAAATAGGGACAACTATATTTTTTGTTGGACTAACAAAATAATTTTGTTAAAATTTTTTGGTTAAAGCAACAAAAATTTTTTGTAATTACAACAAAAAGTTATATTGTTATTTCAACAAAATCCTGATACATTTTGTTGAATTAACAAAACCATTTTGTTGGCCTGAGTTATTGAAAAGTATTATTTTTACAAAAAAATTCATGAATTAATGCATTTATGCCAACCAACAGATTAAAAAAAAGTAAATAAATAAAAAAAGTAAATAAAAAACTATACATCTGTGACGGGATTCGAACCCTCAACCTCATATTCAATGACCTGACGCTCTAACCACCTGAGCACGGGAGCTGTGAAAATAGCGGTTCTAATTTACTACTTAGCCATTTTTTACTCGGCCTCCGTTCAGAGCTTGGTTAAAACTCAAATACCCCCCGTCGCAGCAGACCTGCGTACTCAGCGAATTTCCAAATTAATAATATTAATTTTGACCAGATAAACTTGTAAACAAAATTTCATCACGTCCTCATAAATAGGGAAATAAATGTCTATTCTCCTTAAGATAAATATAGGGAAAGAGTATGCAGGTATGCTGCCATGGGGGACACTAAAAGAAGGTTTTTAACATAGAAAAAATTTATTTCGACCATATTAAGCCATATAGTAAGTTTCATCAATATCTGTCCATAAATAAAAGAGTGTGCCTATTCTCCATATGATTAACATGGGAAAAGAGTATGCAGGTTTGCTGCCATGATAAGTACAAAAACCAAGATTTTTTACCTTAAATGGATGAATCTCAACCAAATGAAGCTCAATACCAAGTTTCATCCAAAAATATTAGTTAATAAGTGAAATATTAACACATCCTTATTCTCCATAAGATTAACATTGGAGCCCCAAAAGACAATGTACTGTCTTTAGACTTTGTAATATCTCGGTAACCAATGGAGATAGAGCAAAGCTTCAAAATACTAAATTGTGTGTTTTTTTGAGCTAAATCCAATAGTTAAAATAAAAATTTAAAATTTTAAAATTTACATATGAAAAATGCAAAAAACCCATTTTTGGGGTACAAAACCCCCCAAAACCACCCTTCCGGTAGGTTGATATGTCTGGTTTTCGAACTCATCCGAATAAACGTAGGAATACACATCTCTACCAATTTTGGTGTCGATCGGACCATTTTTACGAGATTTATCGTGTCTAGGGACACATATATATATATACATATATATATATATATACATATATATATATATATATATATATACATATATATATATATATACATATATATATATATATATATATACATATATATATATATATATAAATTTTAATGACTATTAGTTTTGGTCTCTGGGCACCTCAAAACGAAAAAGTAACATGGTCCCGGGCTTAGGTCTTACCATGAGACCTACTGTAGTAGCTTATTCCCTATGGGAAATTCGCTAAAAGTTAGCCCAAATGTGAAATAACTTACTGATTCACGTTGTTGAACGTTTATTTGACGTGAAATAAATATTCAGTGCAATGTGGGTAAACAAAATATTTGGTTGGGAAAACCAAATTTTATAACCAAACCCATTTTGTTGATCCAAACCATTGGTTTTGTTGGTTTGACCAATATATTTGGTTCCCTCAACAAAACGAGGGCAACAAAATAAGTTTTGTTGCCACAACAAAACATTTTTTGTTGGGAATACCAAATTTTATAACCAAATCCCTTTTGTTGATCCAAACCATTGGTTTTGTTGGTTTGACCAATTTATTTGGTTACCTCAACAAAACGACGGCAACAAAATAAATTTTGTTGCGCCAACAAAACAGTTTTTTTCTGTGTGATAT
>CM061537.1:61503960-61532822 GCA_030545055.2 Neoaliturus tenellus | reverse complement strand
GTAAATTATTATAAAATAATTAAGAGTCTTCATCACCTTTGGCAAAACATCCATCGTACACTCTGATTTCCATTACAACTGTCCTAGTACAGTCAGGTGCGCCCAACTAGGGCGAGGGGTGAGGCGGGGTTACATTTCTAAAAACATCGGACTGCGGACGTCAACACACGCACGCGCAGACTCGCTACAATGAGAGTTTGGCCTGTCCGGTACGGTTGCAGCGTTGTCCTGTCTACATTTGAAGAGTATTTAAATTATTAGGCTCGAACTCTTCCTATTCATTACAGCCGATTAAAATTTATCAGCGAATTAAAATTAATTAATGGTCTTCAATTATTATATTACATTGGTTAATCGACGCTTTTTAGTGTCAAGCATGTTTTACTCGGTGGACGTGTGCAAGAATCACAACTCAGGGTAGACATAGGTTTGAGTCCTCTCTGATTGAATCTAGTAAATTTTAACCCTGGCTGGTACTAATATGCAATATGTTTTTTTGTTTCAAGCTTAACATCCTGTGCAAATCACACTATTCTGACGTATGCTACGCAATACAGTGCATGTATATTGTCCTACAGCAATAAAGTATTTATTTGTTTAGAGTTGTTAATTAAATAAACTCTCCATCGGGCGATATATCAGATGCAAGTTTCTTTTGAAAAATGTCATATAGGCCTACATAAACACATTTTAAAATAGGATTGATTTTATACTATTTACGTATATAAAAATACGCGTTTATGTAACATTTTTATCTAGGTAATAATTTGATACAAAATTGATAAGCAATTAGGCAGGGTGTCTACTGAAATCTGATTTTAGAATTCCAGTATATTTCCAGTATTTCCAGTATATTTTTAAAAAAATTCCAGTAACACTCGCGAACTATAATTTTAAACATGGAGTAACAATAATGACAATTTATTCATATAATCAATATTGAAATAGATTTTTTGTGTAAAGATAAAACCCTTATGATTATGATTAATAAGTACTTTCCAACAATAACATTTGTTTAATATTTTTTGACTATTTTTTGTGAAGGCTCTTAATTCACTCTACAGCCCTCTATTCCTTCCGCTTTGTTTTGCGTTTATTTAATATGACAAATAATCATAAAGAACATTTAACTACAAAAAAATTATGATATAGGTTAATTCTTAAGAGTAAAAAACGAAGAAGAATATGATTAAAATTTAAGAAAGAAAAAATAAATTTTGAGTATAAAATCAAACATTTTTAGGCTCCATCATCACACAAATGTTTAAATTACTTGATTAACTATTTGAAGGGAACTACAAGTTTTCTGATTTTTGTTTGCAAACATACTTTTAAACAGCAAAAATGACTTGTAAAATATTTTTACATTATTATGTATGGATCAAGTGAAAAAAATCTATATATTATGCATTTTTTTTTTTAAATACAGTAAAATTCTAAAATTCCAGTATCTATTTTGAAATTCCAGTATAATTCCAGTATTTCCAGTATGAAAATAAAATTTCAGTATAATTCCAGTATTTCAAGTATTTCCAGTATCAGTAGACACCCTGTTAGGATTTGAAGAATTAAGCTGATGTGAAATAAGAATAATAAAAAATATTACTTATATTTTTGAGATATATGAGTTTAAAAATTTTAAATGGCCGCCATTTTTAAGATACACACATATAGATTTAGTGTACAAAGCAAAATGGCGGCTAATGGCTAAACGATGGATTTTTTCGACATCTGTCAAGAGGACATTTTTTTGTTCAAATTAACGAATGACCAATACTTTATTTAGCCTCCGAAATTGTGACATTTTAATGAACACCCTGTATCATGTGTCCTGTGAACAAGATAGCGCTTTAACGGAACCTCCGATTTTGATTAAATTTTGTTTAGGTGTGTAAGGCAGCATCTCCTTAAATGAATTCGTGAACCAGAATGATACAGAAACAAAATAAGTAATTTTGAAATGATAGGACTAAAGTAATTATTTTCTTTAGAACAATCGGGCGCAACGTATGGAGGCAACCCCCGCACACCAGAAACAATTCGTTGACACCCACTAACAAAGGACATATAATAACCCTCATGTTATAATGTTTGCTAAATTGCATGTAGGGCCTATGTTGATGATTTTAATCGAATTAACCGAATTATGAAAGAGTTATACTTATAGGGCCTATACTTATAACTTGTAATATATTAAATTAAATAGCCTAATTAAAAATTACAATTTTGTTTACTAATTAATTAGAACCAAGTTGTTTTAATTTACGTTTCTAGCCTCAGTGTTTGAAATTCGAAACATCAGCGTGTTTTTCGGTGCCGCTCTTTTACAACAGTTCGTTAAATTTATACAGCTTAAAAGCTTCACTTTTATTTTTTAAGTTTTTTTTATGTCATAGACTAAAGCAGTGTAAAATAATTGTAATTTGAATGACATGTGCGACCTTACCGCTTTTCTCTCAGACCATGGAAGGCTCTAATCAAATAGTGGTCAATGAGACTCTGTCTCAAAATAGTGATTTAGTGGCCCAGAGTCTAAGAATAAAATACATAATTAATGTAATTAAATATAATCAGTTGATCATAATAATTTTGAAAATTCAAACGCAAATGTCGGTATTTTGATTAGAACAATTATAACAAAATATTTTGGTTGATGATGAAATCAGCTCAGATGAGATATGTTTTACCTCCTAAAATTATCAACAGAACTAAAGATTTATTTGCGTTTTTAATTGCTTCATTCTCAGCAATTTTATCCTACTTGGGGACTGAACAAATCAGTGTACCAAATTTGAACTCTCTTGTGTAACGGAAAATTGGAGGATTAGTGATGAACGAGTGAGGGATTTGCCTTTTAAGGTGACGTCACACTACCTGACTTTTCACCGGACCGAGCATCGTACCGTCAAAAAGCAGGCAAGTCCGGTAGTGTGTCATTGGTCCGTACATCGGACCGAGCACCGGACCGAGCATCGTAATGAGCGTTTTAGAGGCGGTTTTCTGGCGAAACATTAAAGAAAAAGATTGTTCCGGTGTACGGTCCGATGTATGGAAGTGTGTCAGGGTATATATATAGGGCCAATTTTGCTCCAAACGCAGTACCGAGCGTCGCCCCGAACGCTCGGTATGGAAAGCCCCCCCCCCCTCTCCGCCTTATCATCTGGCACCCTCACTCGCTATCCCTCTCTTATATTTCCTTCACCTCGCTCGGTGGATTTGTCCGGTACGATGCTCGGTCCACAGTCTTGCTCGGCGAAATGTTCGGATTAAGTTTACGTACGGTAATGCTTGGTACGATGCTCGGTCCGGTAGAAAGTCGTGTAGTGTGTGTTATAAAAGGCATTTCCATCACTTCAGTAAGGTGGTATCAAGCGGAACCGTATTTCGCGCACTTCCGGTGTCTAAAAAAATAGGTAATAAGTCTATTTGTAACCACTGCTATTAGAAAAATTGAATAATGGTGTACGCTATTTGTTTGTAAGATTGAAATTTGAATCTCATCTGTGAGGGGTTCAAAATACACTTAAACATTACTAGTTTTCGGTATTATGTACTTTAAAAACCAGTATTGCGCAATGTTCTGATCGTCTTTCACTACATAAAAAACTATCGTCAGTGAAACCATAGTACTGTATGGACACAGGTGTTTTAAAGTTGAATTGTCATTTAGATGGATAATAAAGAAGTATTCAAATAAATACGAGGAATGTGTCCTCCAACATCACTGAGTGATTTATAATGCGATAAGCATTGTGTGTGTGTGTGCTTGTGTTAGTGAGAACGACGACGTTTGCGAAAAGGCTAGTGGCGCCTCGAACAGGCAAACTCGCAGACCCCGTTTTTGCTCAAAACATGCGTTCGTAGTCCCCTGTTTCGGACGACATTTTTAAACCGATTTGATTGAAAGTGGTCTTAAACTGTTCAGGAAGAGTGCCTGCGTGTTTCTATTACCTCATAATAATAAAAAAACGTACATTGAATTACCTAAAAATACAGTTAAAAAAGGAAGAAATTACTTGATATTCAACAATTTTTTAAAATAGTTTTTAAGAAACCATATCGAAATAACGAGGTACAAGAGACACGCAGGCACTCTTTCCTCTGGATATATAGGACATTCTAATGTAGTCTACCGGAGAATACCCTCAACGTAGTCCACGTGAGTACCTACAAGGAAAATTGACCAGGAGAATTTTCTGGACCTATACATAGCCAGTTGTTCGAATTAAATTAATTTGATAGGCATTTCAAATTTCATGAATGCAAAATTTTCAATCCGTAAGTTGTTGTTACTCTATTGTCCAGCCTGCTAAGTATGTTAAGTACATGAATCGCTCATGTCAGACCAGCTTGCATACAAGCGTCGCGTTTATATTGCGAGCACACGTCAAACACGCGAGCGTATACACCGTGCCCCCGCGCCGGCCGCGTCGGGACGCCGACTGAGCGGCAGCGCCGCGACGCGACGCTGTTTGCGTGAGTGGGATATCGAACGCCGCCGCCTGGCACGGCCGTCCTCCACAAACATTACCGTCCACACCTACCGTACTGCCGCCACTAGCACCACTACACAGTAGTCTAGTGTAGTCAATACCCGGATAGTGGAATGATGAAGTTCTGTGTCCATAGACATCCTGTAAGTCACCACCGCGTAGCAGGCAATGCACTTCCTAAGAATGTGCAAACACATTGTTTGGCTTTGTAGGTTAGGTTCTACTGAAATGCTGTATTGAGTTTCACGTGCACAAAAGGTTATTGTTTCTAGTCTACACGTAGTGGGTAAACGAACAATGTTTCTATAGGGTTCAAGTAATTTACGTATCGTTTTCAACTTTTTCTAATTAAGGTCTTAACACTCTGACCAACAGTTAAAACTCCAAAGAGGAAACATTCATTGTTTTGGGGCTTATTCTAAAACTGACTGGCGTCTTCATAAAGCATTACCACCTACAGCACCAAATTGTCTGCTGCCAGCACTACACAGTAGTGTAAAATATTCACTATCCGTGTTGTAGTCACTACTCATATTGAAGATGATGAATTTATGTGTTCATTAGACACCCCGCATGTCGCAATAACCTGAAAATAAGCAATGCACTAGGGGTTAAACGTCCTTAAACACAGAAAATACTTTGGTTTTTGTAGGTTTCACCATTTGGTAAGATAGACTTTCAGTGACATAAAATACGATTGTTATCAGTTATATATTTTTAATTCCTTTGATTTAGGTAATTTTAACCTAATTCGTTTAAGAACGTTAAGCTAGGTTTACACGTGAGAGTTTTTTCACTGTCAGAGAGTTTCGTACTCTCAGGAGGTACTCGCAGAGGTGTTTACACAACCAGCGACTTTTCCAAGATATTTAATCTCAGACAGTACGGTAGTTGATAGTACTTGCAGAAAACTGTCTGGAACTTTTTTGAACTTTTTTGTAACTTAAATGTATATTTGACGTTATTGTGAATTAAGAGCAATCCTTCGCACCTTCCTGCGAATTAAACACAACTATTAATGTGCATTATAGTCATATAAATTATTGTTTTGGAATTTAAAAAACGAAATCATTATATTTTTTGTCCGCATCTTTGAATTCATGTTATAAAATGTCAAAAGCTCAATCCCCGAAGGTACGCCCATAATGTTTTAGGATTTTAACAATTCTTCGCAAAAAATAAAAATAAAATAAAAAAGAAATAAAAATATTGATTCTCGTAATATGAACAAGATATAATAACTCAGTATTGAAATAAACAAAATTAAACAACGTCAGTAAAATCCGCTCGGACGGAAAATATTTGACGCATCATCGCGAGATTTCACGTAATGGAGAAGAACTGGGTCATAGGATAGTTATTGCACCTCATTTTATATGTGTTATTTATGTTAACATTCTATTTCCATTTTATGTTCAGCCTTGACTCCGATAGCATCTTGATACTATTTCTCATACTACGTGGAACACTATATCTTTATTTAAAACTATTTTCCATATCCAAAGTGTATTTTTTCATTTTCTTCCCGAAGCATAATTATGTGTGAGATTCCGAATAGGAGAGCTTGTTTATCTCATATTTCAGCTTTTCCTACGAGGTGTTCCGCGTCCATATTAATATGCGACCTTGAACTTCCCGCTCTATAATTTTATGTATACTCACCGAACTAGTTCCTAAGGGGTTTTTCAGGGGGTGGGTGGGAGGGGGGAGCGGTAACCAATTAAAAGCCTGTTGTCCGAGGAGTGAGCGGTTCATCCTGTGTTTACGAGAGTCCAGCTCGGAACGTAATATCGCGCTCCGCCTAGTCAAGTGGACCCCAACTCTCGACTCTTCTGAGAGCATATTACACACTCTTGACTAGATGCATTTAGATCCGGATTGAATATATGTGGAGCTTTCCTCAAATTGTGTAAGAATTTGCAGAACACTCAATATAAATAATGTTAATTGAGTGCATTTAATTAATTTACTAGTATTTTACCTGGTCTACGGGGGTGTGCGTAATATAGGCCTATTTATATGAATACATGCACGAATGCAAAGCTTCAGTTAGTTGGTTTTCTACTGTATCTACATAGTTTAATCATTCACTATATACACGAACGTGCCGCTTGTACATTGACTTTTTATATCCAAGGCCTTTAGTTTGATAAAAAAAATTGGAAGTTTCGTGTACGCCGCACCAAAGTTGCTGCAATCGATGTTATCATTATTCTGATGGATTTAGTGCTGCAAAAATTTCATCGCAACATAAGAAAAAATCTCCGTTATAAAATGTTTCATCCTTGATTGAGGAGAGTGGTACGGTAGTAGGCCTACTGATTTGCCTATCATATGAGTCTTGTACTTCCGTACGCCGCTGAAAATTGCGCCACCGTATATTGGTTTCAAACACGTCTATGCTACGAGAAGTCTATTCACGTTAGTGTAAATAGCCACTGGTTTTATGCGACAAAGCTGCCAGATGGTAGGTTTATCAAACGCTTATGAATATGTAAAAAATAATTGTTGCACGACCGTGAGACAGCCCTCCAGGATTGCTACACATGGTCAGTTTAAGGCCGGCCGTACACCGAAACGGACGCGACGCGACGCGACACGACAAAGCATATTACGACTTCGCGAGCGAAGACAATAACATATGTTTTATATTGTATGGGTATTTCATTTAATAATATGTTTTTACCTTTGTTCGCGAAGTCGTAATATGCTTTGTCTAGTCGCGCCCGTTTCGGCGTGCGGCCGGCCTAACACCCTGAATTTGAAATGAAGACCCTAGTATTTTTTTTACTGTAATAATTATAATGATTAATCCACGCTGATATATCATGTTTCACAAGATAGAGCCAACTTGTCCATATGTAGCACAAATTCTGGCGGGCTGTGTCATGTCTCGTGCAACGAACGATATATTTTTCTCAACAAATAAATCCCATTTGCGATGTGTTCATAATCAACTCACGGAACCATAGCTCAATAGATATGACACAAAATAGCATCCGAACGTACGACACGAAACATATTGTTGATTACAATAAATTGTTGGCTACAGGCTTCACATTTTATGCATTATGTTAATATCTAGCAACTCGACGCGCATTTTTAAAAGCTAACATGGTGGGAAACTTTCGCAGAGTGGTCGGAAGCATGCCCTTGTTTTCGACTGCATCTTTTTTTAGTGTTGTCCAAGTCTAGATTGTTCAACATAAGTACAACCATACATAATTGGCCACAACGGACACCCTATTCTATTACACTCGTTAACTACCCCCGACGTACTATACTAAACTCGTTAACAATAAACACACTAATTAATCTAGTTTCGCCGATGGTTGTAAACTATTCACCACCGGCCGGCCGACCTTTCAGCCGCGGTTGAATAGCGCTCCCGTTTCCATTGGAAGGCAGGTAATTTACACCACAGATCAATTAGCATGCAGCCCAGCCCGCTATGCAGCCTATACCGCCCCGGGCAATTAAGATAATTGGCGCGTTAAATGATTTTGTTGTGAATTTCCCATCCTTTTACCGCTGCGATGGTGACCCGGATATAGTGGCGGAATTGGGGTTGTTTGGCGTGCGAAAAAATATTAAGTTTAGGTTGTTTGTAAAAGGAATGTTCAATTTCAATCTTACCGCACATCCTCTTTAGTTTCATCGAATAACGAATCATATCTTGCGAAATTTTGTTAAATAGATGCATTGGTAGTAGCATTGAAAGGATGTAAAGTGAAGCTCCAGAGTAAATGTCAAGCAAAGAATTATTGAACAAATTAAATCCTTAATATGAAACCCACGAAAAATATTATTTTTATCATTTAGGAAACAAAGTGCGTGGGCAAATCACTTCGAGCTGATATGATTTATTGCGCGCGTTGGGTACTGCATGTAGTTATTTTACAGACAATTTCTGCGCCGTTTAAACTTCTTTTGACAAATCTTCCCACCTCGCCCCCCAAGCTCACCCCGCAGCCTCCCGCACTTGTTGCTCGCGCCCCCCGTGGCGGCTAGGGGTCAGGTGGCGCCATGGGGGCGGCTCGGATAGCGCATTGTGAAGCCCCTAGCCTAAAACAAAAGAGTTCATCCGCACAGTAGTAATCGCCCGGCGGGGAGGGACTCCACCCCAACACTCGAGTGCGAATCTGTGCGCATTCCGATATCGGGTGTCGCGTGTGAACGGCGCTCAGCGTATCATTGGGGATTGGAAGATATGCGATTGTTAGAAAGCCTGCACTGATTCTTTATGAAACCTTTGTTGACCATAAGAGATTTCGAAATACAGATTTTTTTCTGCAAACTGATCCAGCCAGGGTGAAAAGCTCAGCCATATATTGTAGTGTATTGAATGGGTTTACGGGTTACAGTTCATTCAAAGTGCAACATAGTGGAAAGGTGTATTCCCACTGAAATTGTTCTACACATTCGACATTATCTCCGGAGAAGACCCCTGCGCCCCTCCCTTGATTACATTGAGTTTCATAGCTAGCTACTTAATTCCTATTCTTGGCTTATCCTATGTCCTTCACCTCTCTGTGCCATGTACCTTCTGTTGTTCCCGTGCAATATCCAGCTGTCACTCTGCATTGTTCGCCATCTGACGGACGGCCGGTGGTGCGAGTCAGCGCCGGCAACCGCAGCAGAATGTGCCAAGGCGATGGTTGCGGTCGGCCAGCTGTGAAATGCCACTCCTCGCGCGTCACTTTCAATACTGTACTGCCACTACCTAGCCACCTAGCTCTGTAACGTGCCCGATGAAGAATATACGAACAAGATCGTGTCGAGAAGGCTGGGTTTACGCGGAAAGCCTCTAGACCTTTGTGAAGTTTCATGCCTGAAACAGTTTCCTAAAGAATTAGTTTCCCAACATTCAAAGAAAGGGTGCGAGAGACGTATTGTGATTCAGTGGGAGCGCGAAAAAGTTGGCGGGAGGTGCAAAAGAACAGCACAATAAATGACGTGATATCGGTAACAAATGAGGTCCGACGTCGTGTGGCGGCGCGGCGGGGAGCCGAGCCAAGTACTGGGGATTGTGAAGGAGAATGGCAATCGCGCCCTGGATTGGGCCTACCAGCGTGGATGAATAATGATTAGGGGTTGATGTGGTGAGTGAGTAAATGTGTCATGGTGTTAGTAACACCGGAATAAGGAAACAGGTGAATAAAGTGAACGTTTTGATTGTAAACTAGGTTTTGCTCAGTAGCATGCGTACATAAAATTTTTAAATGTTACTGACAGGGATTATGTATTAATAGCTGTTTAACGAATCATAATATACTTCATCGGACAAAGAATCGTGTTTGTGGAATTAAAATTTTTACAACTTTGGGGTCAAAACTCCTTGAGATAGCCTATCTTACTGTATCCTTTCGAAGTGCGGTCAAAGAGGGAATAGCTTAATAATTTTTTTACCTAAGGGCGTTTTTTTGAATCCATTTCCCAAAATGTTATAGTGTTTTGCTATTTCTTCCGGCGGTTGTTCCTCTTCAAGAATGATAATTGAAGTGTATCGTTGAAACGATAATGTTTTGATCTTCATAATTTCTCGTCAATAAGTGAGAGTAAATAAAATAAAGCCCTACTTGTGGATGTCTTCGACAAAAATAGTTATATAGCAGGGATACAGTTTTTATATAACCGGTAATTTGGAGTAAGGTCGTTAACTTATGACTTTAATGGACAGAACATAAATCATACTTGTCTGAAGTAATTTAGTTTAACAAGTATTGCCGTGTGTTGTATGGCAACTCGCTGTCACCTTGTGAAGGCTACAAGACGTTGTCGTGCGATGCTCATCCAACTTGTTGCTGTCACGAGAAACTCGCAGTGAAGATTAACATTGGCTCTGCTAAATATAGCGGTGATAATCCAGGCGCACACAAAGTTATCTTATCCTACGCCAAAACGTGTATAAAAGGCCAAACGAAAGTAATCGGGATAAGCCCAATATAAACCGTGATTGCGACGTTCCAAGCTCATTCAAGGGATGGTAAATAAGCTACGAGGTGATTTATTAAAATGGTTATGAACGTTTTTGAGAACAAAACTATTACGGTTAAGCTTATGGTTTACAGTCGGTAACGTAATGGATTGACATAATGTAATCATTAATCTTTATGAACTGATTATTTCAAATCACCGCTTATTTCATCCAGGCGGACCTTTGGATCTCAGTAATTTTTCTTGACCTAAAAGCTATACCGTGTATTGTCTTGTTATGCTAATGATTGTTTTTAGGCTACATTGCTGCCTGAAAAAGTGTAGCATTGGTGGGTATTTAGTTACTAGACGTACGTAATAAAAAAGTACGGATAATCCCATGAAATCGGTATGGTATAGTATTTCGTTAACGGGATCTCCAGGTTTCAAGCTGTTTAAATCTAGACGTTACCACTTTATAGATTTCGAAATACAAAAAAATCACTCGTCTTCCATATTCTGATTGACATTGTTTCGTTACCGCCACTACCGTAAAACTTATTTTTTGTAAGGAATCACTATTTTGAAACGGATGTTCTGTTTATTTTTTCTAAAGCAATTTTTTTATTATGTGACCAGTTCACATTTGGAATTACCAGTTACTAATTTGGAATTTAAAATAGAACCTGTGACCTACAAATTTTAGAACACAGTACCCTGTATTTATACATGGTTAAACTATTTTTACAATGTTCCTTGTTATCAATTTAGAGTTAACTTTGTTTGAAGCTTATTGGGTCAAGCATTTGTCTGTAATCCACGTTATGAGATTCGTGCTTGATTAAATTTATCACGGCGACGTATGCAAGTTGTAGCGTAGTAGATGAACTATCCCAACACAGTTTGTAGTTGTGTAGTGCCGTGCTATGGTGGGGGATCCAGCCTCAAGGTGATGTTCAGGAGTTTTGTGTTTTGTCTGCCCTGAGCAAACTCGTCCTTAATTGCCTCGTGATCTACGTTGCCATTTTCTCAGAATCACAGCCTCCCCACTGATACCCTCAGAGCTTCATTTTGATACAGGAATCTTCAATGATACCTTCGAGCTTTTTCAGCGTGAGCTTGTATGAGGAAGTTATAATTAAATATTTTTCTCTCGTTTGATATTTAATTTAATCTACTAAAATTTTACTTATGTTTAAATTGAATTATATCTTTAATGTTTTTTGTCTTTAAAGTCATTAAACATCATCGTAAAATTACTCAGTTCCTAGACGTCATTAAAGGTTGAATGTTTTTTATTTCCTTTAAAATAAATTCAATCGCGGGAAAGGCCGTGACGGGCAACATTTAGTAACTTATAAATTAGACATTTAAATTAAAATTAACTTCCATAAAATATTTACGGATTTGTTGTTTGATTCAGTGTTTTGTCTAAAAGTAGGCCTAATAGCAAATTGTATGGCAACAATTTAACATTTTTCAATAAAAAAATAATAAAAACGCTGTTTATGTTTTCTTTGATTCAACATCCAAACTACATGTAATTGCGAACTATGTACTATTAAAAAATTAGGTCAGTTACGTCATAAAAAGTATGTCATTAATTCTTTAAATATTCTCTGTCTTGCCTTTCTTGCATAGCTTTGAACACCTTTGAGAATGCCACAACGCCATTATTTGGAGAATCCATTGAAGTTTCGGTTTACTGTGGAAGTGCAGTAGTTGACGCTCAAACAATGCCATCGTGGTCAACAATGCCAGACCGCTGTGGCTGATGTGACGACCTGTATAGCCAGGGTGGAAGATGGAGGATGGAGATGACATTGCCTTCGACACGTTTTATGGCGCTATCAGTTTAACTCTGCTCATAGCGCGCCGCGCCGTCAACTTGCCGTTACGATCTGTAAATTCTTAGCCGACTTTCCGCTGGGAAAGGAATGGAATGGAAAACTTTCGAATACCGATGTCCATAAAGGGATAATACTGCGATTGAAATTATGTATTATTACTACTTTGTAGTTTGTTAAAATACCTCTATTTGTGCACATACGCACGCATTTAATCGTTTCTCCTCTAAACTAAAGGGTTGTCTTATTTGAAGGCGTATCTGACATTCCCATCAGACTTGTTTTTGTTTCCTTTCTTTATGCTGAATATTTAACTTGCACTGTGTAGTCTTATCTGGTTTCCGTCAAAAGTACAGTTATTATCTGAGCTTGCAATGAATTATAATTATTCCATAAAATCTGTGTAAAAATCGGGCAGATGAAAGTTGACGCACGAACTATCTATCCTAATAAAAGTGTTCGCACGAAATAATTAACGTTATAAAATTTGATTTGAATTTTATGTTTGGTAACATCCCGTTCAGCGATTTTAAGCTGTATAGAAGTGGTTTAAATTTACCGCAGGTCAATTAACGGATCTAAAAGCCCCGTCCGCATTCGTGTGTATACATTCCCCCGCGTGGTCGCCTCACCGCCAGCGCGTCATCCGCGCATCACGCCTCTGTCATCAAGCCTGGCGGTCGGTCGCAAATCCGTTTTTCATTGACGCCCGGTCGCTGTACTTCCGCGTACCTCTGCTGATGATTGAAATGGATTTCTCCCTCGTGATTAATTTAGTATTCGTGGCTACATTGAAACCTTTTCAGCTTTATATTTATCGCCCTTTTTAGTGGAGGCCGTTTTTATATGTGAGCCGTAAACCTTTAACTGTAATTTTAAGTCTTTAGGATGATTGATGATGGGAAGCCTGCTGATTTTCCAGGTAGAAAAAGCGCTTTCCTTGGCTATTAGGAGATATTTGTATCAGCGCTTTATTTTCCTCTTGTTTTGGGGACAAAATTAAATTTTTTGTACTTACTTATTTGGTTTTGTATACAATGATATTACCATTGACTATGTACATTCACGTTAGTGTACATAGTCAATGATATTACTCAGCTGCAAGGCTGTTTTACTTGTACTAAAGCGGGTATTTTACCTTGTGAGATATTGCAATGTTTTAATGAAGATACACATGTACTGCATATGTCTTTCGGCACCTCTAAGCAGTTTTATGTGGGTAAAACAAATTTAGAATTCTGTTAAAATATTAAGTGGCCTAATAACCTTATTAGATATTGATGGCTGATATTACTTTATGCTCATGAAGAGCATTCACATGCTGCATTATAAAATTGTGCTAACAAACAATACTGTTAAAATAATACCCAATGTAGTTAATTTTAACGGGCGGATTTATTTGGTCCGCTTGGTTGACCGAAAATCGTAAATGTTGCGGGTCCCAATTTGTACTGTAATAAATAAGTCGGTAACACGTGTTTGGGCTGTGTGGTTAAGAATTTACGTTGTATAAATGTTAACCGTTGACCTTTACCATCCATATTTTCCACTCATTTCAACAAGATGGGAAAATATTTAATTTTATTGCTAGCACCTTTCTGTAACTCTAAAAAATGTTTGAAGGGTTTAGTTTCACGAAAAGTCAATTATAGAGCAATGTGTATCTTTTAGACGTTAAATTAAGTAAATTAACACTAGTGGAGTGTAGGGGCGAAGGCCCCTAAAAATCAAAATGGTGATGTCTCCAAAAATAAGTTTCAATTCATCACCTCCTTGCAATATTAGGCCTACTGTATTTTTCTCAAACTGTAGTGTGAATTTACACGTTTGGGTTTTCTAGTAAAATATTTCCTAATTTTGACGAAACTTTTTGGCGGTATCAAATCAGTATATAATTTACTAATAACTTCCAATGTATTAAAATACAGTAGTCTATTTTGTGGAAAAAAAGAAAATTATTGAACTATTATGCTACCAAACATAGTAAAGGGTATTATACTACCTTGTTTTATTAAGGTTAAAAATAGTTTTATCCTTAAACATGTTCATGATGAGTTTGTAACTCTAATAAATAAAATAGTTCAATACAACATAAGCCCATTAATATTGGTATACTCCTTCACCCTGGACCCCTGTGCCCCTTATTCCCCCACCCTCGCCATGACCCCATGCCTCCCCGTGCTCTCATTCTCCTCTCCTGATCCGTGTTACCTCTACCCTCGTGCCCCCCGTGCCCTCTTTTTCCTCATTCCTCCCCAATGCCCCCCCATGCCCAACCAACTTCCGTGCCACCGAGCCTCTAGTAGGCCCCACCCCTTGTACCCCCATTCCCATGCATCCATACCCCCGTGCCCTATGTCCACCATTCCTCATAATGCAACCTATACCCCCTTGCCCCCCTAACAACAGTGCCCCCGACAACCCTTGTGCCCCACGCCACCGCGCCCAGGTACTCCCGTGCCCATTTGCCCACCATTCTTCGCCGTGGCCCCCATGCTCTCTATGTCCCCTAAGAATCCCCAGTGTCCCCATGTCCATCTGTCCCCCGAGCCTGGTGCCACCAACGCCCCTATACTGCCAATTGTGCCTTCCAACTCCCGCTCCGCCATGTGCCCCCGGACACTCTATGTTTCCGTACCCTCATGCCCAACGTTGCTCCCCGCAGCAACCGTGTCCCCCATGCCCATCTACACCTTTTGCCACCGACACCCCTACTGCTCTTTGTGCCCCATTACCCCCGCCACCACGTGCCCCAGTGCATCCCTATGCCCCCTACACTGCCCCATATGCTTCCGCATCCTCCATGCTTTTGTACCCTAATGCTCGCCGTTTCTCCCCATGCCATTATGTTGCCCATGCCTCCACCGAGCCCCTCATGCCCTCCTGTCTCCAGTGCCACCGGCAACCTGCATGCCCTACGTGCTCCCATATTCCCGAACTCCCCTATACTGCCCGTGATCCCCTGCTGCCTTCCCCGCCGTCCCTCCCCATTCCTCCGTGCCCTCCTGTGTCTCCTCATTTTCCCTATTTCTCCCATGTCTCCCCCGTGCCCCATGCCTCCTTATGCTCCGTGCTACCGACGTCCCTCATAAATTGATTGTAGTCAATTTTTTCGGTTCGTCATGAAGTAGAACACTGTTTGATATATTGTTAGTTTTTGCACACTATCATTTACACAAAAAAACACCCCGTCTTTATGGATTAACGGGTGTTTATTGTTTCCCTACGACCTACGTAAAGAAAAAGCAGAGAATGGATAAAACCAAAACAAAATATTCCTCATACGAAGGTTATCCAATATTAGTAGTTTACATATAATGATTCAGCCGAAAATAAATAAACACTCAACAAAAAAAAAAATTCAACTATTCAACTCTAACTACTAAATAGCCAATATATAAAGCAGTAACGTAATAAATAAACGACATTCACTGAGTAAAGACAATTAACCATTATATCAACCATGCCACGTCTAATATAATTTTTATTTTTTATATTTTTTATGCTGAATATAAAAATCATTCTACTCCTATTTCCTTAATGACATAGATGGGGTCACGAATATGAAATCTCCTGTGGATCCATAATCCGTTCAAGACTAATAGTGTTCTTCTTTTTTTATGCATTTCCAATTTTAAAAAAGTTATAAACTATGAGGTTATATTAACTCAAAATATCTGCTCAATAACCAGCTGAGTTTATGATAAAAAATATTTACTTAAACATCTGCTTTATTACACGTGCAGATCTAAAAATCTTCTTCCCATTAGATTAACATTGGAACTTCAAGGTCCAATGGGTCAAAGCCCAGGTAACTTTTAGCGAATTTCCCATAGGGAATAAGCTATTACCGTAGGTCTCATGGTAAGACCTAAGCCCGGGACCATGTTACTTTTTCGTTTTGAGGTGCCCAGAGACCAAAAATAATAGTCATTAAAAATTTTATATATATATATATATATATATATATATATATATATGTATATATGTATGTATGTATGTATGTATGTATGTGTCCCTAGACACGATAACTCTCGTAAAAATGGTCCGATCGACACCAAATTTGGTAGAGATGTGTAATCCTACGTTTATTCGGATGAGTTCGAAAACCAGACATATCGACCTACCGGAAGGGGTAGTTTTGGGGGGTTTTGTACCCCAAAAATGGGTTTTTCGTATTTTTCACATGTAAAATTAAAAAACTTTAAACTTTTATTTTGACCATTGGATTTAGCTAAAAAAAAAAACACACAATTTAGTATTTTGAAGCTTTGTTCTATCTCCATTGGTTACCGAGATATTACAAAGTCTAAAGACAGTACATTGTCTTTTGGGGCTCCAATGTTAATCTTATGGAGAATAAGGATGTGTTAATATTTCACTTATTAACCAATATTTTTGGATGAAACTTGGTATTTAGCTTCATTTGGTTGAGATTCATCTATTTAAGGTAAAAAATCTTGGTTTTTGTACTTATCATGGCAGCAAACCTGCATACTCTTTTCCCATGTTAATCAAATGGAGAATAGGCAAACTCTTTTATTTATGGACAGATATTGATTAAACTTAGTATATGGCTTCATATGGTCGATATTTTTTTTTTTTTTGCTAAAAACCTACTTTTAGTGTCCCCCATGGCAGCATACCTGCATACTCTTTCCCTATATTTATCTTAAGGAGAATAGACATTTATTTCCCTATTTATGAGCACGTGATGAAATTTTGTTTACAAGTTTAGCTGGTCAAAATTAATATTACTAATTTGGAAATTCGCTGAGTACGCAGGTCTGCTGCGACGGGGGGTATTGATAATTCTGGTATTTTTCCTTGCGTCCTTGGATCAAAAGCTTTAAAATGAGCCATCATACGTTACCCTATCTTTCTTCTAACTCGATATATTTCGTGGGGACCGATTCGCTTACGGAATTATATATATAAATTTGCAACTGCGGAATTTTGAAAATATGGTTTGATATTAGGCGACACTTTTGAGTACCGTACTGATCATATGACAACCAAAAATTAATCCTTTATCCTTTTAAATAGATAGGAAGTTTAATGTGTATAAAATATGTGTATTGGAATATTTTCAAATATTTATAAAACATGTTTGGTACGACTGAGATTACAGTATGCGAAAATGCACTTAGAAATAATGCAAAAAAAGTTTTGATGAACTTTTTATTTTTTAATTCACATTTGATATTCAACATTTTATTACGTCAAGACCATACAAGTTGCTGAACAACTTTTAACCAAACACCTCACATCTCAGGGGAAATGCCACCAAAGAAAACAAGAGGAGTCGTGCTTTTCGATATGAAAACAGAAGGGATCCACAAAAACCTCGGCAAGACCCGGTGATAAAGGAAGGTCCGCCGAATACAGTTTCCAGGTCGGACAAAAGTAGATCGTTTGTTACGCGCGGGTCGGGGGCGGGCGGTGACAGTCGCACGAAAACTTATTACCCACCTTTGATTTATACCGGCCGTCCATATTTCAGAACTGCCTATTAATCGTGTGCTGCCGAATGCCAAAACCGGCATAGTTTTAACGAGCTGTTATTTACTGCGTCTGTGTTAATCCAGTGAAAAGTAGTTACGCAGTACAGTAGCTATGTTGTCTATCGTGAGTGCTTCTCGAATAAATCGACAATGATTTATTGCTGTACGTGGGGGAAACTTAGAGCTGACAATTTAGTAAATACGGATCTTAAAACTATGCACTTGCAGGTATAACGTATTATGTACCGGCATTTTGAGTTTATAGTATCTCCGGGAGCACTGACTTTTATGATGGAGTATTAAATGTAATTCCAATCCGTCCAAAGTTATTGTAGTGTTTTATGGATTATATACGGTTGGATTTTATAGTTCGTTTAATTAGATTAGTCAAGTAGCCCACAGTAATTTTTCTATAATGGCAGACAACGTTGTAACTTGTCTCTTATTTCATATATTTTTAAGACAAGCTGTCGAATTTTGTTGTACGCTTCTATAATTTAAGAGTTAAATAAATAAATTGGGGCTCACCCCATGCTGAACTAAGGGGTAGTATTGCGATAAAATATCCCTCACATATGACACCTAACGACCAACAAAACATTTTACTCCTCGAATAGTGTTGAGTGTCAACTTGGCGAAAACTTTAGCTTTACAATAGACACAAATTTGTAAATGAAGAGGAATTTTAAATGGACTATAAGGTTTACTTGAAATATTTTTGTGTCAAAATAAATAAATAATAATTTTGTTGTTTTCAAGCAGCCTAAAATACAAAACATCGAACCTACTTATTAATGCGGGTTCGCTATCACTGTCTAGGTCAACCTGGATTGGTTGTTATTTTAAATCTAAAGGAATTAGAAATAGTAAATCACAACTAATTAGGCCTAAATTTTAAAAGTAGATTTGCAGTTAAAAAATAGTCTAACTACGAGCTATGATGTTTAGTCAGTTGGCCTTAGTAGTTAAAAAATTTTCCTTTTACGAGAAGTAGAGTGTTATTATTGCTACAGTCCAATGTGTTTTTCACCCATGGTGTCACGTCAGTGTCAGTATTCTGTTTAACATTCGGCGGTGCCAGGAATGCGGCGCGTACACGTCCGTTGCGTGTGGAATTTCATCGGCCCGGCCGTGCGTATCGCGGCGGCGCTTTTCGTGAGTTTCGTGCGTTCACCGTCCACGTCCACGCCAGTTACAGTGGAATTTATCAACATGTGTTGAAAAACACTGCATCCTCTCCAGTCCCTGATTGTTTGTTGTTCAAATGTTGGCTCACAATTTATTGTAGATTAATATTCAGTGTTCTCTGTGGCACTCCGGCTAAAAGATAGTCTGGTTAACTTTTTTCTTTGCATCACTCGAGGCCGGGCATGTCTGTGGATCCTTGTACCAGGGGATTACGGGGCTGAGCCATATCTTGATCACTCAGGTTCGCTCATACTAGAAGCAGACTAATAGTCTTCTAATACGAATAACATCTGGTAAACAGTGACTGATTATAAAACCCAATAATGTAAGTAAAGGTCTACTAAATTCAAAATCCAAAAGTCAGTGTAGGCCGTTTGCCTTGAAAATTTGTCTTCAAAGACGAATGAACGCACAATAATGTAAAATGGTATGAAAATCATTCTCTGTTGTGTGTTGTACCAAACCATACTGTATTAGTTCTTTACTTTTATAACTTTGGTAACAAAATGTTAACAATAGACCTACAATCTGCTCATCGTTCGCGGCGCACCCGCCGTGTATCACCAGTAATCCCGACCCGGCCGTTATGAGCGCCATTGTGGCTTGTAATGGTGCGGCGATCGCTGCCGTTTATCGGATGCGTTTGCCGATTGTCGGTGTGGCCCATCAGTCTCCATTATGAGCCACGCGCCTCGTCCGTATGCCGCCAGAGCGTGGCTCGTGCTCGTGGAACATGCTGATGGCGCCGCTTCAATTAGTATACAGCCTTCCCACTGCACGACCTGCGCTCTCGGTTTTGCGTGGGGGGCCTTGAGCTGATTATGTATAAAGAGCCTGTATTTTGTAACACTACATGACACCATACCCTCGGGTCTTTATAGGGTCAAACAGGTTAGAAACCTTTTGCGTTGCAATTTCTGTTTTGTTATGGTTTACAAAATGCTTTTTTAGGGTGTCAGTTAATGAATAGTAGGCCCTTGATGGTACCGCTGGAACTTTTGTGTTGTTTAAAGGACTGGGTAATATATACATATTCAGTATGCGTTGATAGTTTTATCTCCCGAAGACCGAAAGAAATTTTCTGAAATAAATACAATCTCAAACGAAGAAATTTAGAATTAACCAGAGTGCCACTTGTTGACGATTATACGTATACAAATTGTTTTTGATGGTATTACATTTTTAAGTCCTTAACAAAAACATCTAAGAAAGCAAAGGAATCTTAATGTACTTTTTGAATTTATAATTTTAGGATATACGACACAGTAAATTATTGATATTCAATCTCAGAGCCCAAACATATTTTTGGCATAAATATATATTTCATTCTTAAATAAATAATTACTTTTTTATTTACTAATTTCAAATTTATTATAAAATTATAATTTTATTGTCTTGAAGGGTTAGAAACATTAAGGATAGAAAGCTAATGACCAACTTGTAATTGTGGTCTCGTGTTGCATTATACCAAGCGCTCACTGGGGTGCAGTGGAAAGATCAGTAAAGAAAAGTTAATTAACTTTACATTCTTGACGCCATCGGTGTCCAACTTGTCCAATAAACAGTGTTCCACATTGAAAATCGGCCAGTGTTTTATTATTCTTCCATTAGTTGAACTATTTGAAATATTTAATAGTATTTCACTACAGTATTCATCATGTACTTTGTAATTATTGTTCGATGTAAGTTATTTAAATGTGTCGTTAATAAGTAAATCACGCCTTCATCCAATGTTTCAATGCTATTCATTTCACAGTGTGTTTTACGGATCCTTATAGATTTTTAAAACAATGAACCGAGCAATTTTCCACTCAGTGGTGATTTTTCATTCGGATTTGTCATGATAATTTAGTGTTGTATTTTATGGCCCTTTCATAGCACAGTCGCTTACCTAACCACACATTGAGGAAACTCCGCCACTTGCTCCATTAGTTGAGCTATTGTGTTAGACTAATAGCAATTAAGTGCAGATTATTATTCCAAACGCTTACCAGATTGAGTGGCAGGGAGATGAATGGCTGTACCAGTGATCTTAAATTATCCGAATTATCCCTCTCCCCCCCTCCCCACTGGTCTTCGGCCCTTTGTCGCTCGGCGGGTAACTCTTTTATCCGCCGCTATTCAGACTTGACCCCGGCTCTTTCGAGTGCGATTTAATTATTTTCTGTTTGCTCTCGCTTTGTTATGCGCCGGGAGTCTGCTCAAATTTTCATTCCGGTTTCGGCCCGTAACCCAAACACCCATGGGATTGTTTTCAAAGTCGGTCTCAAATGTTTGGAAATGGAAATTAATTTATATGCACCTTTATACTCACTTTATTTATTTTTTATGTTGTTATTTTATATTTGGGAAATGTTAGACATTTTCGTAGTTTTAATGTACAACCTACTTGTTAATATTGAGAATAGAGCTGCGAATATTCTCATAGTGATTTCATAATCGGATTTGGAGATAGTGTGAAGTATGTTGAACATCTAATGAAAAATATCGTGTCATATATTTAGGATTTATGAAAAATTATACTAATTGATATCTAATAAATTATCTTTGTTAATATACACAGGATGCTGGGTAATGAGGATTCTCTTATTTTCATATATTATCCATTCAAACGAATTGACCGTTGTCCGATCAGGCAATAAAGAGTTCGCAGCGAAGGCTGAAATCCCATTTGAAGAATTTATTGTGGTTTTAATGTAAGTTTCTTTTACTTCCGCCGTTGTACTTTTAAAACTGCAGTAAATCCTGGAAACAAACCAACTTATGAATCTAATTCGGACTCGTTTGGTCTCTGAAAGCAATCGGAGCGCTTTGCTCAACTTCCATTAAAAACCCATTATTAATATTCTGCAATTCGGACTTTTCTACTTGTAACTTTACAACACAATGAATGAACCACTGTAATACTTTTATACGAATTTAAACTCATTGTTGAGTTATCGCTGAGAATACTTATCACGTTTGTGTTTCAACATTTCATTTGACTTGTAAACTAGTGCATTACATTTAATTGAAATAATGGTAAAGAAAAGATTTATATTTTATTGAAATACCCGTCCAAATTAACTTTCTATACAACATGCTAAGTACTTTTACATCTTGGTAGTAGGCCTATAAGCTGAATTAGTTCAACCGAATAAGCTGAAAATATTCACCAAGAAGAAAAATCACCAGGGAGCAAACTTGCCAACCAACTATGCACACAACGCACAATCAAATTCAATCACGACTTTTAAAAGTCCATTCGATCGTCCAAGACCCCTCTTCTAAAGTCTTTATCGATTTCTGGCCTGTGTACAGGCATTGTAGTGTTAACAATGCGACCCCAGCTAGTGCACCTGCAGTGCATTGCTGTACGGTCGCTCCCCCAGCCCCAGTCATGATATCGTGGGGTCGCTACGTTAGGTTACGTAGTCAGTCGTCGTGGGGTCGTCGTCGCCTCCCCTCGCGCTCTCGCGTCGTCGCGTCTTGCGCTCGCCGCTTAACAGCGTGTGGTCTCGGTTCTAGTGATTAGTGTTTTGCGATGTGTGGTCGTAGTGGGTTGTGTATGTGCTAGTTGTTGGATGTTGGAAGGTGGGGATTTTTCTTAATTTAATTTGTCCATAATAACTTTGTTATAGTATTGAAGTGAATTATTGGGTCTCAAGGCAGCGGATGATGATCTAAAACTCCGGAGGATATATCGGATAATATCGGAGGACGTAGGTCTATATGCTGTGTTCTTGTAGCCTAATATTTAATATCAAAGTGCAATTATTATGGAAAATGCATATGCATAGCCTAAAACCTTTATTTTTGCAATAAAGCCTTTAATTTCAATGATATTTTTAGACCGTCCCTAAATAAAGGTGAATAAAATGACATAATATATTCGATTTTCTAAAAACTTTGAGGAGGCTTCTTGTATGTAAATAATTATCTAATCTAACGTTATGTAATTGGCAATGTGTGGCCCAATTCTCGGACTATTCATACGGTACAGATAAACATACAATAACTTAACGCTTTAGTTGTTGGTGGTTTCGGCCTTTACCAGCCGCAGTTTATCCACAAGTGTCGCTTACCCCGTGTGACGGCTAATTGCGCTATTTGTCTTCCACACGATACACGAGTGTCCCCTCCCACTCCTCAATCTCTGTCTCGACCGCTCAACGTCACGTGACCTTATCAGTGTCACTCGCGGCCAGTTCTATTTGTTGAGAGGTTTTTAGGGAAATTTTAATTCATCTGGAGGATACTTCTTGTAATACTATATTAATTATCAAACCAATTAACGCCATTCTTGTTAGCTCTTGCACATCACACAACACTTTGTTTAAATCAACGAGAATGGTAATGAAAGTGTACCTATAGGGAAGTACGACTGTTATTTTTATACAAGTACGTAAAACGCTTTAATAGTCACCGGTTGCCAACTTTTTTAAAATAGACCAATGTTATCCTTGTGAAGGCGTTTCTTTACAACTTATTGCCTGAAAAACCAATTT
Organism: Neoaliturus tenellus; assembly: GCA_030545055.2. NCBI lineage: Eukaryota > Metazoa > Arthropoda > Insecta > Hemiptera > Cicadellidae > Neoaliturus > Neoaliturus tenellus. The sequence goes on along the minus strand of CM061537.1, from coordinate 61,509,387 downwards.
TTTACTGCAGTCTAATTAATCAAAGTAGGTACTGACATATTGCTACCGGATATAGCTTTCATTGTAGCTATTGAATCGGACATTAATCTATCGTTTAACTAATGACCAGTGTCTTCTCAAAGAAACATTTATCTGTGTTAAGTCCTAGAGACCAACAAGGACTCCATTAACCCGAACCAAGACCATTTCTGAGTCTGACCAAGATGATTCACAAGATACGTTTGTACAAAATTATTATTGGTCCTGTGGGATAAAATCCAAGATGACTTTCGCTGATGAAAACTCTTTATTAATTCTAAATGATTACTCAAATTCAACTCGCTGTGTAAAACTACACAACAACTTCACAACATGGTATTACTTTTCTAGTAAAATGTACTGATCAAAACTTTTTAAAGTCCTGATGCGTTTTCAATAGGCTTCATCGGCAAAGGTTCATTATAAACAAACATTGTTTGGGAATGTCGGATTCCTACGCTCTGATGGGACGAGAGTGGATTTGATGTTCATTGTGTAAACGCACTTCGTACCTTTTACATCAATCCTTTTTTGTTTAGAGGAACGTTTAATAATGTTGTATCCAAAACTACCAAGTTGCCGAAATGTATTAACAAGGCTTTATCATTTAACGTTAATTTTGTTGTATCTTAATCTTTATAATCTGAAAATAATAAAATTGGTTTAAGGTTTCTTGGTTATTCTTCATATTTTTTCTATGTAAACGAAATCGATTGCAGATAGAAATTGCATTTTTAAATTCGTCATGAGTACCGCAACCCCACTCACAATAAAAATAATACAGTAATAACTTAAATTTAAATTATTTTTGAATTAACCTTCTCTACTCCATTGATTGCAGTACTCTATATTTGTACGAGTAAGAACATGTTTACATTACACAAAACGCTATATCGATACCTCTTTCATGGATGTGATTACAATTCCATTCGCAGGTGTCGATTTTATCGCGTGGGAACGGTAAGAGTTGAAGAATCGAAGGCTCAGCTGCGGCTGAGATTTAATCCCGGGCTTGTCATTGAGGACCTTGAAATCCTCCCCCCCCCCACCATCTCAACACCACTCCCGCACCCCGTCAAACAGTGCATCTGCTCCAGGAAGTTACTACTGTACCTTCCTCCTCCGCCTTTCTAATGTTAATACAATATACAGTAGCAGGGGTTCCTTGATGCGTCGGTTAAACCTTTGTATACACGGATATGGTTATGCTGTACCTAGGTTGTCGTCACAAATCATCGTCATGGTTTGTTTCATTTTCTTTTTGTGTCCTTTTTCTACTCCCCCCCCCCTTTCTTCTAAGGACTATCACCAGGTCAATATACAGTATATGTTGATAGACTCCTAATATCATTTTGTTGGAAAATAACAATCTATGAAATGTTATGTGGTGTTTATTTTTGACAACTTTAATGTTGAATAATGTTTTAATGTCGAATGTTGAATAAGTGAACTTATTTTTATGAAAACGTAAGATTAAATTCAAATTATTAAAACATTAAACACGTTGAATTGTTATTTATAAATTTACTTTGGAGCTGTACAACAAGAGACTACATAATAATTTTTTTTTACCGCAACTCACTATTCCACAAATTTTAAACAATACAATTAGTAAATATGGAATTTGAAGCAATAAGGATAAAACTTTACACAATTTCAAAACGCTGTCGCCACAAAGTGTGGTGCCATTCCATTTCATGCTTTAATATTATTTTCTGAGAATATTAGTGTATTTCAATCATCCCTTTCTTCTCCAACCTTTCCTCCCTCTCCCTTTGTGCTAACAAGGAAGTAAACTCGGAAATAAAACCCAATTTGTCCGCTATGCCGAACCCTTTCGGTGGGCGGCGCCAGTTTACAAGGGTATCTCGGAACTCGGGCACTATTTTCGGAGCGAGGCGCCTCTACATGGGATGATTTATTGTCAACACAATCCTCCGTCAGTTTTAAGTGTCGGGGCTAATCGCCGTACAAACGACACCGCGCGGAATGGAAGCTGTTTTAAACTGTTTATCGCTCACCGCACTGAGGAACCGATTTGATTTTAATTGGTTTCTAATTTTAAGACAAGTATAACCTCGTCCTCGTCATTATTGATTTTAGCGTATGTAGTATCGAGTGCATTCCATATCGGACTATCCCTGAGTCTTGTGCTTAATTTATAACTGTAATACATCAAGCAGCATAATTACTTGTGATTTAGTGGTAAAAATTCCAGGATGCAAATAATTCCAATAATGGATTATTTCCCTGAGATTTTTTTCCGGTAGTTGTCAGTCAACAACGAAATCGAGAACCGTTTGAATACTCACTTCTTGGATTTCATGATAATTCTCCTTTCGAGTAATCTATCAAACAGTTTACTCTGGATTCCGATCATCCATTTTATCCAGTCTTTATCCTTCCTGCAATGATCTAATAATTTATAAACAATTAAGTTCAAATTTTTTATTGAAGATTTTTATGCATGATAGTAGTGGGGAATGGGGGCTTTTGGAACAGTTCAAGGTCACCTGAGGGATGACGTCATCGATGACGTCATCGAGGTCAATGACCTCATCGATGACGTCATCGATTGCATCATCGATGACGTCATCACCAATGACGTCACATCCATGACGTCACACCCATGACGTCACAGAAATGACGTGCTGATGACGTCATCACCCCTTACGTCACCAAGATGACGTCATCGATGTCACAAAAGGTCAAGGTCACGCTGAAACCTAAAATTTTTCGGCACCTTTGCCGCTTCTCGCACTACGCTCCGATTATCAGTTACAGTTACCATGACCTTGACGACTTGGAGCGAATTTGCGATGAGAAACAGCAAAAGTGCCGAGGAAATTTGAAGTTTGCAACGTTATTCTGCCTAAACCGTCATGTGACACCGCTCGGGTGACCTCGAACTGGCCCAGAAGCCCCCATTCGACCATTACTGCAACCGCGATGCGCACCCTACGACAGACACCGAGCGACTGACTGTCCGACCCCGCTCACTCGAGGTATATTGGCTCGAGAGACTAAGACTCTAAACCGTCAGGAATGGGAGTAACTAACTGAACTTTGCAAGGAAAAGTCATTTCTTCCAATATTCTGAACAAATCTTCATCAGTAAAACTTACATTAGTCTGTTTGGTATAAAACTTAGGGTGTCCGCGCAACAGTTTACGCCACTTAGCTAAAGTCGAAACCTGCTTGACCTTGAGCGGTGGACACTGAGCAGCTAATAAAGACTTAACACGGCTAAGTTTCTTACCTAAACTGTCTCGCGACATGGCTTCCCCTCACAAAAGTCCGCACAATACTGAGAGACTGTTGGTAGCGCATGAGCCAGGGCAAAAGTGGAGGGGGGGTAACAGCAGGAGTGGGGGAAGGTTACAGTGGTGGGGGAAGGTGAGGTTGTACGCTGGAGTATCGCATCACTTCACCATGAGCTGTCCTACAGTCAACACGCTGTTCTCTCGGGCTGAGTTGGCAGTAGAAGAAACATTGGTGTACAGCTTAGGCTGTGAGGAGCGAGGAAGTAAAGTCAAAGTGGAAGTTTTGTTTAACTCCAAGATAAAGAGTTGTGTAAATAAAGTAACTGTACCCCTACAATCTCCAATAACTCTAAAGAAATACCGATATATATATAAAGAGAAATCTCATCCTTTGGCAAAATGAATTGGAAATGGAAAAGATCACAGTAAAATTAATCTAACTTAAAATCTGGACTGGACACTCATGGCGATACTACGTGGCGTGAAAACACCACCCTAAACATTACAAGTTAGGTTAGTGAGCACCTCTGGTACGATAACCGACGTGCTAGAGTTAAAGTGTGATGACCTTGAGTCAAAAACACAGAAATACTACAAGTCGATATCATCACAGAGTTAAAGTGTAGTGACCTAGATTCAAGACTTGTAAAAATACTTACATATAGAGAGTTAGAAAACAGCGAGGTGCACCGCATGGAAGCCGGAGACATACTGGCGGAGCGGTGTTGTGCAGCCTAGGGACTCGGTTGTGGAGGGGGTATAGCCAACACTTAGAGTAGAAGTGTAGTGGGTGACCTTGACCCACTTGACCCCCCCCCCTCCCCCCCTCCCCCCACCCCTCCCCCACCCCCTCCCCCACCCCCTCCCCCACCCCCTCCCCCACCCCCCCCCCCGAACTTTTTTTCGGAAAATTTTTTGACCTTGACCAAAAAGTTTTTTGCTCCGGACGAGAAGTGACCCCCCCCTGAACTTTTTTTTTCGGAAAAATTTTTGACCTTGACCAAAAAGTTTTTTGCTCCGGACGAGAAGTTACCCCCCCCCCCTCGAACTTTTTTTTCGGAAAATTTTTTGACCTTGACCAAAAAGTTTTTTGCTCCGGACGAGAAGTGAACCCCCCCCCCCGACAAAAAGTGCGAACATTACAAGTTAGGTTATTAAGCACCTCTGGTACGATAACCGATGTGCTAGAGTTAAAGTGTGATGACCTTGAGTCAAAACACTGAAATACTACAAGTCGATATCGTCCCAAAGTTAAAGTGTAGTGACCTACATTCAGAACTTGTAAAATTACTTACATATAGAGCTAGAGAACAGCGAGACGCACCGCAAGGAAGCCGGAGACATACTGGCGAAGCAGTGTTGTGCAGCCTAGGGACCCAGTTGTGGTGGGGGTATAGCCAACACTTGAGTACAAGTGTTGTGGGTGACCTTGACCCACTTAACTTACCTGCCCCCCCCCCCGACAAAAAGTGCGAGCCCCCCCCCTCCACCCCCACCCCCTCCCCCACCCCTGATATCCTGGGCGTGGCAGCCCCGGTGGGGATATAAGGGGGCCCAGCCAGAGCCGGCTCGCAGTCCGCTCCCGCGCGTTGAACGTGAACGATCGGGACGGACCGCCATAGGCATCACTAAACATTGAATGGCGCCTTCAGTGTTTAGCGAAGTCTACTCTAACTTTAAGACTTGTATTAGTTGTAAGATATTGCGCTTGCGTTTGGGTATTGCGAATTGTTTTATATGAGAGTGTTTTACTTGTACCCTATGTCTCCTGTGTGTCTTTTATCCTTTGTGGCTTGTTTGTCATATGTGTTTAATGTGTATGTGCTTGTTCCAGCATTGACTACGTTGAGCTCAATTGTGTTTTGTAAGTGTGTTATATTTTTCTAAAGTGTATACGCTTGTTGTAGCATTTCCCCCTTGAGCTTTTGCAATGCTCAAAGTAAATCGTAAAGACAGGGAACGGGAGTAGGCCCCCGTGTAAAGTTACTTTTGTATAATTGTTAGGCTCCTCTCATGCATGCTTCAATGCGGCTGAGAAATAGGAGTTGGTCCGTTTGTACGCCTATATGGGGGTAATGAGCCGATGGCCTCTGCACTCGGACCGAGGACGTAAGCCACTAGGGTGTCCTCAGTTAGTTTCCCTTCT
>CM061537.1:61417264-61503860 GCA_030545055.2 Neoaliturus tenellus | reverse complement strand
AGCTGGAAAACTGTTTACGGGAAAACGCCATGTATTATCAAGTGGTTTGGTTGCAATGGAAACCTTGCTTGGTTGGGTCCTAATGGGAAAAGTTAGTTTGGAAGGGAATCATAAATCAAGTTCAATGACTGTTACATCCTTGCTATCACCTGTAAAATCAATTTCAGATTTATGGAGTTTAGATGTTTTAGGCATTAAAGATCCTGTTAGTGTTAAGTCAGCGTCTGATACAAAATCAGCTGTTATGGCACATTTCTTAGATACTGTTTCAAAAAACAATGACGGTAGGTACGAAGTAAAATTGCCATGGATTGAAGATCATCCCCCACTTCCAACTAATTTGGAAATGGCGGAGAGAAGGCTTGATTCGCTCGTGGTTAAGCTTAATAAGGGTGGTCATCTCAGTAGCTACCAAAATGTATTGTCTGATTGGGAAAATCTAGGTATCATCGAGGAGGTTCCTCAAGCTGATCTTACGGTAGGACACTACTTACCTCATCGTCATGTCATTAAAGAGAGTAGTACTACTACTAAGCTTAGACCAGTATTTGACGCATCTGCAAGAGAAAGAGATCAACCATCTCTCAACGACTGTTTATGGAAAGGTGAGAATTTAATAGAGTCTATCCCATCTATTCTTAATCGGTTTAGATTAAAAAGGTTTGGTGTTGTTTCCGATATAGAGAAAGCATTTCTCCAAATAAGTTTAGACAGCAGCGAAAGAGATTTTCTACGTTTCCTATGGGTTAACAGAGAAGGTGAGTTAGTAGTGTATCGACATGCCAGAGTTGTTTTTGGGGTCACTTGCAGTCCTTTTTTATTAGGTGCAGTGATTAAATTCCATTTAGACAGCACTCTAAAGGGGATTGAGAGTGGTTCCTCTGATTATTCAAAAGAAGTTGTCTTACAGTTGTTAAAGAGTTTTTATGTAGACAACTGCATAGCTAGTTTTGATAATGAATCTGATCTCAATGTTTTTATTGCACAGTCTACTAAACTTATGGGGGAAGCAAAATTTAATTTGCGGTGTTGGGAGTACACTGAGAGTAATGCATCTGCAAACAACGTTTTAACACCGGTATTAGGTCTAAATTGGAACAGACAGTCTGATACTCTGGAGATTAAGTCAGAAAACTTGACTTTTACTAAATCTGAACTTATAACAAAGAGAGTTATACTTTCTTTTGCCCAAAAACTCTTTGACCCAGTAGGTTTTACTTGTCCAGCAGCACTTCTACCGAAAGTTCTCCTTCAAAAGACCTGGGAGGATAAGTTAAGCTGGGATGAGGAAGTATCTGACGAGGTTAAGTCTTGTTTTATGAAGTGGGTTAATGAATTAGATTATTTAAAACAATTGAAAGTACCAAGACATTTTGCACCACAGAGTCAAGGTGAAGTTACATGGTCAATTCATTGTTTTTGTGATGCGAGCAAGGATGCATATGCAGCATCGGTATTCTTGAGAGGTGAGTCGAATGGTCGAGTGTATGTGCAGTTAGTTCAGGCTAAGAGTAGAGTTGCGCCTGTAAAACAAATGAGCATCCCGCGTTTAGAGTTGATGGGAGCTACAATTGGAGCTCGACTGACTAAAAGTGTTCTCGAGAGCATTGAACTGAAAAACATCCAAATATTTTACTGGACTGATTCTACAACAGTTTTGTCATGGATTAGAAGAGAGGCTCAATGGGCTGTTTTCGTCTGGAATCGGGTGAAAGAAATTAGAACTTTAACAGAAGTCCAGATGTGGCAATTCGTTCCAGGTCACTTAAATCCTGCCGACCTTCCATCTAGAGGATGTTCACCTAAACAGTTAGTAGAGTCAAGATGGTGGGATGGTCCTCACTGGCTTAAAGAATCTTCTGAGAATTGGCCTGATCAGAAACAAGGTAATGAATGTGACGAAGATGCCGTACAAAAGGAACTGAAGAAAAGTAATCTGTCGTCTACATTAATGACGAAGTCAGAAAGATATACCGACTGGTATTTGTATTTTTCAAGATACGATAAACTCCTTCGAATGATTGGATGGATTTTAAGATTCATAACTAACTCTAAAGCACCTGATAACAGAACTTTCGGACCATTAAAGAAAGAAGAAATTGTCAATGCTGAAATGAAGATATTTCAACTCGTTCAGAAAGAATCATTTTCAGGATTGAATGATGATAAACTGAAGTCGCTTTTTGTTTTTGAAGACTCAGATGGTCTAATAAAACTGAAAACCAAATTAGTTGAACGGCCTGACACACACAACTTTCGTTATCCTATTGTATTGCCAAGTGATCATCCAGTTGTTCACAGATTGATTCGTTTTAAACATGAAGAAAACTGTCACATAGGCGTCCAAGGGTTATTGACGTTACTCAGAGAAGATCTGTGGATAATATGCGGAAGAAAAACTGTAAGGTCAGTGGTTGATAAATGCATTACCTGTAAGAGATATAGTGCTAAGAAGCTTGAATCTAATCCTGTACACCTTCCTTTGCATAGAGTTCGTGATGCTGGTGTATTTGAAATTTGCGGAATAGATTTTGCTGGTCCTGTGTTTTTGAGGGGAGGTCAGAAAGCATGGATTGCTTTGTACACTTGTGCTATTTACCGTGCTGTCCATTTAGAGTTGGTAACATCATTATCTACTGATTCTTTCTTACAAAGTTTGAGAAGATTTATTTCCAGAAGAGGCAGACCGGAGATGATTTGCACAGACAACGGGACTAACTTTCAAGGTGCATCAAATGCTTTTAATCGATTAGATTGGAGCAAAATAACGGAATATAGTTCAGTTAAACGAATTGAGTGGAAGTTCAATCCTCCTGCATCACCATGGTGGGGCGGATGGTGGGAGAGACTTATAAGGCTGATGAAACAACTTCTCAGGAAAGTTTTAAGAAGAGCTTGTTTAAGCTATGAAGAGTTGTCAACTGTCCTCTGTGATTGTGAGTCCGTTATAAATGCTCGACCTTTGACGTATGTGTCGGAAGATAGCAAAGATTTGGAAGTGCTGACTCCTTCAATGTTTTTGCATGACCGAAAAGAGTATGGAGTTGTTGACATTGATTGCATTGACCAAACTGATTTAACCCACCGCTGGAATTATCGACTCAAACTAAAAGAAGATTTACGAAAGAGATTCAGAAGTGAATATTTGAGTCAATTAATTCAACACTCAAACAAAGGTATGAATCGAAAAGTGCACGTTGGTGAAGTGGTTATAATTGGAAACGATAATGAAAAGCGTATAGATTGGCCACTAGCAAGAGTGCAAAAAACCATTAAAGGAAAGGATGGCAATGTAAGACTGTTGGAGTTGAAGACTAACAAAGGTGTATTGTTGCGACCTATTCAACATGTTTATCCGATGGAAATCATGAGTATGGAAGAAGATAAATCAAAAAATGTGGAAACAAATCCAAAAGTTAATAAAAGAGGAAGATTAATAAAACTACCCAAAAGATTTTGTCAATAACAGAAGAAATGTTTTGAGTCTTACCCCAAGGTGAACAATAAGACTCAAAAGGTGGGAGAATGTTGGAAATGGACAAAATGTTTCTAATTTTATGTATTGAAAACAGATGATTAATTAATTTAAGTTTGTAAATATTTACATTTTGGGATTGTTTTTTTGTTACTAGGATACTTTTGAGTGTTCCCAAAATGGAAGTAAAAGTTATGTTGCCTTACCAACAGTTTTTATTTTAATTCTTAGTTTTTTAGGATTTCAGCCTCGCGGTGTTTTTATAGGGGGGATTGCCCCAATCAGTGTAAAATGCACGCCGACTGGGCCCATCGCCCACGGGGATGACGTCATCCCCGTGGTCATGGGATCATGGGATCATGTACAGCACGGGTGCTGTACTGTCATCACTGCACCCGCGACATGATGGAAATGTCAACCGAGTCGAACGTGACTTGGTTTCGTTGCCCAAACAGCACCTGGAGATAACTGAGGTTGCTCTAGCATCTACGTTAGAACATTTGACTTGAATGGTTATTGGTTCTTTGCCCAAACAGCACCTACTGAGGTTGCTCTAACATCTATGTTAGAACATTTGACTTGAATGGTTATTGGTTCGTTGCCCAAACAGCACTTGGAGAACACCGAGGTTGCTCTAACATTTACGTTAGAACATTTGACTTGAATGGTTATTGGTTCGTTGCCCAAACAGCACTTGGAGAACACCGAGGTTGCTCTAACATTTACGTTAGAACATTTGACTTGAATGGTTATTGGTTCGTTGCCCAAACAGCACCTGGAGAACACTGAGGTTGCTCTAACATCTACGTTATCGAACATTCGTAGCTACGATACCCCGAGACTCCAACCTGTGACTTCATGAACCGAGTCCATAATCCAAAAAATCCTCAATAGGTGACTAAATACCTTCACTACGGATGTTTAGTATAGTAAAATCCTTGTTTTAATCTTTACAGTAAAAATTAAGAGAATCAAATGGTTTGTTTGTTGTGTGGTTTTTAAGCTTGGTGGGACAATCAATTAACCATGGTGGACAAAATATATATTTGTTTGAGAACCAGTAACTTATACTTTTGTTGATTTAAATGAAAATATCATATCTTTCGACCGCATGGTGTACAAAATAAATATTTGATTGGACAAACGAGTAGGCCTAACTTATACTTTGGGTAATCCTCCGACCTTTTCAACGTTTCATTTTATATTTTTCTAGATTTCAATGGGCCTTTTGTGATTTCTATCGTTCAAGGTTACGCTTTGGTCTAAACAATATCCTACACTGTTTGGTGGAAGGACGTTTTAAAATTAATTTTCGAAAATATTATGTGGCACGTAAATAAAATGTTAAGAAGCACGATTAGAACTAATTTACATAGTACCAACCAATTTGTGCCAGTTATACTTAAGGTATTCTTTTTCTATGAACTTTATTTTATAAAATGTTACAATCAAAATCAGGGTATTTAAAAGCAATAATATCTACACGCTTTACCTTCATGCTCGGTGTTAAAAACTAAACAGCATATAAAACAATAGAGCCGTTGCTGCGGAAGGGCGAGCTGATGTAATGTTTGAATTACAGGAGAGAGGCGGCGCGGCGGTAGTGGGGATGCGGTATTGTAATGCTGTTTTGTTGATATTTACCTTCCCGAGGTAGGCCTATATATGTCACGTGTTGTGTTACTGAGTAGTGTACGACTGTTTGCTTACTAAATAATGGTCCTAGTTAATTTAGTGCATACGGTACCATTTGTTATTCTAATATTAATATACGAGAAGTGTCTGTGAAGTTGTATTTTCCATCGATCTTGTAATCCAGCGGGTAGTTTTGCTTAAACTGCGCATTTAAGAGTGTCTAGGCCCAAAAGAATTGTTTAAACAGCCTTAACACCATTAACAAATTGATTTCAGTCAAAAATTCAGTTTGAAAATTAGAATTTATAACTTTGTTCCTATGGGTTGTTATCAAGGCAACGCAATAACAAAGAAACGTAAATAAAATAAAAGAACACTAGATCTACACATTTAAGCAAGAAATCTAGAATGAGAAGGAGGTAGGTGACATCAACAAAAACAATAACAAAATCGATGACGTCAAAGGTGCAGCACTTAAAATATTCCAAGCAAACCACTCATGTGTCAAGAGAAACAACATGATGTCAAAGGTGCAGGACCCGCTTCAATCAGCTTCAGTCAGCTCTTGGTGTTACCTACCTCGCTTCATTCTACATATTGCTTTTAAGCATTGGTTTTGAAACAGCTGTATCTGTGGAAAGACAAAATTAATTGTTAGAAACTTTAACCTCCTGTTAAATAACCTCTTAAAAAATTATTACAAAAACGAATTAAAACCAACGAGCAAGGTTCATTCAACCCGGTACTATAAATATAATTTTTCAATAAATAGTAAATCTAGTACCAAGCAAATGCAATCTTTTTTGTAAATGTTTGAGAATATTGGTAATAAATAGTCTATTCTATTCTATTGGTAATAAATGGCCTAAATGCCATTGACTATATACACTCACGTTAGTGTACATAGTCAATGGTAATATCAATATCATATACGTATACTATTTAATCGCAAACTGTCACATGGTAACTGAGAAAGTACAGTAAACATTAATTGCTTTTGTTATGTATACAAAGATATGATGGTGAATTCACTTAACTGCCCTATCTCACTCTTATTGAATGGAACTTTTATCACAAAGAAATTAGCCTATGTAAAAAAGCGGACTATAATTTTTATCATTTCGCCGATTATACCTACTCCACTTGTCAACTTTGCTAGTATTTAAATTTTTAACATTCATGATATCTCGCCATTTTTAATATATCATAGTATACTTTTTTATATAACAACAAAACAAAAATACACCACTTAGTTTTTTGTTGTTGTTTTTTTCAGTGCACTTGATACTTTGTTGGGTGATGGGTTGAAGAAAGCGGTGTGAGGGGTGAGAGTAAGGGATGAAGGTGGCGCCAAATTGGCCCATTGCTCAGGGTGACCCGACACCCGGGGGTGACGTTGGGCGGCCCCGGGACACCCTGACCTGGGACCGTCGCCACCTAGTTGGGGCTCCGGCCCTCTAAATTATATAGTGTCGACCCGGACACCCCCGGGGTGGAAGGTGGAACACGGCTCTGATCATATCTTTCGCTAACAAGTTGTTCAACTAATTACTGATTTGGAGCGTTGAATACTAAGCTACAGCATTTTTATCAAAATAACATGATAGTTTCCAACGCCAGATTGCTTTTGAAAGTTTTATTCTGTATTCAATCAAGGCAATACATCACTTACAGAAACTGTGTAAATGAAACATATACAGCGGACTAACCAATTTTAGTAAAACGCGCGTATTAAAAATATAACTAATTTTATAACACTTTCGTATATAACCAGTGATATAGTCTACATGTGTTCCTTATTACGTTTGATTCAAATTAAATTCCAGTTTAGGCCTGATTTCCCATTTGTCAGACGTTTGCAAGAGTCGAGGATGTATAGGCCTCCATGATCCCCATAGCTTTAAAAAAATCCAAGCTCCCGCTCGAGGTCAAACCTTCAACGCCATACACTTTGACTGTTGTTTATAGTCATCTCCATAGTAGGTACTCTATTGATAATGATTTTTCCTTTTTCAGTAATGTATTTTTCTAACGTGAAATTATCTATAGGCCTATTGGCTGCTTCTGGATCTGAAATGTGCTGGCGAAATGAAAATGATATAATTTTTTTTTGCACGTCGCCTCTCTTTACTCTTTATGTTGCAGGGCCCCAGGATGAACCCCGAGATGGCGATGGTGGTGCGGCGCACCGAGGAGCGGGAGGCGCTTCGGAGCGTCATCGCCCAGTGGAACGCCAACCGGCTCGACCTCTTCGAACTCTCCGAGCCGAACGAGGTACCGACCCCCTAATGCGATATTTTAGCAGTTAATCGGTTCTCTGATCATAAAAAAGTTATATCTCCCCTTTGTCCTCCATCCACTGATTTAGTTAAAACTTCCGTATACGTTGGACCTCTGACCAGTACTAAAAAGATGTTTCACATCTCATACTTTGATCCTCCGACCAGCACTATAAAGATGTTCTTCGTACGTTGGTGTTCCAACGGTAAAACATATATTGGACCGCAAATTACCCTGATTCACACTTAGATTCTCTTCAAATTTCGATGGTATTCCGTATAAAAAGTTGCGTGAATTTTTCTATTATTTTTACAAAACATTTGAGACTATGCTTGTTTTTAATTTTGTTTCTGATCTGTTTTCATCTTGCAGTGTACTGTGTTCTTCGTGTATATTTTACCGAGTGCCGTAGTTTCCCTCAGTGTAGTTTAGCTACTCATAACTTAAGCAAATGAGTAGGCATACTATATCACTCATTCTCTTTGCCGTAACGAAGAAAACACACTACTAAAAATAAACAATAAAGTTATGTTCCCCCATAAAATTAATCTTCTATGATTTTTCCTTTATAAGATTATGTAGCCTATTTTTACACCTGTACTTCAGTATTCATCCCAAATAAACCTAAAAATTTAAGTTCAAGCAATAAACCGGTGCAATAAACAGAAACCTTAAAAATAACAGCGGTTTAATAACTTCACTTTAAAGACGAGAAAAATTAACTCGTAATCCGGTTTTCCACCCACAGTGAGAGGAGTTGTAGTGGTAGTGCTGTAACTTTGTAATCACCACAGTGTTAATTGGCGTAAGTTGATGACAGATGAGGCTGGGGCCGCGGCTGTTCGGTGCGGAAATCACAATAACGACCGGAGTTGTGCGCATTTCCCACGGGGCGCCAACTCGCCGTCAACTCGCCGACAAGTTCGCCGCGCTGATTTAAACTGCGACCCGCAATGCATTTTAATATTGTTGGCCGATCGTGCCGGTGTACCCTCGCTTTAATTGAGTCTTCGCTCCCTCAAGCTCCACCGGTCTCTTGGAGTGTTTTATTATATTTATGCTGTTGGTTTACTTTGTTATATATTTCGTATATAGGCCTAGTTGGATTGTTGAGTTATTATAAAATTGAGATCCCCTCTGAGAGGTAACTAATCTTCTCGCCGGTAAAGTTAGTTACTTGTGAGCCGAATTTCGCAATCCGTCTTGCAGGCTACGCTCCTCTGGTGGTATCGGGTCATCTCTAAACCTAACCTAAACCAATTTTCATATTAAGTGTAACCGCGTAGAATGGTTACCCGCCAGAGAGCCCCCTCGAAATTTCCATTTTTGGGGAAGTCAGAGGTTTTAAGAAGGGCCAGAGTTAAAAGTTATAAAATTATTTTAAAATGGCATCTATAATATAAATCATTAGTCAGGAAAAAATTTAATTAGTAAAATTACAATTCTGTAGTTGCTTCTTTCCGAGTTTGCTTTTTTTGGAAGGTCATAAAAATTGAGAAAGGCTAGGTCTTGGGGGAAAGAAGGAGAAAACGCTCAAAGTAAGGGAAAATATCTGCAATATTATCAGCAAGGCAAAATTAATAAGTTAAAGACATTTATTCATAGTTGCAAAGTAGGTCGGAAAAAATTGAACCTATTGTACATTTTAAAATGAGATTGGACAAAAAATGAAAAAAATCGATTCCTACAAAACTCCCAAATTATTACCAATACTTGTGGCGACCGTGTTAAATGTGAAATTTCTTGTTTAAGGGAAACTGGAAAAATGCAAGAATGTTCTGAATTGATACAAGAGGGACATGAAAGCACTTCCAATCGAGGGCTATACCGGCTGATAAATGCGTTTGGTTTGGCCGGCTACAGATACAGACTACAGAGGGATTCCGATGTTGCTGCCGAGAAGCTAATTGAACGCTGAGCTAGCTCGTTAATTAACGGCGTGAAAGTATTTTTACGATTGTGAGTGACTGAGTACACCGTTTACCGCCTGGCTTGATTTTAAGAACATTTTTGTTCGAAGATAATTGAACTCTGAACCATGGAATTGCGTTTTTACTTTTCTCTTTTGGTCGTTTGCCAACACGTAGTTTTATAGAAAAATTGATGGAATACTTTTTGGCCACGGCTAGTGAGATTTTTGCTATTGTAACATTTCAGAGCTTAAATTCTTTCTAAATGAGGTCAATTTTCTTTATAAATATTTAGAAATGATAATTTTTATATACATGCTTGATTTTTTAATTAAGCATAATTTTTTTTAAGGCATGATTTTTGTTATTTGGTAATGTATTGATTATAGTATGTATTTGACTGTGATCATTTAATCTGTACGCATCCATTATTTTTTAGGGTATTTTTCATACCAAACTTATAGAAACGGTAGTGTAAGTGTCATGGTAAGGAGTTTGTTTGGTACTGTATTGCTCCTAGGGCGCCCTTAGTTAAATTTAATCAATTTTACAATTGAGCCTAAAGAAACAGAAAATTGTTTAAAGCATATTTTACTAAATCATCATCGCTAGGAATAGTTAGCGATGCTGAGTACAGTACAGTAAAATTAACCCTGTTTAGTGGCCGTCTCGCATACAGCACAACATGCAGTTGAAGGTGACGGGTCAGCCACCAACTTCGACCGACTCCACTATAGTGTGATGCTGCGGAGGAAAGTGGCTGGTCGACGCCCATCTCCTGTTTTTGGTCCACAAAAACGTCAAACCGGTTCTGGTGAGAAGTGAAATGATGCCGTGGATTTGGCGCGCTTTTGCTACGGTCCGCCGCGCCGCGCCGCGCGCCTAGGATCTGGACCAGATTTGGATCAATGGGCGATCGGACGAAACTGTTTTGGAAAACATTTGCTCTTGACACTTATATATTTAGACTTGTGATTTTTAGATTTAGCATTTCTGGCGTTGAAATTCATTAGAATTTTGATATTTTTATGCAGTGTAAACGTAGAACTTTTTATTGAGATAGGCCCTATGGTCAAACCATTTATTTTAACTACCGACTTTGAAAAGGTAACTAATGTTATTAATTTTGCATTACGTTTCTAAATTAAATTTTATTTGCATTTTGTTGACTCTTTAGCACGCCGTGGACGCTAACATGCACAAGCGCAGTTCACATGAGGCCCACCGTGAATATAATTGAGTTAGGAGCATTAACAGGTGGTCTGAGGGGGAGGGGGAGGGACGCTTGGGCGGCCAACCTTGTAGCGGGACGTGAGAATACGGAACAGGTGCTGTGCCTGTGTATGTCACGGACAACCGGTGTACATGTACATGTGGTGGAACTGGTTTGTGTACATACATTTTTGATTTGACTATCTATTAATTGTGGAACAGATTGAATTCTTTTTGTGTGCCAATATGGTCAGAGATAGAAGAATGTCATGGAAATGGTAAGAAATGGCAGCGAAGGCTGTGAAATGAAACGGATGTATAAATGTGGAGTTGCAACCCCACAGAAGTGAAATTTTTTGTTCTATTAACACATTCCAATCAATGGAATACCGCACGCATTAATGTGCACTGCTTCATTATAAAATGTTGAGACGACGAGACGTAACGTCGAAAGTAGGATCATGGGAGGTTCTCTAGGAGTTCTTCATAGCCTAGGGGAGCAAAAACCTAGGTGAGTAAATGTGCTCCACTTGCCCCGCGGTTTCGGAGTCATTTCAAAACAGGTCATGGGGTAACATGTATAAACAATAGTCGCTAAGTATTAGTTCTTTCTGAGCAAATGACTTGTTTTAAATTGCCCTGAATCCGCGGGCCAAAATGGATACACCTGTAAAAATTAAATTCCGAAGAAATAATGTTGTGTGTTTGCAAATTGTTAACGTTATCTAGGATTTTAATCCGTCTGACTTCATTTTTCATTCGGGTCACGTGCGAAAAAGCTGCAGAATCTTGTAATTATAACCTTACTAATTTTCTGGAGGAGCCCAGGCGCCCCCCAAACTTGGTAAACTTTTCAAATGAGACAACAAAAGTTTTAACTGATTGCATATTATAGGCCTATTTATATGTTTCTTTCACGCAATAATCCCCAAATTTTAAGGATCAAGCGCAGTATATTTTTTATTAGTCCGTGATTTTTAATTTATGGGTTTTGTGTCTCGTATATAAGGGGTTTCCTTATTGAACATAAATCATTGGAATACCTGGGATATTCTTTTTAGACAAACAGATATGTATACGCACAATATTTAAAGAAACCGGAAACTTAATTTGTTCGGTAATCATTCTGTTATGCAAACCCCCACTAACATAATCGATTACGAGGCCCCTACAACTCATTTATTTTTTGTTCAGACTGGCAATTTTATAAACATCTCCTCCAACCCCTTGAGCACTTAGCCTGAGCCACCCGCGCAGTCGCGGACCTGGCGACCCGTGACTTCCTGCAAGGCGGACGAATGGCGTTTTAATAAGAGGGAGGATGGGGTTGTTACGGCCCGGCGGCCCCGGTGGATGTGGATTTGGATTGTTCGCCGGCCAATGGGGCGTGGCGCGACGCATACCTAGGAGGGATCAAGTGGCCACTTCCTCCGGAAACGGTTAGCCGCTTTGTTGTTCTTCCTTTCACTTCCGATTATGATTCGATTGTTACTTAGGAGAAGTGTTAAATGGGATGGGGTCTCCCGCTCCCTGTCTTGTGATGTTGAATCACGAGTCCGCTAGGTCTTTCCCAGTGGATTTTAGATATACCGGTTGCCACAGACATTAAAAGTCAGAATATTCGGGGTTTTGGTGAGGAAAATCAGGAAAATGTTCGAAAAAATGCCAAAAATACGAAAGAATTGGAATGAGAGTCAGGCAAATTTGCAGTTGGCACAATCTGACCGTCTTGATTTTCGACTACCCCCACAAATTGGAAGTACTATTTATAATTAATGGGTAAAATGTATTAATTTTATGCATTATTTGCCTATCAATAATCTAGTTAATGTATATTTCTATTGTGTTTTCATTGTTATAATGTCAGGTTTCACTGTTTAACATATTATTGTAACACTTTGTTTGATTGTTAGCAATGACTTTTTGAAAGAAAACCATCGATGAAGAAAACTTGATTTCGATGAAACATGGTATAAAGGTGTAGGACAGCGTATTTCAGGTTAAGTTCAAAACCAGGTTAACCCTGACTGTGGGAGCAGGGTTTCATGGGGTTTCAAAAGGGTCAAATGGGGTTTTTGGTATTTTTCACCTTTTTTTTTAAATTCATATATTTAAAGAGATCTTTCAAAACAACTTAAAAAAATAATATTTTGAACCATTTACTTAGCTTTCCTACTGCATTTCCTGCATGTTTCAAATTAATGTTTATATTTTGATTTTATAAGCCGGTCATTCTCTTTGCATAATGCTCTAGCTATGCAAATTTTTTTCTGAACAAATTTAAATATCTATAGGCCTATTTTAAAAATAATAAAATCGAGTCTTATTTGTAAAACCCCGCGGTTCCAAAAAGTCAGGAAAAATCTCTCAGATTGGTCAAGAAAAGTCAAGGAAAAGGCCTCAAAATTTCTTGGGCATTCCTATATACAATTATGTGGCCTTCAATAATTTTTTCAATACTGTTTTTTTTTTTTTTTTTTTTTTTTTTTTTTTTTTTTTTTTTTTTTTTTTTTTTTTTTTTTTTTGTAGTTTGTCCAAATACTAACTCTCATTTTGGTCGAAATTGGGAAAATATTTTAATTATTTTTGATAAAACTATTGATGAAAGTGTCTGAAAACAGCCGCGTATTGTTTAAGCACATAGCTTTAAAAATGATATTGGCGAGTTAAGTAATTGCAGTATTGAAAATGGTCGCGCATGTCAATTAATTTAATGCAACCGCAGCTAAATTGGATTATCCTAAGTGTATTCATTTCGTTGATATGGAAATTTTATACTTATTTCTAAAATATCGCATGCATTTTAAAAAATAAAATATTTTGCAGTTATATAAAAATACTAATAGTACAGTACCCTAATTTTATTTAGTAGGCCTACTTTTTAAAACAATTCAACTACTTTTACTGAAAGTAACACTCTTATGGGATGTCGGGTTTGAGGGGTTCTGAGTTTATTGGAAAATATTTTTATCATAAATCGAAGGACCAACCAAGTTACGTACTTGGTAACGAATTTTAACAAGGTACAAAACACAACAATTGGGCGAACAACGTCAATATTAAAAACAGGCAATACAACAGTTTAACAATAGGAGCAATTATAGTTCACAGTACCTTTGTTACATCACATCCAAAGTAAGGGCGGTTGCCTGCGGTCCAGGGACACCATGCGGTCGTCTCCGGGGAGGGCGTAGGCGCGCTTCTGATGATGGGGTTTCACACGCGACAGGTGGACGCGAATCGCACGAATGTTTGTCTCTTCAAAATAATCACGATCGCGGAAGCGCGATTAACGAGTTTCGCAGTGTCCAATTTCTGCCGCGGTTGCCGCACAAAAGGAAGGTCTTGAAGCGGAGCGATGATGCACTGAGTTTGAGCAAAATGAAGTAACACTTATACAACAGGGGTTAAATATGAACTTTGACAATTAATTATTAAAAGTAAAGACTTGAGGCATAACAAAACAAAATTATAACGAGAGTAAAGTATAAAAATGCGGTAAAATAATGCCCAATTAAATGGCGGGAAATGTCGCCGACGAAAAGTGTCGGACGACGAGGTTACTCGCACAAGAGCGGGGTGAGAACAGGGCAAATAGAAAGTTCTCTAAAAAGCATAAAGAACTAAGGAAGGATTTTGGCGCTATTTCCCCCTCTCTCTCCCTCGGAAATGGAGTCAAAATAAAGACTATTTACAACACTTTTAAGTTTAGTAAGTAAATGAGTGAGGGTTTTAACTTAATTAATTATATTCACAATTATTTTCTAAGTTATATTAGCCTTAATACTAAACATACCGGCCCCCTTGAAGCATTATGAGGCTTCAACAAACATGAGAAAAAAAAACATTTTATTGCATATAAATAGACTTGAAATTTAATAAGGGGGCGGTTAGAGTCACTTAGTTTAAAGGCAAAGGGAACACCTTTACTACTGGGCGAGTCAGGTGTCCCGAAGATGTGTTTAGGTCCACGACACGGACGATTCCATCTTTTCCTGGATGGATATCCGTTATTCGGGCGAGGGGCCACTTGAGTGGTGAAGAAGGGTTATGAATTAGAACGAGGTCGCCAATCTTCAGGTTCTTGGTGTCCTGAGACCACTTGGCACGCTGTTGCAGCATGTGGATATATTCGAGGCTCCATCGTTGCCAAAGTCGTTGATGGAACGATTGAACTTGTTGCCAATGCTTTAGGCGGTTGGTTGGCACCTCCATGACCTCCGGTTCTGGAACGGAGGCCAGTGAAGTTCCGATGAGGAAATGCCCAGTAGTCAGCGCGGAAAGGTCAGCAGGATCGTTCGAGAGCGGAGTGAGTGGTCTTGAGTTTAACATTGCTTCAACTTGAGTTGAGAGCGTTATGAACTCTGAGAGAGTGAGGATGGTGTCACCCATGACCCGTCGAAGGTGATGCTTCGCACTCTTCACTGCGCTTTCCCATAATCCACCTTGATGGGGAGCCGCAGGAGGATTGAAGTGGAACTTAATTCCACGAGGGGCGGCGTACCGTTGTATATCGTCTTGCGCTTGAGGAGAGGTGATGTGCGGGGTGATAAGTTTGCGTAGAACGGCGTCAGCGCCTACGAAGTTTGTGCCACAATCGCAGTAGACATCAGCACAGAGTCCGCGGCGTGACACAAAGCGGGTTAAAGCGGCTATGAAGCCGTCAGTTGTGAGGTCTGTCACCACCTCGAGGTGTACTGATTTGGTGACCATGCACACAAATATGCACAAATACACTTTCACATGTTTTGCAGAGCGCAGAGTGAAGGTCTTGATCGTGAAGGGACCACAGTAATCAATTCCTGTGGAGAGGAATGGTCGAGCGGGAGTGATTCGAGAGGGTGGAAGATCACCCATTAGTGGCGTGATGTTGCGTGGCTTATTTTTGAAGCATGTCACGCACTTGAATATGCGGGAACGTATGACACTCCTAGCGCAGAGGATCCATACGGATTGAGCGAGTAGGGCTTGTGTGAGTTGAGGACCTGCGTGGAGGTGAGTGGTGTGGAAGTGATCCACAAGCAGATCAACAACATGGTGTTTTCTGGGGAGTAGCACTGGATGACGAACATCTAGAGGCAGTGCCGAGCGGTTGAGACGACCACCAACACGCAGAAGTCCGTCAGAGTCGATAAACGGCCTCAGGCGTTGAAGTCGAGTTGAGCAATCACGCTGTTTGCGGATTGAAGAAATCTCATCCGCAAAAGCAGCTTGTTGGACGAGGCTGAAGATCTTAAGACGAGCTCTGGAGATTTCCGTTGAAGAAAGGGGTCCGATGACACGGTCACGTCGATGGCGACAGTTGTGTATGAAGCGTAAGAGAAGAGCAAAAATGCGCTGGAGTTTATTCCACGAGGAGTAGGCGGAGAGAAGATCCCAATTTGATTGAGGGGCTGAGGCGAGGACGACCAGTGGTGTCCTTTTGGTTTCGTCTGATGAAGAGAGGTCCACCTTAACGCAGTGTGAGGTTGGCCAGTCACAGGGAGCGAGCTTGAGCCATGGAGGGCCTGTCCACCAGAGGGGATGGTCGACGAGGTGAGAAGCGGAGATTCCTCTTGACGCGCAGTCTGCAGGATTATCCGCACTTGCGATGTGTCGCCAAGATTCTAGAGGAACGAGTTCTTGGGGTTGAGATACCCTGTTGGCTACATATGTCTTGAGCCTGTAGGATGGGGTGCGTAACCATGTTAGGACTACAGAAGAGTCACTCCATAATTGGACATTTCGAGCTGTGATCTTGTCAGGAAACAATGATCGACAATGTGACGCTAGTTGAGCGAGGAGGTGAGCCGCACATAGCTCCAGGCGAGGGAGAGTTACCCTTTTGAGGGGAGCAACCCGTGTCTTAGCCATCACAGGTCGAACGACTACTTCACCTGTAGACATTTGACAGCGGAAATATACGACAGCAGCGTAACCGCTTTCTGACGCATCTGAGAAGCCATGTAGCTCTATGGCATGTGAGATAGAGAACTGAAACGCTCTAGGTATGGAGACCTGCGATAAGTGTTGAGCGTCAGTGAGGAATGACTGCCATTTTTCGGCAAGGTCAGCGGGCAATGGCTCATCCCAGGACAAGCCTGTGGTCCATAATAATTGCATGAAGCATTTTGCTTGCATTGTAGTGGGAGCCAAAAATCCACAAGGGTCGTAGATCTTAGCCACGATGCTCAAAACAGAGCGTTTCGAGGGGCAAGGGTCCAGAGGGAAGTTGAGATTATATGTGAAGCAGTCAGAGGTTGGAGACCAACGCAGGCCGAGGATGGAGAAATGTGGGTCAGACTCTTGCAGAAAAACAGGAGACTCGAGATGTCCCTTGGGTAGAGATTGTAGAAGACGATCGGAGTTGGAGATCCACTTCCGGAGTTCGAAACCTCCTTGGCGCAGTAGACGTATGAGCTGCTCCTGTAGCTCTAATGCCGCTTCCTCTGTGTCCGCACCGGAGATGATGTCGTCCACGTAGGTCTGGGTCCTCAGCACATGAGCAGCGGAGGGAAAGTTCCCACCGTCGTCGTCCGCAAGTTGGTGTAGAGTCTTGATGGCCAGGTAGGGAGAGGCATTCATCCCGTAAGTCACAGTGTTCAATTGGTATGTCGAGAGAGTCTCCTTGGGATGGTCACGCCATAAGATAAGCTGATACTTCCGGTCATCTGGGTGTACTTGGATTTGCCGATACATTTGACGGATGTCACAGCAAAAAACGATATTGTGACTCCGGAAATGAAGAAATATGTCACAAATATTTGATTGTAGTTTGCGCCCAGTCAACAAGACATCGTTGAGAGAAACGCCAGTACTGGTTTTGCAGCTCGCATCAAACACAGTACGGAGTTTTGTAGTGGAACTATTTACCTTTAGCACCCCATGGTGGGGGAGGAAATAGTGTGGAGCGGGCAGAGTGGAATTTTGGCATTTTGTCATATGGTTCAGATCGAGGTACTCATTCATAAAGTCATGATAAAGCTGTGAAAATAATGGTTGAGCAGCAAATTTGCGTTCTAACGAGTGGAATCTACGTTCAGCGGGGGACTGAGACGCTCCAAGAGGAGGATGAGCTTCCTTGAATGGAAGGCGGACAATATAGCGTCCATCAGGATCTCTGGTATGCGTCGATGTGAAGATCGCATCACAGAGTTGCTCTTCTTCAGTTTTCCGTTGGCAGGTTGGCAGTTCTTCCTGGGTCCAGAATCGCTGAAGTGATGAATGGAGGTCAAGATCGCTGGTCGAATGGAGAGAAACGAGGTGACTACTGAAGTTACTCGTTTTCGGCGTGGAGGTAGATTGGACTTCACATGGAGCTGTGCCCATTACTACATATCCGAAATGAGTTCCAACGACGTGGGGCATGTGCTGGCCTAGAGAGTAGTGCTCATGAGTAAGCAATTTGGGGAATAGAGAGGCACCAAGAACGACATCAATGCGTCCTGGCAAGTGAAAAGTGGGATCAGCCAGACAATAGCGTTTAGTGAGTGCAAACACGTCCGGAGAGACTGGAACACGAGGTAAGTCGACAGTCAAGTTGTCTAGTATTAGCATGGGATGCTGAGGAGAAATCAGGAATCCTGAAAGAGTCTCAATATTGAGAGAAGTTTGCCCTTTGATCTTGGCAGCACTCTGACCCAATCCAGATAATTGAATATTTGATTTATAGCGTCGAGCGCCTAAGAGTTGAGCTGCTCGTTCCGTGATTAAGTCACACATGGAGCCTGAGTCAAGTAAAGCGCGGAACACATGGGTAGTGCCTTGAGCGGATGTGAGTTTTAGCAAGAGAGTGCCTAAGAGTACAGTGGATCTCTTAAGAGGTGCGTTAGTGTGACCTTGAGAGGTCAAATAGGTCACTGCGGTCTGAGTAGACTCATTCGAGTCACTCTTATTTGCATAAGCGGGCGGCAAAGGAAGTTTAACACTTTGAGGTGCACCATCATCAGCCTGAGTTACGTTTCCTTGGAAATGTAACAAAGTATGGTGCTTTTTGTTACAAGAGCGGCACAATGAGTGAGAGTGGCAATCTCTGAGCTGGTGATTGCCTAGGCAGGAAACACAGCGTTGAGTTTGTTTCACGAGCTGATATCGCTCTTGAGGGGATTTATTTTGAAATACGCTACATGTATAGATTTTGTGCCCATTGGATTTGCATATAAAGCATTGGGTACCAACAGGCTTATTGTTGCCTGAGGGTTGAGCGGTTGCGGACTGAGTAGTGAACATAGCAATGTCACTAGAGCGGAAGTGTACCCTTTTAGGCATGGTGACCTTAGAGGCATGAGAGTGGGGAGGAGGTCTCGTACCACTAGAGGGTGCGCTATGTATATTTGCATCCTCTGTATGTGAACATTCTGTATTAAGAAATTTAATTATGTCATTGACATGGGGAATCGTGTGCGATCTAGCTTCATCGCCAGTCGGAGTGCGGAAACTTTCAAGTTTCTTGCGAAGTTCTGCATCCATTTTACGCAAAAGCAGAGCGGAGAAAAGCGGGTTATTAGCTGTGATGTCACAGTTTAAGGCCTTCAAAGCCTGAGTATGCTCAGTGAAATTGTTTACAAATTGACGAAGTGACTTGATTGAGGTAGCATGGATATTAGGTAAATCCAATAGTTGATTGAGATGCATTGATTGCAAGCGGCGCTCATTGTGATACCTGTCACGGAGCAGATTGTAGGCTACCAAATAATTAGCTGAGGTTAGGTTCAAACTTTTAACTAAGTTTAACGGTTCTCCGCTAAGGACACTCAAGAGATATTGGAATTTTGTTACGCTATTTAGCGATTCATTGCAGTGGATGGTTGTATCAAATAAATTTATGAAACTTGTCCAAGTGAGCGGTTCACCAGAGAATTTCTGCAAGTCCAATTTTGGAAGTCGCACTGCTTGCGAGGTCGCAATGTGTGACGTGGAAGAGTTGGTATCGCTGAAGGCAACTGGGCTGGGTGGCTCGGGAGGAGGTAAGAGGACCTCAATGGTGGCCACGATATGAGAAAATAAATTTTCGATCTCATCCTGGTCTGCAGACAAAGTTTCATGAGAGACGGAATCATCGTCTTCCAGGGCAATTGCACGTTGAAAGTTATTTTCAAATTCAGTTTTTTTCTTGTGAACTTCATTTGCATGTGTGTTTAATTTTTTAATTTGAACTTGAGAAAGCGGGGCAGTCTCGGATGAGCATTCATCAATAATTTCTTTAATTTTTGTCAAGCGCGCCTTAATTAGCGCGGTGGAGCGGGTGTAGATTGCCGCTTTAAATTCAGAAGATCTAGGCGGCATTATTGTGCATTAAGAAAACACTGAATAAAAAAGAACACAATGGGGGCACTAGCTACTCAATTCACTAGCAATATAAAAGTTCAAGAGGCGTAGAAATAATAAAAAAAAGTCAATGGGGACAATGCACTTTCAATTAGGCTTGTATGTGGCCTATAAATCAAAGAAACTACAGACTAACTAAAGAACCTGTACAATTATTCGTATAAACTAAATGTGTAAAAATCAAATTACTAAATCAATAGAATTAATTTAACTACATTTATTGAATTAGTTAAGTGGACAATCACTGAAATAGTACAAAAATACAATAATAAAAGAATATTAAAAAATAACAAATACTTTGAGAGCACAAGGACAATCTTCAATAGTTAACCAATTATAATAATATACAGTAACAATAACTAATTGCAATAATAATTAGTTGCGAACAGTATGTCAACAACAGAGTGACAGCTAACGCTGACAGATAGCTAGTGGGGTCAATGTGTCAATCTCCACTGTCTTCTAAAAACACAAAAGTGAAAGTAAGTCAGAGGCCCCGGCGTTCGAAAAATCAATACAGTACTTTTGACAAAGAGGGAGAGAGAGAGAAAAAAGCGCGCGAGGCACGCGACAAAGGCACTGAGAGGGACGCGAAGGCCGCCAAACTAAAAATGGCGGAATCTGAAAGTTCGTGATGCACCACGTGCACACTTGACAAAGAAAAAACTGTAATTTTATTTCCAAAGGACTAAAGTTCAAATGATCCGGCTCGAAGGACCAGAAAATGTCGGGTTTGAGGGGTTCTGAGTTTATTGGAAAATATTTTTATCATAAATCGAAGGACCAACCAAGTTACGTACTTGGTAACGAATTTTAACAAGGTACAAAACACAACAATTGGGCGAACAACGTCAATATTAAAAACAGGCAATACAACAGTTTAACAATAGGAGCAATTATAGTTCACAGTACCTTTGTTACATCACATCCAAAGTAAGGGCGGTTGCCTGCGGTCCAGGGACACCATGCGGTCGTCTCCGGGGAGGGCGTAGGCGCGCTTCTGATGATGGGGTTTCACACGCGACAGGTGGACGCGAATCGCACGAATGTTTGTCTCTTCAAAATAATCACGATCGCGGAAGCGCGATTAACGAGTTTCGCAGTGTCCAATTTCTGCCGCGGTTGCCGCACAAAAGGAAGGTCTTGAAGCGGAGCGATGATGCACTGAGTTTGAGCAAAATGAAGTAACACTTATACAACAGGGGTTAAATATGAACTTTGACAATTAATTATTAAAAGTAAAGACTTGAGGCATAACAAAACAAAATTATAACGAGAGTAAAGTATAAAAATGCGGTAAAATAATGCCCAATTAAATGGCGGGAAATGTCGCCGACGAAAAGTGTCGGACGACGAGGTTACTCGCACAAGAGCGGGGTGAGAACAGGGCAAATAGAAAGTTCTCTAAAAAGCATAAAGAACTAAGGAAGGATTTTGGCGCTATTTCCCCCTCTCTCTCCCTCGGAAATGGAGTCAAAATAAAGACTATTTACAACACTTTTAAGTTTAGTAAGTAAATGAGTGAGGGTTTTAACTTAATTAATTATATTCACAATTATTTTCTAAGTTATATTAGCCTTAATACTAAACATGGGATGTTAAAATAGTAAATTAATTCAATGTCAAACAGCGAGATTGACCTTTACCTGTTGTTAAAGTTGTATTGAACCGATTGTTATCTGGAAGTCAAACAAATTCGTGGAAATCATGTCGACCGATTGGCGTTGATCGAATGACAGCATCAAACAACAGTCGTCGACGTTCAACAGGGTCTGATCCACTTCACAACACCACTCGCCCTGCGAACAACACCACTCGACACTGACTCGGTTGACTGCAGCTAACTGCAGCCAAATAAATAAAACTTTGCAATTATTTATTATATATTTTCATACCTTGTTAAACGATTTAAACTTCATCCAGCGCATCTTGACGTATTTTAGTGGGAACCATCGAAATAATCCTCCAAACACTTATGGTTGTTAGATAGCTTTCTAAAATTTAAATTTTTTATACCGATCGATTTTTATTTTGGAAAGGATTTTACGTGGCATCTCCGCTAAGAAAATCACTTTGATCTTTGTCACACGGGGTTTCGAAGCTCCCCTGTTTACCTTTTGTAGAGATTTTTATCACTCACGATTACAGTATTTAAATCAACTTCCTTTCATTTTTAGACGAGACTATAGTGCAACGGGTGTTTTAATGGATTATGCCTAAATACATTTAAGTAACAAATTGAATATTAACTCATCATTATTGCAATGTGAATTTCACTGGGAAATAATACATTATGCGTACACTGTAAAAGGGAAAGGAGATATTTTCACTCTTGTTGAGTCGTTTCACCACTTTTCTAAAGAGTTGAAATTGAGCCACTCTTTCAGAGTGAAAATTCACTACCTCAAAAGAGAAACTTCGATCACCCACCAAAAGAGTGAATGTTTTCGTCCAAATTTGAGTGAAAATCAATCCTAATAGGAATGATTTTAATTTTTAAAGGAGTGAAATTAACTACTCAAAAGAGTGACTTTTCACTAAATGAATAACTAATATTCTTTCATAAAAAGATTTTTTTCGTTCAACCTAACCTAACGAATCTTTCCAAATTATGGGGTTTACAGACCCTTGTAATCCTTGGCTTGACTCATCAAGCTAGTTATTGACAATTGATAGTAAGATTATAAACATGGGTTATAATTTATGTAAGTTAATCAGACAGACATTGGCATAGGCCAAGTCATGGGAGTAGTTTATCAGTGAACACCATAAGGCCCTAGGCTACACGTGTGAACTGTACTGGTGCTTATTAAAAGCAAAGAAAAAGTATAGACTCTAGTGATCGCGTTTATTGGATATAATCTTCAATCTTCCTTTTTACCACTTTACCACTTGAACCACTAACCAACCACTAATCATAACGAAGATGGCGAAGGGAAAATCTTACTCCTGTGCTGTGAGAGGCTAGTCGCTCATGCACGTCACGTGACTCCAGGATTCACCCGAAAAAGAACGAAACCAGTTCTTTTTGGAAATAAATTTCACACACTCTGAACTATATCGAATTTTCATTCTTTTAATAAAAGTATATTTCACCCTTCTTAAAATACATTTTTTCTACGCTCATTTTGAGTGAAATTTTCACTCTTTAAGATTTTTTTGGAATTCTTCCACCTAAAGAACGACCTATTTCACTCTTTGGATTTTAGCGTGTAAAAAATAAATAGTTGCCAATTTAGTATACGTTTTTATTGCGATTTCAATACCCATTCCTCTTTAAGGTTTTCAATTTTTTTCAATGTTAATTTTTACTTCGTCGTAATTACTCGAAGGCAGTTTGTTACCGTTTCCGTTAATCTGCAAACAAGGCAGGTAAACACGTGAGAAAGAGGAGTCCGCTAGAGTGAGATGGCAATAGCTGTGTTAATTTATGCCCTGTCCCTTGTTTAATTAGGGCGTTGCTCTTTCACATCGCTCTTTCAAAGAAGCTGCTTAATATTTATATCAAAAGAGTTATCCACTTGATACTGTGTTTTGATTAGACGTTCCATTATTGATTTAAAAAGAAAAACGACGATTCAATTAATCAACGTCTTTCAAACATTGCAATTTTGGTTCGCCTTTCGTGTATGGGTATTTAGGATGATATGGTCTACAGTAATTTTGTTTATAGTCAGGTAAACTAAGTATTGAAGTATTAGTGGCATTTAAGCATATAGAACTGGCTGATAGTTGTAATGTTGTACGCTAGTTTCACATAATATTTTCGCGGTTAATAGGCATAACGTATTATTTTTCTTAAACCTACGCTACGCAACCATTTGTTCACAAAATCCATTACTAGCCTATATTCCATTTTGTTGCATCACAAATATTGCATGTTGATGTGGTTGAGGAGGTTTGCAATTTTCATTACAAAATAATTGTTATTTTTTATGACTAACTCTGATTAGCTTACTTAAATGGTACAATTTCATTTCATGCGCTTTGAATTAAACTTTTCTACACCGTATTCCTCTGTGAGCTCTATAGCAAGCAAGGCAGGCGCGAGCGAAGGCGCCTATCCACCGTCCACTTCCACTGTGGCCGTCGCGCTGGGCGCTCCAGGACGGGCGACCCGGCCATGTGTTCTGGGTGATTGACACGCGGACCCTCGGCGCAGCGGAGCAACAGTAACACGGGGCGACGCACAAATGGAACCTCCGCCTTGAGATCAATTACTTCCGGTTTAACGGCCAAAACTGACGAATCTGGGCCATCTGGCTTGAAGCTAGACCTTGTCTAGCAAACAACAACATTGGCAGTTTTAAAAGTAAAATAAAGTGAGCGATTTATTATTTTACCTTAGGTGTAATAGACATTTGACAGAGATGCTGTCGCTTTTATGCGATAGCACATTAGAGCTTTTTTGATAAGTTTATACATACAGTAGAATTAATCAGTACGCGATTAGTTTTTTATTTGGTATTGCCTGTCTGAGAGATATTAAAGCCTGATGGTGAAACTTTCCAAACTTAAGTTTAAGTCATCAAATTGCAATAAAAGTATTTTGGGAATTTTCAGCTCATTTAATGTGTTTTAATTTTTACAGTTTTTGTCGTCTTCATCACAGACAGTAGACTATATATCAAAGACAGTAAAAATTATTAGACTATCCTTACTAATATTATAAAAATTCGAAAGTATGGATGTTTGTTATGCTTTCACGCAAAAACTACTCGACGAATCATCATGAAACTTTGTACACATTTTCTGGGAGGTACTAGAAGTAACATAGGATACTTTTTATTTAAAAAGAATTATTTTTTACGAAATGTTAAAAAAATTGTATACAAATTTTGAAAATCGATTTTATCTTTTTTATTGGTTGCTAAGAAACAATTTGGATTAAAATGGCCAATAACAAGCTAAACTTGATGGCGGGCAAGCATGACGGCGAGTGAGCGTATCGAACGAGCTAAACCTTATGGTGGGCGAGCGTAACGGCGAGTGAGCGTAACGAACGAGCTAAAACTCATCGCGAGTATCGTGACGGGAATCCGCGGGAAAAGCTAGTTATTTATAAATTAAGAATAGTAAACAAATTATTGAAAGTTTTAAAATATACCTAATTTTTACCTAAGTTGTAAGAATTAAATGACTTAAGCTGAAAATTTTCAGACTCTTATTATTTAATGATAAACTGTTGGTTCCGTTTTGGTTAAGTTTTTGCGAAATCTGGCGAATCTTTTAGCTGTCAAGTGTAACAATTAGAAAATGTCTCCAAGATATTTTACATTAGCCTATAGGCCTATTATTGTTTTAGTTGTTGACATAAAAGTAATTATCTACTAAAAATACTGATCCGAACTACTGTACTAAAAAGTGTTTTAAATATTATTTTCGCCGATTATTGTTTAATTTGCCTAATTTTTAACCCTATTAAAGAGCAAGATTGCTGACATGCCTAATCTATTATTACTAGTTCTAAAATTGAGTAGTCTATAACGCACGGGAGAGAAAGATTATACATAGAGGTAAAGGTGGTAATATGGGCCCTGTATTTATTATGAGCCCCCGTCATATTAGCTTAAGTATAGTCTGCAATCTAGCGGGATCCACCGAAAACTATAGTTATAGTTAGAGGAAGCACCGTTAGAGTGGTCTGGCTCTGTTCCAATGTGGCTGTCAGTGGCAAAAAGTGTTTTTCGTTTCTAGTGTTGATCAAAACTTTGTAAGGGATGTACATATTTCCATATTAACCTGTATTCTAGTTCACAAAGATATTCTACAATAAATGCCCGTTGTCAAACAAGGTTTAAGGGTTACAAAACCATAAATTAAGTTTAAGTTTAGAGTATGCAAGGTTGCCATTTGACTATTTCTTTACAAATATGTCGAGGGTTGTATTATGAGCCCCTATGTGTGCTTGGTATATGAGCCCCATAAATTCCCCTGAAAAGCCCCCTAAATGATACCCCTGGAAAAGATGACGCTGTCTGCCTTTTCTGCGAAACACTGTTCTCCGAAGATAAAAGAGGAGAGCTTTGGATGCAGTGCCAAGTGTGTGAAATGTGGACGCATGAGTGTGCAGGGTGTGAAAGAGACTATTACGCATGTGATTTTTGTAAATAGCCGCTATTAAAAGCATTTGCGCTTATTTTCAAATAAAACTAGTTTTTTCACTTTAAATACATTTACTATCTATTTTTTAACATCCTGCATGTATGTTTGCCTTATTAAACTAAGGGGCTCGTATTACCAGCACAAATGAAATTTTGTAAAAAGTGTATTGACTCAAAAATTTATATTTTTTGTCCAGAAACTTTAATTTTATCGAACAAATAATAACAAAACTGATTTTGTAACTCCTTACTCTATATTACACTATAAAAAGAATGGGTATAAATATGTTTGTAACAGAATTATTACGAAAAAACAAAATAGGGGCTCATAATACCACCTTTACCTCTAGTGGCTGGTTGGTAAATCTGCTCAGAAAAATATAAACATACAGTTTTTGTGCACCTTTTATTTAGGCAAATCTCATTGACTTGTGATTATTCAACAATGACCGGCGCTTGTGCCGGTGTCGGTACTCTGTGGGAACCGAATGAATCAACCGGAAGTCATCGAGTCCGACGCCGGAAGCGCCGGTAACAGTAAACAAACCTCGTGTGAACCCCGGCGCTTTCAGCGGCGCGCGGTCTGTGTATATCCGATCGCGGGGCCCGGGAATACGCTAATGAGCGATGAAGCGGACCACCGACCGGGTGGCGATGGCTGATTAAGCCCATCTTTGGGTCTTATTTATGGCTTAAAATCTCGATGAAAATTGTGAACGTGACGTATTTTATTTTGATTATAGTTCTTGGGAATTAGTTAGGCTAACACTATTTTTTATCAGCTTAAACGGTGAACTTAGCAAAAACAACCAGCCGCCAAGAAGGTATTGCAGTACCCTTTGTTACGTTTTGTTTTTAAGTTTTTATGAGAGTGGATACATTTTTTAAATTTCTTGCGATTTTTTAGGTAAATATTTGATGCCTGGCCTCTTTTCACACCTGTGAAGGTTAAGATACTTGTACTCTAATTCAATAGGAAATATTACGGACCGGAAATATTCAGCAGATTAATTAACGCTCTCTGTGATTAGTAGGAGCGGGAATGGCGGGAGCTTCCTTGCCACATGCGGGGGCTTTCGCGGTAACGAAACAGGTCTGAACTTTCGCTCTAGTCCGGATGACGGATCGTCGGTAGTTTAATATAATGGAAAGGTAATTAAATGGAGAAGTAAAAAAATGTATATCTGCAGTTCTACACAGGCAAAAGAACAAGGCGATAAAATTCTTCACTACCACACGAAAATTAAGGTACGAGAGAAAAAATGGATGAGTTGGTGGAAGGGTCAGTTACACCACGGAACTGCATTTGGAGCGCAGGCTTCAGGCAGGCCGACAATGGCGGTTGTGATGTAGTGTATAGAGAGCGAGAGGACCGACTGGACGCGGCGGCTGGGCGAGGCGGGGCGAGGCAGGTGTAACGTGTAATGCAATATCAGGGGGACCGGTTCTCGAGTGGTCCACAGCACAGCATCACGGTGTCTAGCGAGCGATGGGCGACGTCATCGTCATACGCGAACCGGCCGCGCTCCGCACCTGCTCACAACCTCTAGTCAACAGAGAATCCAACGTCATCTGACAAATGTGTTATTTATTAAAATCTCTACGCTAAAGACATTAAAACTTTGGAGAGAAAACTCCCTATTAAACATTGATCCAAACCCAAAACATGTAGTGAAACTCCGGACTCGAACCCTCGGCTTCTTAAACTGATGATGTCCAAAAATAAGTTAGCTTGCAAGCTTACGAGATACTCCTCTCAGTTTGCAATTTGCAATCATCCTCCCCAATTCTCTCGGCTTGTTTATTCAAGTCTCTGCGACGTGGCCATTTTGTTAGAGAACCGCAAACGCTTTTCCAACCCAAACGTGTATTAAGCATCTTCAGAATTAAACTCCAAGACATATGTGCTATCAAGACTTCAGCATGAAGACTTGCAATATATCTCACTCAAGATTGTCATCATTAGTGTCTCGATTAAGAAGATGTTTAGTTTTTTGTTACCAATCTGTAATATTAGTTTTTTGTTACCATGTAATACGAAACTATTTTCAGGTCCCAATCGATTATGTAAAAGGGATAGGGTTTAGTCTATCCTGTCTTGGATAGCTTTTGCAAGCTTTTAAGACAAGCATAACATTGTTAAAGTGCTGTCGTTTCACAGCTACAGGAGTAGTGTAATGAATCGATGTTTTTGCACAATCTTCAGGATACCACGAATCGCAATAACCTCTGCATTGCGGAAATCAGCAGCACATGCTGCTGATTTCCGGTATGAGGTCATCTTGTGCTTTTCTTGTGACTCATTGGATCTACGGATTATTGTGACGTAACCTTGTACACGTCACTTCACCCATCTCGTCAGCATAGTGCGGTGTGCTGGTTTAACCTCAAATCTTAGTGACTTATAAAACTTAAATCCGTATAACCATAAAATGACTTCCTTGATATGAACTTAGTTCCTAGAAATATGTAAATGCCTTTCATTAAAGAGAGTGATTACTCAGACGTGACTCACATATTCACAGTACGGAATTTCGTGCGACTATCAAAATCTGATTTAAAATGTGTCGAAAGATCACAAGTCTTAAGATTAGCTATGGAATTCACTAAGGCCAATGATTATACACAGATGTAGCGGAATTCATTACTCAACTGCGGTTCCACCATGATGATTTCGTGTCAAAAATAATGTTCAGTTCAAGTTACAACACTCATCCAGTTGCATTTTTGCGTAAAAAATTAAGTGACTTTCAGCTATTAGTGATTATTCCTTCCATGCTGAAAATTCGTTGTTCGCCACGACACTAGCATTAGTGGCAATTTCTTGCCATGCACATTCACTGCGACACTGTTCCATATGCAATTCCTCGCCAATACGCCCATTTACGGTGACACAAGCGTAGAGTTCTCGCATAATTTCATGCATTTCGCTAATAGTCTCATTCGAATCGCTCTTTTCGATTCACGACGCGTCATCGTAATGACGTGTAGCTGCCGAACGTTCTCCCAATGACTCATCCGTGAGTTCAGAACCATCATCGGGCCGGGAGCGGCCTAAAGGTCCCGAGGTGACGGCGACCATTACATGGTACGGAGCCACGGCGGCGGCGCACTGTCGCGGGTTCGAACCCATTAGCAAGGCGTGTATGGCTGGGGCTAATAGCAGCAGCAGTGAAAAACAATCTTAATAGTTGTCGACCGACAAATTGCTGCTCGGCGGTTAGTGCAGCAACGGGGTTGAGGACCGGCACTGCGGGTTACTCCGGGGACGACGGAGACACGCAGACACGACCGTGCACGGCTCTGTTGTCTACTATGTAAAAATCGGGAGAAGGCCTTAAACTGATTGAATTTTAGATAAAAAAGCATCGTATGTTGCACTAGAAAAGTTGTCCTGCAAGTTGGTTTTATGAAATAAAACATTTTTTTATGAAGAAATTGACTTGTTAGTCGAGAAGTTGAGTTAGCTACTGTGATTTAACCAGCGCTGTAACATCTACGCACTGTAGTGCTATATTGCGATAAGGTGGTCGGAACAAGATTGTGTGGTTACGCTGCAAACCAACTCATAAAACTTGCAAATTCCAACCAAATCCTGTTTCATGACATGGAACTTGGATTAGTGATGTTTTCATATGAAGTGTTACCTTAATACCGAGCTACACTTAAGACTTGACATTATCTGTTGGTTAAAAAAAAAAACTAATAATTTAAATAAATTCTAAATAAGTATGCTAAATAATATTCAAAACAAGATAAAAATGCCTAAATCTACAAAACATTCTAAACCTAGATCATACGGGAGGTAGTTAGGGCCTACCATTTCAAATCCATAAAGTACCTTTACTGGCGAAGTCTTGCTAATCCGCTGGAGCGATTCATAAATAAGCCGAAAACAGACAATTGCTTTTCCCAACCAATCCGTGACTCGATCTCAATGACTCAATGATGCGTTCAGTAGAATGGTCCGTGGGCGTGATTAAATCGTGACAGTGATAATATCCTTAGAATGTTTCATTTTGCCAATATTTCATTCACAAAATGGCAAACCGTTTGTAATTCACCGACTATTTAACACTTGGCCAAGTGTTGTGCCGGTACTCTGCGACTCCAGGACGGCCCGCGGCGCGCCGGTCATGGTATGTCCCCGCCGCCGTGGCAGGTGCGTATGTAGGACGCGGCGCGGCGGGACCGTGAACTGTACAATGGAATTCCTCTTGCGACACGGCGCTCACCGATCTGAGTCTATTGACGCTGGCCGCTGGGTGCCTAGGATTTCGGAGCGGTACCGTGCTGCTTTACTGCCTATAGTAACGCACTACCGGACTTTCCACCGGACCGTACATCAGACCAAGCCTCGTACCGAACATTACATCGTAAAGTGTTTACTTAATTTATTCCATACTTCCTAGAGCTATACTGTAAATTACGTCCGTGTTTGCCGAAGAAATAAGTGAAATCTTTTAAAACCATCAATGAAGTAGATATTTCTTGTACCAGGTAGTTCTGTCACTTTATACGCAATTCAATGTTCAGTACCTCTTCTATAAATATAATTAACTATGTGTTATTAAAGGAAAGTATACTGGAGCAGTATAGTACATAATTCATTTATTATAAAAAAATTCGCAATTCATAAAAAATAGTGACATTTTTGTTTCATGATTTGATAAAAAAACGAGTTGCAGACACGTAAAATTAATTGCATTGATAATCCCCATCTGTTCTCTAGGTCACGCTTAGCACACAGTGATTCTTCTTACTGTATACGCGATAATACCTTGAATTACGACCTCAGTGGGTAAAATCTCTAATATCTCTAGGTGATAGCAAGGAAACTGTAGCAGTTAGGAAGGAAATATGGTGCGATGCAGTGCAATATTGTAAATTAATAACACTGTATCTCGCGTTGAAAAAGCATTAGATTTATTAGCGTGAAAAATGTTAATTCGTGCTTAATTAAAGAACGTTTGTATTCAGATCGCCTCTGATTAGGCTGATATTTTAAATGCGAAGAATTATTTTTCCGCCCAGCGGCGCATGGTGGATTTGTGGTTGGGTTTGTTTTCAATTTAAATTTATAATCCGATGGCTTTGCTGAAACAAATCATCACTTGAGTTCACCTTTTATCAATGTAGAGTATGTTATTATTGTTCTTTGCTTTATACAGATACAGTTAGTATTAGGAATCCAATTGTAAACTTCAAGTTAAGTTTAGAAAATTTATTACTAGGCCCATTAGACAACTTACATGTATATAGAAATTTAAAAATGAAAATATATCCAGAAACGAAAACGCACTCTTGAAATATTTTTCATACTATGCCAGTTTTTTTTATACCTAAAACTTTTTATTTAAATTTAAAGCTATTATCCTACTAACATCTTTGTCTTGTTCGAACAGCTCACAATGTTTCGAAGTAACATGTACTGAAATAGACCAGTGAGTTGGAAGACTTAATAATTGTATTTGTAATGAGGAGAAGAGATCGGAAAGTGACAGTGGCGGACAGGAGTGGTCACAGTCAGGGGACAGGATTGCTGATGCGCTGCAGGAATGTGACCGGCGCTGCGACGAGACTGCTCCGTACACTCTATACTCTACAGTGACACTCCTAGTGCAGCGTGCTGCATACTCAGCTGCAGTGAGGGAGGAAAGTGACAGTGGGGGACAGGAGTGGCCACAGTCAGGGGACAGGATTGCTAATGCGTTGCAGGAATGTGACCGGCGCTGCGGCGAGACTGCTCCGTACACTCTATACTCTACAATGACACTCCTAGTGCAGCGTGCTGCATACTCAGCTGCAGTGAGGGAGGAAAGTGACAGTGGGGGACATGAGTGGTCACAGTCAGGGGACAGGATTGCTAATGCGCTGCAGGAATGTGACCGGCGCTGCGGCGAGACTGCTCCGTACACTCTATACTCTACAATGACACTCCTAGTGCAGCGTGCTGCATACTCAGCTGCAGTGAGGGAGGAAAGTGACAGTGGGGGACAGGAGTGGTCACAGTCAGGGGACAGGATTGCTAATGCGCTGCAGGAATGTGACCGGCGCTGCGGCGAGACTGCTCCGTACACTCTATACTCTACAATGACACTCCTAGTGCAGCGTGCTGCATACTCAGCTGCAGTGAGGGAGGAAAGTGACAGTAAGGGACAGAAGTGGTCACAGTCAGGGGACAGGATTGCTAATGCGCTGCAGGAATGTGACCGGCGCTGCGGCGAGACTGCTCCGTACACTCTATACTCTACAATGACACTCCTAGTGCAGCGTGCTGCATACTCAGCTGCAGTGAGGGAGGAAAGTGACAGTGGGGGACAGGAGTGGTCACAGTCAGGGGACAGGATTGCTAATGCGCTGCAGGAATGTGACCGGCGCTGCGGCGAGACTGCTCCGTACACTCTATACTCTACAGTGACACTCCTAGTGGCAGCATGCTGCATACTCAGCTGCAGTGAGGGAGGAAAGTGACAGTGGGGGACAGGAGTGGTCACAGTCAGGGGACAGGATTGCTAATGCGCTGCAGGAATGTGACCGGCGCTGCGGCGAGACTGCTCCGTACACTCTATACTCTACAGTGACACTCCTAGTGGCAGCATGCTGCATACTCAGCTGCAGTGAGGGAGGAAAGTGACAGTGGGGGACAGGAGTGGTCACAGTCAGGGGACAGGATTGCTAATGCGCTGCAGGAATGTGACCGGCGCTGCGGCGAGACTGCTCCGTACACTCTATACTCTACAGTGACACTCCTAGTGGCAGCATGCTGCATACTCAGCTGCAGTGAGGGAGGAAAGTGACAGTGGGGGACAGGAGTGGTCACAGTCAGGGGACAGGATTGCTAATGCGCTGCAGGAATGTGACCGGCGCTGCGGCGAGACTGCTCCGTACACTCTATACTCTACAATGACACTCCTAGTGCAGCGTGCTGCATACTCAGCTGCAGTGAGGGAGGAAAGTGACAGTGGGGGACAGGAGTGGTCACAGTCAGGGGACAGGATTGTTAATGCGCTGCAGTAATGTGACCGGCGCTGCGACGAGACTGCTCCGTACACTCTATACTCTACAGTGACACTCCTAGTGGCAGCGTGCTGCATACTCAGCTGCAGAGAGGGAGGAAAGTGACAGTGGGGGACAGGAGTGGCCACAGTCAGGGGACAGGATTGCTAATGCGCTGCAGGAATGTGACCGGCGCTGCGGCGAGACTGCTCCGTACACTCTATACTCTACAGTGACACTCCTAGTGGCAGCGTGCTGCATACTCAGCTGCAGAGAGGGAGGAAAGTGACAGTGGGGGACAGGAGTGGTCACAGTCAGGGGACAGGATTGCTAATGCGCTGCAGGAATGTGACCGGCGCTGCGGCGAGACTGCTCCGTACACTCTAAACTCTACAATGACACTCCTAGTGCAGCGTGCTGCATACTCAGCTGCAGTGAGGGAGGAAAGTGACAGTGGGGGACAGGAGTGGTCACAGTCAGGGGACAGGATTGCTAATGCGCTGCAGGAATGTGACCGGCGCTGCGGCGAGACTGCTCCGTACACTCTATACTCTACAATGACACTCCTAGTGCAGCGTGCTGCATACTCAGCTGCAGTGAGGGAGGAAAGTGACAGTGGGGGACAGGAGTGGTCACAGTCAGGGGACAGGATTGCTAATGCGCTGCAGGAATGTGACCGGCGCTGCGGCGAGACTGCTCCGTACACTCTATACTCTACAATGACACTCCTAGTGCAGCGTGCTGCATACTCAGCTGCAGTGAGGGAGGAAAGTGACAGTGGGGAACAGAAGTGGTCACAGTCAGGGGACAGGATTGCTAATGCGCTGCAGGAATATGACCGGTGCTGCGGCGAGACTGCTCCGTACACTCTATACTCTACAATGACACTCCTAGTGCAGCGTGCTGCATACTCAGCTGCAGTGAGGGAGGAAAGTTACAGTGGGGGACAGGAGTGGTCACAGTCAGGGGACAGGATTGCTAATGTGCTGCAGGAATGTGACCGGCGCTGCGGCGAGACTGCTCCGTACACTCTATACTCTACAGTGACACTCCTAGTGGCAGCATGCTGCATACTCAGCTGCAGTGAGGGAGGAAAGTGACAGTGGGGGACAGGAGTGGTCACAGTCAGGGGACAGGATTGCTAATGCGCTGCAGGAATGTGACCGGCGCTGCGGCGAGACTGCTCCGTACACTCTATACTCTACAGTGACACTCCTAGTGGCAGCATGCTGCATACTCAGCTGCAGTGAGGGAGGAAAGTAACAGTGGGGGACAGGAGTGGTCACAGTCAGGGGACAGGATTGCTAATGCGCTGCAGGAATGTGACCGGCGCTGCGGCGAGACTGCTCCGTACACTCTATACTCTACAATGACACTCCTAGTGCAGCGTGCTGCATACTCAGCTGCAGTGAGGGAGGAAAGTGACAGTGGGGGACAGGAGTGGTCACAGTCAGGGGACAGGATTGTTAATGCGCTGCAGTAATGTGACCGGCGCTGCGACGAGACTGCTCCGTACACTCTATACTCTACAGTGACACTCCTAGTGGCAGCGTGCTGCATACTCAGCTGCAGAGAGGGAGGAAAGTGACAGTGGGGGACAGGAGTGGCCACAGTCAGGGGACAGGATTGCTAATGCGCTGCAGGAATGTGACCGGCGCTGCGGCGAGACTGCTCCGTACACTCTATACTCTACAGTGACACTCCTAGTGGCAGCGTGCTGCATACTCAGCTGCAGAGAGGGAGGAAAGTGACAGTGGGGGACAGGAGTGGTCACAGTCAGGGGACAGGATTGCTAATGCGCTGCAGGAATGTGACCGGCGCTGCGGCGAGACTGCTCCGTACACTCTAAACTCTACAATGACACTCCTAGTGCAGCGTGCTGCATACTCAGCTGCAGTGAGGGAGGAAAGTGACAGTGGGGGACAGGAGTGGTCACAGTCAGGGGACAGGATTGCTAATGCGCTGCAGGAATGTGACCGGCGCTGCGGCGAGACTGCTCCGTACACTCTATACTCTACAATGACACTCCTAGTGCAGCGTGCTGCATACTCAGCTGCAGTGAGGGAGGAAAGTGACAGTGGGGGACAGGAGTGGTCACAGTCAGGGGACAGGATTGCTAATGCGCTGCAGGAATGTGACCGGCGCTGCGGCGAGACTGCTCCGTACACTCTATACTCTACAATGACACTCCTAGTGCAGCGTGCTGCATACTCAGCTGCAGTGAGGGAGGAAAGTGACAGTGGGGAACAGAAGTGGTCACAGTCAGGGGACAGGATTGCTAATGCGCTGCAGGAATATGACCGGTGCTGCGGCGAGACTGCTCCGTACACTCTATACTCTACAATGACACTCCTAGTGCAGCGTGCTGCATACTCAGCTGCAGTGAGGGAGGAAAGTTACAGTGGGGGACAGGAGTGGTCACAGTCAGGGGACAGGATTGCTAATGTGCTGCAGGAATGTGACCGGCGCTGCGGCGAGACTGCTCCGTACACTCTATACTCTACAGTGACACTCCTAGTGGCAGCATGCTGCATACTCAGCTGCAGTGAGGGAGGAAAGTGACAGTGGGGGACAGGAGTGGTCACAGTCAGGGGACAGGATTGCTAATGCGCTGCAGGAATGTGACCGGCGCTGCGACGAGACTGCTCCGTACACTCTATACTCTACAATGACACTCCTAGTGCAGCGTGCTGCATACTCAGCTGCAGTGAGGGAGGAAAGTGACAGTGGGGGACAGGAGTGGTCACAGTCAGGGGACAGGATTGCTAATGCGCTGCAGTAATGTGACCGGCGCTGCGACGAGACTGCTCCGTACACTCTATACTCTACAGTGACACTCCTAGTGGCAGCGTGCTGCATACTCAGCTGCAGAGAGGGAGGAAAGTGACAGTGGGGGACAGGAGTGGCCACAGTCAGGGGACAGGATTGCTAATGCGCTGCAGGAATGTGACCGGCGCTGCGGCGAGACTGCTCCGTACACTCTATACTCTACAGTGACACTCCTAGTGGCAGCGTGCTGCATACTCAGCTGCAGAGAGGGAGGAAAGTGACAGTGGGGGACAGGAGTGGTCACAGTCAGGGGACAGGATTGCTAATGCGCTGCAGGAATGTGACCGGCGCTGCGACGACACTGCTCCGTACACTCTATACTCTACAGTGACACTCCTAGTGGCATCGTGCTGCATACTCAGCTGCAGTGAGGGAGGAAAGTGACAGTGGCGGACAGGAGTGGTCACAGTCAGGGGATTGCTAATGCGTTGCAGGAATGTGACCGGCGCTGCGGCGAGACTGCTCCGTACACTCTATACTCTACAGTGACACTCCTAGTGGCAGCGTGCTGCATACCTAGCTGCAGTGAGGGAGGAAAGTGACAGTGGCGGACAGGAGTGGTCACAGTCAGGGGACAGGATTGCTAATGCGCTGCAGGAATGTGACCGGCGCTGCGGCGAGACTGCTCCGTACACTCTATACTCTACAGTGACACTCCTAGTGGCAGCGTGCTGCATACTCAGCTGCAGTGAGGGAGGAAAGTGACAGTGGGGGACAGGAGTGGTCACAGTCAGGGGACAGGATTGCTAATGCGCTGCAGGAATGTGACCGGCGCTGCGGCGAGACTGCTCCGTACACTCTATACTCTACAATGACACTCCTAGTGTCAGCGTGCTGCATACTCAGCTGCAGTGAGGGAGGAAAGTGACAGTGGCGGTCAGGAGTGGCCACAGTCAGGGGACAGGATTGCTGATGCGCTGCAGTAATGTGACCGGCGCTGTGGCGTGACTGCTCCGTACACTCTATACTCTACAATGACACTCCTAGTGCAGCGTGCTGCATACTCAGCTGCAGTGAGGGAGGAAAGTGACAGTGGCGGTCAGGAGTGGCCACAGTCAGGGGACAGGATTGCTGATGCGCTGCAGTAATGTGACCGGCGCTGCGGCGTGACTGCTCCGTACACTCTATACAATGACACTCCTAGTGCAGCGTGCTGCATACTCAGCTGCAGTGAGGGAGGAAAGTGACAGTGGCGGTCAGGAGTGGCCACAGTCAGGGGACAGGATTGCTGATGCGCTGCAGTAATGTGACCGGCGCTGCGGCGTGACTGCTCCGTACACTCTATAATCTACAATGACACTCCTAGTGCAGCGTGCTGCATACTCAGCTGCAGTGAGGGAGGAAAGTGACAGTGGTGGACAGGAGTGGCCACAGTCAGTCGACAGGATTGCTAATGCGCTGCAGGAATGTGACCGGCGCTGCGGCGAGACTGCTCCGTACACTCTACAGTGACACTCCTAGTGGCAGCGTGCTGCATCCCAAGCTGCAGAGAGGGAGGAAAGTGACAGTGGGGGACAGGAGGAATGATCACAGTCAGGGGACAGGATTGGTAATGCGCTGCAGGAATGTGACCGGCGCTGCGGCGAGACTGCTCCGTACACTCTACAGTGACACTCCTAGTGGCAGCGTGCTGCATCCCAAGCTGCAGAGAGGGAGGAAAGTGACAGTGGGGGACAGGAGGAATGATCACAGTCAGGGGACAGGATTGGTAATGCGCTGCAGGAATGTGACCGGCGCTGCGGCGAGACTGCTCCGTACACTCTACAGTGACACTCCTAGTGCAGCGTGCTGCGTACTCATCAGCAGTGAGGGAGGAAAGTGACAGTGGCGGTCAGGAGTGGTTACAGTCCGGGACAGGATTGCTGATGCGCTGCAGGAATGTGACCGGCGCTGCGGCGAGACTGCTCCGTACACTCTACAGTGACACTCCTAGTGGCAGCGTGCTGCGTACTCATCAGCAGTGAGGGAGGAAAGTGACAGTGGGGGACAGGAGTTATCACAGTCAGGGGACAGGATTGCTGATGCGCTGCAGGAATGTGACCGGCGCTGCGGCGAGACTGCTCCGTACACTCTACAGTGACACTCCTAGTGGCAGCGTGCTGCGTACCTAGCTGCAGTGAGGGAGGAAAGTGACAGTGGGGGACAGGAGTGGCCATACAGTCAGGGGACAGGATTGCTAATGCGCTGCAGGAATGTGACCGGCGCTGCGGCGAGACTGCTCCGTACACTCCACAGTGACACTCCTAGTGGCAGCGTGCTGCATACCAAGCTGCAGAGAGGGAGGAAAGTGACAGTGGGGGACAGGAGTTATCACAGTCAGGGGACAGGATTGCTGATGCGCTGCAGGAATGTGACCGGCGCTGCGGCGAGACTGCTCCGTACACTCTATACTCTACAATGACACTCCTAGTGCAGCGTGCTGCATACTCAGCTGCAGTGAGGGAGGAAAGTGACAGTGGGGAACAGGAGTGGTCACAGTCAGGGGATTGCTAATGCGTTGCAGGAATGTGACCGGCGCTGCGGCGAGACTGCTCCGTACACTCTATACTCTACAATGACACTCCTAGTGGCAGCGTGCTGCATACTCAGCTGCAGTGAGGGAGGAAAGTGACAGTGGGGGACAGGAGTGGTCACAGTCAGGGGATTGCTAATGCGTTGCAGGAATGTGACCGGCGCTGCGGCGAGACTGCTCCGTACACTCTATACTCTACAATGACACTCCTAGTGCAGCGTGCTGCATACTCAGCTGCAGAGAGGGAGGAAAGTGACAGTGGGGGACAGGAGTGGTCACAGTCAGGGGACAGGATTGCTAATGCGTTGCAGGCGAGACTGCTCCGTACACTCTATACTCTACAATGACACTCCTAGTGGCAGCGTGCTGCATACTCAGCTGCAGTGAGGGAGGAAAGTGACAGTGGGGGACAGGAGTGGTCACAGTCAGGGGATTGCTAATGCGTTGCAGGAATGTGACCGGCGCTGCGGCGAGACTGCTCCGTACACTCTATACTCTACAATGACACTCCTAGTGCAGCGTGCTGCATACTCAGCTGCAGAGAGGGAGGAAAGTGACAGTGGGGGACAGGAGTGGTCACAGTCAGGGGATTGCTAATGCGTTGCAGGAATGTGACCGGCGCTGCGGCGAGACTGCTCCGTACACTCTATACTCTACAATGACACTCCTAGTGCAGCGTGCTGCATACTCAGCTGCAGAGAGGGAGGAAAGTGACAGTGGGGGACAGGAGTGGTCACAGTCAGGGGACAGGATTGCTAATGCGCTGCAGGAATGTGACCGGCGCTGCGACGAGACTGCTCCGTACACTCTATACTCTACAGTGACACTCCTAGTGCAGCGTGCTGCATACTCAGCTGCAGTGAGGGAGGAAAGTGACAGTGGGGGACAGGAGTGGCCACAGTCAGGGGACAGGATTGCTAATGCGCTGCAGGAATGTGACCGGCGCTGCGACGAGACTGCTCCGTACACTCTATACTCTACAGTGACACTCCTAGTGGCAGCGTGCTGCATACTCAGCTGCAGTGAGGGAGGAAAGTGACAGTGGGGGACAGGAGTGGCCACAGTCAGGGGATTGCTAATGCGCTGCAGGAATGTGACCGGCGCTGCGGCGAGACT
The DNA here is from genome assembly GCA_030545055.2 of Neoaliturus tenellus. Classification (NCBI taxonomy): domain Eukaryota; kingdom Metazoa; phylum Arthropoda; class Insecta; order Hemiptera; family Cicadellidae; genus Neoaliturus; species Neoaliturus tenellus. Next base: position 61,464,482 of record CM061537.1, on the reverse strand, counting down.
GCTCCGTACACTCTATACTCTACAGTGACACTCCTAGTGGCAGCGTGCTGCATACTCAGCTGCAGAGAGGGAGGAAAGTGACAGTGGGGGACAGGAGTGACAGGAGTGGCCACAGTCAGGGGATTGCTAATGCGTTGCAGGAATGTGACCGGCGCTGCGACGAGACTGCTCCGTACACTCTATACTCTACAGTGACACTCCTAGTGGCAGCGTGCTGCATACTCAGCTGCAGAGAGGGAGGAAAGTGACAGTGGGGGACAGGAGTGGCCACAGTCAGGGGACAGGATTGCTAATGCGCTGCAGGAATGTGACCGGCGCTGCGGCGAGACTGCTCCGTACACTCTATACTCTACAGTGACACTCCTAGTGGCAGCGTGCTGCATACTCAGCTGCAGAGAGGGAGGAAAGTGACAGTGGGGGACAGGAGTAGCCACAGTCAGGGGACAGGATTGCTAAAGCGCTGCAGGAATGTGACCGGCGCTGCGGCGAGACTGCTCCGTACACTCTATACTCTACAATGACACTCCTAGTGCAGCGTGCTGCATACTCAGCTGCAGAGAGGGAGGAAAGTGACAGTGGGGGACAGGAGTGGCCACAGTCAGGGGACAGGATTGCTAAAGCGCTGCAGGAATGTGACCGGCGCTGCGGCGAGACTGCTCCGTACACTCTATACTCTACAATGACACTCCTAGTGCAGCGTGCTGCATACTCAGCTGCAGAGAGGGAGGAAAGTGACAGTGGGGGACAGGAGTGGTCACAGTCAGGGGACAGGATTGCTAATGCGCTGCAGTAATGTGACCGGCGCTGCGACGAGACTGCTCCGTACACTCTATACTCTACAGTGACACTCCTAGTGGCAGCGTGCTGCATACTCAGCTGCAGTGAGGGAGGAAAGTGACAGTGGGGGACAGGAGTGGCCACAGTCAGGGGACAGGATTGCTAATGCGCTGCAGTAATGTGACCGGCGCTGCGACGAGACTGCTCCGTACACTCTATACTCTACAGTGACACTCCTAGTGGCAGCGTGCTGCATACTCAGCTGCAGAGAGGGAGGAAAGTGACAGTGGGGGACAGGAGTGGTCACAGTCAGGGGATTGCTAATGCGTTGCAGGAATGTGACCGGCGCTGCGGCGAGACTGCTCCGTACACTCTACAGTGACACTCCTCATGACGTGCTGCGCATTTGACAAAGAAAACATCTCATTATGATTGAAGAAAGTTTTCGTTGGGCAGTTTTTCTTCAGTCTAGGGCCTTAAGGGCGACTTAACTAATAAGTTTCTTTCAAGAATTCCGCGCCAATCCTAGGTCTAGTAGGTTATGCAAACAAAATTATAATTTACTTTTGTTTGAACTGTGTGTGTAAACAACAAATCTGCTGATTTCCCTACTTATTTTCTGCACCAGAGTGGACTGCGCATCATGTTAACCTTATCAGTCATAAAAACTGAAGATTCGTAAACACAATCTTCCTCCTGGGTTTGGACCACTCTGATGAATAACTGCATACAACATCAGCATCCGGTATCATATATAGCTAGGCCCATCCCGAGTGCAGCTATAAACGTTTCCTCGCGTCGCCCAACACATGGCCGACCCCCCAGGACCCGGGCCGTTAGTCGCCGGGAAGCGTCACTACACCCGCGCCGTCCGGCAATCACCCAAATTACCACTGTTCTTACGATTATGACTTTTTTGTTAGAGAGCTTCATCGCCGGTTCCTCCCCGTCCGGTAATCGAATCCCTCTTCCGCTCTTCATTGGTCTAGGAAAGGGAGATTTGAGAATATCCCGTAGACTCGTTAATGTTGGAAAGTTCTGTTGGCCAGAATAAACTACCTAATGAAAGGACATTGTGATTCAAGAATAAACCTTTTAGGCCTACTAAAAGATCAAACTCGAATATCCTTGTTAACTGTTTTTAAAGAAGCGCGAGAGTTCAGATTTTATTAAATTAAAAAATAACATTCTTGTCGGCCCTTTTGTTATTTGCCTAAAAGGGGTGTAAAACTTCACACCTAATGCATGTTGAAAAAATTGCATTTTTCGTAATGTTTCTTTTTGCTTTCATCCCAACGATTCTATCGCTTAATATTCCCAATTAAAAAAATATATTCTCTAGTGACATCATTCATATTTTTTTTAATTAAATAGGATTCACGACCGGCGAAGCTTAATATTAATCGGCCTTAGAGTTGACATAATATACTCTAATGAATGTGTGCAGACGGGATCTATTTAGACAATAGCACTGTAGTCAAACCCACAACTGGGTACAGTAGCATCAAACGCCGACAGCGGCAGTAAAGGCGATTACATTGTTGGATGTATCGCTATATTCGTAGGTTGATTGGTCGACGCGAGGTCCATAAACCCCTACATATAACCCAGTATTGTATAATACACTCTGTGTCAATATCACTGCTATCAAAATCCGTATAGCCATCAAGAAAATACAGAGAAAATACGTGTATATTTAGAAATGTACAGGTGCACAATTATTGTACTGTAGTCGAATTAGGAGTACAATTTCACCTTTTAATCATTTTGGACATTCTTTGCGGAAAAATAAAGCTATTTAATTACTCATCTCTAATCAAAACTAGGGTCTATAGCCGAGGAATTGAATGATTTTCGAAAACCTTCAATAGTTTTTCATATTAGTTTATTTACTTAGCGGTTTCGCTCCCGGTAAAACCAAATTGAACACGTTTTTAGTTTATTTTTTGCCTTCTTTTTCATTAATGAGCAGTCACCAAACATCTGAGTTATTATCCAGCCCATCGGCGTTTCAACAGTTTTTTACCCCACTAAGGCACGAGCCGATGTAAAAAGCACAGCATGTGTCCCCCGCCATCTGCAATCATCGCTAGACGCTAGACTGGGTGGATTAATGCGGCGAGCTGTGGCTGAACTAACGCCGCGCCGTCACATTTGGGTTTTTATTAATTAAGTGACAAGATGGTGACAAGTGGTTTTAGGGGCGAGCGCTCGTGCTTTCAATTCCCTTTTTATTTCGACTTCCCCACTTATTAAGTGTGAAAAAATTAGTGGTGTGTTAAATTGAACATTCATTCTGGTTACATGACATGAAGGGTATTTAAAGTACACGCCAATGAAATTTCACCTCATCACAGAAATTGTTAACGTTATTTTTATTGACATACAGATATCGTACTTAATTTTTACTAATCGTAAATCAAGGTGTTTTTCCAATAATGACTGTGAAAAATTTTGCTTTTGATTTACAACTACTAGGAGAAATTAATGTGTATATAACTTAATTATACTCACATCTGAAACACTCTTGGATGTATGCTATAAGCCGTCATGAAACTGCTCAGCATCTGCCACCTTTGAAGTGGGTCTATAGATTGGAAAATCAAGAGCAGTGTTTCGATCCATCTCCTCGGTGTTGAAAACGACAATTTAAGTTTTACCCGCCCTAATGACATTTTTTTAGGCGCAAATTAATTTCTTTTTCGTCGATAAAGCTCGAACACTTAAGTGCGAGAAAAGACGATGGAATGGCATGAAAACTGTCCATGGCCGCCATCTTTGAAATGGGCAAATCAGCACTGTTGGCAATCCGCGTCATTTAACGAAAATATATAATTCGATGAGAAGGAGATGAATACCTCTTATATAAATTAATTGATTATATTTTTGCATTTTTACGTTAAGATCACAAGCAAATTGTTTTACTGTTTGAAAACAGATAAAAGAAATTTTTATTGTTAAAAGGTGGCAACTTCATATGAAGTAGTACAGTAATGGACTTGACGACGGTAATCAGAACCGAGTGTACGTTTAACATCGTCAGCGTCGCCAACTCCGTGATAACGTATCGCTTGTTTTCTTCACTTATCTTCGCTTTGTTGTTAAATGTGTTATCGTTTGTTTTACAGTTGCTGTGGTATAAACATTAAGTAGGTCGATCAAACCACATACCTTCTCTGTGATCAAACCCAGGGGGTTATGTGTTGATTAAATCTCTATTACCACTGGAAACAAAGTAGGCCTAATTGACAATAAGTAGGCCTATAAAGTTTATGGTTTTCCCACAGTTTAGCCTTTTTACGTAAATTGTTTTAGGCCTATATGTATCGGGTTTTTACATTTTTACGCGAACACACTGTAGGACGATAAAAAAAGCTCGTATCAATTCAAAGGACGCTGACGTATGATTTCCAGGAATTTCTTCTTTGGAAATTATATATTCTGATAACCATGTTGTGAGTACTTAAACCCTATGTTGTGAGTAACCTAAAAAGTAAAGTTGTATGATTTTAATATTTGGGTGGGTATAAACTTAAGAATAATGCAAGTTACGCGAACATAAAAGAAACATCGGCATGTAATGGTATGGAGTCTCATGTGTCACTGCTACCTTATTAAAAAAATGTGTAGCCTATTAAGAGGATTAAATGCCCAATATAATATCGCAGAGTTAATTAACAGTTCATCATTGAATGTTCTTTAAAGCACTTTCTAACTAAAAGGAGTTTGAGATCGCATCCAAAAGGCTCGATCAGGCCAAATAGATAAACATCATCCAATCATTAAATATTCCGTAAATCGCGCGTTTCGTCTCAAAGGGCAGCAATCCTCGCCAACCAATTGGCGACCTTCTTGTGAATCAAAGAGATCAACAGATGGCCACCGAACCGTCCCCGGTCGTTGGTAAACAATGTGTTGTGTTTGTGTCCATGCAAAACCACACGGTACACGTATATGACGTAGTAAGTTTGGACAGAGTTTAGGCCAGAGTAATCTAGTATGGCTTTGGTCCTTGGCCGAATGTTAATTTGTGGCAGCCAGGTAGCGTTTGTTGCGGCGAATACACGCGTATGTATATCCATCACCGTGGCAATTGGTGTGATCCGAGCTCGGCAGTTATGCTCTGTTGTTGTTGTTGTTGTTGTTGTTGTGCAGGGAAGGATTATATGGGGTACAGTTGGAGTTAAGTATTGCTTAGCTTTTATAATTTCAGTTAGTCGTGTGACCTGTCTCGGGTTGTTCGTTACCCAAGATCATCACGCCTAATTGTTAAGCATTTTTGTATTATTGTTATGTGGGGCGAAAAGCCACTACCCACTTCTGGAGTGAATAATAAATAATATTTTTGCATTAAAATAAAATTATTTCAATACTTACAATCCCTAACCCCACCTCCATAAAAATTAACCCCTAGAAACCGTCATAACACTCATATAAACCTTCCCTGTATGTTGTAAATGTAAAGTAAGTATGCCTATAGATATTTCTTTTATGCTTTAATGGAAATGTACGATTTTATACTAAATTAAACGAAAAAATCTGATGAAAATTGTAACACTTGATTATATAGTGCTCTTCCGTACCCCTCTTGCCACCTTTCAATGTTGTCATTTATGAGGATATATATTAAAATATACACCCCCACCCAACCTGCTAGTCATCTCTCTTAGTTTCCCACATTCTAAATATGAGTCATTGAGTCATCATACTTTGCGTTGTGAGTTAACAATTACATTCGAGATTAGTTAAATTCCAATTTTGTTTTTTGCATTATATGCTCATTTTTGTTTAAATTAAGGTTAAGTGACCTAACTATGTTATCAATTGTAAACACACTAACTTTTAATGCAGAATTAAAAATTTTTTCACAAGAAGAAATCCACTTAATGTAATTTTCTTGCTCATAATTTAAGAAAAAGTCTGTATTTTGGAGACGGAATGTGTTTGGGATAAGTGGATTTTCTTAAGTATACATACAAAGAAGTTCATATTTTTGCAAGTTGTAGGTTTAACTTGTGGCTAAATTTGTCAATTGGTTGGTAGACTTAGTATGTGGTTTTATGCATTATGGATTTAATGTGCTTCAAGAGCTGTGCTTAAAATAACAAATAATATTTTAGAAAAAATTTATTGAATGCTCTTAAGTTTTACAATAACACTCCACATTTTTGGCGAAACATAACTGCGAGTGACCTCCATAGCTGGACTAAAGTAGGACAATGGAAAATTTAGATTGGCTACCATCACTGGACTGAAATGGTACCACACGAAGAATTTTCACTAGCTACCGTTGCTGAACTATACTGGACCACAAGGAGAATTTTGTTCGGCTCCCATCGCTGCACTGCACTGGGACCATACGAATAATTTTGATTGGCTCCTGTTGCTGCACTACTGGGCCACACAGAGAATTTTGTTTGGCTCCCATCGCTGCACTGCACTGGGACCACACGAAGAATTTTGATCGGCTCCTGTTGCTGCACTATACTGGGCCACACAGAGAATTTTGTTTGGCTCCCACCGCTGCACTGGACTGGGACCACACGGAGAATTTTGACCGGCTCCTTTTGCTGCACTACTGGGCCACACAGAGAATTTTGATTGGCTTCCATCACTGCACTGGACTGGGACCACACGGAGAATTTTGACCGGCTCCTGTTGCTGAACTATACTGGGCCACACGTAGAATTTTGTTCGGCTCCTGTCGCTGCAATGAACTGGTACTACACGGAGAATTTCTATCGGCTCCCGTTGCTGCACTATACTGGGCCACATGGAGAATTTTGTTCGGTTCCCATCACTGCATTGGACTGGGACCACACGAAGAATTCTGATCGGCTCCTGTTGCTGCACTACTGGGCCACACAGAGAATTTTGATTGGCTCCCGTCTCTGGACTAAACTGGTGCCACACAAGGATCGGCTCCAATAAGTAATAAATGTCTCATCACACTACCAAGTTTTTAAACAATAATTTTTTGGAACTATAATGTAAATGATGTTTTCAATGCACTTGAAATTTAGAATGAGAGCAATTTTTGTTACCATAGCAATTAAATATTAAGTCAAATGTAAAAAATAAATACCACTTTGGGACTTAAACAAGAACCTTTTTTTATTTGAATTCACAATTTAAGTTCTCAGTTTTTGCAAGGCAAATTGTTTTTCAAACTGTAAATATTTTCTTTGTACATAATTTAATTATTTTTTCCTCAAATATTTTTCCACAAAATTCTTTAGTTATTGCTTGATTTGATACATTTATCAAATGAAGAAATGTGCTATTAAATTTTCTAACAAAACTAGCATTTTCTAACAACATCCAGTGGCAGCAAACCTACATACTCATTCCTATGGTGTTTATGGGGAAAATACAAAATCTCAAGATCCTTTGGAGATTCGCTGAGTACGCAGGTTTGCTGCGACTGGGGTATTTTTTCTTTAGTTAATTAACTAAACCATTGGAAATTCACAGAGTATTTCGCTGTGACGGGGGTATTTCAATAAAAATTTTAGCGATGGGCAACTTAGGGAATAGAGGAGATTGCATTAAAAAAAATATTCCAAAGAAAATTCACTAAAAACAAGAAACTAGTCTTTATTTGTAAAACCCCGTGGTTCCAAAAAGTCAGGAAAAATCTCTCAGATTGGTCAGTAAAAGTCAGGAAAAATGGCCTCAAAAATTCTGTGGCAACGGTGTATAGGTATGTTTTCTATGTTTAATGCAATATAAATAACTTAAAGTGTAAATTTGGAGACAATGTAAAAACTGTGTTTGTTCTATTTTCATTTATTTAGCTTTAGTTTATACACAACTATCTGTGGTTACTTTGCTGTTCTACTCCTCACAATTTGAAACAGAACTGTTTGGTTTGTTTAAAGATGGATTAGGATTACTTTAAACTCACAGTATTCTCTCATATCGTTGAATTCCATGTATTGAATTTCGTTTTCTCCTAGGCAAAAAAAAACCTAAAGTAGGTACGTTTAGCGAGCTCAAGAAGGCTCGCATGAGGAAGCGCGGAGTGTCGGTCATGTCTGTCGGTTCACTCGAAGGCCGGAAGATGAGCACACAAGACATTCCGTGCGCGGGGCTGCCAAGGTGACCGTGACGTCATCAGTGACTCAGCCTTGGAGGCTAACCAGCAACTACATGCCGGCGTTACACCTTCGTTGTTGCCGTGATTATTGCGCATGCTCGCGATCGTTTCTCACGATCGTCTTTTTTAGAGTACGTTTAAGGTTTGTAATCACAACCTTTATTAAAATGATGTTTGGCATGGATGTGCTAAAATTATCAGGTTGTCCTGAGTACTACGCAGTTATCTTTGAGTCTCCTTGAACACGGTTTGTGTTTTCCGAGAGTGGTATAATTATTTTTGTTTAACTACGTGCTTTAAATTCTTTCTACTAATAATGTTTCGATTGTTTATTCTATTAAGGACAAACATTTATACTAATATGTAGTTTGGACAATATTGTACTGTAATTAGTATAATATTAAAAATTGTATTGAGATTATTTAATGTTACAGTAATGTTTCTTGTACGAAGCGTTTAACAACAAATTATTGCGCATATCTCCTGATCTATAGAGCATTACAGTAGGCCTATTGGTTTTTATTATCTTCTTGATACGTAATTTACTTGAGAAAAGTTATGCTTTTTCGTAATTTGCCTTGCTAATTTTATCAATTGAGCTGCTGCTAACAATAGATTACTATACACATTACACATGGTCTTAAGATTTTGGATGTAGGGTGGGAACGAAAAAATTTTGGCTTTGTATTATCATGCAAACAATTTGTGTAGGAAATAATTGATAAAATACTGCAGTCTTCTCATGAAAAAAAGGTATAAAGTATTCAGTATACTGCTAAATTGCCTAGATGAATTGACATGGTATAGTCATGTTTGTAGTTAGTTAAACTGCACATTCATTATTTGACTACTGAGTTTCTCCCACAAAAAATCATAAATAAACTCGATGAAAGATACTCAGTAGAGCCAATAATTTTACTTATTTATTCATCCCACCGTGATATATGGATCTTCTTCGTATGCAACGTCGGAAACAGATTCGCACGAGATATACGCAATTTATCAATCCGGATATTTACATAAATCAAACGAGAAATGTAAAGATTCGCGCGCCGCCGAAGAAACGGATAAAACCGAGCGGAAGTATTCGTAATCAATCGCAACTCGGGTGAAATATGCGCCTTGTCTCAGCAACGCCCACTTGCAATACGGAGCTTGGTAGTGTTGGTAGTGTTTACCAATGGCTAGGTAATGGTAGTAATGTGTTGGGAGAAGGGTGATTTGAATGCACCTGTAATGCTGCAGGAATAGGTATTTTATCTTCAAATTATGTTAGTTTTTACTAAGGCATGGACAAAAATAGCTGCAAGATGCAAGTTCGATTGATAATACTATACTTTCGCAGTTGTTTAAATCATTTTATGTCCATTATGGTTAAATCGATGTATTTGCCAAGACCTTGGTATTTCGCAATTGCGATGTGTTCGGAGAATCTGCCTTACTATTAAAATGACCGTAATGGAGCATTCGCTCTCGCGTGTTCTAAAGTCTCGGTTGTCATGGGGACCGACAGGCGTGAGCTTCAATTAGCTATTCACGGGACCAAGCGTTTGTCGCCCTCATCGAGTGAACTATGTCGTAGTTTAATATTGCGTTAGTATAATGTACAGTGTTTCAAGGAGGGGGTTATGTAAGTTGCTAGTAAAAATTGAATACTTGACTCGAAATTTTGTTTGCAGTTGAAGATTTGGGGAGGAACAGACCAATGTTTTGGTCCCAGAGTTTATAATGCAATTTGGGAGTTTAGATAATTAATTGTGACTCCTGCAGTGGGGCGTGTCATGGCACAAGAAAGATTGATTTTAGTGTAGGAATTTACTGTAGAAGTTTTAATTCTATTTGCTAAATTTTCTAAGAAAATGCCAGATTGTATTGTTAATTGTCAATCTACTTAAGAAACAAGTATTAAAACCCCACTTAAAAGGTTTGAATAAAACTCATATTGATTTTAAACGATCTGTGAAAGTCATCTGAGAAAAGCATCGTATAATTGTTTAAGAGTGTGCATAGTATTCGCCACCTTGGGATTTTTAATCCCATAAGACAACAATGTTAAATCTAGAACATCCGCTGCGCCTTTAATATTCGTCGGAATAGATTCATCTTTATGTAGTTTGAAAGGGAATTTTCATACCTAGGGCCCTGTGAAATCAAAATCACGATTATAAAGCGGTTTATAAAATTAAACTACTAAAACGGCGTTAATTTTCGATAAAAACAATTGTTATACTTTGTTGTTGTATGATCAAACAATTAATGATATAAAACTTTTAATTTCATGGGGCTCTAGGTATTAAAATTCCCTTTATATTGACTAAAGTTGAATCAGTTTAGACCAATATTAAAGGCGTAGTGGACGTTTGAATTTTAACATTATTTTTATGGCAATAAAATCCAAGATTGTGGGTACGGCAGACTCTTAACATATTTCATTGAAAAAATAGCTTCACAATAAACGTTTTTCAAACTCTGCTTGACTGACAGCGTTGTTCACCAGCTTGGCGACAGTACACAGCCGCAATAGATGTATCACATTTGACCACCAATAGTGAAACATTCCAGTGGCCAATAAGCTGCATTTCACGTCACTGTTTATGGGTCAGCCGGATCGTTAATTCGCGATAAATAGTTGCACACACAGCGATGTAGCTGTAGCTGGCGGGGTGATTCATCCACATTAAGCTAACTTATCAGTGATCAGCGATGACCGTCGAGCAGTCTGAATCCGCCAGTGTCATCCGCTAGCTTCCTGCGGTACGTGTTCGGACGTGAATGTTTGAGTTGTGGTAGTTTATAGATTCTGAGATCATCGGAGCATCGGAGTTACACTCGCAGGCCCGGAGATGCTGTGTTGTTTGAAGCCGTGCTCCCAGTCCCAGGTAGCGTTATCACCGGCCTTGTAGATAAGACACAATGTGCTTTGTGTGCTCGAAACAGACGTGACGCAAACTGAGCAGATTTAGAAGTTTATCGCAAGTCAGATGCAAGAGGATTTCTTTGAATTTTATGTGGTTGATGTTAAAGTAGAATTTGAGGCAGCTTTGTAATGTGAAGTTTCAATTTGTTTTATGTACTTATATATGTAAACCTCTCTGGAATCTTCATAGCTTTGTGATATATCTTCACGCATATTTTAACACGTCGTATAAATTGTTACTATTTAAAAAATCATGATGTCTAACAAGAAACTGTGTTTTTAAACCAGGATTTAGAGCGTTTATCGAAAGATTTTCGTTTCCCAATTTTTCACGCTTAAATCAGGGATTCAGTGGAAGAGAAGTTTTGATACTCGTCGAAAAGACTCTCGGTTTTTTATTTAGGTTTCTGAAATATTTATTATATACATCTTACGCAAAATATTCTGTAGGATAATTTAAAAATTTTTGAATAATATTTTAGTTCACAGTAGTTAATTTATGCTTCATTTCTTCGAATTTTTTCTATGCGTATTGCGAAACCCCTCCTGTTGCGATTATCATAAAAGTGAAAATGAAAATGTGTTATTGACGTATTGAAATTTGCTAACGTCAATTTTTAAAACCCCAATTTCTCTGTTGAATGCTTTTTGAATTCTGTTTTCAGGACTTTGAATCAAGCTCACGCAACCTAATTAGCTTAGGAATTATTTAGTCCTAATACTATTGATAGCCAGCCAAGGAGGGGCCGAGGTGCCGCATAACTACCACTGGCATCCGCGGTCGCCACAAATTGGTGTATTGAATGACATTCGCAGAATGCTGTCGTGACCACACCCGTACCATTCATTCTCGAGGTCATCCGATCGGGTTACATTGTGAGAAAATATTTATTTCTCAGTAGTAATTCTATAACTTAGCTGTCTGAGGTATTGTCGAGCTACAAAACAGATTTTTGAAAGAACCGAACTGCTGCGGTATAGCCGTTTGAAAATGTCCCTACAAATATTTTTGTAGCCACTGAATAAAATATTTGGTAAATCGTCAGAAAATGGCATTGGAATTTAAACATGTGATTTCCACGTCCATAAAGTATAAATTTGTATGTACAAAATATTCTTTTTAATATGATTGCAAAGGCGTCATGGAGTGGACATTCGAATTTCGAATGTCTATTCTAATGTTGAAAATATGTTCTTTTTACCGAAATTTCTAAACAGTTTTGTGTCGCATCAGGAAGTTGAAAAGATCCCCCAATTATACCGTATCCGCCACACGTCCGTCACACCGCTCGCATTAGTGACAGCGGCAGTGACGGCGGTCGCCGCGGAGACGGGAGGTCGCCTCTGTTATCAGTGGACCGATGATAACGGCGCCGCGGTCACGTGACTGCCGTTTCCGCCAACCTTCATGTCGCTTTACCGCCGCACTTCCGGTGATCCGGTGATCAGAGGGGTAATGGCGGGTATTCCGGGAACACTGTGTGGATATTCCTTGGAAGGCGGGATGTTATGAGTTGTAAACGTGTCGCGCTGAAGTTTGTTATCTCAAATGGTGTACCATCTAGGTGATGTTCCTAGAAATGTTCGCTGTACATATAAAATTTCTAATATTATTTTAAGGAAATATTTATCATTAATAACTTAACTATTAATGAAGACTACTCAATTGCAGCTGTTTATAGCTCATATTTGTAATCTGTCGCAATAGTGATGACGGATTTTTGTTCTAAAATTACTCTCGTAAAATTAGTTTCGTAAACAAAAACAAGCATTTATCTCTAGTCTGCAATAAACTAAACATATACGATGCAGAAAAGTTAAACCAACTTATTAAAACTGTTTCAAGGTACATAGCTATAAAAGCTTCTTAAAAGAATGAATAGTATTTCAATTAATATATAAAAACTGTAAAAAATGCCGTCTTTTAGGTAACTCATTGTTTTTCACTAAATTTAAATATGAAACACGAGAGAGTTAAAACGTGTTGTTAACCTTTATTTTTTATCCTAACACCTAACTAATGTCCTAATACGGCCAGGAAACAATTTCACCTCAATGGACACGATTTACAGCCGCTGTATTTTTCATGTGTACGGCGCAGATATTTAATAAAGCCGTCAGGTCGCTCACTTTGTGAAAAGACAATTCATTTCCTAATATTAAAAAGAGTTGGAAATTGTTATATTTTGTTCCTGTTTTATTCGTTGTTCAGCTCGCGAATTGCTGACTTGTACCGTATTACCATCTACAGTAATTTACTGCGTTTTGCGCTTTGTTCTAATCATGACAAATATTCTTTGAAATCTCATAAGAAAGGATCGGATTTTGAGATCCGTCTGATAGGTAAGATTTCCCGCCGGTAAGGTCTCAATTTCTAACTTTGGCCTACCCCATCAGAAAGTCTTCCGCTGTAGAAATCACTCGTATATTCTCAAATAGGTTAGGGTTCATGTCACGTTAAAGTTATTATCGTTGTTGTTCAACCCCCCCCCCCCCCCACCACACCTGTAACCAAACACATGAGCGGCCGCTCCCGCAGTTTTATTGCCGGCAATTACGCCTAGACGAATCCGCCGAAATTGTGTTGTAATTCATGTCTCGGGTCCGGTGAGCGTACATTTATCAAAAGCGATGTTTTCCTGGGCGCTCTCCAACTTTTGAAATTGAATCGCGGCAATTCCCAGAATGGATTGCGAGCGCCACGGCGAGCTAAGTGAATATCCCAGTAGTTAGAATGGCTTTATGCTCTTTGTTGGCCGCTTTCTTTATTCTCTTTCAGAGCACGCCGTTGGTTAAGTTCTTATCAAGTTTTCTCTGCGTATTAAAGTGCGATGGGATTGGTTATCTCTCGGTCTTTAATTGTTCAATTAGAGCTCTTGATATCGAGTTGGCATTTTTATTGGTGTTTCGTTATGGAAATATGGGTTTATTATTTAAGATGGATATGTTTGATTGTACAACAACATTGATACTAAAATACGTTTTTAGATTTTGCCCCACTTAATGAAACTTTATCAAACAATTTTTTACTAGTGGAAGCGTGATTTGATTTGTCACTGATGAAAATGGTATTACGCATTCCTTGCAATGTTGATATCCTACATCATAAGAGCCTTTATGCCACACTTCATCTTGATACACACTTAAATGCTCACCATAGATTTTTAGGAGTCACCGTCCATAAACTTTTAAAGCAGTCTTTCCCGTTCAGCGTTTTACGGTCGCAATATCAATATAACTTGTCGGGTGGCCACTTCACCGCGGATACAGGTTCATTGACATTCCACCCTACGAGCGTGTAATCTTTAGACGTGTAAAATGTTATTCGTCCTTGGGACTTTATAGTTATGTGGGAGCTACATGACTACAGGAGCAGCCACGTCGCACGCAGGAAGTGCAAACCGCGTTCCACGTTTAAGTGCCGGAGGAAGGTTGGAGTCTCTTCCCGTTCGAGTGCCCTATTCAGGTTGCGAGGCTGTTTAGCTTCAAGTATTTCCCCTTTTACCTTCACGTGCCGGCAACATAGGCCTACACTCGAGATGTTATAACGTTCTTTGTGAGAGTGCCCGGTCTTGTAAAACGCAATCAGAATAAAATGTACATGTTTTATATTCGAATTGTTATATACTAATTATCATTTTACAGTAGGCCCTAATTTTGTTATTTCCTTTCAGTCTATTATTTAATTTCTGTCTTTTTCGTGATAATTCCTACGACTGGCAAAATTAATAAAAAGAAATAAATAGTTTAATGGCTTTATGTGTTTTTATGTGTAACCCTGTTAGATTAATTAGAATCGTTCAGATTTCAATTTTAATTAATGGTAATAAAACATCGCCAGAATCAAAAGGATGGACGAAAAAGAATTACTACTGTGCAGAGCGTAACTCACTTTGCAATGCAGCTTTATAATGACCATGCTGGGCGAAATTTTAACTTTTTGACAATGAACGGGACAATTTTTTTATGGACCAGTAGACTACATAAATCTTATTATAGGAATATATATTCCGCCATTCCAAATGTGTCTTTTTAATAGCCAGAAAATCGAAGCAATCTTAGCTAAAAAGTATTGTATTTTTAAAATGCAACTTTTAACTATTTTGTTAATTTTCCAAGAAAATTGTGTTGATATCGCCCTCTAATTATCCCTGAATTATATGATAATATTTATGATACGACAGACAAACAAATTAAGTTCTATCACATAAAAGTACCAATTGACAAATCTTTTACATAATTTTCAATCGGGTTCACTATAGAACATCACCACCCACACAACATTTCCCAGTGTTCGCCACCTCGTTGCTGAGTGTGCGTATCGTGCGTACGGTGTTTACTGCTGTGAGGGTGCTAACTCTCCTCCGAGGAGGTGATAATGCCCGCTGATAAGTCACGTGACCCCCGACCTTGCCCCCCCCCCCTCCCCCCCGCCTTGCGCAACACTCGTTCGCATTCCCGACCTGTTTGCATGCTAATCAAATTTGAACGCAGCGCTGCGCGTGGCTCGCCGTGTGTTGATGGGTAGGCCTATACGTCATTGGTTATTGATCTCATCATAGCACTTGCGGGGCGAAATAAAATATTAAAAATTTTATGAGCCCCCTGACCTAATCTGATAACTTAGCGGGAGGTAATATAGCAGGAGACTGCGTTTTCAGCCGAAGATAGGTGCGTAACTTTTCGGATATTTTAACATAAATTTTTAGAAATCTCTCAAAATTAAGAGTCATCTTCACCCCTGTGCCAGTAGCCCATTGTTGCGCACTCGGCAATGTTAACCATACGGCTTTTATTGCAAAACATGGTATTTGATTCCCCTGTTTCGGACGACGTTTTTCAACCAATTTTCTTTAAACTTGGTAAGTGTTTAGTTGAATATTTATACTATGTCCCTCATACCTCGAAATTTTGAAAATTTAACAAATATTACTTTCTGTGAGGTCGCAAAGTAGCTCGAATTTTCTTAGTAATATTTCAAAATTTAGTGAAATATTCAAAATTTCGAGGTATGAGGGACATAGTACAACTATTCAACTAAACACTTACCAAGTTTAAAGAAAATCGGTTGAAAAACGGCGTCCGAAACAGGGGAATCTAATACCATGTTTTGCATTAAAAGCCGTATAGTTAACATTACCGACTGCGCAACAATGGACCTACTGGCCCAGGGGTGAAGATGACTCTTAAGATATAAGTTGATCTCCAAATACATGGAGTATAGTTCTTTTCTTATCTTAGCCACAGCCAGTGAAAATAGGCTAACGAGTCATTCATCGTCCTCTATTAGAATTATTGTAAATAAGAATATAGGTATATTAATCGTAAAGTTCTAAGAGATATGTTATCATAAAAATTCAATTGTAAGATTTTTTATAAAGATAAGTACGGTACATACCGCCAGTTACTGTCACTAATGACCATTCGTGTACACGTTTGATTGAATTAAATGCCATCGTTTGATTGAACGTTCTTCGATAGTTTTTCAAAACAACTCAAAGGGTAGGCCTATTTCTGAATTACAATACAGTAATAGAATTGAAAT
Source organism: Neoaliturus tenellus (assembly GCA_030545055.2). NCBI lineage: Eukaryota > Metazoa > Arthropoda > Insecta > Hemiptera > Cicadellidae > Neoaliturus > Neoaliturus tenellus. The sequence goes on along the minus strand of CM061537.1, from coordinate 61,448,144 downwards.
CATCAAGTAACATATTCATCAAATCTTTCATTAATACCTTTAGTCGTTTAAATTTGCCATGGTTCTTCTGCTAATCCAACATTTTTCTCTTCTTGGTGATATTGTTTATACTCTTTAATCACTGTCTAAGAAAAACTCTTTCACTCTAGCGTGCAAGATTTTTCCTGTTCGTTGCCGTTTTGCTGTGAGTTTTCCTTGAAAACATTGTTATCAAAAAATAAACTAATGGCTGATATTTTCATCTGAGTAACCGTTCATTCCCTTAAAACAAAATTGTCGATTAGTCTGATCGCTCGTACCGTAATCGCGGATAAGCAGCAGGATCATCTAATTATCGGATGTAGCATTGTTGTCCATGTGCCGGATATAGTGTGGCAGTGGTAGTAATTATGACCGTTGACAAACAACCAATTACGCCCGGCCGCAGGGTAGTCGCCCGCGCCGCCCTTTGAACTCTAATGGCTGGCCTGATAATGCCTGGTGTTTAGCGATCTGCGTTGTAAACGGTACGAGAACCTAATGTTTGCAAGGAGGATTTCGTTTTTAACGTTTGTGTTATTATTTGTGAAACGGTGTACTTTTATGAACGAATTTAATTGGTCTAGTTGGGGTTTTAGTGCTTGTGTCAGGGCCTACTGGGATAATAGTAGTGGCTTTTTGGTGGTCCCACATGACGTCACCACAAATAAAGACTTAGTGAAAATTTCGCAGGAGATGACTTTTGCTCATAAAGTAAATCTTTTAACACCTATTCTTGAAGATTCGGATACTAAGTCCTCGTAGTCAGTTGTTTCATAAACTATTTGTTACATTATTCAAAGTCGTCAAGATCAACTATAGGATGAAATATCAATCGAAAAAGTTTCAATTGGGTTGAATACGTTAATCAATACGCAAGAAAATTTACTAACGCGCATCCTAGAGGATTGGAGAAGTTGAACAGTTAAATTTTACCTGACAGCAGCGATATTTCCTTGATTTGCATCCTACTGGCCTCACAGTCAAGTTTCACTGTGATGTTCGTGAATGTAAACTTTCCTCAATAGATCAGCTATGGGAGATTGGCAGATGCCTTATATTGCAATACAAAGTATAGATTACATGCAAGATAAAATTGTTGCAGTAGGGTATACATGCTTTTGAGGTTTAGGCCTATATGACCGAAAAATTTCGGCCCTATAAATTCCTATTCGAAACCAATAAAAACCGATAGATTTGAATTGTTTGGGTGTCAACCTGAAAAAAAACAAGCAGTGCATTCTGCTATCCAAGCTAAAAATTCTTTTTCATCATACCATTGCCATAAACGTTGTTTTCGGAACGGTCAGCTGTGATCGAAACTAGTTGATTCCCGGTGGGTTGGATAAACGTGTTGGTAAACAATGTTTTCGGGACTAGTCCTCGAAACAGTGGTTTTCGGGACTAGGCCGGAAAAAAACTTCCAATGTTTGACACCACTAGCGCTGCTATTCTGCTTACAGTAACTTAAACCTCGTTGAATCCAATATATAAATGTCAAACAGCTGATTGTTTAGTTGTAAATAGTTCAAATACAAGATAAACAAATAACAATGTGAAAGGGCTATAAAGGTTAAAATTTATTAATTTTTATCCAAACTGTATATTTATTAAAGGTGGTATGATGAAAAGTACTGTTCGTAACTCGTCCGAAAGTGGTATATCGGTGCTCGATCGAATTCAAGTACTCGGCTTCGCCTCGTACTTGAAACTCGATCTTGCACCGATAACGACCACTTTTCGGACTAGTGACGAAATATACTATTTCATCATACCATTGCGATAAACATTGTTTTTCGGAACGGTCAGCTGTGATCGAAACTAGTTGATTCCCGGTGGGTTGGATAAACGTGTTGGTAAACAAAGTTTTCGGGACTAGTCCTCGAAACAGTGGTTTTCGGGACTAGGCCGGTAAAAAACTTCAAATGTTTGACACCACTAGCGCTGCTATTCTGCTTACAGTAACTTAAACCTCGTTGACTCTCAATATATAAATGTCAAACAGCTGATTGTTTAGTTGTAAATAGTTCATATACAACATAAACAAATAACAACGTAAGAGGGGGTATATAGGTTAAAATTTATTAATTTTTATCCAAACTGTAAATTTATTAAAGGTGGTATGATGAAAAGTAGCCTACTGTTCGTAACTCGTCCGAAAGTGGTATATCGGTGCTCGATCGAATTCAAGTACTCGGCTTCGCCTCGTACTTAAAACTCGATCTTGCACCGATAACGACCACTTTCCGGACTAGTGACGAAATATACTATTGGTAGTAAGATCCATTATTTGCCCCTTTTCGGGGGTACCTAGCCTTTAACATTCAGAATATTTAGAATATTTCAAGTCTTTCAGGACTGGCGGAGTTGAGTCACCCTGACCTCCCCACAGCCATCTCTGACTACATCATGACCGCCGCGTCACGTAATGGTCTGTCCCGGGACGCGGTGAATGGCTCATGCCCGCGCCAGGTGGGGGGGGGGGGGGGGTAGCCCCCTCGAATTTCTCCGTCCCCGATGTCTGTGTCGCCGTGGTCCACTTTCTATAAGCCCTTGACACGACGCCCCGCACCACACACTCCGCTATTGTTGTAACTCACTGTCAATCATCCGTCACGCCCGTCACTCGTCACATACATAATGAGTCAATTAGGTTTTGTGTGTTTTTACTTGAGAAAATTAATTTACCAATTTGCTTTCGTTTACGAATGTCAGAGAGTCTGTAATACCACGTAGGAGTTTATACAACCTCCTAGAACAGGAGTCGTATACATACGAAAGCCAAGCATTGAGAAACGCTCAAAACCAATCTAATCAAATGCAGAGAGGCACTTCAATGGGACAGCTGGGGTATTTTGGTGGTGGAAGAGATGCAATTAATTTACTATGTTGGCCCAGCAATCAAACTATGAGATTGCATTATATTTTGATGAATAAAACGAGATTCTTTTTGAGCATAGGCCCCACTGTTTCGTTAAAAATAGTTTGTTAACTTATTGAGTTTGTGTAGGGTTATTGTGAACACAATGCACCTAATCCTAAATGCATTGTAATCCAATGGGTTTATTTAAATCTACATTGTGGCACATTTGATTTTTGCAATACAAACAGTGAAACTGTTGTGATCTCATTAGATTGCTAACAATAAAGAGACTATAGCCTAATATTTAAAAAAATCAGTTTAGCTTATTTGCCATTTTTACTATGTTCTTATCTTGTATATAAAATCGACCTTTTGAGTTTAAGTATCGTAGCCTATTTGGTATAGTAATTGAAATAACTGTATGCGGTCATTGATTTTGTTATAAGTTTTACAAAAACATTCTAGCCATTCAATTCTATGTAAAACAATCCACAAATTTTTTTTTATGGAAATGCTTATTAGATTACCGTACCCTCAGGTTGCGGCTATGTGTGCTGAATCAGTATAATAACATTGATTAAATAATAACCGCGCATTGCTACAAGGAACGTCGGGTTTGCTTACATCTGTTTACAAACAGTGCGTATTTGTATTTTGCTTTGCGAGCGTGGCACAGTTTCGCAAACTAAACAAATTTCTTTATTTGTCAACGCGCACATTACCGCACTCACGCATTCTGTTGACGAGGCGGGAACTACTTGCCGAGTCAGTGATGCGGGGTGCGCGCGCACACGAATATCCCGAATTTCCCTCCCTCCTCCGAGGGGTGACAACAATGCTCAACCGGCGCTGCCAACCTTATCGGGCGAAATTTATCCAGTTTTAATTCTTGCATTTCGTTGTGGCTGACAATTGATATAATTTTTTCCCAAAATCAACACAAACTTCGAGATTACAAGGGTCAAGTGAACGGTGTATAGGTGCCAGGTTATTACATTAATTTTGTTCTTTTGAGAATAAAGTTAAGGATTTTGTTAGCTTATTGAACGCTCGTTTATTATCACTATGTCATTAAACAAAATTTACTTTATGTTTGCAAGTTGATGGTATGGTACTAACCGCTGTTTTAACGTATTTCATCGAGCCTTTGAAAATTAAAGTTTTTATGACAGTCACTTCAAAAATAAATAGGGGCCACTGTATTTAGAAAGATAGTAATTTTAAGTAAAAAATCATTATCATCCCTATCATTAATCTTCTTTTCCCCCTTTGATGTACATGTTGCATACATTTGGAACCACAGAAGTTTTCCGTTTTGGTGGCAAAAGTTAACTTAGTTATTATTACCTATTATCTCAATTGTATCACTGAGCCAACTTGCACTGCAACTTAAAGAAAGCTATAAGAACGCCGACAGCAAGAACTATGTTTGCTTCAACTCCATATACAATGTTTTTTACTCCTCCTGACATTATGATAATCCTAACGGACTATCACCACCAGACACCGCCAGCACGGTAGGTGATATCACCCGTCCATTGTCGCGCCAGAAATACCGATGATATGGTGATAACGAGGGCTTCCGGCGGCCGCGGAATTGTCGCGGTGTCACCAGCTTATTGGCCCTATTGGCCGCCGGCCAGTCCCGCCTCTCGTTTTGTTTGACATTCCTAACGATGACGACGCTGGCCGCGGTTTCCGGCGAGACTGGACTTTGACATTTTTCATTCAAGTAAAAGAACGCAGAGTCCGCATTGGAATTTTATTCCCTTAGACTAATGTTAAATTCAAACATCCGCTACGCCTTTAATGTTTTTCGAAAAGGATTCATCTTTATGCTTTTAAGGAAATTCTTAATACCTAAAACACTGAGAAATAAAAATCACGATTATAGAGTGATTTATGAGAGTAAACTACTGAAAATACGCGTCATCTTTAACGATATAAGTGCTGAAAAATACTTTGTTGTCTGTTAATCAACAATCAATATTATAATACTTATAATAATAACCTATAATAATAACACCCATTGTAAATCATTGTTCAACTGAAATAAGAAGATGGATCTATTTGTACGGTTCTGTAAAATTTGATTCTGTCCTACTGAAGTATACTGAATACACTAGGTGGGGTTGCAAACGAACGTAATGTAGCCTATTACGTTTAAACAGAAGAAATATCTCTGTGCGTCATGATCAAGTAACTAAAACAAATGAGTTAGTTCAATTTTTACATTTAAATTATTTTGCACGTTTACGTACACGTGTGCCGAACCTTCACGACGCGACGCCTCGACGCGGCATTATCAGACGAATTTAAATATTTAGTTTAAAATAATTTTCAAAAGTTTCCTTTATGTTGTACATGCTGTACTATTCTGCTCAACAGATCACTTGTGACAACGAAACAAGAACCTTTTGTTTTAATTCAATTTGGAGTCTTTGTATTTACTAAATTATTTTAATAATTGTTACAGTATTCCATATTTTATTGCCAAGGATAATGTACCACGATGTAGTCAAACTATAAATTATAATCTATAATCACTCCTCTGCATATAAGTTTGGTTGAGAGTAGTTTTAAGCAGCCTTAAAATTAAAATTATTTTATGATGATATTTAAATAATTTTTCAAGGTTAACAGTACCTATACCCAATCAAGTACTGACAGTAAAATTGAACGTATTTAGTTTTATTCTACAGTATTCCTGTGGCACAATAAACATGCCAGTCCGAGCCCAGCAATGGTTCTATTAGTTCCAATGGACTGGAAGTGGCCACAATTAAAGCACTTGTGTGTAGTCTGCAATGGCATTTAAACAATAGAACAGCTGAACAGCTGTTGCTCCGCCCGTTCGTTCCTGGCACTCGACTGATTAACCATTCAATCGTTTTTGAATGGATAAATCCTGGTTTTCCATCAACAATTAAATTTATCTTGCATTTTCACTTGATTATTAATTTTTATTTTATGCCTCACTCTGTTGATTCAGAGAATCCCTTTCATTTAGTTGTTTTATAGGTAACTTTGTAAATTGCTTTCCTGTGCTTTTCTAAGATGTATTAAAATTTAAAGTAAACCTAAAAACAAACAATTTTGCTCATAACAAATACTTCCTAATCTTCACCATTTTATGTCTTTATTTTTTCACCTTCAAATGTACATTTACTAAGATATTAGTTACTAATGATTTTTAGGACGCAAAGCCAATTAGAATTATTCCAATTTTTACATCATATCTTAAAACCTTGTAATTTTTATGTCAATTTTAAGGTAAGCTCTTTCCCTTACCTCACTCACCTCAAAGGTAAACTATGTAGATTGCTCATTTGAATCTGGAACATAATTTATGTTTTCTGAGTCCCTGAGATTAAGAACTTAAATATTTACCCTATTTGCTACATATTCTGTAACTTACATATGTAAGTCTGTTTGTTTACATGATGTGTTTTGCTGTTGCAGAACCTGGAGTTCCACGGGGTGATGCGGTTCTACTTCCAGGACGCCGGCCAGAAGGTGGCGACCAAGTGCATCCGGGTGGCGTCGGACGCGACCGCGCAGGACGTCATCGAAACGCTGATAGAGAAGTTCCGGCCGGACATGCGGATGCTCAGCGTGCCCGAGTACGCGCTCTACGAGATACACGAGAACGGAGGTGAGATGTGGTGAATGGGGAGCAGTTTTAGCTGAGTATTTAATATCCAGGGTTTTAAAATTATACCCTAACCAAAACAGGGACGGGTTGTTGTTATTGTATTAGTTTTTGCTAATAATTATATAAAACTGAACCAGACAAAGTCATCTCTGAAGTTTTATTGTTATGGTACTATAGTTTAATTATGATTAGTTAAAACCGAGGCAATCGATAATGGAAAACATAGGAAAGAGATTGAGTGACATATGGTGGATGTAGAGAAGTGATTGATGAACTAAGGAGAAGGTTGACAAACTTGTATCCCTTACATGAAAGAGATATGTTGGTATTTTAGTATTTTAGTATGTCCAATTACAGTATGGTTATTCGAAAATAAAACTGAGGATGGGAATTGACTTGTGTAGCAGTTGTCATTGTTTTCAACATTGAAGGCATCAACAATAATACAACCCTTGGTTATACATCTATACCAACAGACCCCTGTCTTACAGTATTTCATTTCCTCTCTCGCCGTCCCAGGTTCTTATTTTGTGCTTACGATATTAAAACAGAAGGTTTCATATTTATAAAGGATGTTACAGATCTTCCATGTAATTCTATATTTTCCTCATCATCCATGAGCCCAGAGAAAATGTTTTATATTAAAGTAACCACGATTGGTTTAGTGGTTTTCCCTCTCATTGAGAATCAAATGTATTATTTATAAAATAGGATTTCTTCCCATAGAGGAACACTAAACAAGCATTGTGGCTTGACACAGAACGAAATATTAAACTGATTTACTGATTGTTTGTAGCAAATTTCCCTTTTTGGAAAAGCCTATTTACCAAAAACCAATTTTGGTTAAAAAAACCTATTTTATCAATGCAAAAATTTAATTTTCTTCAGGTAGGGCTGAAAATAAAACTAAAGAAACAATAGTTTTCACTCTAAATTTAAAGACTTAAATTGGTTTTAACATTTTAATAATTATTTGAAAGAAAGCCAAATACACGCTTTAGGAGAAAACTATTTTTATTAATAAAAATGTGGTAAATCAACTTTTTTCATTTTTGATAAAAAAAAAATCAATAAAATCCGTGTTCCCATTGTTTAGTATACTTAATTCATAAAGCAGCTCGGTAGATGATAGTTAATTTTCCATTGAAAGTGGCTAGCGTGGTGCTAAATTTATCCGGTCAGTCGTGAATGTCACCGGTGGTCCGGCCCGCAGCTGTGGGTCACTCTGTTAATCACTCGAACCGGCTCCAGCGAACAGGTGGACCCGGCTGTGAAGTAACATCGTGTTTTCCTGGTGTAATCGATCTGATTTAAAAATGCCAAAGTTATATATTTATTTTTAGGACTTGGTCGAGTGATTTTCTATTAAAAACTAGTTCTGATACATGTGTGAGAGACATTTATGAAATACTGGATCATCTAGCAAAATAATTAATATTGGACTACAGTAGCAAATTTGTTATAATTTTGAATGTCATATTAAATTGAACAAAATTATTCCAAGTGTATACATACAAGGTGAGCCAAAAAACAGGGATTTTTTCAAAATAAAATAACTTGAAAACTAAACATATTTTAATGCTGCAAACTATACTAAAATAGTTACATTATATCGCCATTTCCACTTATGGTAGATGGTGTCCTTCACGTGTCGTCCTTTCACATCTATACAGGCCTCCCATCTTTTCAGATACTTGATGGAACTTTACTTAGCATGGAGTTAGGAATCACAGCGATCTCATTCCTTATGGACTGCTTCAGTTCAGCAATGTTCTGGGGCTTTGAAACAAAGACTTTACCCTTTAGGTAGTCCCATGGCCAACAGTCACAAGAGGTCAGGTACGGGGATAGCGCAGACCATACAACGTCACCAAACGGGGAAATCAAATGTCCCGGGAACAGTTGACGTAAAACTGTCATTGACTCCTCGGATGTGTGGCAAGTCGCACCATCCTCTTGGAACCATGGTAACTAACCTCTAATGGCATTAAACATAAATTTTCCGCAACAAAACTCTCCAGCTATTGTAACAGCTGAGAAATTACGGTTTTAAAATGTCCCAATTTTTTTTTGGCTCGAACCCCGTATTTGCTCATAATGGGTCTAGTATAATTTAAATCTAACCAGCTTGTTAAAAGAAACCTGTCTTTGCTGAAAATTTTCCTGCTAGTGCTTTCTTGCTTACAGGTTTTACCAAAGTCCCTTAGAGATGCATGTTCCCTGAATCATCATAACGGCGGACGCTATTGCGACTAGACGTAGGTAGACGATTGTTTACAATAAGTGAGTGAGAGCATTATTTGTTCTAGAAGAGCGTCGGCTTGGTAACGAAGAGAAGCCACTTCTGGTGCAACTCAACTGGCACAAGGACGACCGAGAGGGGAGGTTTCTGCTGCGGAGGATAGACGACAAGACTAATGTTAGTATTGCATAGGGATGACTTTTGAGGGCTACTCAGAAAGTAAGGAACGAGTGGATGTAGACTCATAAATAGACTCGTAAGGAATCTTGCTTTAAGCCCTGGATGTCTCTACGGCTTCGCTGCGTGCTATAATTTAAATTAAAAGAGGCTGCCGGGTTTCACTGTTAATTTTAATGGTTCAAGCCTAACCTCTTAAAAAACATTAAACCTTGGTTAAAAATGGGTGTTTCCCTGTTAATAGTAAACATATTTTATCATTATTGTGATTCAAGACCTTGTATTTTACTTAAGAAAGGATGCACTAGTGCATACAATGACAACTGAAGAAGAGTGGGTGCTGAACATGAAGTTAGAAGGGGCAAACCGCCAGCTGGTGTGCCATTTGTCTAGGTTAAACAATGATCTTTTTGTCCAAATCAATTATGTTGGAGAAAACGGTAAACTGACAATAAAGCACATGTCTTGAGTGTTGCCCAAGAAAAATGAACAAAGATACACTATTAAAATTAAAATTTTTATTGTGACATGAGTCAATAGCAGCAATTACACTTATAATGCACAGTGAAAGCCAAGGGACCTTCAAAACCTATAGGTAGATTCCTTGTGACTCTTATCTGCCCACCTTTGATGTCCGCTTGACCACTATCCTTTCATAAGATTAAAACGGGACTTACTTTCTGAAGTGCCCTCGTACATACAAAGAATCAGTCTTCACTTAGTTACATATAGCCTAAAATAGACTTACTTTACCTATCCATCAAGTATCAATGACATTCCACAGTCATGAGCAAGAACAAACTGCATGTCTGATCAAATCAATGTTGTCCAATCAGCATTGTTATACTAAACAGCAGATCACAGTTTTTCTTCTTAGGAGAAGAGGTCAGATATTCAATTCAACTTGAACTTTATATTGCAAAATTAAAAATAAAACTGTTCAGAGCTTGATTTTTGAGGGTCACAATCATTCTGACATAGTTTTTCCAAATGAAAATTGATAGATCTGTATTTAGTCTTTCTAAAAGCTTTATTTAATAAGTAACTGAAATATACTTAACGAAGTAAATTCAGTAAATAGGTACCAAGAGGTTTTATTCATCGTTACAGTTATTTATTTTCCTTGTAGCAAGACGGTATTCAATGAACAAAATCTTAGTCTGATACTTTTTGCTATTCCATCTAAATAAACAACGTAAAGTTGGATTCCTTTATGAACAAGAGAATAACAAGTTGAAACAACAAAGTCAATAATTTAAACAAAAAATCATATAAACTTTCTTTATATACTTTATAACTTTACTTTGTAGTTTGTAGTTGGTTGGTAATTAAGATCACGCACTAGTCCATGAACACCAAGTGACTGCTGCTATCTGGCAGTGTTTCATGGAACTGTTAGCGGTGCAGCTCTCCAAGATCAATATTTCCATTGCTCTTACTTAGGATGGTTCAGAACCAGGTAGCAGCTCAGGTGTACAAAGTAGCATCATATTTAAAAATCCAACCCAATCAAATTGTTACCCCTTTTAATATTTTCAATAAATTGGTCAAAAATTGTAAATTTAATTATTTAAAAACGGTCAGAGATAACTTCTTTGAACAATGAATATCAACGATTTTTTTATTATGTATATGTGATAAATTCCTGTATTACTATAGTACATTTGCTTTAATCGCAAATTATTTATTTTGTAAATTAAAGGAAAACATTTAACTGTAAAGAATTATTGGATTACGTACTCTTTTCTTGCCAATGTTAATCATTATATTGGTATGTGCAAGCATTCATTTATATTTTTGGAATCAGAGGAGAGTAAGTACTTTTGATATGAGATTATTTTTATTTAATAATGATATTATACATTTGAGAACTGGGAATAAGTATGTGGTTTAAGAACTTTGATGGGTAAGTTAGGTTTGACATGTTAGCAACTAGTAACAGGTTAACCAAGCCTTGCTCGTTTGTTTTAATTTACTTTTGTTATAGTACGATAGTTATCATAGGCCTACTTTGAACCATATATTTTCACGACTGGCACCTGTTTTAAAACCAATGCTTAAAAGTAGCATTCTTTTATAATTTTACCTTTATTGCATTTACCTTTCGTTGCTATTTTGTTGCCTTGATAGCAACCCATAGGACCAGTTTTAAAAATTACAATTTCAAAGTTAGTTTCATACAAAATACAATTTTCCTGGGGTTGAGTCTGTTTCTAAACTTATTTTTGGACCAAAACACCCTCAAATGCAAAATTTGAGCAAAATATACCCGCTAGATTTCAAGATATAGGATTAGGGACGACTTTAAGTATGTTTAATGTAAACTTGTATAGTTAATAAGTGTATTGTTGGGTTGTTGTTATTCTCCACTCAACTCTCCTACTGATACTTCTACTGTTACTTCAACTCTTTGGCTGATTGTTGATATGCCTTTTAAATCATAGAAATCGAAACCTACAGTGTCTAAGGAAAGGGACCCAGAAACAAACAAAATCAGTCGTCAATGAGACCCCAGACTGTAGTGTTGACAAGCATTGGTTCTGACCAACTCTTTCATGCTTTATCTACGAATTATTTACACTGCTGAAGAATGTGTCAACATTTATGATTCCTAGACAAGCATGATCAACAACCGATAGAGAGTCAAGAATGCAAAACATTGTTCACAAGATGGAGTATGGTCTGGCACAGTGCCAACCAACTGTCATGGCTGTTCTTTTGTTATGCCAGTTGATGTCTCGTAGTAAGCGGCAGATAACACCTTATAAGTATGAATCTCACCGGCCTGTTTCCTGTGGCAGCTGGCATCGTTTGTCTCTTGCGCAATGTTTTATCACTAGTTTGCTTCCTTGAGCAACTTGGCCTTGAAACAGTTTACTCGGGTTTATTCATGAGGTTACTAGCTGGAATTTTCTTTCATATAATCTTCAATAATGCTTATCCTGTTGTAAAAAATATAAGTGGTTGGTTTTATTTGTTATGACTTTCTTATTAGGGTTTTAAAATGTTATATCGTTGATTTGAAATTCCTGCTGTGAAAACTGGGATTTTTAACTTTTATTAACCGGTCACTACATATCAGGAGGCTCAGCCTGATGCATTACTTTTTTAGCTATCAAAATCATTCATCTATTTACAATGTTTCACAAGAGGTATAAATTTGTTGTTAATGAAGGCTTTGTAACATTAAGCATAAAAATAAACTCATTCTAATGAGTACTCATTCTGTATTTTAGATGCCAGAGGGAACATTCCAAGAGAGCGGTTCGAGTTTCAAAAGGAAACTTTCCAAAAGAGAAAAGAAGCAATTGAAGAAACAAGAAAAGTTGAACAGATTAAAAAGTACAGGAGGAGTAACTTCAGATGAAAACGATTCAGGTGTTGCTGAAAAACTGTATACAGGTAAACTTTTTATCTTTTCGCCAACCAAATTTGTTTAGCTTGGAAATGATTGGTATACTATAGTAAGATTCTGATTTTATTCATAACAATCGGTTGTTGGACTATTACCAATTATAAATTTTTCTATTAATACCAAAACAGCCTAATTGACCAGACAATGCAAAAAAGATTGCTGTATGAGAAAAATCAAAGAAAAAAGTAGTAAAAGACCAGTGGAAAAATGGGTAGGGGCTATTTAGCCTCAACACTGATAAACGGATAATTTACTCGCCAATAACCGGGAGTGTACTGTATTTGCTTAAAACGAATAAAAATTTTGAAAATCCTGATTTGGATAAAACACAAGATAAGTTTTTTCTCAATGCAGAAGTATTTCAACTTAAACTCATTTTCATGTTTGCGTAAGTAAAAAAAAGTCAAAGCCACAATTTATATGAGTCTTGCAAACCCAGACTAATGTGGATCAAACAATGTCTGAGTGTCTGAGTCTATGAAAATTCTGGGTTATCGGGAAAGGGGTAAACACAAGAAAAAGTACTAACAGTTTAATTTATTAATATACAAAAAACATTGTTGTATAATGTACATAGCCTAATACAAAAACTAAAACTTAAACCCCAACTGTTAAAACTTAAGAAAACCAAAACTGCTCTGTAAGCCTACTCTTATAAGTAAACTTTGTGAGTGAGGCAGTTGGAAGCCAATGACTCTCCAAAAGCTTGCATGAAGAGAGGGTGAGAGGTGGTGCACTCAGTGTCAAAAATAATTTGAAACATTAGGGACTCAGGTAAATGGAATAGAAACAACTGAATTCTAACGGTGTCATTATTGGCTGTAGAGTTAACTCAGATATGCCAAACCAAATGCACGCCAGTGAATTCTCCTGAGCGCTCCAATCCTCCGGTATGATAGTTAATGGTATGTCTTTTGGTTTAGGGGGACACCTATATCAAGACACCCAAATATATTAGACTGAGGCTCACTCCACTCTGCGATGTAGACAGCACTACATCGTGCTACAGCCGACGCTCTGGTGCTTAGCGCCTTCCGCCTTGAAAGACAGTTCCCTTACTCCTCCGGCAGGCTTTCCGAGTTATTCGGAATCCCGAGTTATCGAAGTCTGGGTTTGCGGGACTCTACTGTACACAAGGTTTAATCAGTAATGGATTGAGCCTGGAAATATGTAACTAGTGGCACTAATAAATAACGTGACCAGTATGTCAGCATTAGTGGAAAGAAGACTTAACATTTAAAGTGTAACACTAGTGGCCTACTTTCCTGTAAAGTTGTGTTATCAATATGAAATATATCTCATTTGAAAACTAAAAGACATCTTGAACCTACCTTAAAGTAACGAAAACATCCTTTCAGCCTAAAACAAATAATTTATTTTGAGTCATGGTCTTGAATTCGGTATTATTATATTCCTAACTTTTCGGAGAGCTTGCACTCCAGATATCAAGACCCAATCCACCCATGTACATTCTTTTAAAAAACATTATGGATCCCTTATTGTCTATTGGAAATTGTGGATGGGAAGGGCCACATTTGAACTGTATTCTTATTGTTATGCTTTGATTATAATTGTATACTAGTGCCATAAAAAGTTAAATTTGGTTTCTTACCACTGCATGGAAATAATCACATTGCCACATCGGCAAACCTTTCGCAAAACAGTTCATTTCCGGTTTCTGTTTCTAATCCGTTCTAGAGCGGCAATGTTCTTTACCACTTAGCTGACGCTTCGTGCGGCCATCTACAATTCTTGAGTGGCAATTACTTACTTTACGCTCTTAATACACAAATACCTATTAGTCGTTATACTGTTTAAAAGATAGTGTTAAATACATTCACTACGGAATTCAAATATAATACTGAGGAATTGGCTGATGGCAGTTACTTTCATAAGGGCTATGTTTGACCAATGGGATTTACCACATTCTGATAAGTCTAATTCCCATGTGAATGTGGAGCAAAAGTTATGTTAATACTGAGTGAGTCAAAGAACTTTAATTATTATTGGTGATAGTAGTGTCAGTTTGTAGGGAAAGACACCAAGTTATGCTCCAAGTAGTTTTTAGATTATGGCAAACACTCAGTTGAGCTTAATTTAAGTAGGTACTAAGTAAATTAGACTCTCGGTAATCCATTATAAAGTCAATCCAGCCCTCTACTACCCTGGTAATTTTCAGATGCTAATCTCTATTTTCAACGTTTTTCACAGCCCAATATTACTTAGACCCAATTCTATAACTATTTTAGCGATTTTTGCGGTTCAACCTACATAGACTTCAAGTAGACTACAATGTTTAAGTGATATTTGACCGTTTAATGTGGTTTCCTCCGTAGTGGCCACTTTTCCATGGTCCGATCATTATCTTAATACCGATATCACATGGTCCGGTCGAGTAAACGACGGTGGTAAAATTGAAACAGGTGTGTTAATTGACTTCTTCCACTATTCATGCATTTTCACCTATCTGTCACCATCCTGGTATGATGTCTATAGGATTAATAAGAACATACTGTACTCTGAAAATAATTTTAGTAGGCCTTAATTTTAGGTAGGACTGATCTCTCAAAGCTAAACACACATATAAAAGGCTCATGAAAGGCAGCAACCTTTTAAAACAACTGCCACTTGGTGAAATTTCATATTCCCCTATAAATTGACTCTGCAATCAGGTCTGTAGATTTTTATTATTTTTTTTTTTATTCCGCAGACTAGGAGTTGCCGATGTGAATGTGTGAAAAACTCCTTGAGTTGGCTATGATTAGTCATTATGTTAACAGTCCAGAATCCTGTCTAACACATTGTGTGTTTCCACAGCCCTGCCGGAGACGAGTTTTACTCGGTCCATCTCCAACCCGGAGGCAGTGATGAGGCGGCGGCGCCACCAGCAGCTGGAGCGGAAACTGCAGCAGTTCCGCAGTAAAGACGGCGGCCCTGACACGGGCGGCACGCTCAAGATATACGGCGAGGCACTCTGCAGGCAAGTCATGACACAGTGTATGCTCATGATAGTGTGGTAGGAATCTCATATATCATCACCTCGCAATGTAGAGTGTTATTGCCAAGTGTCTACCTATAAACAATCATTAATGCTAAATTTAATTCAAGGTTAGGGCGGTTCTAAGCCTAGACACAAGCAGAGAAGATAAGAAAAATATTAACGGAGAACTTAACATTTAAAAAAGTTAATTTGTTGAGTTCAGTAGCACAAATGTTACAAAAAATATTTAGGAGAAAAATTCAAAGGTAATTAATACATCACTAACATTGCATCATCAGACACTACATCAGACGCTATTGTGTTGCTAATGCATCTGTTTTTTCTCTGTCTATCGTCATTAATAGCCTATACGACTATATTACAATGCTTGATTGAGTCAAAGAGTTTAGAGGTGTTCTAATTTACAAATTTACTTGGATATTGTTGGTAACTTCACACCCCAGCTGTTTTTCCTTATTTTTCTGATGCCATCTTACTCTAGTCAATAGTCATTTTATCATATAAAACTAAATTTCACAAGTTATGCTCTGTTGCAAGTGCATCATTTTAGATTTTTACAATTTTTTTGTGACTGTTTGTTGTTATAATTGTTAACTATTTTTCACAGTCCGGTTTTCCACATCGCTTGGAATTTAGGTCATTACACACTATTATGTTGCTAATGCATCTGTTTTTCTCTGTTGATCCGTCATTAATAGACTATAAGAATATTTTACAATGCTTGATCAGTATTAGAGGCCGTTTAACTTGGTTAGACCGCTAACACCTGTCTATCCACGGTTCGAGCATCATTATTTTTATTTTTATTTTGGGTGTATCTACGCTAGTGGCATTTTTTAACGTTTGCAAACGTTCCAAACGTCCAAATCCCAGTCTTGTTACTATCTAACATTGACCAATTGTTAGAACAGACTTACTTACTCACTTGTTATTAAACAAGTGAGTAAGTAACTCCTGTAAGTAAGTGACTCTTGTGGCCACGCAAATCCCAAGTGATTTTGTGGCCTCACCAACTATTTGCCTCCAGTGTTTTCTGTTCTCGGCCATGTTAAGATTTGCCCCCAACCCCCTGAGGTATTGGTCCCACTTGATCATTCCATCTGAGTCTGGATCCTCCTAGCGGTCGTTGTGCTATTGATTGCCCTATCCATACTTTCGTTTCATCATCTGGTCTATGTCTCTTCTCTGCACATGTCCCACCTACCTTAGTCTTCCGCTCTTCACAATTGCTATAATGTCTGGTTCCTTGTATAATTCTCTAAGTTCTCTATTCTCTCCTTATACGCCACTCCCCATTGTCATTAATTGGGCCAAACACCCTTCGTTAAATTTTATTTAAAAAAAACTCAGTTTCTTTTCATTTTGTTTTGTAAGGGTCCAGAGTTCTGCTCCATACAATAGAACTGGTTGTATTTTTACTTTATACAGTACTTATAAATCTGTAATTTTGTTCTTCTAGTTAGTGGTCTGCTTCCAAAAAGTTGCCAATTGTTAGAAAGCATAATTAATTAAAAGCCCAATGACACAATGGCAACTGGGTCTGAAATCTAACCTTTAAAAAGCTACCAACTTTTCCCAGGATTAAACTTCCCCTCTAAAAGCGCACACTGTTCAAAAACTTGACGCACACATTTAGACGCCTAAATCATAGAAATCTTGGCACTCTGGCCCGTGTTTGATTCCTGAACACAACCAAAACTGACCAGGTGGTGCGATTCTTAAAAAAGGTCAACTCAGTGGCATCATTGGTGGTAGGGCCTGAGTACAACAAAGGAATGACTAATTACTGGGAAGTTGATTTAAGAGTCATTTTCTTTTTTGAGAGTTAAACCTTGGGCAAAAATGATTTTGATTTTTGAAATGATTTTGATTGATTTTTATTTATATTTCTCTATGTATGCGTCACTACGGCTCCTTTAGCTGCAAGTTATCCATGGTTTATCTTTAATGTGCCAACAACACTGTTGTATCTAAATATGCCACTCTAAAATATTTTATTGATAAAGCAATGAGTTTTTATTTAAGAGATTGTACAGTACACTCTCGTTCATCGGACTCGGCGACATCGGAACTCCGCTTCATCGGAACTGAAAATCTGGATATAATTTTTTTTTCTCACGAAATAAATAATTTTTCCGCTTTAGCGCCTTCAATTTCAATTTGTTCTATCCGCACAACAGTGAAGTATCACATTTTGCATCAAACGTCATCAGGAGTTATCCATAATCTGTACCCATCTATGTGATTTACGAGGCAGTGGAGTACGTATTCACACGAAAATAGAAAGAGGAAGGGGGCAGGAAGTGAACATCCGTTTCGACCGCTTCCTAAACTGTCATTCAATCATTCAGTCTGTCTCGCGTCGCGGCTGCACCTGTGTTACGTGGAAGTCAGTTGACTGGTGGAATATGAGTGGAATATGAATATGGAATATGAGAATAACGATTTTGGATCTTTATTTCCTGCATTGTTTTTATTTCTATAGGTTCATTGTTACCATGTTCAAAGTTTGAGTGCCTTATTTTCATAAAATCTCTTGTGTTATCTTAAAAACAAGAGTGAATACAATCACGATAGGTCACCGTACGGGCGGAAATGATGACTCATGGCGGACTCCGCTTCATCGGAATTTTTTGACATCCGAACCGGCCGTCCGCCACATTAGTTCCGATGAACGAGAGTGTACTGTATTAGCTTCACAAGCATTAAGAAATGAAGTGTGTAACTATGAATACCTGTTTGCAGTGATGTGCCGTACAAGACGCTGTTGCTCAGTGTGGGGGACACAGCGGCCCAGGTGGTCAGGGAGATGCTGGACAAATACGGGCTGGACCGCGAGGACGCTCACAACTACTGTCTGGTGCAGGTGAGCTGTTGAAATGAGTCAAACCAATGAAAACTAAATATTTAAGGACACTCCCCACAGACAAAATAACTTTCCTTTGTCTACAGCTCATATCCAGTTGTTTGTGTACAATCTCAGGTTTCGATGCACTTGTGTCATGATCAGATAGTGGTCAATTCTATGACATCCAGACATCTTAAGATTGACTTTGAACAAATTAACACTTCAAGACTATGACGCAAAGTGGTCAAATCTGAGGTTGTAGATGAACAACTGGAGTAGAATCCTGCAAACCCGAACTTCGATAACCCGGAATTCTGGATAACTTGGGAATCCTGCCTTGCAGGTACACTGGGTTTCAAGGCGCTAAGCGCCACTGCATCTTCCTAAGCACAATGTCATGCTTTGGTTTCACGTTAAGCTTGTTTTAACAGATGAGGTTTAAATTTCTAGTTTATTTTTATTTTTTTATGTACCTAATGCAATAAATAAATGTTTTCATAGGAGTAAGTTGAACCATTCATAATTTTTCTTATGTTCACTCCTTACCCGATAACCCTATTTCCACGAACCCGGACGATGGCTAGTCCACATTAGTCCGTATTTGTGAGACTACTGTATGAGCTGTAGAAGAAGGTAACTTAAAAACCTTTTTAATTAAATATCAAATAAGCTTAGTTTAAAGGAGTGACATTTGTGTTACTATACTAAAGAGAAGTTCATGTCTCTCCCTTGCACTAGGTATCACTACGTGGCGAGGGTGCCCAATTTAGATTACAGCGCCCCCATAAAAAGAATTTTCTTCCAGTATTTAACATGAGGAATGTTTATTGGTCAAACATCGGTTAACAAATTGATTTATTTTCTGATTATAATTTATGGTAATTGCTATATGAATTCTCTATGGTTATTTTACAATCAAATCTTATATCTTATCTTAAACAAAATGCATGAATTAGTGACTTGGTGGCTAGCAGTAATGTCCCAGTCTACCAATATAATCTATACTTTCAGTAGTTTTTACCAGTAGCTGTGCTGTACAATTATATCATTAGGATCCAAAGTGTGGCCTTCACACAGTTCACACGAGAAGTTCACAACGAGAAGTTTACACAAAGTCAAGTTTTTGAAAAGCAACTATTTTCCAGTGGTATGTGCTATATTCTATTATGCAAATTTGGGTTTTGCTTCAAAATAGTGGTGGTTTGGCAGTGTGAAATTTCTCTTTTTTTTTGTCCCTAAAATACCTGGTTATTTTACAAATAGGATTCTGTTCTCATCAATGAATTTCACTTTCCTCGTTAGATTTAAAAATAAAAAGACTAAAAAATAATACTTTGTCTATTTTTTTCAGGTGAATACGGCAATCGACCCTAATGCAGAGAATAAAGAAGTCGGCCCCGGGAACAACAACACCATTAATAACAGGGAATACATCCTGGACGACGACGAGTGTCCGCTCGCCATTCTCATGAACCACCCGCAATCCAGAGGTAAGTCAGTGTACTAAATTAATCTTACCAACCTTCATTTTTGTTTCTTTACACTGTGCGTGCACTACTTTGGAATCGGCTCAAGTGGAATCTGCCCGGATCGGTCGGAATCGGCATTTATCCGTACACTACTTTCAAGTCTCAAAATCAGAATCGAATCGTATAGCGCGAACGCGCCTCCACTTTTTGCTTTCTCCTACTCCCCTTATTCATCTGCCTCTGAATCAGTGCCGTTTGTTTCGAATTGAGTAGTGCGTAGTCTGACAGTTCAAGTGATGAAGATTATATTGTATTGGCGATTGCTGCTCACGAACAGTCAAAATGGAACTCAATTTTTTGGATGCTTAATATTAATTTAAAGAGGGAGGAATGTGGTGAATTCTCGCAGCTATTCCCAGACTTATTATGTGATGAGGAAAATTCTTCAAGTATTTTAGAATGACCAGCACAAATTTTTTTAGTTGCTGAACTTTTGCCTTTACAAAATAAATAAACAAATTATAGAAAGCCAATATCGCCACAAGAGCGACTAGCTGTGACTCTCAAAAGAAAAATTTAGCTTTTGATAAATTTGATGTAAATATAAAATTAATTTTTTCACTAAGGGTCTCCCCCTGCCGCCACTCTCCATCCCCAACCTCCAGGAATAGCCTCCTGGAACAAACCGTCAAAATGCCGATCCGTGCCGTGCCATCCTGATGCAGTGAGCGTGTCTCCATTACATTGCACGCTAAGCAAATTTACTCACCAGGCCGATTCCGGCTGAGCCGAGCCGATTCCGAAGTAGTGTGCGCCCAACCTCAGTCAGCTGACCAGTCTCAGTGCTCTCCTGGCTGTGCAACTCAGCCATTGGAGCACAGGAGCTGTTATCACCCCATTGACAATTTCGCATTAACTATAAACTTAACGCTTGTAAAAGTTATATTATTACAAACTCTCAGTGTTAAAGACGACATCATGAATAAATGGTTAAATACTTACAAAAGACATTTTATCCAGGTAAACACTAAAACGAAACTCTTGACTTAAAAAATATATTTTTGATTCAGTTGGACATGTAGTTTGATTGGTCAAACATTGATTTCACCAATGTACTTGATGATCACCAATCGTAGCTTTGGAGCAGTGCTTGCAGAATAATATTGCCCTTCGTACTTTTTAAATGGGCAGAATCTACAATTTTTCCATGAGATTCCTGTCGTAAATTTCGGGTTTAGAATAACTTATTTATCAAGGATTCTAATGATCCAACCCTTTGTATGAGGTACAACAATATATTATTGAAAAAATCATTCTTTCGTACCATTACCCCACTAACATTGTGGTCCTTGTTGAGTAAAACTAAACGTACAGAAAAGGATCAACATAACTTGTCACTATGCTGTATGGATGGTAACTAAACATACTGAATTGGATCGGATGTCAATTGCAACATCAAATTTAGGTCGATCAAAAGCAAGTCAGGCCTATTCTGCCGAATGACGATTTAGGGTTCTAGGATTAACCCACCTAGAGCTTTTGAGGCATGGTTGGATAGTGTTGAGTGATTATGTGATGTCTGTGTAACAGAAAAAGGAGGACTATTATGCCGCAGAGCAAAAAAGAATCAGAATCAGCTTTATTGATTGCCTATTGCATTATTGATTGCATTAGTAATTGCCTAGTACAGTCTTTGTATTGGTCCCTCTTCTGTTAGTAACTCTTTCAGGTATAGTTGTTGTTTAAGTAGCCATTCTTTCAGATTGGTCTTTACATTTCTTCCTGTCTTGGATTGTAGATGAAGTTGCAAGTGGATAAAGAATTTTCTTCCTCTATAACTTGTAATTTTCTTGTTGACCATCCCATGATGTTTAGAGAGGGCGAGAGATGACAAGTTCATGTGTTGTATTATTGATAAGTGTTGTTTTGGCACATCTCCACCGTCAGCTTGTATGTAGAATACGCGTAGGTACAGTGAAGATTTTAAGTGTCTTAAATGCTTCTCTATAGTTGGATTGAGACTCCATAAGTGCTTTCAGTACTTTCTTTTGTAAGCAAGTAGAGCGCAAATCATGAGTGGTGTAGGGAGGGCACCAAAGGCAGTTTACAGTTTAAGGATGGGTTGCAATCGGTGCACCGATTTTCAAAAACTAGGAGAGTTTGTTGCCTGTTGTACTGCATTGGTTTTTGAAGTTGCAGAGGCGCTTTCGACAGCTTGCCGTTGTCAACTGCTTCTTAATGCTTCTGCAACTCCAAAAACCAGTGTAGCCCCGAAGAGCAACAAACTTTCCGAGTTGTTAAGCACTGGTGCACGGACCCTAATGACATAACATCTTCATAAGATTAAAGGTAACAGGGTTGGAAACTGATTCGACTGATGGATTTTTTAAACCCCATTTTGCTACATTTAACCGTTCCTGCATGTATTTGTTCTTCAAACACACATATTTGGTATTCTTCACACGTGTTTTTATAAACATATTTCACCACATACGAGGGTTACTTGTAAAATCTCAACCCTTTAGTCTAAAGTGAAGAAAGGCAGGTGAAATTTGGCAATACTGGCAAACGCATCAACTCTTCCCCACCCCTTCGAACCATTTCCGTCTTGCTAGACCGATTAATTGGTGTCGGCCTGGCAGCCATTAGAAACGGAGCTTTCAATCACCGTTGTCTCAAAATATGAAATCCTCCCTATATTACGGTTTTTAATAGGAAACAGAATTTCAACCAAAACATCCATCATCAGTTAACCAAATCATAATTAGGGAACTTGTTAATGTTCCTGAAATTTACAGTTTCACTACTCATAGGATTTTGACTGAAATAATGAAATACCCTAAACTGTCTGTCTGATGGAAAGAGAATGATGACAATAAACTGTAAAAGTTATTGGCATTGATCGGAGAATCAGTTTTTCACCAATGTGGTATAAAAAAGAGGATTTTAAGACTCCATCGATAAGGGCGATGAAATGTGGGTGTAATATTTCACTACCAAAACAAAAAATCAATCATTTCAATGACGTCACTCATTTTCACCAAAGTCAAAGAAGTTTGAACAAACTTAGTCTGTTTGAAATGTCATGGCAACCATCTTTTGGGACGGCAAAGTACTGTTGTTCAACTTTATGCCACCTGAACCAACAAAAAACTTTACAGATGTTGCCATACTAAGAATACTCAATCACAACTAAAAGTAAAAATATTTTTGGGCATAATATTTACCAGTTGTGTTGATTTTTCTGGCTTTGTTCATGAAGTAAACTTCTTCACAACTTGTGTAGCCTTACCTGTTGAATTTATATTTATTTACCACTGAACTGAAATCTAAGTAAGAAACTCCAGAAAGAAACTTCTTTTCCCAGAATTGTGTGTCCTACCTTCCTATCCTTGAGTCCATCTCCTTTTCCTCAAGAAAAACCTATTTTACTTAGCAAAAATGGTGCAGAAGTTTGAAGAATAGATTAATTACCTAGTCCTCATGATTGAGTTCTATCTGAAAAAGAAGAGATGTGAGTATTATATTATAAATCATATTATTCCACTATGAAATCAGGATTCTCATAACTTATTTTAAGTGTGGAAAATTCAGTAACTATGTGGTAGAATTATCAAGTTCAAAACATTTTGGATGTAATCAATATAATTCTAACATTCTAAGTGGCCTATCAGGATTATCATTTAGGGTTGCTGAACTGAAAATCAGCCCACTCAGTTTAAGGTTTGACGAAATTATGCTGTTATTTGCCACCATAACATAATGATCACAGCGTATTCAGCAAATCTGTGTGTGAATGTGTATGATATGGTAAACACCCTGCGCACCGAATAATTATGCAACTGCCAATTCCCTGCAAATGGAGAACCATTTCCTTCTCCTGTACGTTGTGGTGTTACAGTGAATGCATTTAGCGAAATGAATACTCATTGATTTGAATAAATATTCATTTACTCATTGTAAATGTTTTAGATCAGATTTACTCAACAATTTGTGTAATAATCATTATTTTTATGTTCAACAATTAATCAGTCTTTTGGTCTAGACAGTGTAATTAGTCATTTGTAATTATTTTTTTGGTTGCTATTCCCCAACAATATGTTTAAACAAAGGAACTAATCACCTAAAACTAAACACATATAGATTTTCCAGCGTTTTAAACATTTTAAAATTAAAAAAAAAAAAAAAAAATGCAGTTTGGCAATTTAAAAAATATTAATGGGTTAAAGGTGCGGCTACACATAGCAGGAAAGGACACGGAAAGGACACGGACAGGACAGTTTCTGATGAATGCTCCCTGTGTTATCAAATGGGAGCGGCTACACATAGCAGGAAAGGACACGGAAAGGACACGGACAGGACATTTGTCGTGTCGGATGGATCGCCAAACGAGCATTCATCCGCCACTGTCTTGTCCTGTCCGTGTCCCGTCCTGGTATGTGTAGCCACCCCTTCCGACACTATCAGAAAATGATAACGGTAGCTCAGTGTAGTGAGTGTGGCGGCCGGCGGGATGAGCCGTGTCGGACGGCTGCGCGCGCAACCTTCCGACGTCTGACGGCTGCGCGCGCAGCCTTCCGACTCAGAAATGTCCTGTCCGTGTCCCGATATGTGTAGCCACCCCATCAGAATTTTGTCCGTGTCCTTTCCGTGTCCTTTCCGTATCCTTTCCTGCTATGTGTAGCCGTACCTTAAGGAAGTGAGTGTATACCAGGGAAATGAGCAAAGGAGAAGGGCAATGAGCAAAGCAATGGGGCAAGAGCAATGAGCAAAGGGAAATGTATACCAAGGAGACCGAGAATATTACTAAGCATCAAGACAATAGTTATTTGTGCAATTAGTGAGCAAAGTGAGCAATTGCCTCACTTGAGAGAAATCCTTACAAGCCGTAGGCGAATGGTTTCTCAAGTGAGGCGATAGCACTTTGCACTCGAGTTGCACATTAAATTTTTCCTTCAGTTACCATAAAACAAATAAATTGGCAAAGAAACATAATATATTTTTACACAGAAGTGAATTTTTAATATGATATTTAATGTAAAAGTAACATAAATAAATCAGAAACAAAATTATAAAACAAAAAATAATCTCCTTAAAAATGAACACAAACACCCTAAAAGAATTGTTAACCAAAGAATTACTTATAGAAAGACAAAGCCACCACCTTCAATGTTTACAAATGGCAAATCAATGAAATGGTGGCTTCTGCCGTGACCAGAAGTGTTGTGACAAATACAACAGTAAACCATCTGACCAGCTGATTTACAGCCAGTGCTGCCAAAGTATTTCGCGACAATGTTAACATTGTCTCACTAATGAGCGAATTGGCCACTTTGCTTTCTCAAATCAGTGAGAGAACATGTACATTGTTAGGTAACTATAGGAAAAGCTCATTCTCTCCGCCCAACTCTCTGTCTTCCTTTTTGAGACAAGCTTGTTCGCTTTGCTCACTTGCCAGGCCAAACAGTGCTACACTTTGGTGTGAATTTGTTGAACCATAGGTTAAAGATGTAACACATTGGCTTATCTATCCTGTACTCTGAGGAAGGTATATTTCTATGCACATGGATCTCTAAAATGGCTCTAATTATTTTCTTCAAATTTTGCAAATTACTTTGTGGTAGGATAAAAATAGTATTTATATTGGTCAATGTGTGGTCAGAATATAGTGTGTACTATCCTCGAGTATATAGCATAGGTGCTATACACTATTAGCTTTGACTATATACACTAACGTGAATAGACTTCTCCATTGCATAGGCGTGTTTGAAACCTGTGGTGCGATCTTCTGCGGCGGACATAAGTACAAGTGACATATGATAGATAAATCAGTATTACCACTCTCCTCAACCAATGATGAACTATGATGATATACTAATGATGATATAACTGAGTGTTATTTTTATACTAATGATGATATAACTGAGTGTTATTTTTATCTTGTGGTAAAGTGTTTTTGCATCACTGCATCATCCATCTGAATAATAGCAACATCGATTACAGCGAATCTGGCAATTCTTCCGAGCGGTGTCAACAGCAATTCTTTGTGGCAGCGAATCTTCCCAAATTTTGTATCAAACAAAAAGCATTAGATGAGAAGTTGATTCACGTTAGTGTACATAGTCAATGCTAATAGTATAAAGCGTAGATGGTCAGTGTTACTATCAAGCAGCATCTACCAATTGTCAATTTCTATACTAAATAAGGTTAAAAAGTGAATATATTTAAATATTTAAAAAAAAATTATAATACAGTGTGGGCTGGGAACGATCGCACCAATCAGGATGGCGTTAGGTTTGGTGGGGGCGATCGTGTCACATGTGAGCAAAATATTGCCTACACAGATTGATTGATTGCTATTCCTATTTAATACCATACAATTTCTTTAACAACGTGTTTTATCCTTTCACTTCCTATATCTATTTGCTTGATGTATTTTAAATTTATTTTTTGTAAAGATTTTTTTGTTAATTTTTTTAGTGTTTTGCCAAGTTTGTTGTCGTCTTTACTTTACAGACCAACCAATATCATTAATTACTGCCGTCAACTGTAAAGACACATGGACCGAGTCCAGCTGTCCAATGTCAAGTTAGTTGATGTGAACAAGCAAATCTTGTTTTGGCCGTTCATCTTGTAAGTTCAGTAATACTGTTTCGTGTGTCTAGTTCCATTCGTTCCTGACTTATTTATCTGACAATAATTTATTGATATCAATTTAAACTTTTTGGACAGAAAAATTTGCAAATTAAAATAACACATTAATTAGCATTATACATTGAAATTTACTTTTGCATTTGCCTTTGGCCAGCTTGAATTAACGATTCATCCGTCCGGCTGCGCAGAGCTGAATCTGTAATTACACCTAACGTTGAGTTTCCAGCGACGGGTTTAATTAACATTGTTGGTCAACCCGATCTGTTAATTGTGGCACCGCAGCTGATGTTTCGCTTTGTTTCTCTTGTGATTTTCGACTCGCTATTTATTTACATAATAACTGATATGAAGCTTTAGAATTGAAACTTAACTATTTGTTATGATTAGTATAATTTTAAATTATTTTAATTTGTGAAATTATCTGAAATCTATCTCACCAATCGAGCTAAAATTTATGAAATAATGTGAGTGTAAAGAATAATTAACAAACTTTAATTTTATATTAGATTAGAATAAACTAGGGTAAAACTAATAATACACATCTAAGGAGCCAAGCATATCTTGAGCCTTATTGTAAACTTTTCTCTAATATTAGAAGTACATAAAAATGTTTAATAATTATCTATGTTAACCTAATATTACAGAAAATTTAGTTACAGTTTAATTAATCTTTAATCAAGGGAGGGGGATACTGGCAGGTTTTGCATTAAAACTGATTTTCGTTCATAAAAAATAGTATACAGTATCGTATTCACTGATCCTAAATCATTCTGAACTCTATTGTTAAACGTGCAAAAATAATCTGGACGAATAATGTGACAGAACAGTTTTGTCAATTTTTTAAATGGACTCAAATATTTTATTAAATTAAAAGTTGTCTTTTAATTTTGAGGTAAACATTACCTTTTACTATAGAAACAGAAAGATTAATAACATATCACCTAGGAGAAGCAAAGTGTAAAATTCATAATTGCTACCGTACTCAGATTAATAAATAGTTTTCTTTGTTGTGTGCTATTTATAATTTTTTGTTAAAGCATTTTCATGAATCTAAATTAAGATATATAATAAATTGACTATTACAGTATACTCGACTAATTGGCTTAAAACTGAAATTCCTTTGTTCTCGAAATCAACCTCAATTTGGTTGAATAAACACATGAAACAAGAATTAATTGTTGAATCTATCTCTTTTTCTTAAATAACTTCTTGATTAGCATTATACGTGTTGGTACTGATATTCAGGTTGAAATAATAAAACGTCTTCCAACACTACTCGATATATTTACACTTATACTGTAATTTGTTTACAAGACGGTAAATATATATTAAAGATCTTATAATGGCGATAGATTTCGACCAGTCACACCGGTCATCATCAGGCCCAATCCGAGACTCAGTTTCGGATTGGGCCTGATCCGGATCGGCCTGAGTCTCGGATTGGGCCTGATGATGACCAGTGTGACTGGTCGAAATCGATCGCCATTGTAAGATCTTATATATATATTTACCGTCTTGTAAACAATTACAGTATAAGTGTAAATATATTGAGTAGTGTTGGAAGACGTTTTACTCTTTTTCTTCTAAATTGAAACGCTCTAATAATTGACTGGTTGCCAATTTTTTTTTCTACCTTGTATTTTATTGCATTTTATTTTTATTTTACATACAGGGTCTTCGGGAAAACTTTCCAATAATTGATCTACACATTGATTATTTTCACATAATTATTTTTCTACATAATTGACTATTTTACACATTAAAATAAGCAAAACAGTTCCTGTAAACATATGTTTTAAAATGTTTTGTTAAGCCACTATCATAACAATGTCCATTTCCAGAAAAATAATGTTTTTTTTCCTATGGGTATTTTTAAAATGGCAACGATTATGGATTTTTAAACTCAAATTTCTCAATAACAGCAAATATTAACAAAATTTTACAAAAGACAAAAGAGTTGACAAATTGAACTATCTAAACATTGATACCATTATAGCTGAGTACAATACACTTATGATAATTTGTAACTTATAACTTATTTTAAATGTTACTACAACAATACTTACTTCATCCAGTTTATTATTAAATCGTAGCAGCTTTAATTTTCCACTACCCTTTCCAACGTAAAAAAAAAAAAAAAAAAAAAAAAAAAAAACTAATAACAATTAATTGTGCAGCAAAGAAATCTTTTTATTTTTTACAAAATGAAATACTTCATTTTTTTTATCCAAAGGCAATTTTTTTATATTGTTGAAGAGGATAAATGTGCACCTAATTGATGTTTTAATACTGCTAACAGCAACAGAACTGCGACAGTGTTTATCAGCGTAGCCGCAATGCTCACAGCTAATGGGTCCCTTGCGATGTCTAATTTCGTCGTCACTTTAATCTTCTGCATGACCTTTCCATGCAGACTGGCATGTGCAAGTTCAAGTTTATAAATTAAAGTCTCGCTTAATGGTGTCTCATTGATATTTTGCCGTTTTGTGAAGTTGAAAATTATATTCATATTCATATTCATAAATTCTTTATTCACAAATTGTACATGGTACAAGAATAGTGTCAAGTGTTTAACAAAATGAAATAAAATAAAATAAAATATTAACCTTTTATTAACAAGTTGTGAAAATTATTACGTAATAATTTATGATTGTATTGAACTAAAATGGTTACCGAAAGAATTTGATTTATTATGATATGCTAAGCACACATAAAAGAAACATTTTAAAGTACAGTATTAATTAAAGATAATGTACATAAGAAGAGGTTGTATTCAATGACAATACTGTACTTGATTGTATAGATTGTTCAGTAAATAACAACCGTAAATTGTATGTTTCTTGAAGAAAACACGCTTTTTGTAAGCCAGTTATTGCTAATGTCGGGTTCTCATGAAGAAAGATCTTATTTATTCTGTTTGCTATCAAATCTTTACTGTCTAGATTCTTTTTATTAGTTTTTAAAATTGGACAACTATTTTGTAACCTTTCCATATACATATACCGGGTGTCCCAGACCACCCGTACACCCCTTTAAAAATCGTGTCATTATAGGTAAACCGGTTGCGCTCTATCCATTTTTGATATTTCAAAGTACAGAGTGGACCAGAAATAGCCTATCGAGACCAAAAGTCTGTAATTTTAAATACAAACCCCCATTTGCTATGGTATTTTTGGATTATAGATATAATTTGAAGACTACTTTACAATTTAATATGTACCGTACCCCTAATCCTAACGGTTTGGGAGATAATGGTGGTGGAAGTTTAGCCAATACAATATTAATTTACTGTGTTATAGAATATGAACCTAAAGACGGATCACAAAAAATGGAAATATCGCCCTTAGTGTAATATTTCTTTTAGGAATTACTTAAATTATATGAAACAGTATTCATCGATAACTTAATAAAATCTGTGCATGTCTTAAGGCCATTTACACTCTGCACTGTGTACCATTATTTTTATTTGTAAGTGTCATTTCGTTAGGTTAAGAAACTTTTTGAACTTATGAAATTAATGAACACTTTAACTTTTACTACTGCATGATTTTCTACAATAAAGGAGATGGTCTAATATATTTTTAATCAATCTTCATCCGACAATAGCAGTTTTGTAGCCTAATTAAATTGCCAGCAACATATGCTACAATAGTGATATAAATAAATAGAACTGCAGAGCAGAGTTTAATATTGTGGTTAACCACACATTACAGTTAGAACTGTTACCAGGTGTCGTTGCGGGTTTTGTTGCATTGTTTCTGAAACTTCTCTTCTATCACTCGCTTTTTAGATCGCCACAGAGGGTATCACTATCACTATGTACTATTTAACATTAAGTTAAGAAATGAAAAGAAGCCCTCACATGGCATGGTGGGGATAGCAGTTGCAAATCTTGAAAAAGAACTGTAGATTTTGGTGGTGAAGCCCTTTATACCATAAATGAAAATAGCATACCGTAGTACATATTTTGGCTTCCATACTTCTATTTGCTTGGTGCAATTTTATAGGACTATTAATACTGTAGTAGTTTATGCGACAATTGAAGCCATATTACAGTGACTGTTGTATGTGTGCGCTATCATTTTTTATTTATTAATTTTTTTTAATAAAGGCCAATTGCAGTTGTTGCATATTTTACTTTATATACAATGAACTTAAATTTAAATTAATGTAATAAACATGTCAAAAATTTATAGGTTATGGGCGATCACCCATACATAAACAATGTCTCATCAGATAGATGCGACATACCTATTGACCTATTCATAGTTCTCACTTACATATGATTACTTTTAATTTTAGGCATGGGACAAGCCCCCCACTACTTTAGGAAAAGTTGTCTAAGAAAGAATAAAACTTCAGAACTAATAGTACCGCACATTACTGATTTGTTCTATGTGCTACCCTCCTTCAAATTTTTGCAACAATACGCCTATAATAGAAATAATATTCTTAAATATAAACTGGAACTCCTAGATTAGAGATTGTGTGAGGGGGAAAAAAACAATAACAAACTTCTCACAGCTTAATAAGCTTAT